>VDFB02000002.1:232387085-232535622 GCA_007258455.2 Sequoia sempervirens
TAGGAGTCTGGGTAACCTACTAAGATGTTTGGTAGGAGATAAACCCAAGGGATGGGACTTGATCTTACCCCAGGAAGAATTTTCTTACAACAATTCTATCAATAGAAGCACTAGTAGATCACCATTCCAGATTGTGTATGGAGGTAGCCCTAGAATAGCTCCAGAATTGAGAAAGATGGACCAAGAGAAGAAAATAAGTGTTGAAGCTAAATATTTTGCAGAACACATCAAGGATATACATGAGAAGGTAAGAGAATATATTAACAAGATGAATATGCAATATAAGGCTAAGGCAAATCAGAAGAGGAGGTATAGGGAGTTTCAGATTGGTGATAAAGTGATGGTCCACTTGAGGAAAGAAAAGTTTCTAGTGGAAACATATAAAAAATTGAAGATGAAGAAGTTCGGTCCTTGTAAAATTTTGAAGAGGCATGATTCAAGGAATGCATATGAGGTAGAGTTGTCAGATGGATTCAACATTTCCCTTGTGTTCAACATTTTAGATTTGACAGAGTATCATGAAGGTGACATAGAGGAAGTACCAATGATGGAATAGTGTGGGACTCCTGCACCTACTTCAGAAAATGAGGATATTGAAGAAATCATGGATAGTCGTTTGGGAAGGAGTACTAGGAACAGGCAATATGAAGAATATCTGGTGAAATGGAAAGGAAGGCCTATTGAAGATTTATCCTGGTTGTCTAAGGCAGAGGTTGATAGTTTGGGTTTTCCTCCACCATCTGAGATGTAACAGGGTCACTTCACAAATTACCTTGGGTGTTTGATGTAGGAGCATCCAGTGGTGTAAGGGCAATCTTGCATCACCCAAAAATAGTTAAATTTCAAAGTTATCATTTTTTTGATGTTTTTACATTTTTGGATACCCTTTTCGTCATAATGGAATCCCCAATTTACATTTTTTATCTTCTATTCTTGGGTTGAAAGATATTGCAATTTTAGTTTCCCAGATTTGCACCTGAAAAATCTTCTGAGTTAGATTTGAGGCACTTAGACCTTCTAGAATGGCCCCAAAACTTTCCAAAATTAGCATAGCAGATTTAAAATGCTTTCTTGACTTTGAGACCTTTCCAACGGTTCAAACGGTTTGCAAATCGGAGCCCCAGATCAAAAGTTATGGCCCTGGGAAGTTGGCGCACTTTCTAGAAGATAAAATTGCTAATGTTCTTTTGAAATTTGAACTTTAAATTGTAATTTTTGATGCCAAACCGCCTAAACTCAAATTTTAATGTTGTTTTGGCTCCAAACTAAAGGGGAGCTCTATTTATGGGCGGGTTTCTAGTATTTTTGGGCAACTTTTTGGGGACAAGCTCGCATATTGCAAAAGGGTGATTCTGCAGCTTTCTGTAACTTGCATGTGTTGTAAAACTTGGCGATTTCAAATCCTCTGTATGTAATAATTTCTATTTTCTTAATAATAAAATTATTCTCTTGTTTGTGGGTTATTTTCATGTCCGGGTCAGGCCTCATCAAGTGGTGGTATCAGAGCCAGGTTTTTTGAGCTGCGGTGGACAGATCTTCGATCATGAGGGGCGCTCACAAGACGACTCCAGGGGCTGTGGCCGAGGTCAAAAGATGCTTCCAAGAGTGATGCCCTGTAGGAATGGTGGCAAAGGAGGTGGTCGAGGTGGAAAATGCTGGTGGAAGAGATCGCAGCCTCCAAAGATGTATTGATGCGCAAGAGCAGGAGAGGTTAAATCCGAGGGAGGAAAGTGAGGATGAAGGAGAGGAAAAGAAGGTTCAACGCAAAAGAGGGGAAGAAGAAGCAATTGATTGCCATCCAAATGTGGCTAATAAGGGCCATTTCAAATATTGGGAAAAGACCCAGAGCAAAAGTCCCTAGTTATTCCAGAAGTCTAAACCTGGAAGAGTTGATCGACTGGATCAATGAGCTAGAAGAATATTTTGGGTATGAGGAAATGGAGGACCCAAATCAGGTTAAGTTTGCAAAAATGAAGCTGAAGGGCCATTCCAGTATTTGGTGGAAAGAGGTCCAATTGGAAAGAAATTTGGCAGGAAAGGAACACCAAATGGGACTCCAGATGGTAAAGCAAACTCAAGAATCACCATACTATGGACTACGAGTTAGATCTATTGAAGAAATTGCAAGGGTTGAAGCAAGGAAGTAGGTCTGTGAAAGAATATACTGAATATTTTCACAAGATAATCATTAGAACGGGCCACACAGAGACCAATAAGGAGAAGGTAGCTTGACATCTTAATGGGTTATGGACTGAGCAACGTGAGGAGTTGGTCAGTCGAATGACCACCATTGAGGATGTACGCTTGGTTCAAGGTGGAAGAGAAGATGAACAAAAGATTTGAAGGCAAGCAAAAAAGATGAGGAGGTCAAAGTGGAAGGGGCGGTGGAAGACCTTCAGGAAGCCAAAATGATGATGAAAAGAAAAGTGAAGATGTGGGTACCAGCCGAAGCCAAAGGAATGACAATTTCTACTGTCCTCGTGATCAAAACAGTGGTGATCAAAGAGGTAGAGGATGAGGAAGATATGGATAAGGATCTAGAAGAGGTGGTTTCAAAGGAATGTGTTTCTAGTGTGGTGAAGAAGGGCATCGAGCCTATGAATGTCCACAACACCAAGGAGGGGTAGAAAAAAGGCCAGAAAGTCGTGGAAGGGTTGCCCATGTAGATGAAGAGGCCCAATCTAAATATTCAGATATTGCTAAAAGGGGAGAAGCCCTAGTGATTAGGAGAGCCCTGGTGACTGAGGAAAAGGAACCAGAATAGAGGAAGAATCTTTTTCACACAAGGTGCAAGTGTGAAGGAAAATGTTGTGATGTCATTATTGATGGTGGGAGCACCAATAATCTGGTGTTAAGAGAGATGGTCACAAAGTTGAAGCTGAAGAGGGAAAGGCACCCGCATCCATATCGAATTGCCTTGTTGCAAAAAGACCACAAAGTTTTGGTCAATGAGTAGTGCCTAGTAAAGATCAAGATCGAGAGCTACCATGATGAGGTACTCTGTGATATCATCCCGATGGATGCATGTCACATGTTGTTGGGGAGTACGTGGTAGTTCGATAGGCGAGCTATACATGATGGCCATGCAAACACTTATTCCTTGACAAAGGATGGGGTTCATCACAAGTTGAAACGCCTAAAGGAGACCGAAGAAAAGGTATGCAGTAGTGCTAAAATTTGTTATTAGATGGAAGAAAATTTTTAGAAAAGTATGAAGCATGAGTGTGTGTGTTATGCATTGATTCCTAGAGTGAGTAAGGAGGATAGTGAGAAGGTTCCAGAAGAAGTTTCTGGCATATTGGATGAATTTCAGGATATTGTTTCTGATAATATACCTAAGGGTTTACCACCAATAAGGAAGATCAGTCATCATATTGACTTGATTCTTGGAGCCAGTTTGCTAAATAAGGCAGCTCATAGAATGACTCCAGCAGAAAATGAGGAGTTGAACAGAAAAGTTCAAGAGTTATTGAGAGAGGGTTTGATACAGGAGAGTTTGAGTCCATGTGCAATACTTGCAATACTGGCACCAAAGAAGGATGGGGAGTGGAGGATGTGTACAGATTCCCGAGCCATAAACAAGATAACAATCAAGTATAGATTTCCTCTACCAAGGATGGATGACCTAATGGACTGTTTGAGTGGAGCTCAATACTTCACAAAGATTGATCTGAAGAGTGGATATCACTAGATCCAGATTTGAGAGGGAGATGAATGAAGGACTACATTCAAAACCAAAGAGGTCTTGTACGAGTGGTTAGTCATGCCTTTGGGTTGCACCATGCACCAAGCACATTCATGCTGCCCATGAACAAGGGTATCAGCACTTTTGGGAAGTTTTATATTGTGTATTTAGATGATATTTTACTTTCGTAAAGACGTTGGGATGAGCATCTCATGTATATTCTGGAGAGTCTCTGTGGGTTAAGAGAAGAGAAACTCCTTTACCATCCAAGAAGTGTAAGTTTTGTGAAGAGGGGAAGAGTGTACTTGGGGTTTGTTGTCTCAGCAAAGGTCTCAAGTGATGGACCCAAAGAAGGTGAAGGCTATTCGAACGGCCTACCCCAAGAATCGCTAGTACCAAGGTGAGACCTTTCTATGGTTTGACTAATTTTTATAGAAAGTTCATTAGAAACTTCGTGTATTTGTGGACCCCTCGATCGAAACAATGAGAGGGGATAGAAAAGAATTCAAGTGGAGCACTAGAGCAGCAAAAAGTTTTGAACTATTGAAGCAGAAGGTGACAGAGCAACCTATTCTAGCCCTCTCAGATTTCAACAAGGTGTTTTAGGTGGATTGTGATGCCAGTGGTTGTGCCATTGGAGCAGTGTTGAGCTAAGAAGGTAAGCCCATAGCCTATTTTAGTGAAAAATTAAATGATGCCAAGAGAACGTATTTTGTATATGATCAGGAATTTTATGCAATAGTTCAAGCATTAAAGAAATGGAGACATTATTTGTTGCCGAAGGAATTTGTTCTATATACTGATCATCAGGCCTTGTAGTACCTAAATAGTAAGGGAAAATTAAATCAGAGGCATATGAAATGGGTAGAGTTTTTGCAAAGTTATACCTTTGTTTTGAAACATAGGAGTGGGAAGTCAAATAGGGTTGCAGATGCCTTAAGTAGGAGGCATACATTGATGACAAAGATGCAGATTGAAGTGGTTGGGTTCAATGAACTCAAGACACCATATGCAGAAGATCCTGATTTTGCAGAGGCTTGGAAAGCTTGTAAGGAACCTATTACAGTGGACAGGACAAGGTGGCTGGATTTCATAATCCGTGATGGTATATTATCAAAGGAAGTTAACGTATTCATGAGTTCCATGAGGAGAACCCGATAAAGGAGAAGCATAGTGGAGGAACAGCATATTTTGGTCGGCTACACCATTGCCATTATTAGTGAGCAATATTATTGGCCTCAGCTGTCGCTGCATCGTGAAGAAGTTTCTGTACAAAGTCAGCAGTGGCATGTCGATGGCTAAAGGAGTGGAGCTGTACAAGCTAGTATCAGCCTCACCTCGTACTGCAGAGAGTCGTGGGAGGATATAGTACAGGACTTTGTCTTGGTTTGCCAAGGACACAACGAGGGAAGATCCAGCCTGTGTGTGGTGGTTGATAGCCAAGATGGCACATTTATTCCATGTTAGAAGACCCATGATGTAGTCCACATTGCCGACTTGTTCTTCAAAGAGGTGGCAGAGCTACATGGTCTCAAAGAGTATTGTTTCAGATCGCGGACACCAAATTTGTGGGGTACTTTTGGAGGACCTTGTGGAAGAAGTTGAAGATAGAGTTGAAGTTCAGTTCTGCACACCATCCCCAAACAGATGGGCAGACAGAGGTTGTTAATAGGAGTTTGGATAAGCTACTAAGATGTTTGGTAGGAGATAAACCCAAGGGATGGGACTTGATCTTACCATAGGAAGAATTTTCTTTAAACAATTCTCTTAATAGAAGCACTAGTAGATCACCATTCCAGATTGTGTATGGAAGTAGCCCTAGAACAACTCTAGAATTGAGAAAGATGGACCAAGAGAAGAAAATAAGTGTTGAAGCTAAAGATTTTGTAGAACACATCAAGGATATACATGAGAAGGTAAGAGAACATATTAACAAGATGAATAAGTAGTATAAGGCTAAGGCAGATCAGAAGAGGAGGTATAAGGAGTTTCAGATTGGTGATGAAGTGATGGTCCACTGGAGGAAAGAAAGGTTTCTAGTGGGAACATATAACAAATTGAAGATGAAGAAGTTTGGTCCCTGTAAAATTTTGAAGAGGCATGATTCAGGGAATGCATATGAGGTAGAGTTGCCAAATGGATTCAACATTTCCCCTGTGTTCAACATTTCAGATTTGGAAGAGTATCATGAAGGTGGCGCAGAGGAAGTACCAATGATGGAACAGTGTGGGATTCCCACCTACTTCGTAGAAAGAGGAGATTGAAGAAATCATGGATAGTCGTGTGGGAAGGAGTACCAGGAACAGGCAGTATGAAGAATATCTGGTGAAATGGAAAGGAGGCACGGTGAAGATTCATCTGGTTGCCTAAGGCAGTGGTTCACCAGTTGGGTTTTCCTCCACCATCTAAGTGTGACAGGGTCACTTCTCAAATTACCCTGGGTGTCTGATGTAGGAGCATCCAGTGGTGTAAGGGCAATCTTGCATCACCCAAAAATAGTTAAATTTCAAGTTTCTCAGGTTTTAGATGTTTTTACATTTTTGGATACCCTTTTTGTCATAATTAAATTCTCAATTTATGGTTTTTATTTTCTATTTCTGGGTTGAAAGATATTGCAGTTTTAGTTTCCCAGATTTGCACTTGAAAATCTTCCGGGTTAGATTTGAGGCACTTAGAGTTCCAGATCAGCCCTGAAACTTTCCAAAATTGATGTAGCTAATTTCAAGCACGTTCTTGACTTGAGACCTTTTCAACAGTTCAAACGGTTCGCGGCTCGGAGTCCCGGATCAAAAGTTATGGCCCCGAGAAGTTGGTGCACTTTCTAGAAGATACAATTGCAAATGTTCTTTTGAAATTTGAACTTCAAGTTATAATTTTTCTGCGCCAAACCGCGTAAACTCTAATTTGAATGTTGTTTTGGCTCCAAAATAAAGAGGAGCTCTATTTATGGGCAGGTTTCTAATTTTTTTGGGCAACTTTTTGGGGACAAGCTAGCATATTGCGAAAGGGTTATTCTGTAGCTTTCTATAACTTGCATGTTTTGTAAGAACTTGGGGATTTGAGATCCTCTGCATGTAAGAAGCTCCATTTTCTGAATAATAAAATTATTCTCTTGTTTGTGGGTTATTTTCTAAGTCTCGGGTTGCACCCTCATCACATCATTTCTTATATAATATCATTTTCTCATATGTATATTCATCATTGATAAACAACAAAGGAAGATACGAATCAAACAAACAAACAATTGTTAAGAAGAGATGCATAGGCACCAGTAGAGACACGTCTTTTGGGATGCTAAATCTATATCAAGGCAAACATAGGGAAGCAACAAGGAATGAAGGAAAGTCAGAGGAAGTCAAGACTACATCACGTCAGAGTCTAAGAAGAAGACGAACCACTTGGGGAGCAACATAGTGCATGAGATATTGGACCAAGAGGATTGTAGAAGTCTATTTAGAGTAATCAGACTTATTCTGGCCGTGTGCCTCAAGAGATAAATCCGAACATTAGAGAAGAAGCATTTTTAATCAGATTGTTATATGTATTGATACCATTTGAGTGGAAGGGTACCATCGAGATCACTTATAGAAAAATCCTACACAGTGAAGTTGTTGGCCTTCACATGTATGATTCCTTGTTGTATGCCTTACGTGTAGAGGTTGTTCGATACTTAGCCCATGATTTCCTCCTCATCTAGTTATCGGGCCCTAACTACATATACATATAGACAATGTTGTTGGCATCATTTAATGTTCAATACATATGTGCTTGACCGGGAGCTTACGGGAAGGGCTAATATCATTTTTCATAACTATACATTTGATTTATCAAAGACTCCAAATAAGACAACTTTGTTGTCATGAGACATTGGAAGCATATCTGGGTTGATTCCTATCACCTTACATGGTAACGGTATTATTGAAGCATATATACTATCATGGCTCTTGTAGAATCTCTTCCTCATTACTCAAAGTAGTATCAGGAGGCAATTAAGGTTTGGAGGGGATGTAATTGAGTCTTTCCTGTTAGCGTTGAGGATTTAATACCTTTAAGAGTGGGTCTGAGCTCTCTTAAGGAGTGAAGTAATATCTAACACAAGCCATGTAATAATAGGAGGATACCCGATACACAACCAAGACTCATATCACCTAAATTAAAAGATTTATTTCATATATAGTGATCGGAATAGCCATATTACAATCCATCTTCATATGCATGTATTGATAGAAGATCAGGCACATCAATTAGCCTATTCCCCAACTTCATAACCATTTATTATTGCACATTACACATCCAAAATTATATCAGATAATTTATTATCCACATCAAAATAAACTTGATTATTATCAACATCTGTAAGGCTGATAGGTGAGTAAATAATCCTTGAGGGTGGATCTTAAAGTTGACCATTTAAATTTCTAGTCGTAAACCCATTTGGATTGCACGATCTAGTAGATTAAACAATAGGATAAAGGTAAATCAATTTGGGGCCATGACAATGGTATCATAGCATCGATCTTTCCAACCTATAGGGAAGAAGTGAATGAAAACATACCAAAGGAAAGGAGCTATGACTGATAAATTGGCTGAAGAACTTAAAGCATTCATGGAGCAAACAAATGAAAAGTTTGAGAGAACTAATTAGTTGATCCTCTAGGCCCTCCAAGGCATGTGTTGGAAGTGGAATTACTCTAAGAGGGTGGAGGGGTGAATCAGAGTAATGTATAAAATTCTTTTATGACTTGAAAAAATTATTTGAACTTTTTAATCTTGAACAAATGAGTGACTTTATATATGCAATGTAAACACTAAATTTTGAATGATTGTTTTAATGACTTAATCAAATATAACAACTCATATCAAAGCATGATGTACATTGTTCATATAGTGCTAAATGAACAACTTTTTGATGCTTTCTTTTGCACAAAACATCAAACTCACTTATGGAAGAATTTAGCATTCACACATTGAACATGAACAATTGAACTATGATATTGAAGACAACTTGAAATTGTGAAAAGTATCAGAGCATTGTATAAACAATTTTTACAAATGACTGAAAGAAAGATTATGCAAGATAGGAACAAACTGCACAAAAGAGAGACACAAATTTTTCGAGTGGAAAACCCTCTTGGGGTAGAAAAAACACCCCAAAATGCCTTGCAGACTTAATTCCAAACAGTCTACAATATTTTTCAGAGCACCAACTCTGTAACAATTCAGGAGCACCAACTCCACTGAAAATTTCTCAATAATCATGCAATCTGTTAGAACCTTATAACTGCATTATTTTTGTAATTACAAAATCTCAACTGAGTACATTTAAAGATATACATTAATTCCCATCATAATCTATACTAAATGAAATAGTACCAACATAACCTTACTAAAATATATGCAATCTCTGTAATAAGAATAAGAGATATAATCACTTTAAGCTCTCTCTTTTACAATTTTTCAGAAAACAAAAATATCACTGTAATAACCCCTTATTCTCTTTTCAACAATACTTTGTTATTTCATTTCAATCTCTATCCCTCTCATAAACCCTCTCCTTATTTTATTTTTCAACAAATATTCTTTTCAAAACCCTAAACAAAAATAATGGCTTATTGCCATTCTTTTTATACAACACAAATTTGAAACCCTTGTACCAAAATGTGAGACCTCGAGTCAAGAACCAAACCCTCGAGTTTGAACTCGGGTTCAAAGTAGTTTCATATTAGTTATCATTAATCAAAACTTCAAGATCCTTTTTAAAACTGAAACAATACCAACTTCTCTCTTTTTTTACTTTTCCATTCACCAGATTTACCTTTGAAAGAACAAAGCAAAGCAAAGATATTACCTTTTGTTATGGCGGTTCAAACTGCAACCAAATAACCATAAAATTCTCTATTTCCTTTGCTTCTAGCTTGTGGAGAGTCCACCAACTAACTCGCCATTATTCACAAATTGCCATACCTAAAAAACTAGCTTGAAAACCACAATGATCTTACTCAACCTATAACTGCAATTTCATCATGGCGGTGGATAGGGTTCAACTCATACATTGAAATGTCTTTTCCCTATTTTATCTTTTGATAACATTTGGAGTTCAAATCATTATTAACCAAACATAATGAACACTTAAAGTCTGCCAACAACATTATTACCAAAACACAATGATGGTTGTCAATAGACCTTGACAACAAATGTTATAGTCATGACAATAAAAGTCAACTTCCTTATGATGTGGCCAATACAAGTCTTATGTTGTGGCCGATACAAGTAACACAATATACTTTGTAATGTATGCTCAATGAAAACAAATAAAAACCCGATGCATGAAGTAAGTTCAATGTAAAATGGTCGGTGAAACAAATTTTTAAATGATACCAACCAACTATCATATGAGCCCGATAAACATTATTGAGGGTCGACTTAACTGCAAGGTGCTATGAATTTTAAATTAAACTATAATATGTACAATAGAAACTTGATAGCACTATGAATGTGCTATAAAATGTACTAATCCACATCACAATGTGCTATGCCACGAACCCAATAATAATACCATTCATGCCAACTAATGGGGTTCACAAACACTTTAAAGTGTAACATCCCATATGCAATGAATGTAATGGCCAATATACATATCAATGAATGAAATATGAGTTTGCACAAATGAGTTAATGAAACAATAACTTTCTCCATGATATAAATGTGAAAATATGTCTTTTAATCTGCACAAAATGTAACCCTATAATCAAGATGTCTTTTACTCTACACAAGGATCCAAAAGATCAGTACCATCAAAACTGGATATAAACCAGCATCACAATGCTATCATTGAACATGATACTGAATGCCAAAACCAAGTATGCCAAAACTGAATATGAATAAGAGTGCCAATATCATGAACAAGAATACCAAGCATTAGTTAATCTGAACTATATGTCATCCTTGCTAAATATGTATATGGCTAATAAAATCAACAATGTAAAGCACCGGATTAGACCAATTGTAATAATGGAGCACAAACTGTTTGAAGCTATATGCTTCACAAGGTTTTATACCTGTAGTTGCTAGCATCTAAAACACAAGAGTTCACATCACATTTGCACCTTTAGCCAAATGTGCACAAGTAAAAATATATATATGCAGATGTATACCTCATCAAAGGTTTTCCAAGACATATTCTTGAGTATGTAAGCCACCAACCATGAAGTCAGGAGTGCTTGATGAAAAACAAAAGATATCTTGTAGAAAGTTAGCATGAAGTTTCCTAAAAGCTTAACATTGTTAGATCCACTACAAATCAAGAATATCAAGATCCCACATCAAAATGGATGATGAAATCACCAAGTCATATAACATCAAATTTTGACATCAAGGAAAAATCACAAAACAAGTGAAAGCCAACAAACTCCCCCTTTGTCCTTGATGGAAAAACATATATCATCTCTCCCCCTTTGATAAAGGCACAACCCGAGACTTAGAAAATAATCCACAAACAAGAGAATAAATTTTATTAATCAGAAAATGGAGCTTCTTACATGTAGAGGATCTCAAATCCCCAAGTTCTACAACACATGCAAGTTACATAAAGCTACAGAATAACCCCTTCGCAATGTGCGAGTTGTTCCCCAAAAAGTTACCCAAAAATTAGAAACCCGCCCATAAATAGAGCCTCTCATTAGTTTGGAGCCAAAACAACATTCAATTTGAGTTCAGGTGGTTTAGCACCAAAAATTTACAACATGAAGTTCAAATTTCAAAAGAGCATTTGAAACTGTATCTTCTAGAAAGTGCGCCAACTTCGCGGGGTCATAACTTTTGATCTAGAACTCTGATTCGTGAACCGTTCGAACCATTGGAAAGGTCTCGAAGTAAAGAATGTGCTCAAAATATGCTATTCCAATTTTAGAAAGTTTCAGAGCCAATCTAGGAGCTCTAAGTGCCTCAAATCTAACTCGAAAGATTTTCAGGTGCAAATCTGGGAAACTAAAACTGCAATATCTTTCAACCTAGGAACCAAAATTAAAAACCATAAATTGGGACTTTCATTATGACGAAAAGGGTATCCAAAAATATAAAAACATCTAAAAACCAAGAAACTTGAAATTTAACTATTTTTGGGTGATGCAAGATTGCCCTTACACCACTGGATGCTCCTGCATTAGACACCCAAGGTAATTTGAGAAGTGACCCCGTCACGTCTCAGATGGTTGAGGAAAACCCAACTGGTCAACTACTACCTTAGATAGCCAGGATGAATCTTCAACATGCCTTCCTCTCCATTTCACCAGATATTCTTCATACTGCCTATTTTTGGTACTCCTTCCCACATGACTATCCAAGATTGCTTCAATCTCCTCCTTTTCTAAAGTAGGTGCTGGAATCCTACACTGTTCCATCATTGGTACTTCCTCTACGCCACCTTCATGATACTCTATCAAATCTAAAATGTTGAACCAGGGGAAATGTTGATTCCATTAGGCAACTCTACCTCATATGCATTCCTTGAATCATGCATCTTCAAAATCTGCGGGGACCAAACTTCTTCATCTTCAATTTGTTATATGTTCCCCGGAAACCTTTCTTTCCTCAAGTGGACCATCACTTCATCACCAATCTGAAACTCCTTATACCTCCTCTTCTGATCTGCCTTAGCCTTATACTGCATATTCATCTTGTTAATATGTTCTCTTACCTTCTCATGTATATCCTTGATGTGTTCTACAAAATCTTCGGCCTTCAACACTTATTTTCTTCTCTTGGTCCATCTTCCTCAATTCTGGAGCTGTTCTGGGCTACCTCCATACACAATCTGGAACGGTGATCTACTAGTGTTTTGTTGACAGAATTGTTGTAAGAAAATTCTACTGGGATAGGATCAAGTCCCATCCCTTTGGTTTATATCCTACCAAACATCTCAGTAGGTTACCCAGACTCCTGTTAACAACCTCTGTCTGCCCATCTGTTTGTGGATGGTGTGCAGAAATAAACTTCAACTCTATCTTCAGCTTCTTCCACAAGGTCCTCCAAAAGTACCCCACAAATTTGGTGTCACGATCTGAAACAATACTCTTTGGTAGGCCATGTAGCCTCACCACCTCTTTGAAGAATAAGTCGGCAATGTGGACTGCATCATGGGTTTTCTGACATGGAATGAAATGTGCCATCTTCAAAAACCTGTCAACTACCACAAATACTGAATCATTCCCTCTTTGCGTCCTTGGCAAACCAAGAACAAAGTCCATACTTATATCCTCCCAAGGCCTCTCCGGTACAAGTAAGGGCTGATACAAGCTCGTATTCTAGCACACTCCTTTAGCCATCTGACATACCCTGCAACTTTGCACAAACCTCTTCACATATTGTGATAACTGAGGCCAATAATAATGCTCACTGAAAATGGCAATGGTCTTATCTTGACCAAAATGTCCTTCCATTCCTCCACTATGCTTCTCCTTTATCGGTTTTTCCCTCATGGAACTCCTCAGGATACACAATTGACTTCCCTTAAATAACATGCCATCCTGGATTATGAAATCTAGCCACCTTGTCTTGTCCATTGTAATAGGTTCCTTGCAAGCTTTCCAAGCCTTTGCAAAGTCAGGATCTTCTGCATACAGTGTCTTGAGTTCATTGAACCCAACCACTTCAATCTGCATCTTTGTCATCAATGTATGCCTCCTACTTAAGGCATCTGCAACCCTATTTGACTTCCCACTCCTATGTTTCAAAACAAGGTATAACTCTGCAAAAACTCTACCCATTTCATATACCTCTGATTTAATTTTCCTTGACTATTTATGTACTGCAAGGCTTGATGATTAGTATATAAAAAAAATTCCTTTGGAAACAAATAATGTCTCCATTTCTTTAATGCTTGAACTATTGCATAAAATTCCTGATCATATATAGAATACTTTCTTTTTGGCATCATTTAAACTTTCACTGAAATAGGCAATGGGCTTACCTTCTTGGCTCAACACTGATCCAATGGCACAACCACCGCATCACAATCCACCAAACACCTTGTTGAAATTTGGGAGGGCTAGAATAGGCTGCTCGTCACATTCCTCGGGCTCAACAGCTCAAAAATTTTTACCGCTCCTGTGCTCCACTGGAATTCTTTTCTATCCCCTCTCATTGTTTCAGTCAGGGGTCCACAAATACTACTGAAGTTTCTAATGAACTTTATATAAAAACTAGCCAAACCATGGAAAGATCTCACCTCAGTAGCAGTTCTTGGGGTAGGCCATTCCAGAATAGCCTTCACCTTCTCGGGGTCCATCTTGAGACCTTCTGCTGAGACAACAAACCCCAAGTACACTAACTCCCTCTTCATAAAATTGCACTTCTTCAAATTAATCAACAATTTCTCTTCTCTTAACTTCTCAAAGACTCTCTGAATATGCATAAGATGCTCATGCAACGTCTTACTGAAAATCAAAATATCATCTAAATACACAATAACAAAACTTCCAAGAAATTCTTTTAGTACCTCGTTCATGAGCCGCATGAATGTGCTCGGTGCATTGGTTAGCCCAAAAGGCATGACTAACCACTTGTATAGGCCCTCTTTGGTCTTGAAGGAAGTTTTCCATTCATCTCCCTCTCAAATCTAGATCTGGTGATATCCACTCTTCAAATCAATCTTTGTGAAGTACTGAGCTCCACTCAAACAGTCCATCAGGTCATCCATCCTTGGCAGGGGAAATCTGTACTTGATTGTTATCTTGTTTATGGCTCAGGATTCTGTACACATTCTCCACTCCCCATCCTTCTTTGGTGCTAGTACTGTAGGTACTGCACATAGGCTCAAACTCTCCCATATTAAACCATTTCTCAACAACTCTTGAACTTGTCTGTTCAACTCCTCATTTTCTGCTGAAGTCATTCTATGAGCTGCCTTATTTGGCAAACTGGCTCCAGGAATCAAGTCAATCTGATGACTGATTTTCCTTATTGGTGGTAAACCCTTAGGTACATTATTAGAAACAATATCCTAAAACTCATCCAACATCACAGAAACTTCTTCTGGAACCTTCTCACTATCCTCCTTACTCACTCTAGGAATCAATGCATAACACACATGCTCATGCTTCATACCTTCTAAAAATATTCTTCCATCTACATAAAAAATTCTAGCACTATTGCATACCTTTTCTTCGGTCTCCTTCAGGGGTTTCAACTTGTGACAAACCCCATCCTTTGTCAAGGAATATGTGTTTGCATGGCCATCATGTATAGCTTGCCTATCGAACTGCCACGACCTCCCCAACAACATGTGACAGGTATCCATGGGGATGATATCACAGAGTACCTCATCATGGTAGCTCCCGATCTTGAACTTTACTAGGCACTGCTCATTTACCAAAACTTTGTGGTCTTTCTGCAACCAGGAAATCCGATACAAACGCGGGTGTCTTTCCCTCTTCAGCTTCAACTTTGTGACCATCTCCTCTGACACCAGATTATCAGTGCTCCCATTGTCAATAATGACATCACAACATTTTCCTTCACATTTTCACCTTGTGCGAAAAAAATTCTTCCTTTGTTCTGGCTCCTTCTTTTAGTCACATAGCTCTTCTCCCACTAGGGCTTCTCCCTTTTAGCATCATCTAAATGTTCAGATTGGGCCTCCTCATCTGCATGTGCAACCCTTCCCGACCTTCTGTCCTTTTGTCTGCCCTTCGTTGGTGTTGTGAAAATTCATAGGCTCGATGCCCTTCTTCACCACACTGGAAACACATTCTTTTGAAACCACCTCTTCCAGATCCTTGTCCATATCTCCCTCATCCTCTACCTCTTTGATCACCACTGTTTTGATCACAAGGGTGGTAGAAGTTGTCATTCCTTTGGCTTCGGCTGGTACCCACATCTTCACTTTTCTTTTCATCATCATTTCGGCTTCCTAAAGGCCTGCCATTGCCCCTTCCACTTTGACCTCCTCGTCCTTTTTGCTTGCTATCAAATCTTTTGTTCATCTTCTCTTCCACCTTTAGAGCAAACTGATACACATCCTCAATGGTGGTCATTCTGACTAGGCTTAACTCCTCCTGAATACTCGGTCATAACCCATTAAGATATCGGGCTACCTTCTCTTTATTGGCCTATGTGTGACCCATTCTGATGATTATCTTGTGAAAATATTTAGTATATTCTTTCACAGATCTGCTTCCTTGCTTCAACCCTTGCAATTTATTCAACAAATCTAACTCGTAGTCCACTGGTATGAACTGCTTCTTCAGGTTCTCTACCATGCGATCCCATCTGGTGATATTGCCTTTTCCTCTTCGATTTATTTCCAACTAGACCTCTTTCCACTAAATACTGGCATGACCCTTCAGCTTCATTTTCACAAACTTAACTCGATCTGGGTCCTCTATTTCCTCATACTCAAAATATTCTTCTAGCTCGTTGATCCAGTCGATCAACTCTTCTGGGTTCAGACTTCCAGAATAACTGGGGACTTCTGCTTTGGGTCTTTTCCTAATCTTCAAAATGGCCCTTATTAGCCGCATTTGGTCTTGATCAATTGCTTCTTCTTCCTCTTCTACATCTGAACCTTCTTGCTCTCTTTCATCCTCACTTTCCTCCCTCGGGTTTAACCCTCTTCTCAATTGCTCTTGTAACACATCAATCTGTCTCTGGAGGGCTGCCAGTGCATCTCTTCCACCAGTATTTTTGCTACCTCAACCACCTCTGGCACCACCAGGCCTACCAGGCACCACTCTTGGAGGCATCTTTCTTGACCTCGACCCACAACCATGATCCTGGTGCAAACTACCTCACAATCGGTGATCTGTCCACATGCTCAAGAAAACCTGCTCTAATACCACTTGATGAAGGCGCAACCCAAGACTTAGAAAATAATCCACAAACAAGAGAATAAATTTTATTAATAAAAAAATGGAGCTTCTTACATGTAGAGGATCTCAAATTCCCAAGTTCTACAACACATGCAAGTTACATAAAGCTACAGAATAACCCCTTCGCAATGTGCGAGTTGTTCCCCAAAAAGTTACCCAAAAATTAGAAACCCGCCCATAAATAGAGCCTCTCATTAGTTTGGAGCCAAAACAACATTCAATTTGAGTTCAAGCAGTTTAGCACTAAAAATTTACAACATGAAGTTCAAATTTCAAAAGAGCATTTGCAATTGTATCTTCTAGAAAGTGCGCCAACTTCGCGCGGTCATAACTTTTGATCCAGGACTCCGATTCGCGAACTGTTGGAAAGGTCTTGAAGTCAAGAACGCGCTCAAAATTTTCTATGCCAATTTTGGCAAGTTTCAGAGCCGATCTAGGATCTCTAAGTGCCTGAAATCTAACTTGGAAGATTTTTAGGTGCAAATATGGGAAACTAAAACTACAATATCTTTCAACCCAGGAACCAAAGTTAGAAACCGTAAATTGGGACTTTCATTATGACGAAAAGGGTATCCAAAAATATAAAAGTATCTAAAGATCGAGAAACTTGAAATTTAACTATTTTTGGGTGATGCAAGATTGCCCTTACACCACTGGATGCTCCTGCATCACCCTTTTTGCCTCAATGACAAAGAATAATAGAGGAGAATGTGAAATGTCATGAATAACAACAAATAAAGCCAACTAACATAGTAACCCATTGCATAAACAATGTTCATCATGTAGCTTTTCTCCCCCTAAACCATAGAACTAAAATGTCACTGAGCCATGCACATAACCACTCAAGAAATATATAACAGATACATGACAATAGCATATCAATCAGAAATTGCATGACAACAACATATCATCTTCTTTGATACCAAAAAATATGTAAAAAATACCAAACTACTTCATCAGTGATATGCAAAAACTATTCCTTTAAGCTTCAACCATTTTCAAGCAATACTTCGATCTATTAAGAGCCAAACAAGAATCACGAAGAATGCAACCAAGATCACTAACAATCTTTATTCATAGCACTATGAAACAATATTGAGGCAATGCCAACAATACCAAGCTGCAACATAGATATATAAAGATTGTGAATGTTAGAATCAAAAAAATCAAGCATTCATGGCACACCATCATATGATTCCTCAACCAAATATCACTGTAGTATCAAAACAAACATCCTTATCACTGCCAAAAAATTTTTAATAGGAATTATTTTTCCGAAGTTCTCCTTATTCAACACTTAGAACTTTATATGCAATAAGTCATGAGAAAGTATCAATTCCTGTCAAATTTTGACAACTTTGTCAAGCAATAAGTAATTAATCAACACTTTGCAATGATTACAAAGAAAAATGAGCTTGATATCAACATAATTCTTACTAACCAAAGTCCTATATCGCCAACTTTAGAAGATCAATATCACTGCTATCCTGTAGATTCTTTGTCAAATAAGAGTCACTGTCAATCAAAAATCTATTAATCAAAAGATCTAGAACATTTATAAATGTGTCATGGTCTATTCAAACAATGGTACTTGTTAAATATTTATGTAATACCCTATATCAACACTAGATCAAACATCCTGACAACTACTAAAGCTCCTTTCATCCTGAGCATCACAATATGACTTAAAGTAGCCAAATATGTATCACACAAACCATACATCTCAAGTCACAATATAACTCCAAACAATTAATATTCCGTAATAATTCACTATCAAGAGAAAGTATTGATCATTAGATGCATATTGAAATTTTCATCATCCAAGAATGTACAAACTTCTATCAATGTTGTTTGACTATTCTCAAGAACATAACATATTCTATACAAAAATAATCAATGTCAACACCAACAACCACAACTCTAGAAAACTGACTTTTGTATGGATATAACATATGCTTAGTATGTTGTTCATGTTTTCCACAACACTGTAGAACTTAGCATTTACTATTAATGTCTTTCAACTAATTTCCTTTACCATTATTTCAATTTAGACATCAAACAGTTCACAATCTTATTATGCCCTATTGCTGAAACTTCATTCATATAGATCAAAGCACTATATTGTATCGAGTTTTTGTTAGACATGGTTTCATGTATTAAAAAAGTTTTGATGGTAAAGCAAATGAATACTACTTGACAAATCAAGTATCTTTATCTCATGTATCTCTTGAGAAGCACATACCATCACTAAGATCAATGTATTGTAGCATAGCAAAACTAATAACAATTTATCCACAAATGGCCAAGAATTATAATTATGTCACAAGTATCTTTACTATGGACACTCCCAAAGAAACATAAAGATCAACTACTGCAACATCAATAATCAAATGAGAAATTATCTTTTAACAGAATGATGATATATATGAACCATATCATTAAGATGGTTATCATCAATTTTTTGTCACTATTATTCCCAACATAGACATGAATAACACAATAAAAAATATGACAAATCTGTGTCTTTCACTTTTATGATAGATAAACAACAAGTTGCAACTACCTTTTATTCAATATCAAAGACATTTATTTAAAAAGCATTTATCAAATCCCCCTACCTTCATACTGCCTTTTAAATGTTTAGAAATGGTTCTTGTGCAACATGCACAAGATTTAGTTCTTCCTTTTTCTTTTCCAAACCCTCAATTATTCTTTGTTGCTTCCAAATGCTTTCTCCCATTGAATCCTACAAAACTTTGCTTTATGCCCAAAACCATTACATCTATAACATACAACCAAAGACTTATAATATCTTGTGTCACCTTTTAGAGATAGTTTATCATAGTTTCTTACAACATGACTTGATTGACTACACTTGAAGCATGTCACATTACCATTGTTTCTTTGCCTATCATTTTTCTTCACTTTGAACAAACATTTAGATGCTCTGTGGCCATAATCAAAACATGAGTAACAATAACCTGAAAAAGAATAATTATACTTTATCAATTTACCTTGCCAGACAGAGTGAGGTCCTATAAATTTGTTCATTTTATTCTTTCCTCCACTATTGATATCCTCATGCTGTTTATTTCCTACAGTTTCAAGGTCAGCAACATGAAATTTTAAGTCTACCTTTGTTCTAGGTGTTTTTCTAACCTTAGATCATTGTCCTTCCCCTAAACCTAAACCACTTTTGTCACTTGGAACTTTCTATGCACCAATAATTTTATTCAAAGATATAGAACCATTCTCATTAATTTTCTCATCACTTAACTACTTTGATGCTTTATCAATGTTCCTCAGTAAGATCACTTGACACTCAAATTTTTCTATACTTTGTTATTTTTTCTTAAGTTGGTTTCTAACCTCTTCCTCGACCTTTCTAGCTTCTTCAACTTATATCTTTGCTTCTATAAGATCTGAACATACCTTATCTTTGATATCATTTTCTTGTTGAAGTTGCCTCTTTAAAATCAAGTTCTCTCTTCTAAGTTGTTTAATTATGTCTAAAGCACACAGTAGTTCACCCTCCAAATCAACCTCACTTTCTTGCTCATCAAATTCCTATTCAGAAATTACTTCATCCAAAAATTGATCTACTTCATTAGTTTCTTGGCCATTTGAATGTTCATCTGTAATCTCTATAGATTTAGACTCAAATTGATTTTCTTCAGAACTATAAGGATTTTCACAATCACCACTTACAGAAGAATCACAACTTGCTTGAGTTTTCAAAGATATCTCTTCTTGCAACTCACCATCTTGATATATTTCAATTAATTTTTCCCAAACTTCCTTTGCATCTCTGCACTGCATAACCTTAGTGACAATATCATTTGGAAAACTTTTGAAAATAGCATCTAAAGCCCTAGCATTGGATTCAAGAACTATATTTTCCTCATGTGTGAAAGGAGATGTTATAGATACAGTGCAACTTCTTTCTATTGCTGCCCTCACATCAAACCCTTAGGAGGACAAATAAGCTTCCATCTGATGCTTCCACAAAATAAAGTTGGTACCTTCAAACTGAGGTATTCTATGCATAGAATGTTGTATCATTTCTAAGTTGTTGATGATTACTTCTTCATCACTTCTTATACTAGGTTCAAAAAAATTCTGATTGTTAATGTTTTGCTATGAACTTCTCTTTCCCTTATTTCTTCTACCTTTTTCCATATCAGACATAACACTAAAAGTTCCTAAAGCCAACAAATTTAAGTCACAAAAGTATCTTCTTTGAATTCAAGATATGTTTGACAGACTTCCAAATACCAGAATCAAACCTAGGTGGTTAAACCTAATGCAAGGCCCTACGCTCTGATACCACTTGTTGGAAGTGGAATTACTATGAGGGGGGGTGAAACAGAGTAATGTATAAAAAAATTTTATGACTTGAAAAATAGATTTGAACTTTTTAATCTTGAACAAATGAGTGACTTTATATATGCAATGTAAACACAAAATTTTGAATGATTGTTTTAATGACTTAATCAAATATAAAAACTCATATCAAAGCATGATGTACATTGTTCATACAGTGTTGAATGAACAAATTTTTTATGCTTTCTTTTGCACAAAACATCAAACTCACTTATGGTAGAATTTAGCATTTGGGTATGTACAGGATCATGATGGGCCAAAAAGTGGCAATATTATGGGTATTTGTAGGGTATGTGGCTAACGACTTTTTTAACCCAAAATTGATGAAACGAAAAGAGTTTTTAGAGGAGATTCTCAGATTCTATCAATATAAATTATGTTTTAATTTGAATTTAATAAATAATTATTATTCATTTTCTATTAGAATTACAACTAAAGTCTTGATCGATAGGTTGATTGAAAAGCATCTATAACTTTCAAACGGTATCACATTTTTTGAATCCAAAACATGCATCACATTCTATGCTTCACATACTATAGGATTAAAAAAAGAAAAACTAAATTTCATGAAGTTTTGACCAAGTTAAGGTGGTTAGACATACAAGTTTTTATATTTTTAAAATTTGTAATAAAAAATTCATAATTAATTATTTACTTGGAAAAAAATTAGAAAAAAACATGCATCACATCTGGACATGAGTCCTCTACTTATGTATAAAATCTTATAAAAAAATATTATCATTTTATTATGGTTAGGGTGGTCAAACAACCACCTACTTCTTACTTTTTCCCTAAAATTTAAATACTACTGCATTGAAATTTCAAATTTTCACCAAATAGATTTTATTTATTTTTAAATAAACCTAGTAGTTTAGAAACTACATTCAATTTTCTATAGATTAGATCTATTCTTACACATTTTTGAAATAATATAGATAACTTATTCAAATTTTTACATCAAGTTGCCTAACATTAATTTTTTTGAATTTTTTGCCACTTAAGGGCCTGCTTTTTCCATGATGATCCTACACATACCCATTCACACATTGAACATGAACAATTGAACTATGATCTTTAAGACAACTTGAAACTATGAAAATTATCATAGCATTGTATGAACAACTTTTACAAATGACTGAAAGAAAGGTTATGCAAGATAGGCACAAACCACACAAAAGAGAGACACAAAAATTTGTCGAGTGGAAAACCCTCTTGGGGTAGAAAAACCACTCCAAAATGCCTTGCAGGCTTAATTCCAAACTATTTACAATTCAGGAGCACCAACTCCATTTCAGAGTACCAACTCCACTAAACTTTTCTCATAATCATGCAATTTGTCAAGACCTTATAACTACATTATTTTTGTAATTAAAAAATCTCAATAGAGTACATTTAAAAGATATACAATAATGCCCATTATAATCTGTACTAAATGAAACAATACCAACATAACCTTACTAAAATATATGCAATCTCTGTAATAAGAATCAAAGATATAAACACTTTAAGCTCTCTCTTTTACAATTTTTTAGAAAACAAAAATATCACTATAATAACCCCTTATTCTCTTTTCAACAATACTCTGTTATTTCATTTCAATCTCTATCCCTCTCATAAACCCTCTCCTTATTTTATTTTTCAACAAATATTATTTTCAAAACCTCTGAACAAAAATAATGGCTTATTGCCATTCTTTTTATACAACACAAAAATTGAAACCCTTGTACCAAAATGTAAGACCTCGAGTCAAGAACCAAAGCCTCGAGTTTGAACTCGAGTTCAAAGTAGTTTATGATTAGTTATCATTAATGAAAACTTCAAGATCCTTTTTAAAATTGAAACAATACTAGAGCTTCTCTCTTTTTTTACTTTTCCATTCACTAGATTTACCTTTGAAAGAACAAAGCAAAGAAAAGATATTACCTTCTATTATGGCGGTTCAAACTGCAACCAAATAACCATTAGATTCTTTATTTCCTTCACTTCCAACTCATGGAGAGTCCACCAACTAACTCGCCATTGTTCACAAACTACCATACTTGAAAAACTAGCTCGAAAACCACCACGATCTTGCTCAACCTGTAACTGCAATTTCATCATGGCGGTGGCTAGGGTTCAGCTCATACATTGAAATGTATTTTCCCTATTTTATTTTTTGATAACATTTGGAGTTTGAATCATTATTAGCCAAACATAGTGAACACTTAAAGTCTACCAACAACATCATTACCAAAACACTGATGGTTGTCGATAGACCTTGACAACAAATGTTACAGTCATGAAAATAAAAGTCAACTTCCTTATGATGTGGCCAATACAAGTCTTATGATGTGGCCGATACAAGTAACACAATATAATTTGTAATGTATGCTCAATGAAAAAAAAAAAAAACCGATGCATGAAGTAAGCTCGGTGTAAAATGGCCGATGAAACAAATTTTTAAATTATACCAACCAACTATCATATGAGCCCGATAAACATTATTGAGGGTTGGCTTAAGTGCAAGGTGCTATGCACTTTAAATTAAACTATAATATGCGCAATAGAAAATCGATAGCACTATGAACGTGCTATAAAATGTGCTAAGCCAAAATACAATGTGCTATGCCATGAACTCGATAATAATACCATTGATGCCAACTAATGGAGTTCACAAACACTTTAAAGTGTAACATCCCATCTACAATGAATGTAATGACCAATATGCATATCAATGAATGAAAACCGAGTCTACACAAATGAGTTAATGAAACAATAACTTTTTCCATGATATAAATTCCAAAAGATGTCTTTTAATCTACCTAAAATGTAACCATGTAATCAAGATGTCTTTTAATCTGCACAAGGAGCCAAAAGATCAGTATCATCAAAACTGGATATAAACGAACGTTACAATGTTGTCATTGAACATGATATTGAATGCCAAAACAAAGTATGCCAAAAATAAATATGAACAAGAATGCCAAGCATTAGTCAATCTAAATTGTATGTCATCCCTGCTAAATATGTATGTGGCTTATAAAATCAACAATTTAAAGCACCAAATCAGACCAAATGTAATAATGGAGCACAAACTATTTGAAGCTATATGCTTCACAAGGTTTTATACCTGTAGGTGCTAGCAACTCAAACACAAGAGTTCACATCACATTTGCACCTTCAACCAAATGTGCACAAGTACAAATATATATGTAGATGTATACCTCATCAAAGGTTTTCCAAGACATATGCCTAAGTATGTAAGCCTCAATCATGAAGTTAGGAGTGCTTGATAAAAAACAAAAGATATCCTATAGAAAGCTATGATGAAGTTTCCTAAAAGTTGAACATTGTTAGATCCACTACAAATCAATAATTTCAAGAACCCACAACAAAATGGATGATGAAATCACCAATTCATATAGCATCAACTTTTGACATCAAGGACAAACCACAAAATAATTGAAAGCGAACAACATGAACCACAACAATTCCAATGGAAGAACCAATCCAAGAAGGGAATTTCACTGGAACTATTCCAAAAATGAACACTCAACTCAAAGTTCCACACTAAGACCAACCATTCCTCCATTCATTCAAAAGGTCATTGAAGAAGAAGAAGAACCAAGCACCAATAGTGCAAAAGATATTTCTCTTATATATGCCAGATTAGACCCTGTAATCCAAAGGCTTATACCATTTAAAGAATATTGTGAAGTCAAGACCCAAGGAAATCCAAATCAGAGGAAGAACCATCCTGACAAAGAGCTAAGATCTAGAATTAATAAGATGACCTTACCTTACTTTGACGGCTCTAGGAAGTTCACCACTCAATCATGGGTCCAAAAGTTGGATACCTACTATGATCCTAAATGTTTATCCTATTTTAAAGATGAAAAACAACTATTATGAAATAAGGAAAAACACAAGACACCTCAAAGATTAGCCTAAGGAATGATAACACAAAGAAATAAGATAAAAAAGATAGCAAATAATTATACCTTCTTGTGTTGTTGAAATACCTTGGTTGGCCCTTGATTTTTGAATGCTTGTGTGCTCCTTGGATGGCTATGGAGATGGATAGATGTAAGACTGACAATATGATTAGATGAAAGTGTTAATGGCTAAATGACTTGACTAAATGGCTAAAATAATGCTTGCAAATTGAGTGGGAAATTTGGTAGCATAAGGGTGCAAATGACTAAGTGTTGTTAAATGCATTAGAAGAGGGGGTATTTATAGAAGAATTTGAATTCTCTAGAGAATTCAATGGTTGAGATTAAGCCACCAAGGCCAAGATGAAGGGCTAAGGTGAGTTGAGGACTCACAAGCACTCACATCTTGACATGTGGAGGGTGAAGTGGCTTAGGATGGATGATGTGTAAGTGAGGTGGAAGGAAGGTACATGAGGTGGAGGAAGGACAAGTACCTTGGAGGATGAGAAAATTTCATCATAAAAGAAATTCTTGTCCCAAAGTGAAGGTGAAAATGACACTTGAGGAATTTTGGAATTTCTCAAAAATCTCCATGGGAAATGAGAAAGTAGTTGGAGAAATAAATGTGAATTAAAAATTCACATGCTTGGGAGAATCTAGTGGATAAGAGAGGGTTTCCAAAAGGGTGATAATTTGCCACATGTGAGTGATGTGACAAGTCCAATGTTCTAAAAGTTGCATGAGGATAGGGTAAGCCTTAGAAGAATAAAATGTGAATTAAAAATTCACATGTGGAAGAGAGGAACCTAGGGTGGATAAATATGAATTCAAAATTCACATGGGAGAGAGGGTCAATGCTAACTATGGAATATGTAAGAGGTCGACCAAAAGGATATGCTAAATGTGGCTAATGACTTTGATTAAGGTTGTACAAACACATGATTAGGAGGATTAATAAAAGATTATAAGCAAGTGGAAAATCTTGGAGGATGTGACACATCCTAATCATAAATTAATTAAATTAATTATGATTAGAAGGGGGTTAGGTGGCTAAGAGAAATTAGAGGCCAACTTGCAAAAGTTGGAGGATGTGACACATCCTAATCAAGGATTAGGCATGTGCACATCCTAATCACAAATTAATTAAATTAATTATGATTAGAAGAGGGTTATGGAGGATGTGACAAGGAGAGAGAAAAAAGAGGAATTTAAAATTGGTTTAGAAATCTAATTGACTAAATTAAATAAAATTGACATGTTTATTTAATTTAGGGAGGAAAAAGAGGGGTAAGGTAAAGTATTTAGTTATTTGATTAAATACTTTTGTAACCTTAGGTAGAAAATGAAATATTAATTAAATCAATCATTTAATTAATATTAATGAAATAGACGAGTAAAGTGGGAAAATTTGACCATATGGAAGTGGTCAAATTTAGCTGTCTAGATTTTTCCCCTTTTTGAAATATTGTTAGAATAGTAGTGTTTCGAAGAAAAGAAAATGTAGATGACTCTATAGAGGAAGCAACTAGAAAATGATGCCCCAACATGGAGAGATATGTGTGAGCTACCCAAACAGAGGGGGAATGAATGAGGATGCCCCAATCCTGCAAGGGAACGAATGTGACTGAGGAAATGGAGAGAGTGGTAGGGTATGCTCCCTAAAGAGGGTGACTGGGGAAGAAAGGGAGCCCCAGGTGATTTCTTCATAGGAGAAAATGGAGGATACAGGTGGAAAGTGCTAAAAACATCAAGTACGTTTTCCTTTTGAACAGAGTCAAATGGACGTGCGGTTTGTGAATGGTGGCCTCAAGAAGATAGAGGGTGAATGAATTAGTTGGAGGAAGAAAAAGGTTAAATAAAAGGGAAAAATACCCTTTATTTTAAAAAGGGTAAAAGAGGGGGGAAAAGAATATAAGGTAATTTTAAGAATTACCTCTCCTCATTTGCACTGTAGCAATTGAGAGAAGAGGAGAGGAGAGAAAGAAGACAAGGGGTGACAATGCCAAGGGATAACAACACAAAGATCATCCACTGTGCAGACGAGGTATGGAGATTATTCAACCATTATGTCGTTCCTCGCCAAGTTAGCAACAAAACATTTCTTGTGTATTTTGAGCATTTTTAATATGTTTTGAAGTTTTTATGCAAATTTCAGGAGATGGGTTTTGTGAATGGGATAGAATAGGAATATGGGTAGGAGATAGAATTTGATGCTTTTGGGCTAGGTCAAGATTAGGATAAATTTTAGGGGGTTTTTGGGGGGCTGGCATTGTCCTGGGAGAGGAAAATCCACCCCTCTATGGGGTGGTGCTGTAGTGAGTTAGGGTGAGTTCACCTCACCATGGGGGAGGGTCGTCTCGATTTGGGACAATTTTTCCCCATGGAGGGGTGCATTTTCCCTAGCTCGAGGCAAGTCCACCCTGCGATGAGGTGATTTAGCCTTGGCTTGGGGTGTGTCCACCTTGTAGTGTGGTGCATCCACCACAGCTCGAGGTGTGCCTACCTTAGCTCGGGGTAGGTCCGCCTCATGGGGAGGCACTTCTGCCTTGGCTCAGGGCAAGTTTTCCCCATGGTGGGGTACTTTTTCCCTAGCTTGGGGCATGTCCTCCCCATGATGGGGCACATCTACCTTGGCTTGGGGTAGGTCCACCCTACGACAGGGTGCATCTGCCTCGGATCAGGGCAGGTTTGTCCCATGGCAAGGTGCTTTTTCCCTGGCCAGAGGTATGTCTACCCCACAGCGGGGTGCATCTGCCTCGGCTGGGGGTGGGTTCACCCCCAGGAGGAGGCACATCCGCCCTGGCTCGGGGCATGTCTGCCTCGACTTGGGGCTAGTCTATCTTGATCTAGGCAAGTCTGCCCCGATTAGGGAAAAATGAGGAGGGAGGAGGAAAAAAATAAAGGAAGAGAGGAAAACAAGCAATGTCTTGGGGCCGAGAATAAAGTGAACTGACAGTTGGGTGAATATGGATTTAGAGTTTTTACTGGTTACAGACACACGAGCGACATTCTGATGCATTGGTGGCAACTACAACTATGACTGGAGTAGACCATGCAAGACTGGAGCACATAGAATTACTTCATTTGTTAGGCTATCCAACGACAAGAGTGCATCGAATGATGTTGATAGCACTCATAGAGAGATGGAGTTCAGCGACGTTGACATTCCATCTTCCTATAGGGGAGATGATAGTGACCTTGGAAGATGTATGGAGCATCCTAAGGTTACCCATAGCATGGCGATTAGTCAGTGACGTGGTGTCGAGAGGGGCAGAGTTAGATTACATCATCTCGGTGATTTTTGGAAGAGATGATCTACCCATTTAGAATGGGAAATTGGACTTAAATAGATGCTTGACACTAGGGGTGCCACCCTTACCACTATATTTGTGCAGTTTGATTAGCGGGATATTGTTGTCAGACTGGAGCAAGCGGTTTTGTAGTCTATGGTTTATGGAGGTGATTCAACATATTGTTGAATGGCGAGAGGGATAGTTCACATGGGGTTCATGTTTACTAGCACATCTATATAGAGATATGCACGTGATCTACTTTTGGGGGTCACTGAGTGTGACACACATGACCGTATTACATATTTGGGTGTGGGAGCATATTATGGTGACAAGGCCCATAGTGGTGAGGAGAGGAGAGGAGGATGACAAAGAACTTGTGGCATGGGGGTATGGAGAGGCTAAGGGCTGGGTGTTGCAGTATGAGATGCAAGGAGAGATGGAAAAATGGAGGAGGGTGTTTGATGGCTTTCAGGAGGTGGAAATAGTATGGTAGCCATACGTGTTTCATTGATTTAGGGAATGGACTGATGAGGAGAGGATACATCAGGGCTATTTTTTGAGTAGATGCGTCTTGATTGGGAGCCAGCCTCACATAGTGGAGGCTCATCGGCCAGAAAAAGTGGTGAGGCAGTTTGGGATGAGACAGGATATTATGGCAGTGCCCACCATGTTTCGTTGGCTCACTAGAGAGCGGCCATGGGGAGCTCCTATTTTTCCTAGGGTGGTAAGGATGTGTGGGCAGTAACATATTAGGCGCCCTAACTAGGGAGGGGTGTTGGGGTTGAGGATGTAGGAGTGACAGGGTGGTATGCCCTGGTGGTTTTGCAACCACCGGTGGGATAGGATTACACCTACAATGTCGATTGTGGGAGCCTTAGGGTTCAAATCAGATGATGAGCATTGGTTGGCTAATGAGGGTAGAGAGAGAAAGGAGAAGAGGGGATAGGAGGTAGGTGGAAAGGAGCGTCTATCCACCCTGTCAGAATTATAATCATCTAACCCATCACAAACAAGATGAAGAATGAGATAGCATTGCTAATACAATAAACTATGCATATTCATCAATATTCATTATCACACCTACCATCCACATAGAACTAACTAGTAGAATAACAAGAAAAAATATTGAATAAACTGATGTGAAAGAAAAAGTATCATCATGCTGGATCTCTTGAATAGGAACATTATCAAAAAATGAATCATTCAAACCTTCTTTTACCACTTTTTGCTAAAGGTTTAAATGTTTTGGTGATTGATCCTCACACTGTGTTGTCTATGACATCTTATCATGATTAGAATCTTCATACTCAATATCACTAGCTATTACAAACATGAGGGTTAATGTATTGCTTGCATTTTCAATCATCTTCAAATGACCTGTGTATTTAATAGATCTATCATTATTCATGTGATGAGCTTTCACAATGAATTTAATTCCATCCTTAAAAAAATGATACCTATTATGTTCCATGTAGAATATGGCCTTTTTTTCATACAAGTAAGGACATCCTTAAACCATCCCACAAATTTCAAGTGGAAATACATCTAACTCTACCTCATCTACAAACTTGGATGTGATTGCAAATCGGAGTTTACATTGTCTCAACACATGTAACCAAGCATTATAATTCACTGGACCCAATGGATATTGTTTTGTATGAGGTGTTTTTAATCCCAATTTCTTAACAACTTGTTCAAAGATCAAGTTCACTTGTGATCCACTATATATGAGTGTATCAATTTTACTTTGTTTTTAAAAAGTCCTTATATGAAACAATTCATTCCTTTTACTTTCAACATTAAGGATCTCATTTTACTTTAAAGAAGAAGCATGGGAACTAGTACTAGCAACAAGAACGATACCTTTTATACCCACAACTGTTATCTTGGTTTCATCATCATAACCTGATCCAAGGTCTTGCATGATAGTTGCAATCTTTTTCTTACCCTTTCAATCCTTGAACCACTTTGGTTTCTGATAAAGATGTGATTTCCAATATTTTGCATCTTTGTGCCCTTTCTTTTTGCAGTGTGAGCAATAAGGCTTTTCCTCTTCTTTCTTCACAAAATTTGTCCAATGCATTTTCTTCCTCCCTTTCTTGTTTTCTTTATGCTTACCAGATTTCATTAAGAAACTATTCTTTGTGCCTATTTCAAGATGAATGGCTTGCACACTAACTTTGTCAAGGTTAGTTGGATTGAACATAAGTATTGTATGCCTCAAATATTCACGTAATCCATCTATATATTTCAACAAAGTTTCTTGCGTGTATAATGGAATGCCCAAAATTAAAGCTCTTTTCTTAAATTCAAGTGTATATTCGTGTACACTTTGTCCTTTCTCTTGCCTTAATTATTTCCAATTCATTACTACTTGTTGCATGTGACCTAATGGATAAAACTATTTCTTAAGTGCGGCTATAAACTCAAATCAAGAAGAAATGATTTTTCCATATCGACTAAGATCTTCCTGAGTTTTTCTCTCCCACTAGATTAAGGTTGTGCCTCCCAAGAGAAGAGTGGTTGATTGGATCTTTGAAGTATCATCAGTAAAATTTTGAATCTTGCAATAAACTTCAATTTGCTTTATCCAATTATCAAGTTTCTTTGCATCAAGTTCTCCATTATAAGTTGGAAATTCAAATTTAACATCAAGCTTTAACAAAGGTGTATTAGATTCATGTTGCACAAGTTGTTTCTTCTTTGAAGATGTATTAGATTCACATTGCACAAGTTGTTTCTTCTTTGAAGATGAAGTAGACGAAGAAGATGAAGGAGATGAAGAAGATGATGAAGAAGAAGAAGATGAAGAAGAAGAAGAAGATGAAGATGAAGAAGATGAGGAAGGTGGAGATGGAGGCTCAAGAGGGCCACCACCACCTCCTACTCCTTTACCTTTTCCATCTTTTGAAGAGGATTCCCCTTTCTCCTTCTTCTTTTTTATATTCTTTTACAACTCTTCCACGATCATCTTCATGTCTAGGAATTATTTACGAATTTATTCTTCATTCTCAAATATTTTAGGACTAGGAGATTTTCTTTCTTTTGGTTGTTCCATGGTTTATCTTTGAGTAACTCACCTTGATCCGATCTCTAGGTTAATCTCCTCAAGTGCACCTTCTCCTCGCTTTAATTTCAACTTGGTTATTATCCATCACTTGCAATTTTTCCTGTTTAACTGCTCTGATACCAAAATTGATCTGTAATTAAAAAGGTTTACAAAATACTTACACTAAACCTTAATCACAAATTTTCCCGATAGTAAAAAAAAATTGCATGGTTATGTTTATTTAACAATTAAAATTATAACATTGAGTTCACTTAATTCTTTACTCAACCTAATAACATTAACTAATTACTTAAATGTCACAATTAAAATTCAAAGAAGGAATTAAAAACTAAAAGAAATAAGAGAGAATAGAGAGACGATAAGAAACTTGTTAACAAATCTCATCCATATGTTTGGGCTACATCTCGAGGTCCAATTCTCAATGTAGGATTGCTTTATTAATGACACCAAGCTTTAATTTCCTTTGTATATCATCCAAGCTTCATACCTATATTACAATTTCTCACATAGTCTCCCTTAACACCTTAAGACTCCTCTGTATTCTCCTTTACTTGCGTCCATGGGTTAGGCTTCAAATGCCTTAAAATCCTAATTGCACTAAAAGAAATACAAAAAATTCAAGTCTTTGTGTTTACATCAATCTCCAAAATTACTTGGCCTAATTTCTTCCCAAAAGAAATTATCGCCCCTTCAAAATATTATAAGCCCCCTTTTATACAATTTAATATTCTATATGAGGGTTAAAAAACACATTTTCCCCATATTTCCCATATCTCCTAATTTGACATTTAAAAATCTTTGATATATGGTTCATATTGAACTAGCCACCTCCTAGTCCTTAAAATTCTAATTAAATCCCTTAAAAATATTTAAAAATACTTTTAAAATCTTTTAAAATACTTTTAAGCCCCTTAACAATCTCATAGAATCTGGCTTAGTTTAAAAGATTTTATAATTTATATAGGGAGGGCGGCTTACTTTCTATTTTAAATAAATTTGACGCTGAAATATTCTCAAAACATGTGCTTGGCATATTGGTAGGAGGGCTGGTTGGTAGAGGGGAGGTCAGTGGTTAAACCACTTCCCCTCTAAATTTGACTTTTAAACTTATTAAATAGAAAGTTACTTATATCACGTTTTGAGAATATAGGGTGGTGTAATGGTGGAGAGTATAAATAGGAGATGTGAGGTTGGGGGTTCGAATCCCCCAACCAAATTTTGAACCAACACCTAACAAAATCAGTGACTAATAGATTGCCATGTTGTGCCTAGCCAGTGGGCCATGTGGCACATTTTAATTGGCTCACATATGGACACATGTTAGCACATCATTGGTCAAAGTCAATTCCCGTTGATGTTATTAGTTAGTCCCTCACCGGTCCACATCATTGCCATGTCCCCTGCACCTACCACGTGCCACCATTTGAACTTGTCATGTGTGTCAAGCTCTGGTGATGCCACGTCAGCATGTTGACATCATCATTTGTACATGGTCAACCCATTTTTCTTCACAACTTTGACCGGCCATAACTTTCATGTATGGACTCTGATCGATGTGATTCAAACAACATTAGAATCATCTCAATGAGACCTTTGACTTGGCACTATTTTGGAGATGATTAATTTTTTTTGGCCTTGATTCAACATTTGGAATCTTTGACCTTTCCAAACTTTGATGGAGCATAACTTTCACGTATGCTATCCTTTTGATGTGATTCAAGTTGCATCAAGATCATGTTGACGAGCTCTGTCCAATGATGCTAGTTTTATCAGATTTTGAGATTGTGAAATTTTTGATCTTTTGGATCCTCCTAGATCAGTGCTTATCGGTACAAATAGCATTTCAGAGATAAATCTTAAACCCTGTACTCTGAAAGAAGGAAAATCAATTTTGGTGAAACTTGAGTTACAACATAGAATACTTGCAGCAATAAAGGAATAGTGGGAAGATGGAAAATCCACTTGGAAAGTCATCTTGAAGAAGCTTCAAGGGTCAACATCTTTAGGTTGACAATTTTCACTCTTATGCATTTTTTAGAATTTTCAAATTCTTTTTGCATATATGAGGAAGGTATAGAAGTTTTTGGTTAACTCTGTGAGCAGGAGTCTACACTCTCTTCTAGTTACTCACACACACACACACATATATATATATATATAAGTGGGAGTATACAAATTTTTTCTTAATACTCATACACCCTTTTCCATTGATGTCAAAGGGGGAGAGATACTTGAAAAAAAACATTTGGAGAAATGGGGAGAGATACTTGAAATATCTTGGAGAGATATTGAGAAAGAATTTTTTGGGAGAGATATGTGTAAGGGGGAGAGAAAAGTTTTTGAAAATGTTTTTGATATGCATGTTGCCATCAATGACAAAGGAGAAGACTATTGGAAGTAAGGGGAAGACCGATGGAAGTTTGTCATTGTTGATGGTGTTTGGAAACATAAGCATGAGGTGCATATATTATATGATATAGAGTTGTCATTGATGTCAACATTGTTATGATCATTCTAAGCATGGATCAAAAGAATTCTTTAAGACATGTGGATAGATCAAGTTGGTCCAAAAATATGGTTATATAGGAATTTGGCTAAGTATTCCTCCTAACGATTTTCTGGTTTAGTGCGTCAATTTTTGGGTCTACGGTCCTCCATATTTTGATATATCACTTTGAAATTCTAACTATAGTTTTGAGATCATCGGTTGCATCTACATTCAAGATTTGGTGAAAATTTGAGAAGTATTTTGAAAGATATGAACGATAGGGTTCAGTTCTATATTTAACAGTCATTCCTTGTATAGTGTATCAAGTGTGGGAGATTCCACATTTCTTCATGGAAAATTGTTTTTTTTTTTCTGTGATGACGAGGATAAGCTATTAGTTTTTGGCTGAGTGGGAATTCAAAGGAAGATTAAGCTTTGAAGTCACACATATGACAAATTGTATGTACATATGAAGGTTTTGTGTTTAGGTCTATTTTTGGGCCGACCTAACACATTTTATGTTTTATGGAGGACAAGTAAGTAATTTTATCATATGTGGGATCTATATTAGGTCCAACCCAACCCATCTTAAGGTGAATTAAATTTTGGATTATGGCATGAGATGTGGATATAATTTTTTTGAGGACGACATGTTTAATTTTGTGTGTTACTTCTAATTAGGTCGACCTAATTGAAGTTACACTTGATATGGATATATATCAGATTAACTTCAGATTTTTGTGTGTCCATGTGTGGAATGTGAATGATGTTGTGATAGAGAGAGAAAATTGCATGTGAGTAATAAGAGACAAATGACATGTATGGTGTTTTCACCTACATGTAAGTGATGCGAATATAATTAGAGTTGAGTAGATTGGGAGCAGAAGCAGAGTATTATTTCAAACTTGAGTGAAGATCATTTTGTACTTCATTGAAACTATAATCCAACATATGATATATGTTATTATATCCGTTAAAATAGGTTGTGTAGCCACCCCTTCTTTCTATCTTTCTTACTTTCTATGGGAAGTGAGTTCACTTGGCAATGAGCCTTTCTATAATATCTTATATTCAAATATAATATATTGTGAGCTAACCCTCACTGTGGTTTTTTCCATTTTGGGTTTTCAATTTAAAAATACTAGTGTTCATGTGTCATGTAGTTTTGTGGATGTCTTGGTGCTTTCATTCATAATTGTAGTTATATTTATTTTGATAATTGGATGGCTTATGTTTAATTGGTTTAAAGGAAAACTAATTCACCCCCCTCTTAGTATTCCAAGTTTTCATTAACTATACCTCTGGCTTGAGGTGAAATAGTTTGAATAAGGGATTACTAACTTGGGATAGGACAAGTTCCCAAGAAAGTGTTATGATGGATGATTGATTTAGGATTTAGGATCTTGATTAAGTATTCAAGGTTGGATTTTGTATTGTGGATGATTTGGATGTTGATAGGATGGGTTTAGTTGAATCCTTTCTCAAAGGGGATGACTTTTTCGATATGTTGATGGTACATGAGATGAAAGTGATTGTTTGGAGATGGATATGAAGAGGGAATGCTATTGGATTGCAATTTTAGACTCAAGAATATATAGGCTAATCGTGATAAGAATGATTGAATCGCTGGATTTTCTATGGGATGTGGATTCACCCAAGAATAGAGTACAATTGCCTTTGTAGGTAGCACAGATGCCTAAGTATAAAAATGCCTATCGGAGTAATGAATTAACCTATTTAGAAATGACTTGGATAGTGTACAAATGAGGATAGTGGGATCACCCAAGAACATAGTGAATACACCTATATAGGTTAACCATCTATATGGGTGGACATCATAAATGCCTATGAACAGAGCACAAATGACTATCGAGGATGACAACTATATGGAAAAGGATGAAAAATTCACCCAAGAATAGAGCATATTCAACTATGAAGAATAATGATGGGGATGATGATGTAAATGACCATTAACAGAGCATATCCACCCCTACAGGGAGCATATACACCTATCAAGCATGATTGAACAAAGTGATTGGACTAGATAAGGGAATGTAAATTCCATTTGGATAGTGTATTCACCCATTAATAGAGTATATTTTCCCTTGTAGAGAGCGGATATACCTTTGTAGGATAGAGGAACTCGATGGAAAATCATAGAAAGAAAAATTAAATAGTCAAACATGGATTGCTATAGATGTAAGACACTCATTGGTATACATAAGAAGACACACTAGACAACAAAAACCTAGATTAGTCAATTAGGTTTGTAAACTCATTGTAGGATCACCACCTCGAGGGGTTAATACTCCATGATACTCAGGTGGAGTACCATTTCTCATGAAGGTGGATAGGTAGAGATCCAGTGACATAGGGTAATCAATGACCGCCACAGGAACACCTTCTCTCTCTCTCCTCAGGAACTATCAAACTTCACCCAAATATTTCTATCTCAACCTAAGGGAGTACATGGTGAGTAGCTTTGAGGTACAATATGCATCCCTTGCACTAAACTAAGCCACAAATGATGATAGGTCAAGGTGATCTAGGGAGTACTCTAAACACTAGGAGGGTGCATGAGGCATGTCCATGAACACCATCCCATCACAAGCATAGGTCAGGAAATTTTAGTGGGAAAGCTCAGACCAAGCCTGCATGCTTAACTTGGAATCACCCAAGTATCAATGCTTCACTAAACACGACATGACTGGAATGGGGTATAATTTTTGTTCTCCCCCCTTTATATACCCCACTGATTCATGTGCTTGAGGTCATCCCTTGGGTGATGAAATCCTAAAGGGAAGGAAATGTTAGGCATTTTTTATCCTTAGGCCCACACATAGCACAAGGGGAGAGCATACGTGTAGGCTAACACTCCTAGGTAGAGTCACAAATGGACTTGGATTGATTCATAGTTTTTGAGACAAATGAGAGAAAGACACAAAAGGATGATTAGATGAAAAAAAAATGTTGAAAAGAAGATGAGCATTAGCATGAGGGGTGGAACACCTAACCCAATGATAGGGGGTGTGGGGGGACAAACATAATCCCCACATAAGGGGTTCAGTGGAAGAGCCCCTAGAGATTTTTTTTGGAAATGGAAAGTATAAAGTGATCTAAATTTTTTATTGAAAATTGATATTTTATACCTTCTATTTTTTCACTGATGCACAGAGCATAATCACCTAAGAACATAACACATATGCCTCTGTAGCCTTAACATATTTGCCCCTATATGTAGCAGATTTTCCCTTGTAGGCCGCTAGTGGATTCACCTCTAGATCTCACACATTTGCTTATGTAACTAGTGTGTTCACCTCTTGGTATAATTCAATTCAGGTGCTCATAAAATTGTCCCTATAGCTCACAAATTCACCTTTGAAGTTTGCATATATGCCTTTGTACCTCACACATTCACCTTTGTACCTTTTAGGTTCCCCTATGTAGGTTGTGTGTTCACCTCTGAAGGTCATGTATATGCCTCTGTATGTTTCTAGTGCATTCACCTTTGTACCTTTAAGGTTCGCCTATCTAGATGTAGGTTCGTTTGTTTGGATGTGAGTTTTCCTATCTGAATGTGGGTTCACTTGTCTATGTGCTCTATGTAGATTTTGGTAGTATAAAAACTTGTGTTTTCTTGATTTGGATGCAAATGGGTGTGAGATGGTTAAGTTATACAATATTTTGGCTATGGGGATTGTATGAAGGATTGAGAGAATGAAGTTGGTTGAATGTGGTAGAATGAAAAAATGACTAAGTGTTAGTTATTTAGCTAAGGGAGATGGGAATTTACGATGGAGATGAAGTGGCATCCAAGTGGAAGTACTTTCAAGCACCTTGGGAAAGGGGAAAAGAGGTGGCTTGTCTCATTCTCCCAAATGATGGGAGGATGTGACAAGTGAGGAATTAAAATTTCCTCAATAATCGTCCTTGGGATGAGACAAAGAATTAAAAAATCCTTGGAAAGGGGGATAAGGAATTTAAAATTCCTTTTAATTTATCAATAAATATAGGGGGAATATATTTGAATTAAAAAATTCCAATTGGGCACATGGGGATGATAAATAGAAATTACAAATTCCTAGAAAAGGGGAAATAGCTTCTCCAAATGGAGAAAGAATTAATGGAGGGGTTGACCTAGGTACATGCTATAATTGGCATTAGATAGGATTATGGGATAATTAATCAAAGTTTAGGGTTGTGTAAATGATTAATTAGATTAATAAGAAGATTGAGAGCAAGTGGCAAGTTATGGAGGATGGGAAAATAATCATGATTAGTGGTGTGCACATACTAATCAAAAATTAATTAGATTAACTTGGATTAAGGAGGGATTATGGAGGATGTGACAAGGGGAGAGAGAAAGATGGGAATTAAAAATTAATTTAATTCATATAGGCTAATGACTAAATTAAATAAATTGGTCTATTTATTTAATTTAGAGAAGAAACATTAAGATGGTAAAGTATTTAATCAAATAATTAAATACTTTAGAATACCTTGGGAGAGAAGGTAAATATTAATCAAATAATAAAAATTATTCAAGTAATATTGGTGTGGATTTCAGATAGATGAAATTGGTAATAAATCTAACCACGTGGAAATGGTCAAATTTGGATGTCTACACTACCATATTAGATTTTTGCATCAAGACAATATTGTTAGTATGGATATGACCAATTCTTTGATGTCCAACATTGAAATCAATGGTAGATAGTAAAGAATATTTAGAACGAGAAAACTCATAAAATTTGAACAAATTGGCATTGTCTAATTTAGCATTAGAAATGACTTTATGATTTTGTTTTGGATCAATCACATAACACATATCTTTATAAAACTCTATTTCGTAATCTTGAAAAAGCTTAACTACTAAAAGGAAATTAGTCTTTAATTCAAGAACATACAAAATATCATGTAATTTATCATTAGGTACATTCACCTATCCAATTGCTTCTACTTTACAACTATTATTATTAGCAATTTGAAGTGGAACATTAGACATATCAGGTTGCATGGCTTCAAATACCTCTTTATGAGAAGTCACATGTTGAGAAGTACCTAAATAAATAACCCATTAAAGAGGTTTTGAAGCATTATAACTACAAGTAAAATCTATTCTAGATTGGTTTTCATTGTTGCTAAACCTATGGAGAAAATAATCCCATCCAAAATAAACTAAATACAATCATCCAATGTAATCAGAAATCATTAATTGACTGCAAGTGATCGTTATCCACACATCTTGATAATCAATCTAACCAATCATCCTAGAAGCATACTATGGTTTTGTTCCCAGTCTTGATACAAAATCTTAATCAACATAATCCAATCAACCATCATCATTCATATATATCTTTCCCATATCAACAACAACATCCTTACATTTTTCTCAAGATATATTGTTCCCACAAATCGTAGTCTTCTACCAAACTATCTAATAATGTTAGTGGTACTTCAATTATATTTGAGCTAACTTCATCTAATGTGAACATTGAGATATGGATCATTTATATCCCCTACAACAATCTTGTTTCCAACAATCATTCCACATCCATCATCCCTACCAATAAATATTATCCTACACATCTTCTACCCCTCTATCAAGACCAACAAAATCATAGTGTGTATAAAGAAAATGTTGCAAATCAAACACGAAAAACATATGAATTTACCAAAATAAATAAATTCATACAAAAAAAATATAGGTCCCAAAAAAAAATTGCCCATTCAAATTAAATGAAATAAAATTTAAATATCAAAATATGAAGGCACATCAAAAGATACACCCTACATATAACAAGTTTCCACCAGCTTCCAACTTATACAGTAATGTTGGTATTAATCACTATCCTAATCCCACATTCAAACTTCATAATCCAAAATCCAAATTCCATAATCCATCATCTCAAGTTTGGTAACTCAAAAATATTCCAAACCAATCTACATTATCTATTTATCCATCAAAACTCAATACATCACAATCACCTAATTCCACATCCAACATCCCTCATTGATGCAGAAGCATCCAGTGGTGTAAGGGAAATCATGCATCACCCAAAAACATGCATTGAATTTTTATTTCCTTTGGTTAGATTTTTGTAGATGTTTGCATTTTTGGATACCCTTTTCATCATTATGTAAATCCCCACTTTCAGTTTTGTTGTTCTGCTTTCTCTAGTGAACTATTTTTAGCAGCTTTTAGAATTTGCTGCTATTTTTAGAAACTTTTGGGAAATTGAAGGTGTTTTGGAATGAAAGTAGAACAAGAATTATTTTGGAGGATTTAGAACATAAAAATAAGAAGATTGGTGAAAGAATTAGGCAGAGAGCATTCTCGGTTTGAAAGATATTGCAGTTTTAGTCTCTCAGCAAAGCGCCTAAAAACCTTCCAGATTGAGTTTGAGGCACTAAATGGTCCTAAAATGGCCCAAAAACTTGCCAAAATCATAAAAGTGTATTTCTAGCACATTCTTGAATTTGAGACATTTCCAACAATTCAAACGGTTCAAAAAACAGAGTCCCGGATCAAAAGTTATGGCTCCTAGAAGTTAGTACACTTTGTTAAGGGTGTTGATTTTCGGATGGTGTTTTAATTTTTGAGTTTCAAATTGTAATTTTCATAACTTGAATATTATTTTTGGTTCCTAAGGAAATATGGGCTATTTATGGGGGGAATTCTTATGATTTTGGAAGCTTTTGGGGGAAAAAGAGTTGGCATGCTGCAAAAAGGGGAACTTTTGTAATGTCTGTAGTTTTTTAAACTTTTGTAGCTTGCATGTATCATAGAGTTTGAGGATTTGGGATCCTCTGCATGTAAGATTTCTATTTTTGAATAATAATAAATCTTTCTAGTTGTGTGCATTATTTTTGTGTCTCGAGTTTTCTTCCTCGCCAGGTGGTATTAGAGTGGGTTTTCTAGTGTGTGAACAGATTGCCGATCGTGAGGCAGTTTGCACCAGGACCGTGGTTGTGGGTTTGAGGTATTCAAGATGCCTCCAAGAGTGTTTCCTAGTAGGCGTGGTGGCACCAGAGGTGGCATAAATGCTGGTGGAAGAGATCCATTGGAGGCCAAGGGTTTTAGAGCCCTCTAGAGACAAATTGATGCATTTCAGGAGCAGATGAGAAGAGGGTTGAACCTAGGAAGAAGAGGAGAAAGTGAGGATGAAGAAGAGATGGAAGATACAAATGTAGATGAGGAAGAAGTAGCAATTGATCAAGATCAAATGTGGCTGATTAGGGCCATTTCAAAGATTGGAAAGAGACCCAGAATAGAAGTCCCCAGTTATTCTGGAAGTCTAAATCCAAAAGAATTGATTGACTGGATCAATGAGCTAGAAGAGTATTTTGATTATAAAGAAGTGGAGGACCTAGATCAGGTTAAGTTTACAAAAACAGAGCTAAAGGGCCATGCCAATATTTGGTGGAAAGAGGTCCAGTTGGAGAGAAATCAAAGAGGAAAAGTAAAGATCAACAATTGGGACCGCATGGTGGAGAAACTAAAGAAGCAGTTCATACTAGTGGACTATGAGTTAGATTTGCTGAAAAAATTGCAAGGGTTGAAGCAAGGAAGTAGATCTATGAAAGAATACACAAAATATTTTCATAAGATGATCATCAGAACGGGGCATGTAGAGGCTAACAAGGATAAGGTAGCTCGTTATCTTAATGGGTTACGATCGAGCATTCAAGAGGAGTTAAGCCTGGTTAGAATGACCACCATTGAGGATGCGTACCAATTCGCCCTAAAAGTTGAAGTAAAGGTTTGATAACAAGAAAAAAGGAAGAGGAGGTCAAAGCAAAAAGGGTTGTGGAAGATCTTCTGGAAGCCGGAATGAGGATGAGAAGAAAAATGGAGATGTGGGTACCAGTCGAGGACATAGGAGTGATAATTTCTACCACTCGTGTGACCAAAATAGTGGTGATCAAAGAGGTAGAGGGCGAGGTAGATCTAGACAAGGATTTGGAAGAGGGGGTTTTAGAGGAACTTGTTTCCAGTGTGGTGAAGGACATCGAGCCTATGAATTCCCACAACACCAAGAAAGGACAGACAAAAGACCAGAAGGTCGTGGAAGGATTGCACATGCAGATGATGCTGAAAGGGGAGAAGCCCTAATGGTGAGAAGAGCCCCGGTGACTGTAGAGAAGGAGCCAAAACAAAGGAAGAATTTGTTTTGCACAAGGTACAAATGTGAGGAAAAATGTTGTGATGTCATTATTGACAGTGGAAGTACTAATAATCTGGTGTCAGAAGAGATGGCTGCAAAACTAAAGTTGAAGAGGGAATGACATCCACATCCATATCGGATTTCCTAGCTACAGAAAGATCACAAAGTTCTATTCAATGAGTAGTGCTTGGTGAAGTTCAAAATTGGGAGCTATCATGATGAGGTACTCTATGATTGCATCCCCATGGATGCTTTCACATGTTGTTAGGGAGGTCGTGGCAATTCGACAGGTGAGCTATACATGATGGCCATGCAAACATTTATTCCTTGACGAAGGATGGAGTCCACCATAAGTTGAAACCCCTAAAGGAGGATGAAGAAAAGGTATGCAGTAGTGCTAGGGTTTGTTATGCTGATGGAAAGAAATTTTTGGAGGGCATGAAGCATGAGCATCTGTGTTATGCATTGATTCCTAAAATGGATAAAGAGGATAATGGGAATGTACCAGAAGAAGTTTCTGGGTTATTGGGTGAGTTTCAGGAGATTGTTTCTAATAATGTGCTTGAGGGTTTACCACCAGTGAGGAAGATTAGTCATCAGATCAACTTGATCCCTAGGGCCAGTTTGCCAAATAAGGCAGCTCACAGAATGACTCCTATAGAAAATGAAGAGTTGAATACACAAGTTCAAGAGTTGTTGAGAAAGGGTTTGATCTGAGAGAGTCTGAGCCCATGTGTAGTACCTGTAGTACTAGCACCGAAGAAGGATGAGGAGTGGAGAATGTGCATAGACTCTCGAGCCATAAAAAAGATAACAATCAAATACTGATTTCCCCTACCAAGGATGGATGACTTGATGGACTGTTTGAGTCGAGTGCAGTACTTCGTAAAGATTGACTTGAAGAGTGGATATCACCAGATCTAGATTTGTGAGGGAGATGAATGGAAGACCACCTTCAAGACCAAAGAAGGCTTGTATGAGTCGTTAGTCATGCCTTTTGGGCTAACCAATGCACCAAACACATTCATGCGGCTCATGAACAAGGTATTGAAAGAGTTTTTGGGAAATTTTGTTATTGTGTACTCAGATGATATTTTGATATTTTGTAAGTCCTTGGGTGAACATTTGGTGCATATTCGTAAAGTCTTTGAAAAGTTGAGAGAAGAGAAATTGTTGATTAATCTGAAGAAGTGAAGTTTTGTGAGGAAGGAGTTAGTGTACTTGGGGTTTTTTGTTTCAGTAGAAGGTCTGAAGATGGACCTAGAAAAGGTAAAGGCTATTCTAGAATGGCCTACCCCAAGAACTGCTACTGAGGTGAGATCTTTCCATGGTCTAGCCAGTTTTTACAGAAAGTTCATTAGGAAATTTAGTAGTATTTTTGCACCCTTGACTAAGACAATGAGAGGGGATAGGAAAGAGTTCAAGTGGAGCACTGGAGCAGTGAGGAGTTTTGATCTGTTGAAGCAGAAAGTGACAGAGCAACTAGTTTTAGCCCTCCTAGATTTTAATAAGGTGTTTTAGGTGGATTGTGATGCCAGTGGTTGTGCCATTAGAGCAGTGTTGAGCCAAGAAGGTAAGCCCATTGCCTATTTTAGTAAAAAATTAAATGATGCAAAGAGAAAGTAATCTATATATGATCAAGAATTTTATGCAATAGTTCAAGCATTAAAGAAATGGAGACATTATATATTGCCAAAGGAGTTTGTTTTTTTTACTGATCATCAAGAATTATAGTATCCAAATAGCCAAGGGAAATTAAATCAACGGCACATGAAATGGGTAGAATTTTTGCAAAGCTATACATTTTTTTTAAAGCACAGGAGTGGAAGGTCGAATAGGGTTGTAGATGCCTTAAGCAGGAGTCAGACATTGTTGAATGAGATGCAGATTGAAGTGGTTGGGTTCAATGAACTCAAGACATTATACCCTGAAGATCCCGATTTTGTAGAAGCTTGGAGAGCTTGTAAGGAGCCTGTTACAGTTGAAAGGATGAAGTGGCTGGATTTCATAATCCAGGATGGCATGTTGTTTAAGGGAAGTCAATTGTGTATCCCAAAGAGTTCCATGAGAGAGAACCTGATAAAGGAGAAGCACAGTGGAGGAATGGCGGGACATTTTGGTTGGGATAAGACTATTGCCATTATCAGTGAACATTATTATTGGCCACAGTTGTCACAGGATGTGAGGAAGTTTGTGCATAGTTGCAAAGTGTGTTAGATGGCTAAGGGAGTGAGCCAGAATATGGGGTTTTATCAACCCTTACCTATACCAGTGAGGCCTTGGGAAGATGTAAGTATGGAATTTGTTCTTGGTTTTCCAAGGATGCAAAGGGGGAACGATTCAATGTTTGTGGTAGTTGATAGATTATCAAAGATGGCGCATTTCATTCCATGCCAGAATACCCATGATGTAGTCCACATACCTGACTTGTTCTTCAGAGAGGTGGTGAGGCTACATGGTCTGCCAAAGAGTATAGTCTCAGATCATGATACCAAGTTTGTGGGATACTTTTGGAGGACCTTGTGGAAGAAGTTGAAGATAGAGTTGAAGTTTAGTTCTGCACACCATCCACAGACTGATGGGTAGATTGAGGTTGTGAACATAAGTCTAGGTAACTTACTAAGGTGCTTGGTAGGAGATAAACCTAAGGGATGCGACTTGATCTTACCCCAAGAAAAATTTGCTTACGAAAATTTTGTCAATAGAAGCACTGGTAGATCACCATTCCAGATTGTATATGGAAGTAGTCTCAGGACCGCTCCAAAATTGAGGAAGATGGACTAGGAGAAGAAGACTAGTGTTGAGGCTGAAGACTTTGTAGAGCACATCAAGAATGTACATGAGGAGGTAAGAGAACATATCAATAAGATGAATATGTAGTATAAGGCTAAAGCAGTTCAAAAGAGGAGGAATAAGGAGTTTTAGGTAGGTGATGAAGTGATGGTCCACTTAAGGAAGGAAAGGTTTCCAGTAGGAACCTATAACAAATTAAAGATAAAGAATTTTGGTCCCTGTAAAATTTTGAAGAGGCATGATTCAAGGAACGCCTATGAGGTAGAGTTGCCGGATGGAGTCAATATTTCCCCTGTGTTCAATATTTTAGATTTACCAGAGTATTAGGAAGGTGGCACAGAGGAAGTACCAGCAATGGAACAATGTGGCATTCTAGCATCTACTTCAGAGAAGGAGAAGATTGAAGCAATCCTGGATAGTCATCTGGGAAGGAGTACCAGAAACAGGCAATATGAAGAATATCTGGTGAAGTGGAGAGGATGGCTTGTGGAAGAATCATCTTGGCTATCTAAGACAGAAGTTGACTATTTGGGTTTTTCTCAACCATCTGAGACATGACGGGGTCACTTCTCAAATTACCCTGGGTGTCTGATGCAGGAGCATCTAGTGGTGTAAGGGCAATCTTGCATCACCCAAAAACATGCATTACATTTGTATTTCCTTTGGTTAGATTTTTGTAGATGTCTTTTCATTTCTGGATACCCTTTTTGTCATTATGTAAATCCCCACTTTCAATTTTGTTGTTCTGCTTTCTCTAGTGAACTTCTATTTTTAGCAGCTTTTAGAATTTGCTACTATTTTTAGAAACTTTTGGGAAATTGAAGGTGTTTTGGAATGAAAGTTGAAAAAAAATATTTGGGAGGATTTATAACATAAAAATAAGAATATTGGTGAAAGAATTAAGCGGAGAGCATACTCGGTTTGAAAGATATTACTGTTTTAGTCTCCTAGAAAAGTACCTGAAAACCTTCCAAATTGGGTTTGAGGCACTAAATGGTACCAAAATGGCTTGAAATTTTTTTGAAATTGGCATAGTAGATTTCTAGCACATTCTTGACTCTGAGACCTTTCCAATGGTTCAAACGGTTCGAAAAACGAAGTCCCGGATCAAAAGTTATGGCTCCCGGAAGTTGGTACACTTTCTTGGGTGTTGATTTTCGGATGGTGTTTTATTTTTTGAGTTTCAAATTGTAATTTTTGGCGCCAAACCACCAAAACTCATAACTTGAATGTTATTTTTGGTTCCTAAGGAAATATGGGCTATTCATGGGGAAATTCTTATGATTTTGGAAGTTTTTGGGGGAAAAAGAGTTCGCATGTGACCTTCAATCCTTTATGCATTTGCCACATTGCCACCATGGTATTTATATCATGGTACACAATATGCTTGCATGTGACCTTCAATCCTTTATGCATTAGACAAATTTTGTCACAATAGTATTTATATAATGGTACATAACACCAGGTGCTATATGAAACTTTAGGTTTCTCACACTAGTTCAACCTGACTATCTTTTCCTCCCTCATTTGCATCTTATCCCATTTTCACATCCTTCCTTTCAATCTATTTGTGTGAACCATTTGTTAAACTTCACTCCAAACTGAATCATTTGTCAATTGCAATAACTTCAAACCATTCTCCTAGAATAAAAAGAAATATAAATGTTCATAAATGAAAATGAACACAAATATACAAATTTCACATTTACACTAGAATTACTTAAATATAAAGTCTTAAACCTAAATTTCTCAACCATGATTTATTATGAGTTTACCATTTTCTGATTTACTCAATCCTTGTTTAAAAATCTTCTTTTTTTTCTCTAGTACTTAATAAAGTAGATTTTCATCTTACTTCTATCTATATAATTGGTGTCTTGTTTTCTTCCATTTTGAAATATACCTTTCAAATTAGAGGCCATCAACTTCATTCTAAATTTATAAACCTATTTTTTATTTACCATGAATTTTCTAATTGAAGGCCATCAACTTAGTTCTAAATTTTTAAACTTGATATTTAGTTACCATTGCTTTTCTATTTTTTGTTACATTTTCCATTTCCAATCTAATTTACTTTGATTTTGTGTTTAATAAGTCAAAAAAAATTGGAGTGTAATTTATTTCAATTATATCTATACTTGACAATGTAAAGTTTTTGAAATTCTTAATCAATGTCAATGTCAACACTCCATGATATGGCTTTCACATCTAGTTTACTTCATTCTAAATTTTTAGACCATCATTTCCTATTGCTTTCCTTTTTTCTCGACATCTCAAATTAAACTGTGTGAAGAAGGTAAGTGTGATTAACAATCCAGTATTTTTGAGATTCTCAATCAATATCAATGCCAACACTCCATCATATAATTTCACATCTAATTTACTTAATTGCAAATTTCTAAACTGTCATTTTCTATTACTTTCTTATTTTTCTTTAAGATCTCAAATTAAATTGTGTGAAGAAGGTAAACTATATTTGAGTTTCTCAGTCTAAATGTTAGCACTCCATCATATAGCTTTCACATCTCATTTTCTTGGCACTTCCAAAAGCTTTGTCAATGTCCTCAAAGTATGCCAGTTAAATCTAATCTATATCAATGCTGACTTCTTATAAAGTGTAGAAAAATGGGTGATCATATTGATGGGATATGATGAATGGAAAGCACTGAGTACTGAGAAAAACAAGAGTGGCAGACAAACTAAGACCATCTTCAGTTTCGTCTGTATTAAATTGGGAAACAACTAAGAAATAAATATGAAGCTTTCCACATTGTCAGAAGTCTATATAATGACTGTTCTGGTACGCAAATGAAAATTTCACTCAATTAGCCTTCAAAAACTGCGGAAAGAGAAAACATTACATCTTCCACTGCACACACATATTACACGACAATAATAATTTAGCTTTTGTTGGACATACTATATTCTTAGAAGAAAAAAAATTATATGTAAGAAGATAATATATAATATTTTTAGGATTTGTTGGTTTAAAAGTCCTTTTTTTATTAATGTTTTGGTTTGTGTTATAATTATTAATTGTTTTTAAATTATTTATACAATAAAATATGATATTAGTAATGGTATCTTATTTGATAGGTATGTTAATATATATACTTTTATTTATTATAGTATAATAAACAATTATATAAATTTAAAGAAATGTAATATACTATATAAAAGATATGGAATAAAGAAATGAAGCATATTGTTAGTATTATAATTTTATAAGTTGATTTAAAAGAATAAAAAAATTTGGTTAGATGGAGTATCACGTGTCTAATGTCAATTCCTTAAGATCTAAAGACTCAAGCTCCCTATTGATTGTAAAACTTCTTTAAAAGTTCATTTGAAATAAAACTCGAGGTCAATATGCACCTTCAAACATGAACAAACTCGTCACCATGAGCTTGAGACTACTAGTGAGCCATGATATATTAAGGTGTCTGATTCTACCTAAGAAAATGCAAGATATCATTGGATAAAAAAGACTAATAAACTTCAATAATGTAAAATATGGGTCCATAGACATCTAAACCATTTAGACTTGAAATAGACTTTAATTGGTGAAATCTATAAGGACTTTTATATCCAATATTCACTTTTTTGATTTCTTATGAATCCCTTGTACTTTAAAGTCCACAATTGTATGGTGTTGTTGAAGTAAATTGAGGTTTGACTATCGCTTGGTATTGACATGGATTGTGGGCCAAGGAAATAAAGAGGAGACCAAAAGTAACACATGGAAAGCTCTATCAAGTGTCACTATTCCTTTAACTAATGTACAAGGTTCCCTAGACATGAGGAAGCAAATATAATTAGGTTGATTGAATGAGCTTTGATTGCTATTGTTTATAAATTCATGAATTGAAGATCACAAATAAAAAATTAAGAACTAAGATGCTTCCAAGTTCATCCCATAATCTCCCCAAACCTTTGAATTCACTATTCAATCCTTTGAACTTATGCAAATATTAGAATACTATTCATACTAAATATTTTTTATTGTCAACCAAGGTCTGAATATTTACATTTATCAGAACCTTTTTCAACATGCCAACATATTTTTACTGAAAATTAATGCATGTGCATCAAAGACATCAAGCACTAGAGAATTAGTCAAGGAATGAATTCACTCTATTATCTTTAAACTATTCGTCATATTAACTATATGATAGAAGAATCATAAACATGACACATTAACTATTTGATAATATCTTAAGTATGAGAACAAAGTTAAGTTTAGGAAAGGGGCTAATACATAGTGACCATATACCTCAATTTTTTTCAAGCATCATAACCAAATAATCTCAGATACTAAAAATCTACAAACTCTTTTTGATAGAAGATTCAAGTATACACAATATACAAAACTAAAGAGTCATCGAAAACCACCCATAACAAAATAAATTCACAAAAATTAAAATATAAATCACCCATAGAACTATAACAAACTCATGGACATAATTGTAAAAAATCTATTGCATCAATAGTTTCCATTAAGATAGAGGCCTCCTAGTTGGGTGTCCATCTTAACAAAGCAACTCTTCATTCCTTTCACCCACATGATAAAATTTTGGAGATAGTCACTAAGAAAAGATTAGATATTGATTTGGACTACCTCAATTTAGGAGCCATGGTAGTAAGGCACATCAATAATGCATCTATAGAACACCAACCAAAAAAGTGGAAAACCCTCACATTTGATTGAAAATAAGATTATTATTCTTTTATAGAATTGAAAAGGTGGGAAATAGGGTTTACCTTAAAATTATGCAAAGCATGGAAACTAAGGTGACCTATCTTCCCTCAACAAGATTGCCACAAATAATTGACTAACAACCCTTAAGTGAATCAATTCAATGGGGGAAATCTAATAGTTTCTTTTTATTCTTGAAGGGTAGGGGTCAAGGTCAAACAACACTTTGGGGAGAAAAAATAAAAATAGTAAATCAATACCAAAATGAAATCTAACACTTGGATCTTGAAGATGAAACTCAATGCTGACAGAAATAGAAAACAAAATGCAAATCTGAGAAGGGGGGAATCTTGTCTACCTTTCAAAAAATGTTGTTTTTGGAAGCCAACATGGGACTCATTTTCCCATGGGCGAATGGGCCTTTGGTGAGGGTTTTTATGCAACTTTCGAAAGCCTTTGGTCCTATATCTGCACTTCCAAATTCTCCAGGTTTCGGTGTTGAAAAGTTTGAAACAACTTTGGGATCTAAGTTTCCATGAGAAGATGAAAACTTTGACAACTTCTTTAATTTTTCTCTTCAAAAGATCTTAAGTCTTCTTCGGCCTAAATCTACAATCACAACATAAGAGGGAAAAATTGTTTGTTTTTAGTGAATGGGGGTTTTCCTAGGTCAAAACCCATTTTGGTAATCAAATCTTGAAATGAATAAAAGCATGAAAAAGGGAATGAAGAATGAACAAATATATGTTACCACTCAACAAACCCTTGAATAAACCTTGGAATGTAAATCTAAAACTTGCATGAGATGGATAAAATGGATCTGGATCTTGATCTTGATCTTGAATCTTTCTTTAAATAATGCTTTGAATACTTGATTGGATCATGAAACCTACATCACAATGTTAGCTCCACAAATATGCATGATGCAAGAAGACTTTGACATGATGATTGGATCTTGATTTCTGCAATAAAACTTTGATAAATCTACCTTTGAATGCTCTTGAATTGCTCTCTCTTAGATCTTGACAATTGCTAGATGAAACATAGTGAAATATAAAACTAGGACGCACATTGCTCAAGGTGAAGTGTTATGTCAAGGCATTAACAAATTTTAGGTTTCCCCTTCGGAAAATGTAATTAAATAGGCTTGGAAAATGAATTAAAAGACCAATTAAGGTATAATTAATCTCAATTAATTAAGGGAGCCCTAAATAAATGTGAAAGTGTAAAGGGGTACACAAGTTACAACACTAAATTAAGGCACAATTAAGTCCAAATTAACTAGGAGGGCCCAAAAAAGTGAGAAAATGTAAAGGGATACATTTTACATCACTACAAGAACTTTCTATTATTAACAAATAAAAAACCTAAAAGATCATAGTTTTTATAGTTAGAATCCACAAAAAACAATGTCTACATTTTTTCACTTTTTTGCATGATCATAAATCCTGTAAAAATATTCATTTACTAGATACTAGACCAGCAAATCTCTTCACAATATTAAAATCCCTACATTATATCATCTTTCTATATTAGAAGAAATGAATAAAAAATAAAACTTCTACCTAAGGAATTGTGTGTGTATACCTTATCCCTAAATATGAATAAGAAAGAGAGTAAATTTAATTGTATTCAAGTATACAATACTATGCAACCTATTAAGGTTTACAATAATAGGACATGTAGAGAATTCCTTATCAAGATGGATGAAGATGCCATCCTAGTGGATTTTGTCATAATTTCTGAATGCACAGAAATAAAACACAGAGCTATTGCTCTGTTTCAAGTCAAATTGGAAATACCCAAACTAAAATGTGGAAGCACAAGGAGACATGAAACTTTCTTTTCTATTCAATAAACTATAAATGACAATACATAAAATACTAAGCATAAAACTCAAAAAATAAACTTAACCTACGAACTACAAGTTGTTGGGAGCTTTCATGAGTTGCTCACATAGACTGACAACTTCAGGAGCTGCTAGGAGCTCACTTTCATGAGCTATGTAGAGCTCTTTTAGGAGTAATCACTGCTCACATACAAAAAAAACACAACTATTGTTGTTTAGAAACTTTTCTAAATCACACAAAGAACAAAAAACATTCTTTCGTCTAACTATTGCTGCAAAAAATGAGTCTTCCCCACTGGTAAAACTAAATACCTTCAATTCCTTTTGTCTCTTCAACATTCCCTCTCAAAAATTCAAAATTACTTACCACCATTAATTTGGAATTCAAAAATTCCTACCACATTTACTTCTAGAGTTGTTAGGAGTTGCAGGGATGGAGATCCCAAAAACTGCCATTGAAGATGGGGGCTCCTGATGGGTAGGTGAAGCAACTGGGGGGCTGATGTGAGAGTAGGCTCAAGAGAAATTAATTCCAACACTCCCCCTTTGTCATGATCCAATTCAAAAACACCCAATCTGCTCCTTAGGTGCTAAAAACTATCCTTGCTAAAGGCTTGGTGAATATGTCTGCTAGGTACTCCTCAAACCTACAAAATGCCATTTTAATTTCACCATTTTCAACTAACTCCCTGATAAAATGATACTTGATTTCAATGTTCTTTCTTCTTCCATGAAACACAATATTTTTCGTCAAGGCTATTGATGAAACATTGTCACAAAATATTGTTGTTCCATCTTCTTGTTCTTCTCTCAAGTCTGCCAAGATTCTTCTTAGCCAAATAGCTTGACATACTATTTTATTTTCTACTATATACTCAACCTCTGCTATAGATAGTAAAACTATGGGTTGCTTCTTGGAAGCCCATGAGATAGCTCCCAAACCCAAGTGAAACACATAGCCCGATATGCTCTTCCTATCATTGAAACTTCCTGCCCAATCACTATCTGTGTATCCAACCAGCCCAAAATCATTTGTTGTTGTGTACAAAATGCCATATCCTTTGGTTCCATTCACATAACTCAAGATTCTTTTACCCGCTTTCCAATGGGAGTCCCTTGGAGTCTCCATAAATATGGAAATAAGACTCACACTGTGCATTATATCAGGCCTAGTTGCAGTCAAATACTTTAAAGTTCCAACCAAAATTTTAAACATGGTCAGATCCACATTGTTGCTGCAATCTTCCTTGCTCAACTTTAGACCTATGGCTGTTGGTGTTGGGGCAAGCTTTCTTTCTTTCAAGCATCCTAAATCTCTTCAAGATTTCACTTGCATATTTTTCTTGAGAGATAAATATACCATCATGCATTTTTTTTACTTCTATTCCTAAAAAATATCTCAAGAGACCTAAATTTGTCATTTCAAACTCTCTTTTCATGGCCTCTTTAAAATCAGCAATGAGGAAATCATCATCCCCAGTAAAAACTAAATCATCAAAATACAAGAAAACAATCAAAATCTTACCATATGCTGCCTTGATATAAAGAGTAGGCTCACCATCGCTTTTGCTAAAGCCATTTCTCATCAAATATGAGCCAATCTTGATGTACCATGCCCGTGGAGCTTGCTTCAACCCATAAAGAGCTTTCTTTAGCCTACACACATTGTGTTCTTGACCCAAAACTTCATATCCAAATGGTTGTTCCACATAAACTTCCTCTTTCAACACTCCATTTAGGAAGGCATACTTCACATCCATTTGAAACACCTTCCACTTGTGTTGGGATGCAAAATTTCTATGACTGCCCGCATGGCTTCCATTCTTGCAATGGGGGAAAATGTCTCATTTTAATATCTCCCAAATTGCTTTTTGTACCCCTTGACAACTAATCTTGCCTTATACCTCTTGATTCTTCCTTTGGTATTCCATTTAGTCTTGTGGACCCATTTCACCCCAATAACTTGCTTGTTGGAAAGAAAATTAGTTAACTCCCATGTGTTGTTCCTTTCTATTGCATCTATCTCCTCATCCATGGCCTCACACCATTTATCCTCTTTCACAAAATCCTTAAAATAAACTGGATCACTATGAGAAAATAATGCAAAATTCACACACTCTCATCAAATTCTTCATCATACCTTTCATTTTAGTAGATCTCTCTTAGAATCTTGGTCTTCTTTAGCATTAGGAGGTGAGAGTGGGGTCTCAACTTTCACTACTATTGTTGCTTGTTGAACAGGATGGTTTAGGAGTTGTTGGGAGCTCTTAGGAGATCTTTTAAACATTTTTGGAGCCATCCAAAACTGTCAGGAGCTCTTGGGAGCCAATCTTCTAGCTGTTTCTGGCTGCTTTCCTTTCTATCTGCTCACTTCAGGAGCTTTCAAGAGCTGTCGAGAGCTCTCTATGACCAAATATCTAGTTGTCTGTGACTATCTTCCTAACTTTCTACCTACTTCAGGAGCTATTAGGAGCCATTGGGAGCTTTCAGGAGCTCGTCTGATGCTTTTAGGAACAACTGTAGGCTCTTCTTGTTGAACTTCCTATTCTCTTTCTTCTTCTTCAAGAGTTGTCAAGAGCGGTTCTGAGCTGTCAAAAACTATCACTCCATCCCATGATTCATCCTCTAGGAATTCCACATTCGTAATAATGACGATTTTCTTGGTGATTAGATTATATAGCCTATAGGCTTTGGAATCCTCACTGTAGCCCATGAAAATACACTTTTCACACTTGTCATCTAATTTCTGCATCCTTTCCTTAAGCACTTGAGCATATGCTACACACCCAAACACTCTTAAGTGCTCAACCGTCCACTTGCATTTTGTCCATGCCTCTTGAAGGATTTTATCACGAACAACCTTTGTTGGAATTCTATTTATCAAATATATAGTTGTTGCTACAGCCTCTCCCCAATATTCAATTGGGAGTCCCTTTTCTTTCATCATGCTCCTTTCCATCTCCACGATGGTCCTATTTTTTCTCTTAGCCACTCCATTTTGCTACGGAGTATAACTGGTTGTTAGTTGCTTCTTGATGCCATTTTGCTTGCAAAAATTTAAAAATTGATTAGATGTATACTCTCATCCTTGATCTGACCTTAGGAACTTGATAAAATGTCCACTCTCCTTTTTAGCCTAGGCCTTAAACAATAAAAACTTATCAAATGCTTCAGACTTATGTTGCGAAAAATAGACCCATGTCTTACGATTGTAATCATCAATGAAGGTCATAAAAAAATGGATTTTACCAATAGATATGGTTTGCATAGGGCCTACCAAATCCATGTGCACCAACTCCAGTGGTGCTCTAGCCCTTGTAGAGTTGCCCGATTGAAAGGGCTGCCTATATTGCTTGCCCAAAATGCAAGCCTCACACTTCACATTAGGCTCTACTATTCTTGGAAAACCATTAATCATTTTGTTCTTGGACAAAAGACTTAAACCAACATAGCCTGAATGTCCATACTTGAGATGCCATAGCTTGGAGGGGTCTTGAATGGTGCTCTTGAGGGATACTTGTACTATTGTACATTTTCCATTCATGAGAGGTGCAACAATGGATTGCGATTAGAAATACATCTCAATCTTCAAAGGAAACATCTGGGTCTTTGTCATTTGAACTGGTGCAAACACCTTTATCCTCTCATTCTTGTCATAAATAATGCATTGAACCTTCTCCATCAACACTTTATATCCATTTTGGATCAGTTTTCCAACACTCATGAGGTTATACTTTAACATAGGAGCAAGAAATACATTTTGTATCTCCTTTGTCTCACCTTACTTAGTGCGGATCATAATAGATCCTCTGCCCGTGCAACTGAAACTAATCCATTGTTTCCCATTCTTATCTCTGACTTTACATTCTTGTCAATGAAAGAAAACAAACTTTCATTACCACTCATGTGGTTGTTGCAACCGTTGTCCAAATACTAGACTTTGGGGCTGCCTTCTTCACCAATGTTGCACATGATGAAGGTTGTGGAATGATTTCCTTCAACCACATTCGCATCAGCCACATTTGAATTTTGTTTTGACTGATTTTTTTTCTTTTTCCAGCACTCACTTGCATAATGACCAAATTTATGAAAGTAGTAGCATTCAACATTACTTTTGTCATTCTTTTGATTTGAACTGCTGTTCTTCTTGCCTTGTTGGGAGCTGGTTTGAGAGCTACTCGCTCCATCTTGGCTATTTGCTCATCTCGAGCTTTCTCCTCCAGCATTTCCTTGTGTGGAGTTGCCACGACCTCTACCTCTTGAGCTCCTTCAACCATTGTTTCTTCTCCCCCTTCCTCTTGCATTTGTCTGAGCTTTAAAAGCTTTCTATTAGGAAGAAGTAGTAGACCTATTAAGGTGATGCTCATGGGTTTGTAGAGAACCCATCAACTCGTCAACGAACAATGTTGTGAGATCCTTTGCCTCTTCAATGGGAATCACCACTGCATCAAACTTCATGGGTAAGCTCCTGAGGATTTTCTCCACAATCCTCCAATCGTCCATGACTTCAACATTCACTCTCAACTGGTTTATCAAACTTGAGAGTCTTGTGTGAAAAACTAAAATGGACTCATTGTCCTTCATTTCAAGAGTCTCAAACTCTCTTCAAAGAATTTGGAGCTTCATCAATCTGACCTTGTCAGTCCCTTTATAGTTGGTCATCTGAAGGATTTCCCAAGCTTCCTTTACATGGTTAGCTATTGCTATTCTAGGAAAAATGGCCTCTATCAAGGCTACTTCTATTAAACTCAATGCCTTAACATCTTTCCTCCTCAACTCCTTTAGTTGGGTCTTCTAGTTGTTTGTGAGAACTGCATATGTTGTAGGATCAGTTACATCATGTTCTGGGAAAAATCGTTTGCAACCATTATGGTCTTCAAATTTTTTCCTAAACATCATATTATGTCCATTAAAGGACGGTGACTGCTGCAGACTCTTTCCTTCATCTTTAGCCATGTCTCCTACAAGAAAACTTAATACCCAGAAAAATAAAATGCCCTAACTCACGAAGAAATGGGGCCTATAGCTCTGATACCATGTCAAAATTTTTGAATGTACATAAATAAAACACAGAGTTGTTGCTATGTTTTTTTATTCAAACTAGAAATACCCAAACTAAAATGCAGAAGCACAAGGAGACATGCAACTTTCTTTTCTATTCAATAAATTGGAAATGATAGTACATAAAATACTAAGCATAAAACTCAGAAAATAAACTTAACCTACAAACTACAAGTTGTTGGGAGATTTCATGAGCTGCTCACATAGACAAACAACTTTAGGAGCTACTGGGAGCTCACTGTCATGAGCTATGCAGAGATCTTTCAAGAGCAATCACTGCTCACATACAAAAAACAAACACAAATATTGTTGTTCATAAACTTCTTTGAATCACACAGAGAACAAAAAACATTCTTTCCTTAGAATTCTGCTACAAAAACTAAGTCTTCTCCACTGGAAAAACTAACTACTTTCAATTCCTTTTGTCTCTTCAACATTCACTCTCAGAAATTTGAAATTACCTACCACCATTAATTTGGAATTAAAAAATTTCTACCACATTTACTTTTGGAGCTGTCAAGAGCTGTAGGGATGGAGATCCCAAAAATTGTCGTTGAAGATGGGGGCTCCTGACGAGTAGGTGAAGCAACTTGGGGGCTGACATGAGAGCAAGCTTAGGAGAAATTAATTCCAATAGATTTTATCCATTGTCTAATAAGTTTAATCCATTCAAAATTGCATCTAGAGACTATACCATACCATAATTGAAAAGTAAAGGTTGTATTCAGGGCATCTAAAGGATCATCATGGAAAAAATAGGGCCTTAAGTGGTAAAAAATTCAGAAAAATCAGAGTTAGGAAACTTGATGTAAAAATTTGAATAAGTTATCTATATTATTTCAAAAATATGTAAGAATAGAATCTATAGCAAATTGAATGTAGTTTCTAAAATACTAGGTTTATTTAAAAATAAATAAAAAATCTATTTGGTGAAAATTTGAAATTTCAATACAATAGTACTTAAATTTCAGGGAAAAAATAAGTAGGTATCTATCTGACCACCCTAACTAGAATAAAATGATAACATTTTTTTATAAGATTTTAGATATGAGTCGAGGACTCATGTCCAAATGTGATGCATATTTTTTTGTAAATTTTTTCCAAGTAAATAATTAATTATAAATTTTTTATTACAACTTAAATTAAAAAATATAAAAACTTTTATGTCTGACCACCTTAACTTGGTCTAAACTTCATGAAATTCATTTTTTTTTTTAATCCTATAGTATGTGAAGTATAGAATGTGACGCATGTTTCAGATTCTCAAAAAGTGATACTATTTGAAAGCTATAGATGTTTTTCAATTAGCCTATCAATCAAGACTTTAGTTGTAATTCAAATAGAAAATGAATAATAATTATTTATTAAATTCAAAGTAAAGCATAATTTATATTGGTGGAAAGCTGAGAATCTCCTTTAAAAACCCTTTTTGTTTCATCAATTTTGGGTTAAAAAAAAGTCGTCAGCCACATACCCTACACATACCCATCATATCGCCACTTTTTGGCCCATCATGATCCTGCACATACCCTTCATATATACTAGTCATCCATAATATGAAGCCCAAGTCATCATGATAAATGAAGGTGAATAGAGAAATTTAAGTGGCTAGTATTCATCCTCTAAGACACATTATAAAATAGAGCATCTAATAGTCCTTATTTTTAGAATGGTGTGTAATCCAAACATAAAAGTGTGAGATCATAGACTTTAAAAATCAATTAAGGTATCATATTTTAATGAGTCAATCAATGACATTAGGCTCTTCAAATCCATTAAAGTAGACCATTCAACCCTTTTTCTAAGAAAAATATTGATGAGGATACTCCCCTTACAAAACCACACACACAACTAAACAAGAGAGATAAACATAAAATGAAGAAAGAAACACTTGCTTTCTATTATCTTGATGAAGTAAAATTATAATACTTAGAAAATAACATACTACAACCACATGGGTCTTCTCATTACAAAAATTTGCAAGCTGAAAACCACGATCTACGCTACCAGAGCTCCCTTATGTCACCCTTGTTCTTCTTCTTTATCCAAGAAGTGTAATTGCCTTAGAATATTTTGGAAGGTGTAACCCCATTTTGGTGCTAGAAATTCCACCATCTATTTCCTGCTCTAGAAGATTTTTTTTTAAAAATTTTATGTTCAAATATATTTACAACTTCTCAAGGTCATAACTTTCGATCCAACAGTCAGATTTTCAATTACATAATATATCGTGGAAAGCTTGTGAAGAGATCTACAACCATATTTTTATAGATCTATAAAATAAGAGATGTTGCACCCTGTTGTGGGGTTCCGAAGGGCCTCAATTTTCAGTTTTAAACTTCATTAGAAAAATTCCTCAAGATGAAAAATTAATATCTTCTAAATGGTACAGAATTTTGAGATGATTCTTTCACCAAAAATATTATTTTCCAATTTCACTCCTTGGGGTCAATTTTCATGTCCATAGGAGCCCAAATAAGCCAACTTACTAAAAACAACAAGTGACTATTTTTGGATATTTCAAACTTCTAACTATTTCAAAGACTACATGGGTCATCATGGGATGCAAAACAACTATGGAAACTACAAACAAAATGAAAATACAATATTTTTGGGTGATGCTAGAATTTCTTTACAGCACTGGATGCTCTTGCATCAAATATAGTTACTTTTTTTAGTGTAGGTTTATTTGTTTTCCTTAAATTTTGGGGACATTTATTTTTCTTACACATATGGTTAAGCTTTATTAAGTTAATTAGTCATGGTTTTTATGAGATCACATGACATAATCCATCAATAACACATGTCACTCTCACCTACTTTTGGGTTTATTAACCACCTCTCATAACTATTTTTTTGTCTTTATCTATGTAGGTGCAATCATATATTTTGGCATTTATCAAGTAGGTAAAACTCTCACCTATTCTTAGTAGTAATATTTATTACTACTCTTAGATGTATGTACATCTATTTTTTACAACAAGTTCGCCTTTCACATCTATTGGTCAAATAGAGCAATATGAGCATTATCTAAATTCTCTTACATTTTTTAATCATGAATTCCTCTTTTTAGGATATAATCTCCATTCTTATACTTTTATTTCCTTTGGGATCGTTTGAATTCCCATATAACATCAAGTGAAAATCAGTGAGATGTAGGCTACCATATGTAGTGGACAACCATTGAGAGCATGTCAGTTGGACATGCCAAGATAAGAAATGGTTAAAATGGATTGTAAAATACATACAAAGTTGTAGTGTGCATATTACTATGCTCTTATTTTTTGTACAATGAGATCATTTGAGCATCATAATTTGATATTCTAGAGACTAGAAGTGGGCCTTCTATGTTTGTGTTTCACCTTATATTAAACATAAGTTTTTTTTTATAATTTTTAATTTGAGTCTACATTTGTAAATCATTTCGATGTCCATGGATCTATCCTCTAATGTGCATATTTGATCTTCATCTAGACATACACTTATGCTTCTTGATTTATTAGTTTTACCAATGATTGCATGACTAGTAATATTTGAAATTCATTTAGAGGGTTTCTAGATTGCTATTAATCATTATCCTAAGTTAGCCCTTGGAAAAGACTTATTTTTACAATCATGGAAAGGATTGGCAAATAGCAAAAAATTATGTCAATGTCCTAGATGAAGATCTTGAAGTAAATGTAGTTATTTTAGTGTAGCAACTTGAAGTGTTTGAATAATTATTTAGGATCTCAAGTGATCTAGGTAGAGAGAGGATATTATTGGATATACAAGGATGTGAAATGAATGCAATTAAATGCCTTTAAATATAGATACATAGTAATAAATTGAGGGAAACATTTATTTGGTAGGCTTACAATGATTGGTGAAATGGGAAAGAGTTAACCAAATTTGAATTAAAATCTAGATATGCATTAGTTGAATCCATGGACCTGGGATCACTCTTGCAACCATAGGAATGACCTAGGATAACAAAGTAGTGAACTATGTGTAAAAATAAATGTCTAATCATGGAGAATGCAATAAATGTTGTATGTATGAGAAATTTTACAAAATTGGTTAAAGTGTTAATAAATGTGTGTGCACGCATGTAAATGGTATAGGAAAAAGCTAGGAGAATAAGTCAAAATTTACATAAAATTGCATCATTTGTGAATGTATAATTACTTTAAACCATTCTCCTAAAATAAACAAAAAACTTAACACAAATTAACATAAACATGCAATTTTTACTATTACATTAAAATTACTTAAATATAAAGTCTAAAGCCTAAATTTCTCAACCGTGAATTATTATGAATTTTCTATTTTCTAATTTCATATACTTACCTATTTGAAAATTCAGAAAGGTTTTCTCTAGTACTCATCAAAATTAATTTTTTTCCTTACTTTTGTCTAAAATGATGTTTTCTTGTCTTCCCTTTTACTATACCATTCAAAAGAGAGGCCATCAACTTCATTCTAAATCTGTTGTTTATTTACCATTGCTTTTCTAATCAGAGGCCATCAACTTAGTTTTAAATTTTTCAATCTGTTATAAATATTTACTATTTCTTTTCAATTTTCTATGAAATTTCCTTTTTTTAATCAAATTTATTTTGATTGTGTGTTTTTGACAATTCAAAAAAATGCAATTTCTTTCAATTATTTCTATATTTGATAATCTATTTTTAAAAAAAATCTCAATCAATGTCAATGTTAACACTCAATAATATGATTTTCACATCTAATTTACTTTATTCCAAATTTCTAAACTATCATTTTCTATGACTTTCTTATTTTTCCTGACATCCCAAATTAAATTATGTGAAAAAATGAATTGTATTTAACACTGCAAAATTGTTAAGATTCTCAATCAATGTTAATATCATATCTTTCAAATCTAATTTACTTGGCATTCAATTTTTTCTCAGTGTGAAATAAAAACAAATTGTCAATGTCCTCATTTAAATCTATGTATATCAATGTCTACTTCTAGAGTGTAGAGAAAAACAAAGTAAAGCCATGTTCAGTTTCGTCTGTATTTAACTGGGAAACAACTAAGAAGTGTATATGATGACTGTTCTCGCATGCAAAAGAAAATTCCACACAATTAGTCTTGGAAAAACAAGAGTAGCAGACAAACTAAAGTCATCTTCAGTTTCGTCTGTATTGAACTGGGAAATAACTAAGAAAGAAATATAAAGCTTTCAACACTGTCAGTTTTTGTACGCAGGCTCCCGCTTTCTTATAGCAAGCTGCCCAGCCACGTGCAATGGTAACGACTGTTCTCGCACGCGAAAGAAAATTCCACACAATACCAAGTCTTGGAAAACTGTGGAAAGCGACAATTGGCACCACCTCTTTCATACCTCAACCCTCTTCCGCTCCGCCCACAAATTACATGACAATAATAATTTAGCTTTTGTTGGATTTACTAAATTTTTACTATATTCGTAGAAGTAAAAACATTATACATCATAAAAATAAAAATAAAAAGATAAAGTCTAATAGTTTGAAGATTTGTTGGTTTAAAAATCCTTCTTTATTAATGTTTTGGTTTGTGTTACAATTATTAATTAGCAATTACATCTTTTGTTTAATGGATATATTGAAAAGGTGTGGAAGACAAATTAAGGAAAAATTTGATCTATTTGTTGCATACATATAGTACATGAGGTCAATTGGTAGGAATTTTAGCAAATGATGTTGTTTGTGCAACAAAGGTCTCAATGGAGAAGTGATAGCTTCAAATCAACTATGCATCCACTTACAAGAATCCAAACACAACTAAAACAAAACCTATGAATCAAAATCCATTATCAATAGGCCAATGCTATGTTTGCAATAGAGAGAGAGAGAGAGAGAGAGAGAGGAGGAGGAGGAGGAGGAGAGGGAAATATAAAGTGGGAGAGGAGAGATGGAAGTGATAAATATATAGAGAGGGAGAGAGAGAGAAAGATAAAGATAGAGATAGGAAGTCATATATAAAGAGAGGTAGCAAGAGGAAGATCTATAGGGGTAGAGAGTGACAACGAGATAACACGATAGAGATAGAAGGAGATATGAAAGAAGAAATGGAGGCAAATAAATATAGATATAGAGGTCTAGGAAGAGGGAGAGAGAATTGGAGAGAGATGGATGGATAAAGAGACAAAGATATGTCTAGAGATAGAGGGGGAGAAAGGAAGATAGAGGTAGAGATGAATATAGAGTGAGAGAGGAAGATGGAAACATATAGATAGAGATAGACTTTCAGGGAGAGATAAAGATAGAGGAGAAGATATAGAGATATATAGAGGAAGAGGGAGAAGGGGTTAGAGATACATAGGAAGAGGGAGAAGGAGAGATATAAATGGTGAGATATAGTGATAGAGAGATATAGATATAAGGAGACATAGAGAGGGGGAGAGGGAGATGAAGAAAAAGAGATAGCTAAATAAAGAGAAGTAGATATAGACAAATAGAGGTGGAGAGAGGGGGAAGAAATAGGGGGAGATAAGAGGGAGAGAGAAACAAAGAGAAATAGATATATGGGTCCAAGAGAAAAAGAGAGAGATAGAGCTATATGGGAAGAGAAAGGGAGATAGGTAGAGATAGAGAGATAGAGAAAAGTAATAGAGAGAGATAGAGAGAGGGAGGACAAATAAAGAGATAGAGATAGAGATAGGGAGGGAGAAACAAGGAGTGTGTGTATGAGTGAGAGGGATATAGAGATAGACATAGGGATGGAGAAACATGGAGTGTGTGTGTGTGAGAGTGAGAGAGAATTAGAGTAGGAGAGATTTATATTAGTTACATAACTAGAGAGGGAGGGAGAGAGTGAGAGAGAAATAAAGAGAGGACAAGGGAAAAGTAGAGAAATATAGAAAGGAGTGCGAGAGAGAGAGAGAGATACAAAGTATGATATGCATTGAGAAGACTTAAATTTCATTAAGTGAATGACATTAATGCATTATCTCTATTCATGCAAGATGTGCTAAAGATTTCCTTCTTGTATATGCTTGAATACGAATGAGGAAGGTTTTTACTCTCTAGAAGGTGCTGGATGTGGAACAACAAAGAAGGACCTCCTCTTTTCATGAATATCTCAATATTCAAAGTGCTTTGGAAAAATCCTAGATCAATGAAAAAGATGGTTAGCCTAGTAAACTCTATTGATATAATTCTTTGCCGCATCCTATAAATGTATATATTGTTGCCAGTATGAAGGTGTTGTCATTGATGTCAACTAGTTAACTAGTTGTTGTTATCATTGTTGTCATAGAAGTTGGTTATTGATTATATGGGTAAAAGCACAAAGTTGTGTCACACTTTCGGTCAACTAAATAGTTACGAGTGAAACATTTATGGCTGGAAAAATTTCAGCCAAATAGGTTTCGACTGAAACCACGTGGCCTATACATGGCACACAGAGTTTTGGCCGAATATGTTTCGCCCAAATCCATTTTTTTTTTTCTCTTTGCCACTTTTAAATTGCCTTATTTTATATGCATGGTTTTGGTAGAAAGGGTTTTGGTCGAAACCCTTTCTACCAAAACTATCTATGGGGCATCCTAGTTGGTAGCCAACTTAGCTTCTTTCATAATTTTCTTAAACTTTCAATTTCAACTAAGTGTTTCTTCAATCAAAATATTTAAAAAATAAAAATTAAAAATACCCTTTTGTAGAACTCAGAGTGATGAATCCAAATATGTAATTTATTATATATTTTGATTAGTTTTAATATATTATTTTTTTAAATAATGCAAGTAGGTTGTTAAAGCTAAAAAAGAGATTGATTAGAAATAAATTGAGGGAAATATTTATTTGGTAGGCTTACAATGATTGGTGAAATGGGAAAGAGTTAACCAAATTTGAATTAAAATCTAGATATTCATTAGTTGAATCCATGGACTTGGGATCACTCTTGCAACCATAGGAATGACCTAGGATAACAAAGTAGTGAACTATGTGTAAAAATAAATGTCTAATCATGGAGAATGCAATAAATGTTGTATGTATGGGAAATTGTACAAAATTGGTTGAAGTGTTAATAAATGTGTGTGCACGCATGTAAATGGTATAGGAAAAAGCTAGGAGAATAAGTCAAAATTTACATAAAATTGCATCATTTGTGAATGTATAATTACTTTAAACCATTCTACTAAAATAAACAAAAAAATAAACACAAATTAACATAAACATGCAATTTTTACCATTACATTAAAATTACTTAAATATAAAGTCTAAAGCCTAAATTTCTCAACTGTGAATTATTATGAATTTTCTATTTTCTAATTTCATATACTTACCTATTTGAAAATTCAGAAAGGTTTTCTCTAGTACTCATTAAAATTAAATTTTTTCCTTACTTTTGTCTAAAATGATGTTTTCTTGTCTTCCCTTTTACTATACCATTCAAAAGAGAGGCCATCAACTTCATTCTAAATTTCTAAATCTGTTGTTTATTTACCATTGCTTTTCTAATCGGAGGCCATCAACTTAGTTTTAAATTTTTCAATCTGTTATAAATATTTACTATTTCTTTTCAATTTTCTATGAAATTTCCTTTTTCTAATCTAATTTATTTTGATTGTGTGTTTTCAACAATTCAAAAAAATGAATGCAATTTCTTTCAATTATTTCTATATTTGATAATCTATTTTTTCTTAAATTCTCAATTGATGTCAATATTAATACTCCATGATATGATTTTCACATCTAATTTACTTTATTCCAAATTTCTAAACTATCATTTTCTATGACTTTCTTATTTTTCTTGACATGCCAAATTAAATTATGTGAAAAAATAAATTGTATTTAACACTGCAAAATTGTTGAGATTCTCAATCAATGTTAATATCATATCTTTCAAATCTAATTTACTTGGCATTCCCAAATTAAACAATGTGAAAGAAGTTAGCATGTTTGAAAATTCAAATTTTTTTTAGTGTGCAATAAAAACAAATTGTCAATGTCCTCATTTAAATCTATGTATATCAATGTCTACTTCTTCTAGAGTGTAGAAAAATGGGTGGTCATGTTTGACGAATGGCAAACGGTGAGTAGAGAGAAAAACAAAGTAAACCCATCTTCAGTTTCGTCTGTATTGAATTGGGAAACAACTAAGAAGTTTTTATTCGCAGGCTCCCCGCTTTCATATAGCAAGCTGCCCAGCCACGTGCAATGGTAATGCATGTTCTTGCACGCAAAAGAAAATTCCACACAATAACAACTCTCAGAAAACTACAGAAAGCGAAAGTTGGCACCACCTCTTTCATAACTCTACCCTCTTCTGCTCCCCACACAAATTACACGACAATAATAATTTAGTTTTTGTTGGATTTACTATATTTTTTAGTATATTCGTAGAAGTGAAAGCATTATATATCATTAAAAAAAAAGAAAAGATAAAAGTCTAATTGTTTGAAGATTTGTTGGTTTAAAAATCCTTCTTTATTAATGTTTCGGTTTGTGTTACAATTATTAATTAGCAATTGCATTTTTTTGTGCAATGGATATATTGAAGAGTTGTGGAAGACAAATTAAGGAAAAATTTGATCTGTTTGTTCCATACGCATAGTACATGAGGTCAATTGGTAGGAATTTTAGCAAATGATGTTGTTTGTGCAACAAAGGTCTCAATGCAGAAGTGATAGCTTCAAATCAACTATGCATCCACTTACAAGGATATAAACACAACTAAAACAAAACCTGTGAATCAAAATCCATTATCAATAGGCCGATGTTATGTTTGCAATAGAGAGAGAGAGGGGGGGGGAGAGAGAGAGGGAGGAAGAGGAGGAGAAGGAGAGGGAAATATAAAGAGGGAGAGGAGAGACAGATAGATAGAGATGGAAGTGATAAATATATAGAGAGGGAGAGAGAGAAAGATAAAGATAGAGATAGGAAGTCATATATAAAGAGAGGTAGCGAGAGGAAGAGCTATAGGGGTAGAGAGAGATAACGAGATAACACCATAGAGATAGATGGAGAGATGAAACAAGAAATGGAGACAAATAAATATAGATATAGAGGTCTAGGAAGAGGTAGAGAGAGTTGGAGAGAGATGGATGGATAGAGAGACAAAGACATGTCTAGAGATAGAGGGGGAGAAAGGAAGATAGAGGTAGAGATGAAGTTAGAGTGAGAGAGGAAGATGGAAACATATAGATAGAGATAGACCTAGAGGGAGAGATAAAGATAGAGAAGATATAGAGATATGTAGAGGAAGAGAGAAAGGGGGTTAGATATATAAAGGAAGAGGGAGAAGGAGAGATATGAATGGTGAAATATAGTGATAGAGAGATAGAGATATAAGGAGACATAGAGAAAGGGGGAGAGGGAGATGAAGAAAAAGAGATAGCTAAATAAAGAGAAGTAGATATAGACAAATAGAGGTGGAGAGGGGGGGAAAGAAATAGGGGGAGATAGAGGGAGAGAGAAACAAAGAGAAATAGATATATGGGAAGAGAAAAAGAGAGAGATAGAGCTATATGGGAAGAGAAAGGGAGATAGGTAGAGATAGAGAGATAGAGACAAGTAATAGAGAAAGATAGAGAGAGGGAGGATAGATAAAGAGATAGAGATAGAGATACCGAGGGATAAACAAGGAGTGTGTGTATGAGTGAGAGGGATATAGAGATAGACATAGAGATGGAGAAACATGGAGTGTGTGTGTGTGTGAATGAGAGAGAATTAGAGTAGGATAGATATATATAAGTTACATAACTAGAGAGGGAGGGAGAGAGTGGGAGAGAAATAAAGAGAGGACAGAGGAAAAGTAGAGAAATATAGAAAGGAGTGACAGGGAGATAGTGAGAGAGAGAGATACAAAGTATGATATGCATTGAGAAGACTTAAATTTCATTAAGTGAATGACATTAATGCATTATCTCCATTCATGAAAGATGTGCTAAAGATTTCCTTCTTGTATATGCTTGAATATGAATGAGGAAGGTTTTTACTCTTTGGAAGGTGCCGAATGTGGAACAAAAAAGAAGGGCCTCATCTTTTCATGAATATCTCAATATTCCAAGTGCTTTGGAAAAATCCCAAACCAATCAAAAAGATGGTTAGCCTACCACACTCTATTGATATAATTCTTTGCCTCATCCTATAAATGTATATATTGTTGCAAGTATGAAGGTGTTGTTATTGATGTCAATTGGTTAACTAGTTGTTTATCATTGATGTCATGGAAGTTGGTTATTGATTGTATGGGTAAAAGCACAAAGTTGTGTCACACTTTTGGCCAACTAAATAGTTTTGAGTGAAACATTTATGGCTGGAATTTTTTTTGCCAAATAGGTTTCAATTGAAGCCACATGGCCTATACGTGGCACACAGAGTTTTAGTCGAATATGTTTTGCCCAAATCCAAAAAAAAAAAATTCACTTTGCCGCATTTAAATTGGCTTATTTTATATGCATGGTTTTGGTAAAAAAGGTTTTGGTTGAAACCCTTTCTATTGAAACCATCTATGTGGCATCCTAGTTGGTAGCCAACTTAGCTTTTTTCAGAATTTTTTGAAACTTTCAACTTCAACTAAGTGTTTCTTCTATCAAAATATTTAAAAAATAAAAAATAAAAAAACCCTTTTGTAGAGCTCGGAGTGATGAATCCAAATATGTAATTTAATATTTAAATTTTGATTAGTTTTAATATATTATTTCTTTAAATAATGCAAGTAGGTTGTTAAAGCTAAAAAAGAGGTTGATTAGAAATAAAAATAAAAATAGTAAAACATGTTAATTTTTTTGAAAAATATATGGTGTACTAGAGAGAATCCTCTTCAAAAGGGTATATTTTTTTTTGAAAATGATTAAAAAAGTAGACAATAGTTGACGTCAAATGAAAACTATCAAATTCTGACTAGTTTAACTTTAAAATGTTATTATGAGAAAAATATGTAAATCAAAATCTCAAATATTTTTTCCATGCACTAGATATTGAAGTTACGTATTTGGAAAAAAAGGGGCAAAATGAAGTTTTTTCCTATTTGTTTATTGATGTCAAGTGAAGTTAAATTTTTCCTAAAATTTTCAACATTCCAAAATCTACTCTTAAATTGATAAAAAAAAAAATCCAAACAATTTTTAAGAACTCTAAAAAATTATAGGAATAAACTTCATCAATATTTCTACATTTCATTAGTTTATATCATTTTGAAATTCAAAACATAAATACCACTTTTATGTGGTCAAAGTTCTTTTTTTCTTTTTTCTATTGGTCGATTCATTTATAAAGTGTGACATAGGTTTGTGCTTTCACCTGTATATGTCGAGGATATTGAGAAAATTGTAATAAAAAAGATTTACAAGTGTTTGGTGGATGCTCCGGGATATGCTTTGTATTGCTGCTATACTTGTGATGTTTTGAAGTTTTGTTCATGGCTATTGGTAGTTGTTCTAGATAGACTTTGGCCTTCTGGTTCATTATACAGTGTGAGATATCTTCACCAGTTGTGATTGTGCATTTTGGTATGGCTGGGTGAGATTCAAGAGAAATGTAGTTGATCTGAATTTCTGCATAGTTTGGTTTTATGACTTGTGATTCAAAGAGCAAGTTGAAAGTGAAATTTGTTGGCTGGGAAGATTGGATTGAGTTAAGGATGCATATGCTTAATTTTTTTATGTGTTTTACACTGGTGTTGATCGACCTTGTGCTAAACACTACTTTTGAAGTTCAAGGAAGCATGTTGAGGTGTGTTGGGACTCATTTAGGTTCTCATTGAGTATATGTTTGGGTCACCCTCATTATAATTCCACCGTAGAATGTTTTGGCACCGACCTAATTTGAATTTGTAAATGCAAATTGTGTATGCCTAACCTTGGAAGGGTTTCAAGGTTGAAGATAGTATAAGTACAACTTGAGATTTTTATGAAAGGTGACTACAAGCAAGATAGTTGAAAAGTGAGATACAAGATATATGTGTGATGCGAGTTTGAGTAGATCTGTGTGAATTTCAAGTTAGGATTTTGAAGGTAGTGAGCTAAAAGCATCTGAAATCTTTCATGGGAGACAACAAGTGTGTGAGCGAATTGTGATGGATTTCTCTATTACATTGAGATAGTATTCTCTCTGTGACATTCCTTTTCTATCTTCTTTGTAATTATGTGGCAGTGAGCCCTCTAGGCAGTGAGCCCTTTTTGGATAGTGAGTCTGGTCTTAGAAGTGAGCCTTTGTATCAGTTTTGGAATTGTTTATATTGTGAGCTAATCCTCATCATGGTTTTTCCCTCCTTGGGTTTTCCATGTAAATATGGTGTTGTTGTGTGTATGGTTGTGTTACTTTCAATTTCTATTTATGCACTTAATGATTTACACATTAACCAAGTAAAGGTGTTGTGAATTTTTATTGATCTAACTTATGGTGAAAGTTTTAAAGGCTAAAATTTGATGCAACTGATTAAACCCCCTTCTCAGTTGTCTTATTCAAAAATTGGTATCAAAGCCTTGTTCCTTGGAGAAGAGCTTAACCGCTTGAGGAAGTTCTAGTATGGCAAACAAGATAATTATTTAGTGTCCTAAGTTCAATGACACTAACTATACTTTCTAGAAGGAAAAGATGGAAGGATATCTAGAATACTATGGATATGATGTTGAGAAAGCTTATAAGACTCCATATACGGCTTTGGCTAATGGTCTGAGTACTACTAATGAAATCAAGGTGCATGAAGCAAACAATAAGGAAAAATTTATTCTGAAGAATAGTCTTGCACTTTGTGAATTGATTAAAGTTGTAAATATGAAGACCACTAAGGAGGTTCAAGATGCATTGGAAAAGATCCATGAAGGAGATGAAAAGGTTAAAGAAGAAAAGTTACACAATTTGGAGGCACAATTTGAGACCCTAAAAATTTCTGAAGATGAGAACATTAAATATTATGTACAAATATTGGATGAGCTGGTAGGTGGAATGCAAGGGCTTTGTGCAATAGTGGAGGAATCTAGGATAGTGAAGAAGATTCTCAGAACTCTTCCTAATGCAATAGTGAAAAGGTATATACTATTGAGGGATTTGTAGATTACAGGACCTATACTAAAGATTAGTTGTTGGGTACTCTAACCACATTTGAAATGATAAATCCTAGCTTGAGAAATGGATGAAAGACAAAAACTACTTTTAGGACTACAAAAGTTGAAGATCCGAGTGAAGAAAATCTCAATGAAGTGGAAGCTAACTTTGTAAGAAGAATGAAAAAGGGCTCTGATAAGTATCAAGGTAAGTCACCTTTCAAATGTTTTAGTTGTGGAGGAATTGGTCATTATGCTTTGAGATTTCCTAAGAGATATGAGAGGAATAAATTTAGAGAAGGAAAAGAAAACAAAGGAAAGATGATCAAGAGAGCATATTATGTGAATGAAGATGCTAGTATTTCTGATGAAGAATCTAATTATGGAGATGTTGATGACAATGAATTCTTGTTTTTACTTCTTAGCTATTAAAGATCAATTTACTCCTGCTAATAATGAAAGATATGTGAAGGAAAGCACTCTGGAGAAGGTTGATGGTAATGTGATCTCTGCTCTTCATGCTAAACAAGAAAATAATTAATGGGTTGTTGATAGTGGTTGCTCACATCACATGATCAGTAACAAGAGTAAGTTTTTAAACTTGAAAAATATGATGGATGCTTAGTTATGTTTGGATATGATACTGGTGTTAAGATCTATGGGATAGGTTCAATCAATTTTGATAGAAAAAATAATACTGATGATGTTTACTATGTTAAGGGTTTAAGGCATAAACTTTTGAGTGTTGGACAAATGTGTAGTAAAGGATATTATCTTATGTTCAAGGATGAGAAATGTGAGATAAGGGAAGGATCCATAACCATGATTATTTCTAGAAAGAAGTCTGAAGGAAATATTTATCTTAAGGGTGTAGATGGACATTGCTTTATGTCTCAAATTAATGACAATTGGTTATGGCACCAGAGGATGTGTCATATGAATTTGGACAATATGGTGAGAATCAGTGCAATACAAGCTATGATAGATTTACCAAGAATTACAACGCCTATTAACGCTATTTGCAAGGATTTTTAGTTTGGAAAGGAAGCTAGAAACAACTTTAGGTCAAAGGAAAATTCTACTATTGAACTACTAGATTTTATTCACACAGATCTTTGTGGTCATACAAAGGTGAGAAGTCTACAAGGTGACATGTATTTCATTCTTTTGATTGATGATTACTCTAGAATGGCATGGGTTACTTTTCTTAGAGAGAAATCTAATACATTACATAAATATAAGGCTATGTTTGAAAATTAAGTGAACATGAAGATAAAATGTTTAAGGTCTGCCAGAGGTGGTGAATTCACCTCCAATGAGTTTAACATGTTTTGTGAAGCTCATGGAATAAGAAGACAATTGTCTGCTCCTAGAACTCCTCACCAGAATGGAGTTTTTGAAAGAAAGAACATAATGATTTAAGAAGCTACTAGATCAATGATAACTGAAGTAGGTCTACCACAAGTTTACTGGAGAGAAGCAATTCACACTGTTGTGTATGTGTTTAATCAAGTTCAAGAAAAAGATAACAACACTAAGACTCCCTATGAGTTGTGGCATAGAAAGATTCCCACTATAAAGTATTTCAAGGTATTTAGAAGCAAATGTTATATCAAAAGAGATGAAGATAGTCTAAGAAAGTTTGATGCAAGATGTGATGAGGGTATTTTCCTTGGATACTCTATTAAAATCAAGAGTTAAATATGTTTCAATAAAATGTTATGAAAGATTGTAGAAAGCACAAATGTCAAGGTTGCTGAAGCATGAAAGAATTCAATTGAAGTTGATGGATATGTATCAAATGAACCTGATTATATACAAGAAGAAGAAGTGCATAATGAAGAAGAAGCTCCAGTGGTGTCCCTGAAGACACCTAAATATGTGAAAAAGAATCACTTAGAAGATCAAATCATTAGAGAGAAGAGAAAAGGAGCATTGACAAGAAGCATAGTTGTTGCTACTACTGAAATAAATTTGTTTACTTTTTGAAGTTGAACCTAAGACAGTAAGTGAAGCATGAGCATTGGATGAAAGCAATGGAAGAAGAACTTATGCAAATTGAGAAAAATCAAACTTTGGAATTGGTTCCTAGACCAACAGATCAAAAAATAATTGGATCAAAATGGGTATTCATAAACAAGTTGAATGAGAATGGAGAAGTGGTAAAAAATAAAGCAAGGCTTGTGTGTAAAGGTTACTCACAAGTAGAATGTATATATTTTCAGGAGACATATGCTCCAATGGCTAGCATGGAAGCTATCAAAATGTTTTTAGTGTTTTCTACTCATAAGGATTTCAAAATTTACCAAATGGATGTGAAGTCAAGATTTTTGAATGGTGAGTTGGAAGAAGTCTACATGGAACAACCAGAAGAATATCAGTTGTCAGATCAACCGAATATGGTCTATAGATTGAAGAAGGCTTTATATGGATTGAAGCAAGCTCCTAGAGCTTGGTATACAAGGCTGGATAGATATTTGATTCAACAAGGTTCTAGTAAAGGTATGCCATATAGCAATATTTATTTCAAAATTGAAAATGAGAAAAATCTTGATAGTAGTCATATATGTTGATGATATTATCTTTGGAGGAAATGAAACAATGTGCAAAATGTTTACTAAGGAAATGCAAAAAGAATTTTAGATGTCAATGTTTGGTGAGATGAATTTCTTTCTTGGGTTGTAAATCAATCAAACAAAAAAAGGGATTTTTTATTTCATAGTCAAACTATGTAAAAGAAATATTGAAGAAGTTTGGGATGGATGGTTCCAAACCGGTATGCACTCCTATGGTGAATAGTTGAAAATTGAGTAAAGATGATTCACCTAAGGCTGATTAGAGAAAATACAGATCTATGATTGGAGGACTATTGTATTTAACTGCTACTAGAACGAATATCATGCATGCAACATTTCTTGTGGCTAAATTTCAAGAGGACCCTAAGGAAACACATGTTGTGGATGTTAAGAGGATATTCAAATATTTGAATGGAACTCTAGATTATGGCTTATGGTATCCTAGGGATACTAATTTTACACTAAGTGCATATACAAATGTAAATTGGGTAAGTTGTGTTGATGAAAAAAAAAAAGTACAGGTGGTGGTGTGTTCTTTCTTGGTTGCATATTGGTGTCATGGCTAAACAAAAAGAAAAAAGAAAGATTTGGTTTCCTTATCCACTATAGAAGTTGAGTATATTGCTACAACATCCTACTACATACAAGCTTTGTGGATGAGATAGACATTGAAGGATATCAAAGTAATGTATGATGATCCCATCTCTATTCTTTGTGATAATACAAGTGCAATTAACATTTCAAAGAATTGAGTGATGCACTCAAGGAAAAAGCATATATCAAAAAGGTATCACTATTTGAGAGAGAAGGTTATGGAGAATGAAGTAAAACTTGAGTATGTACCTACAAAGGATCAGATTGTTGATATATTCACTAAGGCTCTTCGTAAAGATACTTTGGAGTATCTCTGGGAGAAGTTAGGGGTTATTGCCCCTCCTTTCATAAACTAGATGCATATGGAGATGCTTCAGTTGAGTGGATCTACAAATCAATCTTTCTTCTAGACTGATGTTTTGTGGCTACCTCTCAGGGGGAGTAGGTAGTATCTTGTGTTGTCATTGAACAAATAATTATGTGTACTCCTAAGGGGGATTATTTAGTACTTGTAATGATTTTAATGTCAAAGGGGAAAACAATGTAAAATATCTTTTTCCTTTTTCATTGATGTCAAAGGGGGAGAAAGTATCATGTGAAAAAGTAAGAGGGAGAAATTAATTCTGGAGATTGATAGTTAAGATTTGTTGTGTTGTCTTTGATGGTATTTCACATCATGTGTTGTCATCAATGACAAATGGGTAGATTTTTGCAAGTATGAAGGTGTTTTCATTGATGTCAACTGGCTAACTCATTTTCAATTGGTTGTTGTTGTCATTCATGTAATGGAAATTGGTTATTGATTGTATATGTTGAGGATAATGAGAAAATAAAAATAAAAAAGATCTAAAGGTATTCAATGGATGCTCTAGGATATGCTTCGTATTGCTTCTATGTTTGTGATGTTCTAAATTTTTATTCATGGCTATTAGTAGTTGTATCCAAAATTTGGGCTTTTGATTCATTGTACAATGTGAGATATCTTCACTAGTTGTGACTGCATTTTGCTATGTCTTGGTGAGATTCGAGAGAAATTCAATTGCTCTAGATTTCTCTGTAGTTAGGTTTTATGACTTGCAATTTAGAGAGTAAGATGATGAGGTCATGTTCAAGTAAAATTTTTTGACCGAGAAGATTGGATTGAGTTAAGATTGTGTATGTTGAATTGTTTTATGTGTTTTACACTAGTGTTGGTTGATCTTATGTTAAACACTACTTTCAAAGTTCTTGGAAGCATGTTGAAGCATGTTGGGACTCATTTAGGTCCTCATTGAGTATATGTTTGGGTCACCCTCATTCTAATTTCACTGTAGAATGTTTTGGTGCCAACCTAATTTGAATTTGTAAATTTAAATTGTGTATGGCCGACCTTGGAAGGGTTTCAAGGTTGAATATAGTATAAGTACAAGTTGAGATGTTTGTGAAAGATGACTACAAGAAAGATAGTTGAAAAATGAGATGCGAGATATATGTGTGATGTGAATTTGAGCATATTACTGTGAATTTCAAGTTAGGATTTTGAAGGCAATGTGCTAAAGGCATCTGACATCTTTCATGAGAGACTGCAAGTGTGTGAGAGAATTGTGATGGATTTCTCTGTTACATTGAGATAGTCTTCTCTTTGTGACATTCATCTTCTATCTTCTTTCTAATAATGTGGCATTGATCCCTCTGGGCAGTGATCCCTTGTTGGATAGTGAGTCTGGTCTTGGCAATGATCCTTTGTATTTGATTTTGGAATTGTTTATTTTGTGAGCTAATCCTCACTATGGTTTTTTCCTCGGGTTTTCTACATAAATATGGTGTTGTTACAGTGTGTATAGTTGTGTTGCTTTTAGTTTCTATTTCTGCACTTAATGATCTACACATTAACAAAGTAAAGGTGTTGTGAATGTTTATTGATCTAACTTCTGGTAAAAGTTTTAAAGGTTAAAATTTGCTACAATTGATTCACCCCTCCCCTCTTAGTTGTCTTCTTAAACATATATCATAGATGTATATATTCATGTAGATGTTATAGGCATGCACTATATTTCCTCTACTTCAAATTATTTTGAGATAGCTAGGAACTTGCAAGGTTGGTAGATCTCTGAGTAGGAAGATCTTTGTGGAAGAATAAACCTCATGATTGGGTGGAAAAACACCCAAATCATGTTTTCAACTTTGAATAGAAATGTGTGGATTGATAGTTAATGACTACCCATGTGTGGATTTATAGTAAGTGACTATCCATGTATGGATTGATAGTCAGTGACTAGCCATGTGTGGATTGATAGTCAAAGACTTCATAGATTATGTATTACATATCATTATTTGATTACTACTCATATGATGCAATATCATTGGAATAAGTGTTGTGCTTTGTAAAAATACTAACATATGAATGATGCACTTGCATATGTGGACATATAACATGTATGCAATTATTTATCATCTTGAGATTATATCTATTGGTACAATTATTGTTACTTTTGACTCATGCACATTGACGATCTTGGATCACACATGAGTCTCTATATGATAATAATTTCTTAAGGGCAATATACCTTTGAAAAATTGAGAATGTGTGTAGATGATCTGTAGATGTACACAAGAGTATTATTCGTGAAAGAAGGTATGTGAATGAGTTTTATATATTTACACTTATATATGCTCAAGTTGTGATCTAGTCAATACTAATCATATTTTGGAATTGTAATCTTTTCCTCACAATATTGACTTTCCTCTAAGGTTCTAATATTTTAATGAGCTAGAAATAGCACAAGTGTGTAAAAGGAAAGATAGGAACATTGACAAGGGAACATGGGAAACCTGGCCAACCAATTGAACTATAAGGGTATGGTAATTATAGGTATGCATGTGCATGAATATGATTATGAAAATATGAAATTGTGAAAAATTATTTTTATTGTTAAGCATCGAAATGATTAAATCTTAATTAGATAAGAAGGAACATCTAGACAAATTCTTGATCTTGATCAGGGGTACTAACATGGACTAAAGTACAATGTTGTTTCCATGAGTTCCAGGGAAAGATCATCACCATCATGAAATAAAGAACATTGTTGGACAATAGGTAAACTAGCTTGTAAAATTGAAGGTATTAAATAATACACACACACCCACCTAGTAAATGTTGCATGATTATTTTGTCAAATAAGCATGCTTGTCTTATCGTGAAGGTGCATGTTTTGATTATTTTAAGTTTTTACAAATGAAATTACAGAGTGCATTAGTTGATGAAAATGCTTACCATGTCTATTATGATTCTTAGAGACTTTGAATTGAGAAGCTACTTAATAGCATATTGAGGTGCTCCTAAATTCTATGGTGTGCACCTAATAAGACATTGGGACAATGTCTCTTCTTAGAGGGGAAGGATGTCACGTCTCGCCCTTTTTTCATAAACTAAATTAAAAACAATAAGAATAATAATAAATAAATTGAATTGAAAGAGATATTGAAAATTTAACTAATAATAATATGCATACAAATATTATTATTTAAATGACTTAGTTATTTATAGTTATATACATGTTTTATTTTAAAAGTGATTTCGTAAGACCAAAATTAAGTTGTTGGTTGAATTGTAATTAGTGAAATAAAATTTCATGATTACAAGTGTAGCATGAAAGGGCATTAAATTAAATCAAAATATATATTTTAAATTTTAACTAGAATGAAACAAAACTGTACGATATATTTTTGCATGTAATTTTAGTGGTCACATGTGGAGAGGGAGTGAAAGAATTCTCTTTTAATTCGTAATTGATTTTGCATGGAAATGTTCAATTAATGTATTAAAGAACCAAGGAGTGGTAGCATATTGGAGAAGGATGTTTGGAAAAGGGAGAGAATGAATCGTATGTCTCAAAATTGGAAAATGAAAATATTCTTCCACCACTCTTGGACTGCAAAAAAAATGCCCTCTTAAATAGGAGATCATGCTCATAATGACGGAGGGTCCTTAGAACTAAAAATGCCTCAATTTTATTTTCTAACAGTGAGACCTACATCAACTTGAAGCTTAGATATTGCACCAAAGGACCCCAAAAGTTAAGAAGAAACCTTGTGCAAAGACCCATTCACCCTTGGGAAAACGAGTCATTATAGGCATCCCAAAACTAACTTTTCTAAGAAAGTATGCCATTCTTTGCACTTCCCAAATCTACTTGCAAATTGTTGTTTCCATTTCTGTTATCATAGAATTATGCATTTCAAGTGTTAGGCCATATAATTCATTTAGTTAATTCACTTCAAAAAATTCTAAAGCATTGCAAATTAGTCATTTATGTTAGAAGAAAACAATAGATCCCAAAATAGGTTTGTCTCACCTCAAGGTTGAAAGTCAACCCTATCCCTTGGAGATATCTTTCTCTAATTAAATTAAGGGAAGTGCAAGTGTTTTCAAACCTTTAGATCACACACCTTTTAATCATCCCATATTGAACACCCACCACCACTTACCTTTTTCTATGTTTCACATATATTTTTTTCTATATTAAGACTTATGCATTAACAACAAAATAAATAAATTTAACAATATTATCAAGTTGAGCCATTTATAATTAATATAAATATAAAATAGATATAATACCCATTTAACATATTTATTAGTAATTAAAATATACAACTACATTAATTTTAGAAAAAAAGTTAAAATTAAATAATTGAAACAATACTACAAAATAAATAATTTCAAATGTTTTGCAATGAAAGTAAAACTATGATTTGTACAAAAATCTAGATTATAATCTTTTGTTTCTTCAAAATTAATTATAACTTAAAAAGGAATGTAAGAGTACATAAAGATTTTATCTCCAAAAAATTTCACTTTTTAAAGTAGCAATTTTATTTATTGATCATATGCATGTTCTTTCAATGGATTCCATGTATTTTTTTTCCCCAAATTTATGGATTAGCAATAGAAATAAAAAAATAGCAATACTATCAAGTTAAAAAAATTATAATAAAATTTAAATAGAAAGTAGATATAACTAACACTTGCACTTAGGTTCAAGGATTACGTTGATAGAAAACTATATGTAGCTTAATATGTTAGAGACTATGTATTTATGAATGGGTGCATATCGATGCCATGCACCTATGTGGTTGGATTAAATAATTAATAATAAATTCAAAATAATGGAATGAAATAAACTTAGACAAATCTAGAATTTTTCCTTAAAGGAATTAAGTATTATTTAATTTAGAAATATTCTCATACAAATTTAAAACATAAATCAATGCAAATGAAAAAAAAATTGCCATCAAATTGACAAAAAACCTTGCAAATAGAATGTTCCCATCAAGTTGAAAAATCAATACTTATCTAGATATTACATGATAAATAGATGAAATGCATGATAAATAAACAAAAATATGATTTATACCTTCATAATCTTCTCCTCCTCATGGATTGATCTCACAAGAAGCACCCATTTCTTGCAAATTTGCTCCGATGATTGAGATGGATGTGGTTGCTCAATATTTTAGCATGATGATGGTAGGATAGTGATGGATTTGGTGAAAATTTGGGCAACATAAGGATGAGATGATTTTTTGTTGAAATAATGAGAGCCAATGCCTCATTATATAGGATTTTTATGAGAGGAATCAAAGGCTACAATTGATTAGCCAATGGAGGGTTGAGATTGATTGAGAAGGTGAGGTTTGGATCAAGGATGAGGATTGATTAGCCTTGTGAGAAGTGCCAAAAGATAGAGGGGGGTTAAATGGGGAGGTGTGCTCACACATGTGTGAGTACACTTTGGGAAGAGAGGCATTAAATTTGTGTAAGACATAGGGTGGCTCATAGGGTAGCTTGCGTGAGAGGTTAGTGGGAGTAAGTGAGATGTTGGAATTTAAAATTAAGAAATAATGGTAATGAGGATGAGGGATGAGGGTTAGATCAACTAAGAAATGATCAATTGATTAATGAGGATAGGTTGTGTTAATAAACCAAGGGTTTATTAACTTGGGTGGAGTCAAAAGTTGGAGAAAGGAATAATAAGGATTAGGATGGGGATAAAATTAATTAATCAAGGATTAATTAACTTAAGAAAGGTTGGGGGATTTTAGAGGAATGTAGGAAAAGGTTAAATTTAATTAAATAAATGTATAATTATTTAATTAAAGGTGGTGGAATGTAAGGATAATTGGGAAATTAATTAAATAAATAATAAATATTTATTTAACTAATTATTAGGATAAGGGACATAGGCTAAATCAAATAAATAACAAATGCTTATTTAATTAAATATTATTTTGGGTGACTACACCTTCTTCACCTATAAATCTACACATACAAAGAGAGATTTTTTATTTTTTTTGGTAAATAGGGGTTTTCCTTAATTAAACCCTAGTTTGGTAATTACACCTTGATAATGAAATAATGATGAAATGGATAGAATTTGATGAATGAACAATTCTATGTCAAAAATCACCAAACCCTTGATGGCTTCCCTTAGAATGTAATCATGGGTGAGTAACTAATCATCATATAGGTTTCGTACTCTTTCTTATACTTTTTCTATGGTGGATTTATCCCACGAGTGTTAAGTCTTTTGTTATTACCACCTTGCTTATGTAATGGTGAGGGTATCTTGTTTTCATTGTAATTGTGTTTTTGGGTTTCATGCACCACTTGTGTGTATGTTTTGTAAGTGCATCATGTTATTATCGCAATAATAAGATTGTTGTTATTGCTTAAAAGAAAATTTTCATCAGGTTTTGTTTTGAGCATGTTGGCTTGGGGAATTACAAATATCAACATGCTGATGTTCCTAACTTTTTTATCCCTCATGTTTCACTCCATCGAGCTTCCTCTTTCCCTCATCCACTCTTCTCCATGTAATTTGAGTTCAAATTTTGTTCCTCAAAGGCTGAAGTTAAAGAATGCTAAAGGGAAGGTTGTCAAAGTTTGAAGAATAAGAATGATAAAGGGAGGCATTCTGAAGGAAAATAATAAGCACTAGGGTCCAAAGTGTGAATAATTAAGTCAAAATAAACTATTTAAAGAATAAGGAAATAATCGAGCATCATTCTTGCAATCACCTCCTCTACAACAACATTAAGGCCCTGTGTATTCTCTCCCAACTACCCAATATCAAGACACAATGCTACAAGAGTCCTTTTTAGTTCTATTTGTCACAGTTTTAATGCAAGAAACAATGCTCACATCTATCTTCCCTCTATTTATTCTATATTTTTAGATGGCCATGTCTGGCCATGACTTCTAGCATATTTTGAGGGGGGTTCTCCTATGTTTTTCCTTTCTTTTATCAATGTAGGAATAGTGAGGGGTTTTGGTAATATTTTTGACACCAACAGACCTGGGATTTTTATACAAATTTATTTGTTCTTGTTGGAAGGTTGTGGCTAGGGATTCATCCTAGTCATGTTTTCTCTCTCCTATGCCTGATAGTGTGGGAGTAAATGGTGACTCTCCAACAACCCCAAGACCAGTTGCTAGACCAAAACAACTTCTATAAGAGAAAAAATGGTGAGAAAGCTTGCTTCAACAATGCAAGATTGAATAATGGTTGAATATGCTTGGATATAAATGTATATGAGATGCCTTGCTTATAAAGACAAGGTAGAGAGATATAGGATTAGACAAGATCATGACACATGTCTTAATCCTATGACATGAGACAACTAACAAACTAACTACCTAGGAATCAAGCATTACTAGCTAGATAAGATAAGTTCTAGAAAAGGAAACTAAGACTTCTAGAAAGAATCTTATATCCTAAGTAAACTTAATTATGTGAATATGTCTCCTAATTACCTAATGAGTGAATTACCTAGGTACAAGAAATATATTTTGATACACTCATAGATAGTGGATCACAAGTGAATCTAATCTCTGAACAAGTTGTTAAGAAATTGGGATTAAAAACAACTCCTCATCCTAAGCCATATCCATTGGGTTGGGTGCATGATAATGCTCGGCTACATGTGTCAAAGCAATGTAAACTCCGATTTGCAATCACATCCAAGTTTGTAAATGAGGTAGAGTTAGATGTAATTCTGCTTGACATCTGTGGGATGGTTCTAGATAGCCCTTATAATTTTAGGCTTTACAATATTCCTGTACAATATCATTTCAATTTGATAAACACCTTTAAAATTATCCTAAAAACCCCTTAGGATATTCTCACAAATATTAACATGTAAATAGGGATATGGATTATCTTTTAATAGTCCATGTAAATACTTGGATATGGATTTCAAGCCTTAAAAATAGGGATATGGATCATCTTTTAATAATCCCCTTAAAATTACGTTTAAATCCATTAAGATTTGGGATTTTATATTTTATGATATTTTCCTCTTTTAAAATCTTTATAGCTTCAAGCTTCATGTTTCAAATATCTTTTATAAACCTTTTAATAAAGTCTTAAAGGCCTTTTAAAATATTTATGCATTTTATTTTAAAGGGTTTGGCTCATATATTTTGGGCTTAATTTCTAATTTAAATAAGATAAATTCCCTCAACTGCTTATGCCACGTCATTGTATGCCACATCACCTTGTCTTGCCACCTCAACAACAATGTTGATTGTATAGGTCAGCCTACCCTTTTGGAAACTTTGACCAACTCTATCTTTCTCATACAGACTCTGTTGGATGTTATTCAAAAGGTGTCGAACCATATTGACGAATCCTTCAACCTCAAAATATTTTTTCCTCATTTGGAGATGATCTATTTTTTAGCGTTGCATCGGTACTTGAATTGCCTATTTGAATGAACCTTTGACTGAGCATAACTTCTACATACGGACTCCTTTTGAGCTCCTTCAAGTTGCATCAGGATCATGCCAGTGAGTTCTTTCTGATGATGTTGATTCAGTTGAATTTTGAGACTAAAATTTTTATGTTTTCTATATCCACCTAGATCATATTCACACCAACACCCCCCCTTAAGTGCAACTTAGGGAGAAGATTATTATGCAAAATCTGCAAAGATGAAGATGAATATGAAGATGGGTCCCGACTACTAGGCCATGTTAGGTATCCATGTACAAATTCGATGCAAATATATATCTCACAAACGAAGAAAAGGAGAAAACCTAGTGGGACAAAACTCATCTCTGAAAGAGAGAAACATAAAACAAAAATAAATAAACATGATGTATGGATGACTCAATGATACCCCCCAAGGACTACATCTGTTGGAGGTTCTAGTTGTTGGTCAGAGACCCTAGGTTAGTTGCCAACGAACAGGAGATGACTGATTGGAAAGCCTCTCCTCTGCACTTTAGGCTCTGCAGGACCAAGGTGGGTATTCCTATACATTAATGCAGATCATCACACTACAATGGTGGAAGACCTTCAAAGGTATAAATCATCTACACAACTCTTCCTATTTTAATCCTATAGTATACGAAGCATAGAATGTGACGCATGTTTTGGACTCAAAAAATATGATACCGTTTGAAAGCTATAGATGCTTTTGAATCAGCCTATCTATCAATCAAGACTTTAGTCATAATTCTAATAGAAAATGAATAATAATTATTTATTAAATTCAAAGTAAAGTATAATTTATATTGGTGGAAAGTTGAGAAGATCCTTTACAAACCCTTTTGTTTTATCAATTTTGGGTAAAAAAAAGTCATTAGCCACATAGGCGAAGTTTGGAAAAGCAAAGTAAGTTGTTAAACATGTTTTTTGTGTTGACTTATTAGCATTTGCATGTCCAAACAAAATTCCAAAGCAAGCCCAAGGCTAATCCCTAGGCATTAAATTTTGTATCAAAGATATCAGATATCCAATTCGAATATCCAATTTGTTTTAGATAAGAGTTTAAAAAATGTTATACAATTTATAATATATGATTTTAAAAATGAAATAAAGTTTATAATTTAATATATAATATACAATATAGTTCATAATGTAATATATAATATACAATTTATGATAATCTCTTACCAAATTATGTATTTAATATATAATATATTATATTATTATGTAAAATATTTAAACATTATTTCTATATTTTAGTTAATGTATAAATATTTAAATATATATATATATATATATATATATATTACTAATATATAAAGTATTATATAACTAATTAATATTACTAATATATTAAATATTATATGTTTCCCTCTCTCTCCCACTCCCTCCCCCCCTCTCTTTCACCGAGTCCCTCTATCTCTATCCACTCTACCCTTAACCCTAAACCCTAAACCCTTAACCCTTAAACCCTCTACCCTCTACTGTCTCTCTCTAAAGTCTCTCTCCTAACCCCCTCTCCCTCTCTCACGTCTCTCTCTCACTCACTCCCTCTATATCTCTCCCTCTACCCTTAAACCTAAACTATAAAACCTTAACCCTTAGACCATGTACCCTCTACCATTAACCCTATATTCCCTCTATCTCTCTCCCACTCCCTCTCTCTCTCAAGTCTCCTCCTCCCTCTCCCCTCTCTCGGGTCTCTCGAGTCGACCTCTATCTCTTTCCTCTACCCTTAACGCCGACCCTCTACCCTCTACGTAACCTCTACTCTCTCTTCCTCTACCCTCTCTCCTCTCATCTCTCTCTCTCTCTCTCACTCCCACCTCTATACTCTATCTCTGTAACATGACCTAAACCCCTAAACCATTGTATGAAGCCTTAAAACTTAAGCCCTGCCTCTACATTAACCTATACCCCTCTGTCTCTCCCTCCCTCCCTCTCTCTCAGTATCTATCTCTCTCTCACTCCTCCCTCTATCTCTCCCTTCGCCCTTAACTCTCCCATTTGTCTCTCCCTTCCCTCTCTCTTTCATTGAATCCCTCTGTCTCTCTCCCTCCCATGTATCGACCCTCTCTCTCTCTCTCAAGTATCTACACTCGCCCCCTCTCCTCTCTTGGGTATCTCTCTCCTCACTCCCTCCTCTCTCTCCCTATACCCTTCAACCATAAATCCTCAGCCTTAAACTCTAAACCCCTTATGACCTCTACCTCTACCATCAGAGCCTATACCCCTCTGCCCTCTGTCTCTCTCACTCCCTCCTCCCTCTCTTTCCCTGTCCTAATATATACTCCCTCTGCCATAGCCCTCCTGCCTCTATCTCTCCCACTCCTCCCTCCCTGTCTCTCCCCTCTCCCTTAGCCACATCAACCCTATCCCCTCTACCCTCTATCTCTCTCCCACTCCCTCCCTCCCTCTCTTTTGAACTAATTCCCTCTATCTCTCTCCCCTCTACCCTTAACCCTCTACAAGTCTATCTCTCTCCCACTCCCTCACTCCCTCTATCTCTCTCCCCTCTCCCCTTAACCCTTAAACCCTCTACCCTCTACCCTTAACCATCTCCCTCTCTTTCTCTCTCTCTCACTCCTACCCCAAACCCTAAATTCTCTACCCTCTACACTTAACCCCCTCTCTCTCTCTCTCCCCCTCATAACCCTAAAACCTTATAACCCTCTACCCTCTACCATAAACCCTATAACATCTATCTCTCTCCCACTCCCTCTCTCCCTCTCTCTCAAGTCTCTCTATCTATCTCTCACTCACTCCCTCTATCTCTCTCCCCTCTACCCTTAACCATCTACCCTCTATCTCTCTCCCACTCCCTCCTTCCCTCTCTTTCAATGACTTCCTCTATCTCTCTCCCATCTACCCTTAACCATAAATGCTAAACCCTTAACCTTTAAACCATTTACCTCTACCCTCTACTCTCTCTCTTTCTCTCAAGTCTCTCCCTCCTACCCCCTCTCCCTCTCTCAGGTCTCTCTCTCTCTCACTCACTCACTCCCTCTATCTCTCTCCCCTATACCCTTAACCCTTAACCCTAAACCCTTATAACCCTCTACCCTCTACCATCAACCCTATACCCTCTATCTCTCTCCTCTACCCTTAACCCTCTACCATCTATCTCTCTCCCACTACCTCCCTCCCTCTCTTTTACTCACTCCCTATATCTCTCTACCCTCTACCATTAACCCTATACCACAAACCCTTAACCATTAACCCTAAAATATTAACCCTTAAACCCTCTACCCTCTACCATTAACCCTCCCTTCCTTTATCTCTCTCCCACTCCCTCCCTCTCTACATCTCTCAAGTATCCCTCTATCTTTCTCTCTCACTCCCTCTGTCTCTCTCCCCTCTACCCTTAACCCTCTACCATCTATCTCTCTCCCACTCCCTCCCTCCCTCTCTTTCACTAACTACCTCTATCTCTCCTCTGCCCATAACCCATAAAACCTCTACCCTCTCTCTCTCTCTCAAGTCTCTCCCTCCTACCCCCTCTCTCCATCTCTCTCTCACTCCCTCCTCTATCTCTCTCTCCCCTCTGCCTCTATCTCTCTCCCTCCCTCCCTCCTCTCTTCATTGGCTCCTCCTCTCCCTCTGCCTTAACCTTAGCCTAAACCTTAACCCGCCAAACTCTACCTCTACTATCTCTCTCTCTTAAGTCTCTCCCTCCTACCCCCTTTCCCTCTCTCAGGTCTCTCTCTCTCTCACTCACTCCCTATATCTCTCTTTCCTATACCCTTAACCCTAAACCCTAAACCCTTAACCCTTAAACCCTCTACCCTCTACTATCTCTCTCTCTCAAGTCTCTCCCTCCTACCCCCTTTCCCTCTCTTAGGTCTCTCTCTCTCTCTCACTCACTCCCTATATCTCTCTCCCCTATACTCTTAACCCTAAACCCTTAACCCTTATAACCCTCTACCCTCTACCCTCTATCTCTCTCCTACTCTCTCCCCCCTCTTTGTCTCTCTACCTTTCCCTCTCTCTCTGTCTCTCCCTTTCCGTCTACCCTCTACTCTCTCTCTCTCTCTCTTTCTCTCTCTCCCACCCTCCACATCCTAATTACTCTTAGGTCTATGTGTGTACAAATCGGATATTCGATTTGAATCAGATATCTAATTTATAACACTAAAATATTTTTGTTACAATACATTTTAAATGGCCGCATATATCTATTTATACCCGACCCAAATCAGATATCTGATTTGTGATTCTTTGCCTTGGGAATTGCTTTGGACAATGTATTGACACCCAACCCAAAAAAAAGTCAACTTGAGATTTTTGCATTTTTTGGAGGATGCAAAATGCTACTTTTTCACATCGCTACTTTTTGGCCCATCATGATCCTGCACATACCCAGACATATTTTGAGAAGGAATCATAAGATAAGAGATCTATAATTTATGAATGCAATAGTCCCCTCCCTTTAGAATATCTTGTACTACACAAAGGAGCATGAGTTATCTAGGGTTCTATAATAAGAAAAGCATAAAACAAAGACAAGGGGGTCTTAGTATTCAGGGTCAATATGTTTCATATCGACAATATTTATATATAACTATGTATGAATCATCATCATGTCTACAAATATTTTAGATCATGAAGAAGAGACACATGAAGACAAACTGGAAATAAAAATTTGGGATGGGCCAGCATGTAAGAAGGCCTAAATTCCCCCAACTCTTTGCAATGTTCACAAATATCAAAAATGAAAGTACAACAAAAAGAAGAATGATGATACAAATAGAAGAAGTGTGTACAACAAATTTTCTCTCTTGTATCCAAGTACCTACAAGGGTATTTGGGATCCTCTAGGTGAGATCACAAACATATACAAGAAAGTACAAGGGAAACACATACAAGAAGACAAACTCTAATCTAAAGACATGAAGGGTGCTTCTCTAATTGATTATATCTAGTAAGTCATCCTCCTCCCAATCTAGATCACAGGGGGAAGGAGGGTAACCTCATAATCAAACAGTGGCTAGGTTAGTTTTAGGTGTCTTGTCTACAACAAGGGCTAGAGACATTGTTGCTTCAACATCCCCATCTACTAGTTAGTGTGAGTTGAGTGTCAATGACTTTGTAAAAGTAGTTGAAAAGACTAGAATATCCTCCAGAGATTAAAAAATGTGTACTTATCTAAGGAGTGTGGCAACTCAATTATATGCCATGGAAGAGTAGGAGCCTTGATGTGAAACTATGGAAGAGGAGCAGTGACAAACTCTAACGAAGAAGGGATTTCTTCAATGATATGAATAGAAGGAGAAAGAGAAACTAAAGGAGTAGAATTATTGTGGTGGGATTCGGGGATAGGGCCCTTCTCAAACTTATGCTTGCACAAAAGGCTAGAGTGTTGAGAGGCAAGAGGAGTAGATATGGACACACTAGACATGACCTTTGTATGGGGCATGTCTATGGGTTACACAAGTGGAGGAAAATTAGGTAGAGAAGTGATGAGAGTTGATCCTAGAGAAGGCACAATGAATACCTACACCCTTTGGGGATGAGGTTCATACATGTCTCTTGAAGGGACTAGAAGTAAGAAAAAAATAGGAGTGGAAAGAGAAGAAGGTTGAGGAGTTGAAATACAATACTTATCCTTGACCTTTTGTATGACATCAAATCACCTCATCGTCAAAAATTGATGATGCTTGCGCTCATGCATAAGCTGGTTCTAACAAAGATGGGGACTAGGAACAAGGGCTTGAGAAGACATTAGAGAAATTGGTGGAGTTTTCCTTGCAGTTGTTGATGATGGAAGGACAAGCTCCATGGGAGAGACCAAAGAGGCCAGGGGTGTAGGATCCTTAACCTCGACCATAGGTTCCTTTATTCCTTGCAATTTTTTGGCAGGAGGAGGAATATGAGGAACTCTCAAGGATTGAGGTGTCAAAGCCACATGCGAAGGACCAATCAAAGAAGACTTCCCACCCTTACCATATATAGTAGGGAGAGGGATCTTAAGAAGAAATGGAAGTTTGAAGACATGGGATTTTGACTTTGTCAATGCAAGGACCTTTCCTTTTCTCATGCTATAGGGAATAGTTGAAGGAATAGAAGGCACCATTGGAGGTTGTGAGGTCTTGGAAGAATGGGTAGGTATAATCAAGGGAGTGTGCTTGTCTTTATCCCCCAATGAAGAAGGCCTAGAGGATGAAGACCATTTTTGCATATAAGTAGGTTGAAAGGAGATTATAGGAGTCAAATAAGGTGTTAAGCCTCCAATCTTGTATTTATGATATTCTTTATACAACAAGTCACTAATGGGTAGCATAGATCCCACTAGAGCGGGCTAGAAATGGTCAAGAGAGAAGCCCCCATGTGACACTAGCATCTTGTATCTAGAATCTTGGATAGTTTGAATAATTCCCTCATGAGGAAATTTCAAGAATTTATAGACAACAAAAGTGACTACATTCATGGAAACTAGCCAAGGGATGCCTAGTTTTTCTCTAAACAAGTTGGACTCCGATACCACAATAAATGTCATAGAGACATAATTAGGTCCTACAAGGACTGGCAGAAGAATAGATCCTAGAGGGGCAAGATAAATAGAATCATGCATGCAAATGGTAGCCTTTCACTCATCATATCTCACCCTATGAAGACCATTGATGAAGAGTGTCTCATCAGTTATAATATTGACCTTGCTACCAAGGTCAACCATAATGATAGTAATGACAAATTACTATTGACCTAAGCAATAGTGTAGAGAGGAGATTACTCTTGATGATAAGGAAAGTCATTAGGTTTAGAAGATATGTCAAGTATCTCAAATTTTTGACTTGGAGGGGAGATTGGAGTGATAGAAATCATATTCACATACTGACATCATCAGATGGAATAGAAGAAGTAGTGATAAAGTTGGAAGAGTGAGGTGGGAAAGGATCTATGTATATTTGTAGCTATTGGTTGTCTTTACCAAAAAACTTATTAGACTTATGCTTTTTAGTATCAAGGCAGATGTTACCACTATTTATGTGGTCCTGAATTACATGTCTCAACTATGCACATAATGTTGCATGTCATGTTTAGGCACTTGATGGTATTGACATAACTTAGAAGCATCATATCAACTAGGTTATGTCTTGTTATCAAAAACTAGTCTAAATTATGGAAGGGTGATTAAGTTATCTTTAAATAATTTTTTAAGTACACTTGAGTAAAAATAAGATAGTGTAGTGTAGAGAATTTTACTCCTTTTTAAGAGAGGACAATTTCACACTTAATTTGGACCTATTTTAATGACTTTCATTTATGTATTTTTAAAACTCATTTTTGGGCCCCTAATAACCTTTATTATGTATCCCAAGGCTTATTTTATTGATTTCCTAACACCACAACCCACATTGAATAAATGATATTGATTAAATTAATGCCCCAACATTTATGGAGTCCCAAAGTTTTAGGTCAGAACCCATTCACTCATGGGAAAATGGGTCCTCATTAAATGCATTAAACTCAACTTTAAACATGTTTTTGGTGGAATTTCAAGGTCTCAAATTCAAATTTCAAGTGTCGGCTTTTGGGATCTGATAATTGGGAAATTAGAAAGGAAGCCTATAAAATTGTCTTTTAATCATTTTTCACTAGACAAGAAGAGAGATTCACATCAGATCGCAAGTGTTCATACTCAAGAGCAAGGAGAAGTTAATCAAACAATCAAAGTTGAAGTATGGGAACAACATTCTGTTTAGTTTTGCAGGTCTTTAAACTCATGTTTTCAACAAGATTAAGAATTGTCAAGGATTGATGATAGATGCCTATGGAGGATCATGATGGATTCTAGGTTTTGGGAGATGCACTAAGACATTCAAAGAATCCTAATGAATTGTTTCCTAAGTGGTTCCATCTTCTATTACCATTCTACTTTCTGCCTAAAGGAAGGTATATTCATTTTTGTGACTTATTAGGGTGATTTGAGATCTCCCAAAGTAGGTCTTCATCATTATTCATGTTCATTTGGAGATCATATCCTAACACACTTTGATAGGGTTTTCTTGCATTTAAGTTCTTTTAATATTAGAAACACTTAAGATTAGAGATTGCACACACATTTTATGTTTTAGATTCGTATTTTTCATCAAGGTTTAATTACCAAACTTGGGGTTTGATCGAGGCATACCTCTATCCACCAACAAACAACAATATTGTTTTGTAGATTTTTCACATATCTAGATCTGGGAATGAAGGTTTAGAGTTATAGGGAAGAAGTGAATGTTTCAGACTCATTTCAGATTCAGAGATTTCTAGAATAGGTCACTTGGACCCATTCGCCATTCGTCCTAAAGCGAATGAGTCCCTATCAAACTTGCAAAAACAACATTTTGTGATAGATGCACAACCTTTATCCCTTCCAGATTTTCCAGAAACTTTGTTGGTTCCTTTAGTTTTATTCTTAATCTACTAAATTCAAGTTATAGATTGCATTTTGGAGTTGATTTTCTATTTTTAATCTTTCTCCCCAAAGTGTTGTTTGACCTAGACCCCCGTCCTAACACAAAAAGAAATATGAAGATCCCTCCATACAATTGATTATCCTAAGGGTAGTTAGTCAATTATTTGTGGGGATCTCCTTTCCTAATGAAATTAGAGTAGGACCCCTTTTCCCTCTTTGGATCCACTTTTCCATTTTTGGAAACCCTAGTACCTATTTTTCTATGTTTGAAATAGTTTTGTAAAGACCCAATTATGTTGTGACTCAAGTGTATTATTTTCACTTGTTTGAGGGAAAAGTACCACATTAGCTATTTCTTTATTTCTCTTCGATTCTCTAGAAGACTTGACACAACCTTAAAACTATCAAGACATGAGGATGATGCAGAAACCCCATATTGATTTAATGCTTGCTAATAGTTTCGCTGCATGGTACACAAATGAGGAAAGGAAGGATATTTCATCAATGAGACTCATTCCCTTAATACCAGCTAGAGAATTCCCATGAACATTCTTTGGATGCCATGGTTAGGTAGGGTAAAGGGAATTTGTGAGGAGATAGATTGGTAGAAAGAAAATAAAATTAGTTACCTTCTCATTCAATTGTTGCTTGCAAGGGACAAGTTCAGTGATAGTGAACTTAGAGCCAATGTTCGCCTAAAACCATTATAATAATTGATTCATAATTTGATCAAAATAAAAGATGGAATTATTGGGTAGTGATCAAAACCACTCCAACGTGGTCTACTTAGGGGATCATGAGAACACTTTTGCTAGCAAATGATCCTGATGTAAAAATTCACTGCAGAAAGCGGTAAATGATTTCACATGTGTCTGTGGATCTGCATTACCATTATACTTACAAAATTTTGGTACCTCAATCCCTTGGGGCATGGTAGAGTTCAAGTTGCTCAAAGTGAGAGGGTCGTGGTGATAATATGGAGTAAAAGTGGATTCTGTGGTAGCGTTCATTAGGTTGGTGAGTTGCGATTGTATCTAGCCCATATTTTGCAAGAGGATGTTCAAGATGGGATTAGATGGTGGGAGAGGCAAATTAGCCACAACAATAGAAGCTTGCATTGTAGGATCTTGAAATATAAAGCTAGGAAGGGGGATATGATACCACAAAGGATTCTTAGATACATTAACCCCATGAGTAATTGAGAGGCACAAAAATAACATTTGCATTATTAGTAGAAAACATAGGGAGTACTATGGGATTGTTATCTACCATATGCATAGACACCTCAGACATCAAAAGATTCAATTGAGTGCCAATGATATATGACTGGGAATCTTGAGGTCGAATCAAGACTAACATGTACAAAGGTACATGATTCTCGACTATATTCATTAGTGCACAAAGTAGCTCAAGGCCCTGCAATTTCAGATAAGAAAGTTTCTTAGATTATTAACAACAAGAAAAGCTTGAGAAAGTAGGTTGTCACAGTTAAGAATATCTTTGAAATTCTTCATATTCTCTTCCAAAGATTGAATATGGCACTTCATTGGATGAGTCAGAAAGGGTTTCCTCATCCGCAAGTAACACATTGAACTGATTTTCCACAGAGCAAGATTCTAAGATCATAGAGTGGTCTTGGTTAAGGCATTCTCTAGATAGCACTTGAGTTTGATAAGTAATTGGACCAGTGGGTTGGGAGGTTGGGTAAGACACATGAGGCTGGTTTTTGTTGAGGATAGATGCCTCTTTCTTCCTTTTAGAAGCTCTAATATTAGAATCAATCACAACTTCCTTGAAAGATTTGGATCTAGTGGGAGAGGGTGGTTGCCGAGGAGACGAAGAGATGGAGGGTGGATGAGGAGAGTTGGAGGAGGACGGGTTATTGTTAAGGGTAGGGAGGGGGACTTAGGTGTAGGATCATTAGAGGTTTCACTATTAGGGACATCAAAGGTGGGATGTGAGATGGCTAGAGGAGACTATGTTAATCTGGGTTTACGAAAGGGACAATCATGAATGAGGTGTCCTTCCCTATGATAGTAGAAGCAAGCATCAAGCTTGTTAAGGTAAATGATTCGTTGTTCAAACTCGAAGCCAGGACCAACAAGCTTGATGGAATTAGGGAGTGTCTGAGTTAAGCCCATCTCAATGCAAACTTTAGGGTGTGTACAGGCTGGCCCATTTATCGGAATGCTGCTTCCACTAGAGTACCTTCCCCAATTGAGAGGCATTTCTTGTAAGAAAGGGCGGAAAGGGAAATTCAACCCACATGGGGTATTTTGACTTGATTATTCCTTTTGGATGAAAATCAATATCCCTGGCTTGAACATAGAATGTTCAGCCACAAATGATCCAAGAGCCATATTGCAGAGTAGCACGAACATGGTCTGGGTCAGCAAAAGTGTAGGAAACATAACCCCTACCAAGGACCTAATTGATTCAATGATCCACCCCTTTAATTCCCAGTTATTGTGGGTCCCTTTGAAGAGGTCTTGTACAGGCGGGATTCCTTTGAGAAAGAACATGATGATTGTTTTTGCTCTATAGTCTGAGATGACCTCAATAATATCATCAGGTAGTTCAAAAGAGATCATCTTACCTACTGAGCTGTTGTTGTGCGGTTCTGCGTTCAGCTGGCGTTGAGGACAAGAGCCTTCTTTATCAACACCATTCTGGGTCTGAGATGGATTGTCGGTCTGTACTTCTACAGCCTGGGAGATAGCAGAGGTTGTGTTCTCCATATTATTGATCATGGGGCCCATGGGGTTGTCGTTTTTCACAGTGTCTAGTTCTGAGACGCTACGTTCTCTGGCTTTTTACTTCATGTTTTTGTGTCTGGTTTTCAAATCAGAGTGGGCTCCAGGTTCCGCAGATAATGACGGCTCCAGGCTGGAAGCGTTTTCCAGCGCAGCAAGATTTCCCGTGCACGGAGCAGGGGACGTTAGGGTTTCGGAAATACCGCGCGCAAATTTTTCCCTAGTCTTCGCCGTGATTTCACTTTCGCTTCCACCTTCAACTTCACGAATCCGGAAAATTCAGTCCCTCACAAATTCGCGTCGTTCCTCACGGTTCTAAAATTCAACCTTCAACGATTCGAGCTCCTTTGTACAATGTCTCGATGTATTTTCTCCATTTCACTCTTACTTTGTTCCAAATTTCTCAACCATCATTTCTTGTTGCTTTCCTAATTTCCAATGATCCAAATATGTCGAGATTCTCAATCAATATTAATGTCACCCCACCACAAACTTTCAAATCAAATTTACTTAATTCCAGATTTCTAAACCGACATTTCTTATTACTTTCCTATTTTTCATGACATTTCCCAAATTACAAAGTGTGAAAGGAGTTGGCATATTTGACAAACCAAAAGTCTTTATCATGTGCACTAATTTGTCCATGGCCCCCCCGATTTCCTATTAAAAAGATGCCCTGCCATGTGCAATGTTTAGAAGTCTATATTCACTGTTGTTGCACGCAAAAGAAAATTCCGCACAATAATAAGTCTCGTAAAAACTTTGGAAATTTTCTGAAAGCGAAAGATGGCACAGCTCCTTCATACATCCGCCTCCCCACCAGCTGTTTCTTCCACTTCCCACAGATATTACACGACAATAATAATAATTTGGCTTTTGTTGAATTTATTTATTCGCAGAAGTGAAAATGTTATACTTTAAAAATAATATAAAATATCTAATATTTAAAGATTGGTTGGCTTAAAAATCCTTATTAATGTTTTGGTTTGTGCTATAGGTAATAATTGTTTTCAAATTATTTATATGTAAAAAACTATATTAGCAGTAGAATTTTATTTGATAGGTATGTTAATATGTATTTTTATATCATATACATGAATAAAATATATTATTCAAAATGTATAGAATAAAGATTTAAAATATATTGTTAGCTTCATACTTTTATAAATTGGTTTAAAAGAGAAACAAAATTTAGTCTAGAATATCATGTGTCTAATGTCAACTCTTTAAGATCTTAAGACTTGAGTTCCATGTCGATTATTAAACTTCTTGCAAAGCTCTTTTAAAATAAAATTTTAGGCCAATGGGAACCTTCAGATATTCATAACTTAAGACTACAAGTGAGCCATGGTATATACAAGTGTCCAATTTTTTTGAAGAATATTGAAAAGATCATTGGACGTGAAAATTTCGATAAACTTCAATAATGTAAAGTCTAGGTTTGTAGACATCTAAACCTTCTAGACTTGAAACAAACTTTTGATAAATCATATCTAGAAGGCTCTCTACATCCAATATTCATTTTTCCTATTTCTTGTGAATGATTTGTACTCTCAAGCCCACAATTGTAAGGTGTTGCTCAAGTTGATTAAAATTTGATATGTGGCTTGGTAGTGACATGGCTTGTGGCCCAAGGGAATCAAGAGGAGACTGAGAATACACATTGCAAGCTCTATCAAGTACATTACTAATCATTTTGCCACTATACAAGGTTCCATACACATGAGGCAGAAAATACAATTTGATTAATTGAATGAGCTTGGGTTAGCCAATGCATAAGGTTCCATTGACATGAGGAAGAAAGTGCAATCCAATTGATTGGATGAGCTTGGGTCTACTATTGTCTAAAAATTCATAGCTTTAAAATCTCAAATGCAAACTGAAGACCTAAGATGCTTCTAGGTCCATCCAACGGTCTCCCCATACCTTTGAATTCAATATTCAATCCGTTAAACTCAAGAACATATTAGAATATTATTCATACTAATTTTTTTTTTCATTGTCAACATAGTCAACCAAGATCTAATTATTTGCATTCGCCACTACCCTTTTCAAAATATCAATACATATTTTACTAAAAAGTGAATATCATAATCAAAACATGTGCGTCAAAGCCATCAAGCACTATAGTATTAGTGAAGGAAAGAAGGAACTCTACAATATTTAAACTTTTCATCATATTTCATTTTAATTTTCAACATGAAAATCATCATAAAAATAGTGAAATGAACAACCAAAGAAAAAGAGGATTATCCAAAATCATTGAAGGGAGTTAATTGTGGCATTGATCAAATTATTTAATTATGAAATTAGTCAAATTAATTAATCATGACATGAAATTGATTGATTAAGTTAGTCAAATTAATGAATTTGTGGCAAAGAATATTAAATTTAAGAATAATTAGCCCAATAATCAAATAATGATTTTTCAACTAATTTAAAGAAATTGAAGATTTGAGATGTCTACAATTACTATAAAATTACTTTAGACTATTCTCTTCAAATAAATACAAAAATAAATAAAAATTAACATAAATATGAAAATTTAACCATTCCACTATAATTACTTAAATATAAAACTTGAAACCATTTCTGAATTAAAATTTGTCATGAATTTTTAAGCAACAATAACCCATCATATAACTTTCTCATCAATACTAATTCCAAATTCCTAAACCATAATTTCTTATTACTTTCTTTGGCATTTTTCAAATTACAAAGTGTGAAAATCCAAAAGTTTTCTAGTGTGCATTAAAAGCAGATTGTCAATGTAGTATGTCGTTTCAATGCCCACTTCTTTCAGTTTCGTCGGTATTGAACTGGGAAACAAGCTAACAAAGAAATATAAAGTTTTCCAAGCCCCCTGTTTTGACCGCAGGCCACCCTATTTCTTAGTAAAATGCTGTCCCGCCACGTATACTGCTCAGAAGTCTACGCTAATGACTGTTCTCACACGCTAAAAGAAATATTACACGACTCCTTTGGCTTTAAAATATTGAAGGATTTGTTGGCTTAAGAATCCTTCCTTCTTAATGATTTGATTTGTGTTATGGTTATTATATTAGCAATGGCATCTTACTTCATAAACATTGTTAACATATATTTTTATTTAGTTAAGCATTTATATATTGAAAAGAAATATTTATATATAGTTTTTTTAATATTTATATTATATTAAAAGTATAGAAAAAAGAGTTAAAGTATATTGTTATCATTATAATTTTATAAATTGGTTCAAAGGAGTAATAGAATTTAGTCTAAAGCATCATGTGTCTAACTTCAATATCTTATGATCTTAAGATTTGAACTCCCCATCAATTATTAAACTTATTGCAAAACCTTTGTTGGTTCCTTCAACTAGTTTTGCAATCTTCTCTAAAGGTTAGCTACTTCTTATAATCAAGAACATCATATTAGTGGCCAATTAACAGAGAATTTATTGTTCATTTTTGGGATGACATTCACCTCTCTACACTTTAGGCTCTACAAGACCAATGTGGGTTCCCCTTGACACAACACTAATTGGAGATGCACAATTTAAACAAATGATGTTTCAATAGATAAAAAATTTACACATAATATTGGGGATTCAACACATTTACATTTACTTCACTCTAAAAGTCCCACAACTTAATATAAGAAAATCTATCAACAAATAAAAAAAGTACCTTAAGATTTTATGATTTAATTTCTTCTTAGGCCTTGGATAGATTAGTTTGCTCTACCAGTGTGAGAGTCTAAAATTATGCAATCTTTTCTTAGTAATAGCCTAAACACAAATCCAAGGGTTTACTAGACATTATTAATTTATAACAACATAACCCACTAATGTTGAACAAAGCAATTCTACTTGGAAATCCTTGATGCATCACAATATCTTCAACATCTCATTGAAAACAATTAATTTATTCCTTGAATAGAAGTAATCAACAAGGCATTCATCACATCAAATGTGTAATGGAGAATCTCATAACCTTTGAGTATATTGATTCAAAAAATATCGTATACAATGAAGGAGACAAGAGCATTGAAGCTATATGCCTCCATTGAACTGAATGTTGTTATTATAGAAAAAACATTACATTTTTCCTCTCTGAAACTCTAAGACTCACTAAAGCTAACTAACCTATCCAAAATTACAATTCATAGGATCCCCAAAATAAGGCTCAAAATTCCCTTTTATAGTACAAGGGATCAAACAAGCTTAGAGATTTCAGACAAGTCTCACTTTCTCATTTGACATTCCCTTCACATGCAAATAAAAAGAAAGTATATTTACCTCATAAAAGATTAAAAATCTTTAAACTCAAAGGCAAAACCATTGTTGAAGTTGTTGCAAGAGTCACATCCCAATGTGCAAATGGAAACAAAGAGGAAATAATTGGAAGCAATTTCATTTATAATTTTCTACCCATACAATAAAATTTTCATTTGAATGCCATGGATATGTAAGAATTTGATTTGCACTACTCAAATGAGTTGCATATTCTTCATTTAATCAATTCTTGGCCTCTTCAAAAAATCTAACTAATTATATTTTCAAATTTATTGACTTATCCATGGTAGCATTACGTAAATCCATATCAACTTTATTGTTGGTACAAATGTAATTAATGAGGGGAGGCATAATATTGTTGAAATTAGATCTCCAAGACTTGTATACCTTCACTTTACCCTCATCTGTTAGGATCTTTGGCATCAAATCTCTCTCTATTTCCTCAAAAGAATTTAAAATTCTCTCCAAACTTTCCTAAGACTTCACATGAGTTGAAAAAATCCTTCCCAATGAATAGATCACTAGGAGCATTAACATCAAATTTTGTATGATTAAGCATGGTGCCTATTATTGGCATTCATGGAGTCCAAACATCTAAAATTCCTTTCAAACTATTTCCTATTTGAACATGGTTGGCATAAATATTTCTTAAAGTATTGTAGCCATTCCATGCTTCCTCTAGGTGATGCAAACTGCAAGATAATCTATGGCCCAATAGATTATCAACCATGTCAATCATTTTCTTGTTACCTTCCTCCTTTGCAGTCTCTTCTTATTTTTTACTTTACCTTAGCTCTTACTTCAAATTATTGATCCTTAGAGTGAAGGTTTCTCTATCTTAAAATCATGTTTCAATGGAGGATAGTTGAGGAGTAGTTGGAACTGAAGTAATACTTTGAGGGGGAGGAAATAAGGCAACAACCTTGAATTCCTATCAAAACTTTAGATTTTCTTATAGAGCCTTATCAAAATATACTTGCAATTTCTTCATGCTTCACTAAATAATTCAGTGTTAATATCTAATGTTGCTACTTGTGGAACACTTGTGTCTACAATTTTTCTAACAAAAAGGTTACTTGTAAGCTCATTTATATCCTTGATTATCTATGGCTTTCTTTTCTTAGGATGAATTGGCCATATTTCTAGAGTTTCATATTTTGGATTGAATCATGAGCCAAAGTAAACATCATGAGCTTGCTCTTTTGATTGTGATATGGGAAACATCAAAATAAATATGCCATCTTTCTAATAATAGGCAACCACTTTTTCTACAATTTCTTTTCCCTCTTCAAGATTAATATGATTGACATCAAAATTTACCTCCTCCAAAACCTTCCTACCCATCTCATCCCATTCATATTTAGAAACCTTTTTCTTCCCCTCCTTCATGATTACTTGGCATACTACTCAACTTTATCCTTAATCAAGAAATCGTTGAACTCTTTATACTTAAAAAAATATCATCTAACATGAAAGAAGTGCATGCCAACACCCTGACATCATTTAGTACATCAACCTCAGTCTCAAAGTTAATCAACATTCTTTCTTGAGGGAGAGCCTCAATCATGAACCTTGGGGTGAATTGACTACTTTCCTTTTGTAAAATTAGGCACACCATCATCATCAGGTTACTCAACTGAGGGCTGAGGACCTATCGGCTACAAAGGTTGAACCTATTGTGGAGGTTGTTGCATAATTATCTAAGTTGCAGGCTTAGGCCTATCTATTGTTATTTTTGGGGTTTCAACCATGATACTAGAAGCATTATCAATCATTACTAAAATTATGAGGACATTATCCTCAATTTTTGAATAGTAACCCTTATAAGAAGGGTCTACTTCCTTCTTTCTCTCCTATGCAATTCACATCCTAACCTAGGATTCTCTCCTCTTTTTTGAACCTTGGCTTCATAAGAGGGATTTCTAATTGAGTCTTCAATTTTGTCAAATTGATGTGTATATCCTACTAATTTGACCCTAATTCTAACTTGATGGATACAATGCTCTAGGTCACAATTCCTTAGTTCATCTACTATCATTTTGTATGGCTGCAACTTAGAGTATAAAAACTCCAAGACTTCTTTAGATGTAATCATAAAATCAGAAAAAATGATGATCAATGGTAGAAATGACCCCTTATTTACATTTCTCAGATGATTCTTATTAGCTTAATTCAGCCACCAAATGATCTCTAAAAATTTAATTCTATCTAGCACTAAAATTGGTAGTATGTGAGGTGTACCTGGTGCACTGCAAACCCTAATTACAATAGAATTAGCATGGAAAAAAATCACCCCAATTATGGTCAATTCATAGCTCAAGAGGCTTATCTATGTTGAATGAATTAGATAACTGAGAGGGTGAGTGAATCAATTGCAGCAAATTAAAAAATAAAAAACCTCAACAATAATCAGATCAACATGCATTCATTAAACCCTTATTCTATTTAAGTAATTAATCATGTAATGAAGATAACAGAAATTGAAATAACAACACCATACACAAGACAACACCAGATTTACATGATAAACCCAATGAGGGAAAGACCATGGTGAGGATTAGCTCACAATATAAGTAATTGCAAAACTGATACAAGGTCTCACTGCCAGAATAGGACACACTATCCAAAAGGCTCATAGCCACATAAAGAAATAAAAGAAGATCGAAGGGAAATGTTACAAAGAGAACAACTTCTCAATGCAACAAGGAGTCTGCCACAAATGCTCCAACACTTTTGCAATCTTGCATGAAATATTTTAGACACCTTCAACTCACTACCTTCAAGAATCCAATACTTTGAATTTCACACTGCTCTAGTCAATTTTGCATCACACACATTATTCACATCTATCTCATATCTATATTGCTTCTCTCTTACATCTCACAATATCTCCACTCTTATTTATATCAACCTTAACCTTGAAAACCTTCTCCAACATTGACATATATCTATTATACTTACAAATTCAAATTAGGTTGGCACCTAAACATTCACGTAGTGGATAGGAACATATGTGACCTAATATAAATCCTTAATTAGGACCTAAATAGATACCAACACACCTCAACACACTTTCATAAACTTTGCATGTAGTGCTAACACAAGGTCGTCCAACACCGTATTAAACACCATAAAACATTAAGTACACACTTCCTCAAATCAATCCAAAATTTTTGGACAAAAAAATTCACTTGAACATAATGTAGAGTAATCTTTGAACCACCTACGAGTCATCAAAAACTTCATCCAAACTTGCATCATACAAATACTTCAACTCAAAACAACTAGTAAACCTTATTTGCACACTGACACATGAAACACACACTTTACTATACCAAATCAAGTGAAACCTTGAATTGTGAAAGATACAAACATTATAAGAAACTTCTCAAATCCATGCAACCTAAAGCAAAACTACATAGAAACATGAAGAAATATATTTCTCCCAGGCCATAGAAAATATCACTAAAAAACTGGTTCACATATTGGTGAGAATATCTCACACTTTAAAATGATCTAGAAGATCCTAGATTTTGAATATAGAAAACTCTAACAACCTTGAACAATATATCAGATCTGCACAGGCATATCCTCAACATAGAAGAAATGAATAGCACAATATCAGAGCACATTCTAGACACACGCACAACATTATTTTCTTTGTTTATCAAATTTTCTCAAAACCACTTGGAAATCAAGTACTAGAGACATCATCTCAGCTCATTACACTATTCCAACTCATCTCCAAATACTACAACATAAAGATAGCTCCATGTACTCATAACACTTCCTCAACATCTGAACTATACATGCACAACCTGCAACAACTTGTTTTCCTCTTTTTACAATTTTCTCAATATCCTCAACATCTTCATCATGCAACAACCTTCCTCAGCACATAGGCAACATCAATGGAAACACTAGCCAGTAGACATTCATATTGACATCAATGACAACACCTTCATACTTGCAACAATATCCCCTTTTTCATTGATGGCAACACAAGATGTGAAAAACCATCAAAGACAACATACAAACTCTCATTCCTGCACTCTCTCCCTTTGACAATAAAGATTAGACAATATACACAATACATAATTTTCTCCTCCTAATACCTTGCACTTTTTCACATGATTCTCTCTCCCCCTTTGTCATCAATGGAAAAGGATAAAAATGTTTTACATTGTTCTCCATGTTTGACACTATCCAAGATACTTGCTTTGAATACTCCCACTTAGGAGTACACCCAATCAAATCAGGAACTCTGCAACAATGACAATATATGACACTAACTACTCCCTCTAAGAGGTAGGCCACCAACATCAGTCAAGAAAAGAGAGATTCATAGATCCACTAGATTGATGCATCTCCATATGTATCTAGTTAAAAGGAGGGGAAATAACCCCCAACTTCTCCCAAAGATACTTAAAAGTATCTTTAGGAAGAGCCTTAATAAATATGTCAACAATCTGACCCTCTATAGGTACATACTCAAGCTTCACCTCATTCTCCATAACCTTCTCTCTCAGAAAGTGATACCTAATAGATATATGCTTTGTCCTTAAATGCATCACTGGATTCTTTGAAATGTTAATTGCACTTGTATTATCATGAAAGATAGGGATAGGCTCATATCATACACTACTCTGATATCCTTCAATGTATGTCTCATCCACAAAACATGTGTACACTAGGATGTTGCAGCAATATACTCAACCTCTATAGTGGATAAAGAAACTCAATCTTGCTTCTTACTTAACCATGACACTAATCTACATCCAAGAAAGAATGCACCACTACTTGTTCTTTTCTCATCATCAACACAACTAGCCTAGTCTGCATCTGTATAAGCACTTAATGTGAAATTAGTATCCCTAGGATACCACAACCAATAATCTAGAGTTCCTTTTAAATATTTCAATATCCCTTTCATAGCTACAACATGTGTTTCTTTAGGATCTTCTTGAAATCTAGCCATAAGAAAAACTCCATGCATGATATATGGTCTAGTAGTAGTTAGGTATAGCAGTCCACGAATCATATATTTGTATTTTCTCTAATTAGACTTAGGTGAATCATCATCTTTTCTCAATTTACAACCAGTCACCATAGGAGTGCAACCAGTTTGGAGTCATCCATTCTAAACTTCCTTAACATCTATTTACATACTTTGATTGTGAAATGAAAATCCCTTCATTTGTTTGATTAATCTGTAGCCCAAGAAAGAAATTCATCTCCTGAAACATTGACATCTCAAACTCTTTTTGCATCTCTTCAGCAAATTTCTTACTCATAGCTTCATTTCCTCCAAAGATAATATCATCCACATACACAACCACTATCAAGATTTTTTCCTCAATTTTGAAGTAGAGATTACTATCTGCGGTGCCTTTACCGAATCCTTGCTATATCAAATATATGTCCAATATTGCATACCAAGATCTAGGAGATTGCTTCAATCCATATAATTCCTTTTTCAATTTGCATACCATATCTAATTGATCTAACAACTAAAATCCTTTCGGTTGTTCCATGTAAACCTCTTCTTCCAACTCGCCATTTAGTAAAGTAGATTTCACATCCATTTGATAAAATTTAAAGTACTTGTATGTTGAAAATTCCAAAAAAAAATTGATAGCTTCCATCCTAGCCACAGGAAAAAAAATCTCCCCAAAGTCCATTCCTTGCACTTGCGATTAACCCTTACACACAAGTCTTGATCTATTTCTTACCACTTTTCCATTCTCATTCAACTTATTTATGAAAACCCACTTAGTTCCAATTATGTTCTTGTTTACAGTCTAGAAACAATTCCCAAGTCTAATTCTTCTTAATTTGCATAAGTTCTTCTTCCATTGCCTTCATCCAATGTTCATATTTACATGCCTCACTCATTGTTTTAGGTTCAACTTTAGAAAGTAAGCATAGATTTACCTCAGCTTTAGTAGCTTTGCTTCTCATCAATACTCATTTCCTCTTGTCTCCAATAATTTTTTCTTTGAAATGATTCTTTTGCACATACTTAGGGGTTTTAGGAGTCTTCTCTGAAGTTTCTTCCTCTTCATTCTATATTTTATTTTCTTCATCTTTTTCTTCTTCTTCTTCTTTACAATTAGGTTCATCTGACACATATCCATCTACTTCAATTTAATTCTGAAAATTTTCATCAACCTTAACATTTGCACTTTCAACAATCTTTAGTAGCCTTTTTTGTAACATTTGTAATCTTTGTTTTTAGTAGAATATCCAAGGAAAATACCTTCATCAGACCTTGCAAAAAAAATTCCTAAGTTTTCTTGTTCTCTTTTGATTTAACATTTGCTTCCAAATACTCTAAAGTACTTCATAGTAGGAATTCTTCCATACCATAACTCATAGGGAGACTTTGTGTTGTTAGCTTTTGCTTGAACTCTATTAATTATGTAAACAACAATATTAATTGCTTATCTCTGGTAGACTTTCGGTAGATTTTCCTCTTTCATTATAGTCCTAGTAGCTTCTTGAATATTCTGGATTTTCCTTTCAACAACTCCATTCTATTGAGGAGTTCTAGGGGCAGATGAATACATTTTTATGCCATGAGCAGAACAAAACATGTTAAAATCATTGGAGGTGAATTCTCCACCTCTGTTAGACCTCAAACATTTGATTTTCACATTCATTTCATTCTCAATCATAGCTTTAAATTCCTTGAATCTATCTAATGCATCAGATTTTTCTCTAAGAAAAGCATCCCATGTTATTCTAGAGTAATCATCAATCAAAAGCATAAAATACCTATCACCTTGTAGACTTATCACCCTTGTAGGACCATGAAGTTATATATGTAATAATTTTAGTAGTCCAATAGAAAACAAGTCCTTTCCTTTGAAACTACTCCTTGTTTGTTTTCCAAATTGACAATCGTTGTAGACAACATTGATAGGCTTTGTGATTCTAGGTAGATCTCTTACTGCATGAACTGAATTGATTCTCACAAAGTTGTCAAAATTCATTTGACACATCCTCTGGTGCCATAACTAGCTATCATTAATATGAGATATAAAGTAATGACCATCAACACCTCTAAGCTGATAAATGTTTCCATATGTCCTTTTACCAACAACAATCACAGTTCCAGACCCTTTTCTTATCTCACATGTTTCATTCTTAAACAAAAGATTATATCATTTGCTACACATTTTTCAAACACTCAAGAGATTATGCCTTAAACCCTTAACATGGTAAAAATCATCGATATTATGCTTTACATCAAAACTAATTAAACCTATTTGAAAAATCTTAGCTCTTGAATCATCTCCAAATTTAACTAATCCTCCATCATACTTTTCAAGTTTAACAAACTTACTTTTGTCTTTGGTCATGTGATTAGAGAAGCCACTATCAACAACCCAGTAATTCTTATACTCTTTAACATGAAAAGAAAATACCAAAGTACCTTCAACCTCATCCTTCTTCTCTGGAACACTCTCCTTCACACAACTTTTAGAGTTAGTAGACCTAGATTAATATTTTTTAGCCAAGAAAAAGCATTCATTGTGTTGTACCCCAAATTAAATTTTTTGTTACACTTAGATATTTTGAAGAAATGAGTAAAAGTCTTGTTAGATCTGTCAAAAGGTCAAAATTTGGGTTTGTATGACTTGCATAAGCGGTTAAAATTCAAAAGTTTCAAAATTTGACAATCTAGGTCTGCTTAGAGCGACCAAATCAACAAAACCCATATCTTGGTTTTTCATCCCTACTTTTAAGGGAAATTGCTATTTTTAGAAATTTTTCTAAAAATAGTAACTTTTTCTGGGTTTCTTTCGAAATGGATACTAGCAAAACTTTCTAAAAATATAAATTTGGTATGTTAGGGTTCACACTAATTTTTATTGGCTCAAAATACTTCCATATCAGGTTGGTGCAGTCAGAATCTCAAAAAGATCAGTTTTGCCCTACTAGGTCTATTCTGCTTTTTTAGAAGCATATTAGGAGCTCTAAGGTCATCAATGGAAGTCAGTTAGTTGTTAGGCATCAAAATCAACACTCAAGCATCAAGCAAAAGGTGAGTTGAAAGCACACATGCAGAACAAAGAACAAAGGTGAAAACTGCAGAAAATATTCTAAGTCTGCTTGACTTGGGTGCCCCAAGTGAAGAAGGGAGCCCACTTTTTTAGGCCATCAGATGATATAATTAGGGTTTCAGCCTCCAAGCAAAGTTGTTTAGATATTTTTCAGCTCCGCAGTGAATCCGACCATGCGGTCATCGGATCATCTAGTCTCTCAAGATTCAGAGCTGAACATGCAACTTTCAAATACAAGTCGGAATGAAAAACAAGAAAATGAGAAAAATTGACTAAGTCTGGAGCAAATGGGCACCCCAAGAGAGAAGAGGCACCCAAGTTTTCAAGGGTCTTAACAAATGAATTTGCAAATGTTGCTCTAACGTGATGTCTTCATAATTGAACAAGCTCTTTAGCAAGTTAAACGGATCTTGCAGTTGCCAGTTACAAGAGGTCGAACAAAGGGTTTGATGAGAGCTAAGAATAGAAATCCAAAAGCAAACAAGAAAATGAGAAAAATTGGCTAAGTCTGGTAGACTTGGGAGTCCCTAGTCACGAAGGGGTGCCCAAGCTTTTGAGGTTCTGAATTCAACTTTTTGGTGAAGCTTCTTCCAGAAGACCCCTCTTAATATCTCTTCAGCTCCGCAACAAGCACAACCAATAGGCATTTCAACGCCCAAAACTCCAGATTTGATGGAATCATCTGTAGAAGAGAAAGTGATGAAGAAAGTAAGAAAATTTTCTAAGTATGGGTGAAGTGGGTGCCCCTGTTGAAGAAGGGTGCCCAAATTTTGAAGCTTCAAATGTTGGAATTTGCATAAACAACATCCAAGATCATCTCGTTAATTTCAATCTAGCTATCCAACGAAGCAATCAGCCAGTCAATGTGATCAACATAGCTCCCGGGATAAAGATTTCATCAGAAGATCAAAGGGAGGTGAAATATTTGAAAATCATAAAAATGGCTAACACTGAGAAAGTTGAGCGCCCCTAGAGAGAATGTGCACTGATGATTTTGAAAGATCAAACGAAGTTTTCTGCCAGAGACGCCTCTAGAAAAACCTCCTTAGAACAGGTCAAGCTCTGTGATGAATCATCTAGCTCAATCCTCAGATCAATCTGCAAGCTAGAAATCGAGGTCGAAGTAGGGAGTCAAAGTTGTGAAAAGTTGAAAATATCAAAAATTTGGCTAACTCTGCTTGAAGTGGGCGCCCCTAGCCAAGAAGGGTGCCCATCTTCCCATGCCTTAGAGAAAATTTCAAGATTTTCAAAGTTTTTCAAGATTGTGAGATGAATGTTGGATGTCCAGGCTCAATGAATAGAAGTTTTTAGGGTTATTGAGGATGAAAACAAATGAAAGCAAGTTTATCTCAAACCCTAAGTCTATTTAATACATGTTTTGTATGTAAAATTCATTATTTTTTCAGGTGACGTCCCAAGGAGAAAGTTGGAGCAGCAAGTTTGAAGAATTTTTCATGATTTAAAAACTCTCAAATTTTTCAGACCAGCAACATAAACCCTCAATTTTTCATGCTTTTTCATCCAAAAGATCAAATTTTTGAAGGAGAAGATCAATGATTTTCATTTTCAACTTTCTGGGTCTCTTCAACTCATTCTTCTGAAGAAATTTTTGCAGAAATTTTTCAAGTTGTAGCAAGCTTCTTTTTATTGCATCTCAGTGAAATCTTCAGAGTTTGCAAATTTTGATCATCTGGGTCTTTTCAAAACAATCTTCTGAAGAAAACCCATATCACAGTTTTTTCTAAATTTCTAGGGTTGGCTGGTTTTTTGATCAGCACTCAAAGTTTTGTAAATCTAATCAATTGGGTCCATTTCTAACGTGTTTTTGAACAAAACCCAGATGTTGGCTTTTTTGTGAAAAATAGAAGAAATTAGGGTTTGCTGCTTTTTCAATCTAAATTCAAAATTTTCAAAAACAGTCGATCTAGGTTGTCTTGCAATGAAATTTCGAGCAAAACCCATATCTCATAAAAAATTCCAAAAAATTTGTCCATTTGAGGTCGAAAAACCAACATTCTAAAAATAGTAAGTTGCTCAAAACTTGTCTAAACCTAGGCGAGTTTACAGGAAATCTTCATGTTTTTTAGAATAGAATACACTCCCAATGATTTCCAGGTTAGATTAGCTCTCTATCATGATTTCATCAAAATAGTTGAAACAGACTTGCATCACATCAAGCCAATGTTTGATCTACATACATTAGAGAGCACAAACAACAACACAATCAGAAACCTAGGTCATTCAGGACTCCTTGTAGCAACATCCATTCCCATTTCAGTGTAGAGTCTCAAATTCTTAATTGCTTGCATTAAGCATTACAATTTGGTAACAAGGGAGATACAATTAGTTCATGGCAGATTGATTTGTAGTCTGAAACTCGATGTGATCGAGAGATACTTTTCCATTCCTCCTTGGCCTAAAAAGTGTCACTATCTCAAAGGGCGAATGTGAAAGGATGTGGGAGATGCATAAGGACAAATACAACAAGAATATTGCGCAGAGTGGATGAAAGAAAAACATAAGATTCTGCTAAGTCACATTTTCATGATGTCAACAAGGTTTGAGAAAGAAGCCAATGAGGTTGAAGATTTCCTGAGATCAATTGCAGATGGAGAGGATATCTTAGAAAAGTGCAACTTTGCTATTGAGTGTATAGATGCACCAAATTAGGACACAATTTCCAATTTTCTAGCAAATGTGATTGAAATCTAAAATTACTTTCTTCTAGAAGCTTTCTTTCATCTTTCTTTCTATTCTTGGAACAATTATTATCCATTCTTTGAAGAAGAGAAAGAAGATAAATTGTAATAGTTGGCACTTCCTATTTTTCCTGCTTTCTTAGGTGGTTAGATGTTATCTTTTTCTAGATTTAGAAATAAAGCTTGTTGAGCAAGCCCTGATTGTGAAAGCAAGGAGATTTTAGGGTTCCCTACTCCTTTGCTTGTCTATAAATAAGAGCAGTCTTGCTCATTTATTTTCTTAACCGTAATCATACTAGTGATAGCAAATTGTTGAGCCTCTTTTTCCTTCAAGTTGTTATCCTGTAGTTGTTGTTCAATTTGTGTAAAGAGGAAGTTTGTAAGTCTCTTTTAGCTGCAACATTTGTTCCTTGCATGTTTTATGTTATCTTTTGTTCCAGAATTTTGAGAAATAAAATCACGAGCCTCCTTTGCCTTGGTATAATGTCTCAAGTTTTCGTCTCTTGTGATATGCTTATGTAATCTTTAATTTTAGCTTGCATTGAAAGTCAATAGATGCATGTTGAAAAGATAGTTTATCTTACTATGTTATTTGTGTTTTACTTACGTAATCTTGATTTCAGCCTATATTGAAAGTAAGTAGGTGTATGTTGAGAAAGAGATTGTTTAAGCACCTTTGTCAAAGAATCAAACCTTGTCCATTTCTAATTCTCTTGCTTTGCGTATTACTTGAGATATTAGAAACATCTTTAGTGTAAGTTAGTTGTAGTTGAAGTTCTTAAATCAAAAAATATTAGCTGCGACGTTTGTGTTTTATAAACCTTGTGCTCTAAGCTGAACCAAAAAGATAGGAAAATTAGTCTTAGTTTACTTTCTTTTTAGCAACATCAGCAAGAGGGAGCTTCCCCTCCTAATTTGAAGAGAAGTTAATCTATGCATAGTTGTCCATTTCAAATCTGCATTCCAGAGGTGTGAATTTAAATGCCAATAGCTTTCTAGCACCCAACGTGGGGTATGAGGCATAATACATCAAAGAAAGCTTACACTTATGTCACGAGTATGACTCTCTAGCATCCTACTTCTCCAGTTCAAAAACCTAATCTTACACCTCCAGTTATCCAACCAAGTTTCCAGATAATTGAAGGAGAGCAATCGAACATAATCAGTAGCCTAAGGAGTTTCATCTTTGAGAAGGAGACACCTACTCAGTGGAGAAATGCTGCTGCTATTCTAGACAAAGAGGAAGAGAAAGCAGATATTATAGCCAGAAGGCCTGTCTTGCCACCACCTGCATGGGTTTAGACAATCCTGGATTACAAAGTTTATACAAGGAGAAGATTCAGAAAAAATCCTCTCTTTCAAGACATAGGAGTTGGTGAGCCATCCAATGCTTTCCTTAGTTCAACACCTCATCCATCAAAGAAGAAGAATTTGAAGTCAATCAAGAAGAACCTACAATTCAACAAGAAGCAATGGGTGACAACAACAATTACAACCAGAGAAGAGGACCCCCATTGCCTTGGGGCGATCGAATTGGACCTCTAGCCTTACCAGCAAATCATGAATTGCCTAAGGGGTCAAGAAAGCACTTTCCATGATTCCAAGGAGATGGGAGTCAACATCTTGATGATCATATTTCAGCCTTCTCAATAGCTTGCATTGTTTTGCATGTAGCTCATGAAGATATTGTCGTACATCTCTTTGTTGAGACTCTTGTAGGAGTTGCTGCTGAATGGTTCAATCACCTAGAGTTGGGTTGCATAAACAATTGGGATACAATGATTGAGAAGTTTCTTGCAAGATTCAAACTAGCTAAAGATAGCCACTAGTTGTTCGCTCAACTTTCAAATTCAAAGGAGGACAATGAACCAATGAGAGAGTTTGTGGTGAGGTTTAATCGCATGGTTACTCAGCTCTCGTACACACTCAATCCATCACCTGAGATCCTATTAAGCAGTTTTTTCAATGCTCTTCCATCAAAGATGGCCTTTTTCCTCAAATTAGCTAATGGGATAGAACTAGAGAATGCACAACAAGGTTCCATAGAAATTGAAGACAACATGATTACTTCATGAAAGATAAAAGGGGATGTTATTAGGCCTTTGGTTTAGAGCTTTGCTGATCCATTACTTCAGAAAGTTGCTAATGAAATGACCATTCTCAAAAGTAAACTACCTATCTAGCCTACACCTCTTGCTCAAGTTGCGCCACCACTTGCATTACCTGCTTCGCAGCCATATCAGGCACCGCAGCCATATCAAGCACCACAACAAGTATATCAACCTCAGTAGTTGTATCAATAGAGGAGAAACAATTTTCAGCCTTACAACAATTATAGACCACGAGGGCCACCTCCACCAAGGCAAGCAGCTAACAACACACAAAATGTTGTGTTTTGCTCTTTTCATGATTCCAATGAACACGCTAGCTCCACGTGCCCCAAAAACGTAAGAATGAATGAGATCATGGGCTTTGTTGAAACTACACCAAACCCAAGTTTTGTACCTACTCCAAGTTCGAATGTTGTCTTACCATAATCGGACAACTTTGATGGTGACTCTGTAACGGGATACTTTGAAAGTGAACCCAACCATGAAGAAGAAGATATATGTTAGTATATCTTGCAGTAAATCCTAAAAATCACTCAGCATCTGTGTTTATGCGAGCTTAGCATCTAAAAGCACAAAAAGAAGAAGAAGAGAGACTAACAATGCAAAAAGAAAAAGAAAAAGGAAAAGAAGTAGCTTCTACTTCTAATATCAAGCCTTCTCAAGAGAATGCTAAAGGAATTGCTCAGGACTTGTCTTCAAAAATTTTTGATAATGTAGATGCCTTGATGAAGAACAAAGTGCAGATTTCTCAGCTCGAGTATCTCCAAGATCACCCAGAGCAAGTGGACCAACTACTCAAGTTTGTGAAGAAAGGACCTGTCAAGCAGCCCACATTGCTTGAATCATCCATTCCGGTGGAAGACAAGCCTAATCCCTTCTATATTTCTCTATATATGGGAGGATACAAATTGAGCAATTGTATTATTGATTCAGGAGCCTCGGACAATGTCATGCCTCTACAAGTAATGAACGTACTAGGACTCTCATGCACTAGCACAAAAGACAAATGTTACTCACTAGAGTCCAAGTCAGTGTCGTTAGTTGGACAAATAAAAGATGCTCAAGTGAGGTTGGTTGTTTGTCTTGAGAAAAAGATAACGATGAACATCCTGGTAGCTAACATTCTAGCTAGCTATGGGATGTTATTAAGCAGAAGATTTTGCAAGGACATCGGTGGTGAGATTCAAATGGATTGGTCTTCTACAAACATTCCATTAAAGAATGGTTCTTTCAAGTTGGAAACAGTGTCCAAGTCTCAATTCATAGTGGTGAAGTCTCAAGATCCTCAAGATCAAGTTCTATATCAAGAAACAGGTCTTGGTACTTACGCCATGCTGTTAGAGATTCCTGAAGAAAGTCAAGAAGTTGCTTGTACCACAAACAAATTAGTAGATGATCCAAAGTTATGGACTATATAGTTTGATGGCAGTTGTTCTACTATTGGTTTGAGTGTAGGAGTTGTGATAATTTCTCCTAAAGGACAATTGTATCCATTTGCATACCGCTTGCAATTCGAATGTACAAAAAACACAGCAGAATATGAGGTGCTCCTATTAGGTCTCAGAAATGCAAAGGAAATGGGTGTTAAACATCTCAAAGTTGAAGGTGACGCGGAATTGGTCATGAAACAAGTTAGGGACCAATTCAAAGTAAGAGTTGATCAACTCCGACATTACAGAAATAGGGTGTGGAACTCAATAGATTGGTTTGAAGCTTTTGACATCAAGTACATTCCACGTCTAGAGAATAGCAAAGTAGATGCCCTAGCGGTATTAGCTTCACTTTTCATGCCACATTCTGACTTCCATCATAATGTTTTTTCCATTGAGTTAATATACAGGCCAACTATACCCGACAACTATGATAATTAGCAAGTCTTTGACGACAATGATCACATAAAGGAGTTTCTCATTATGGGAGATAATTTCAAAGAATTGTTCTTTGAGGGCAGTTCATTTACTCATAGAGAATCAGTAACAGAGGCTTCTGAAGTGCCAAAAGATGTTGAAGATAAAGAAAGTCCAGAGGAACCTGATATAGGCATCATCCAGTTGAAAGGAAATAAGATTCCCAAAGGATTGGTTTCCTTGGAGAATATTTTTGACTGGCACGACCAATACATCCAGAAGCAGAAGAATTCCAGAGAAAGAACCTCAGTTGAATATCATCAAGTAAATATCAGTATGAATGACAAGCCTCGACTTGTTAATCTAGGTTCATGCTACACACTAGAAGAAAGTGAGAGGTTCATCTCCCTGTTCAAGAAATATTGTGATGTTTTCCCTGGTCATATGAAGATTTGAAGGTTTTCACACCAAGAGAATTGTCTCATACTATTCCTCTTAAACCTGAAGAAAATCCCTTCAAGCAAAAACAAAGACACTATAATCTGTGGATTCAAGATACCATCTACGTGGAAATCCAAAAGATGGTGGATGCAAAGATCATCTTTCCAATTCATCACTCCACCTGGGTGTCTAGCATTGTTCCTATTTGAAAGAAAAATGAAGAAAATAGAATTTTAGATTTCAAGAACTTGAATCAATCCTCCCTCAAGGATAATTATCCTTTGCAATCATGGAACACACCTTGCAGACAATTACCAGTTCAGAAATGTTGTCCTTATTGGATGGTTTTTCTGATTATAATCAGATTGCAGTGGCTAAAGAAGATCAGTACAAGATGACATTCACAACCCTGTGGGGTAAATTTTCATATGAATGAATGCCCTTTGGCCTCATCAACGTTGGTGCTACATTTCAAAGAGCAATGGATTTAGAATTTGGAGAATTAAGGAATAAAGTAATTGTTGTCTATTTAGACAACCTCACTATTTTCTCGAAGAAACGAGATCACTTTTCACATCTTGGGAAAGTCTTTGAGAGATGTAGATACCATAAAATTTCACTAAATCCTAAAAAGTCCATCTTCATGGTGACGAAGGGAAAGTTGCTTGGTCACATCATCTCTAAGGAGGGAACTTGCATTGACCCAAGATGGGTTGAAGCTATCAGGAGTTTGTCTCTTCCAACAAGCAGAACTGGGGTACGCTCTTTCTTTGGTAAAGTAAATTTAATATTGAGGTTTGTATCAAATTTTTTTGAGTTGAAAAAAGATATATCTGTTATGATTAGGAAGAAGACTGCTTTCAAGTGGACAGAAGAAGGAAAGTTAGCTTTTGTAGCAATCAAAGATGCTATCAGCCAAGCTCTAGTGCTGGTCCATCTTGATTTTGATAAAGATTTCATTCTGTATTGTTATGCATTAGAACATACTCTGTCTGCCATTCTGACACAGAAGTTGAACGAAGAAAATGAGTCACCCATAGCTTTCATGAGTAGCAGTTTCAAGGAAAGTGAGTCAAGATACTCCCAAATTGAAAAGAATGCCTATGCAGTGGTCCGAGTTGTAAAGAATTTCAGATTTTATATCCTGAACTCTCATACCACAGTATATGTCATTGATCCAATAGTTAAGAGCATGCTAACTCAGTAGGAGATGGGCACCAAGAGAGGAAACTGGGTTGCAAAAGTGCAAGAGTATGACTTGGAGAATAAGCCAACCAAACTCGTCTGTGGGAGAGGTCTTTGTCAATTGATAGTAGAGGATGGCGATAAGAAACTTCAAGCCAAAGGTATACCTAAAATTGAACCTGAAGAAAAAGATCTGCCTATGGTTCTATTAATCGACTTGGCTGGTGAATGGTTTACTAAGATATGGTATTACCTGACTTATGGCAATTGTCTGAGTCACTACAACAAGCAACAAAGAAGAACACTAAAGCTGAAAGTGCAAAATTATGTGATTATCTACAACGTCTTGTACAAGTGAGGGCTTGACAATACATTTCTGTTGTGTGTCACCAAAGATCAACAACGATGTTTGTTGGAAGCTTTCCACAACCAAGCATGCGATGGCCACTTTTCATCAAAGGTAACAACTTTCAAAATTTTGCGTGCATAGTTCTTCTGGCCTACCATGTTCCGTGATGCCTATGAATGGGTACACAAATGTTAGTTGTGTCAGCAGTTTGTTGGCAAAGCAAAATTGGCAGCCACCCCTCTTAGGCCAATGGTTATAGACACTCCATTTCAGCAATGGGGTTTATATTTTATTCATCCAATCAACCCACGTTCTAGCAAGGGGCATATTTTTTTCCTCACATCCACAAATTATTTCACCAAGTGGGTTGAAGCTATTCCTACCAAGCAGGCTACATCTGAGGTCTTATGTAATTTCTTGAAGGAAAATATTGTTACACGCTTTAGAGTTCCTCACAAAATTGTGACAGATAATGCAACATGTTTCTCTTCTGAGGAGATACTAGAGTTCTATTTTGATCACGACATCACTTCATCTCATTCATCAGATTATTACCCTCATGGTAATGGACAAGCCAAATCATCAAATAAGAACATCGTCACAATCATCCACAAGTTAGTTGATTCCAGTCAGTGAACTTGGCATAAGAAGCTCTATGATGCTCTCTGGGTAGATAAAATCACTCTGAAGAGAGCCATTGGTACTTCACCCTTCATTCTCTTATATGCTACAAAGTTATGCTACCTATCACATTAGAGTTGTCTACCTTACAGTTAGCAACCACAGTGGAAGATGGAGAGTTCACGGATCCTATTCAGAAGCGCAACCTATACCTGACAAAGATTTAAGAAGAAAGAGTGGAGGTGGTAGAAACAATCACCCAATGTCAGGAGCAGGTGAAGAAAAATTTTGATAAGAAAGCTCGCCAACGAGATTTCGAGGTTGGAGATCAAGTTCTCCTGTGGGATAAAAGACATGAGCCCAAGGGAATGCATGGAGAATTTGATTCCTTGTGGCAAGGACCATTCAAAGTTCACAAGCTCGTAGGGGAGAAAACTTATATTCTCTTGTGCTTGGATGGAAGTCTCCTCCCTCTACCAAACAACGGGCAGTTCATGAAGCATTTCATCCCTTCGGGGGTGGAGTAATATCTTTCCATAAATCTTTGTAAATAATTTGTGTTTTCTTGACGTGTTTCCCCTTTCCGTGATGTGCTCATTATGTTGTGTTTCTCCTTTCTGTAATAGTCCTATCATTATTTAGGTGATTTGTAGGGAAGTTCAACTATTAGGTGATTTCTAAGAAGTCCTGTCATAGGTGACTTAGGCAAAGTTCTGCAAATAGGTGATTAGCGAAATGATGTTGACTCTGATACCCAATGGATAAGGCACTAGTCTATGCTCAAACTCCAGAGAATCTTTGGTTCTCCTATGCCATAAGTATCCACCATGGTCCCCAAACAGAGCCAAATGTTGTACCCCAAATTAAAAATTTGTTACACTTAGACATTTTGAAGAAATGAGTAAAAGTCTTGTTAGATCTGTCAAAAAAGGTCAAATTTTGGGTATGTATGACTTGCATAAGGGGTTAAAATTCAAAAGTTTCAAAATCTGACAATCTAGGTGTACTTAGAGCGACCAAATCAACAAAACCCATATCTCGGTTTTTCATCCCTACTTTTTAGGAAAAGTACTATTTTTAGAAAATTTTCTAAAAATAGTGATTTTTCTAGGTTTTTCTGGGTTTCTTTCGAAACAGATACTGGTAAAACTTTCTAAAAATAGAAAGTTGGTCTGTTAAGGTTCACACTAATTTTGATTGGCTCAAAATACTTCCATATCAGGCTGGTGCAGTCATAATCTCACAAAGATCAGTTTTTCCCTATTGGGTCTATTATTCTTTTTTTAGAAGCATATCAGGAGCTCTGAGGTCATCAATGGAGGTCAATTAGCTGCTAGGAATCAAAATCAATAGTCAAGCATCAAGCAGAAGGTGAGTTGAAAGAAAACACGCATAACGAAGAATGAAGGTGAAAATTGTAGAAAATATTCTAAGTCTGCTTGACTTAGGTGCCCCAGGTGAAGAAGGGTGCCCAATTTTTTAGGCCATCAGATGACAGAATTAGGGTTTCAGCCTCCAAGCAAAGTTATTCAAATCTTTTTCAGCTCCGTAGTGAATCTGACTGTGCAGTCATTAGATCATCTAGTCTCCTAGGATTCTGAGCTGAACATGCAACTTTCAAATAGAAGTCAAAATGAAAAACAAGAAAATGAAAAAAATTGACTAAGTATGGAGCAAATGGGTGCCCCAGGAGAGAAGAGGCGCCAAAGTTTTCAAGGGTCTTAACAGATGAATTTGCAAATGTTGCTCTAACATGATGTCTTCAGAATTGAACAAGCTTTCTAGCAAGCTCTTCAGCACGTTAAAAAAATCTTGTAGTCACAAGATACATGAGGTTGAACAAAGGGTTTGATGAGAGCTAAGAACGAACATCCAAAAGCAAACAAGAAAATGAGAAAAATTGGCTAATTTTGGTAGACTTGGGCATCCCTAGTCAAGAAGGGATGCCCAAGCTTTTGAAGCCCTAAATTCAACTTTTTCGTGAAGCTTCTTCTAGAAGACCCCTCTTAATATCTCTTCAGCTCCACAACAAGTACAAACAATAGGCATTTCGATGCCTGAAACACCATATTTGATGGAATCATCTGTAGAACAGAAAGTGATGAAGAAATTAAGAAAAATTTCTAAGTCTGGGTGAAGTGGGCGCCCCTATTGAAGAAAGGCACCCAAACTTTTGAAGCTTCAAATGTTGGAATTTGCAAAAACATCCAAGATCATCTCATTAATTTCAGTCTAGCTATCCAATGAAGCAATTAGCCAGTCAATCTGATCAATGTAGCTCCTGGAACAGAGATTTCATCAAAAGATCAAAGGGAAGTGAAGAACTTGAAAATCATAAAAATGGCTAACACTGAGAAAGTTGAGCGCCCCTAGAGAGAATGTGCACTGATGATTTTGAAAGATCAAATGAAGTTTTCCACCAGAGATGCCTCTAGAACAACCTCCTTAGAACGGGTTAGGCTCTGCGATGAATCATCCAACTTGATCGTTAGATCAATCTACAAGCTAGAAATTGAGGTCAAAGTAGGGAGTCAAAGTTGTGAAAAGTTGAAAATATAAAATTTTTGGCTAACTCTACTTGAAGTGGGCGCCCCTTGCCAAGAAGGGCACCCATCTTCCCATGCCTTTAAGAAAAATTTGAAGATTTTCAAAGTTTTTCAAGATTGTGAGATGAATGTTGGACTTCTAGGTTCAATGAACACATTTTTTTAGGGTTTTTGAGGATGAAAACAAATGAAAGAAAGTTTATCTCAAACCCTAAGTCTATTTAATACATGTTTTCAATGTAAAATTCATTATTTTTGCAGGTGGTGTCCCAAGGAGAAAGTTGGAGCAACAAGTTTGAAGAATTTTTCATGATTTACAAACTCTCAAATTTTTCAGACCAGCAACATAAACCCTCACTTTTTCATGCTTTTTCATCCAGAGATCAAATTTTTGAAGGAGAAGATCAATGATTTTCATTTTCAACTTTCTAGGTCTCTTCAACTCATTCTTCTGAAGAAATTTTTGCAAAAAATTTTCAAGTTGCAGCAAATTTCTTTTTCTTGCATCTCAATGAAATCTTCAGAGTTTATAAATTTTGATCATCTGGGTCTTTTCAAAACAATCTTCTGAAGAAAACCCATATCACAGCTTTTTCTAAAATTCTAGGGTTGGCTTATTTTTCAATCAACACTCAAAGTTTTGCAAATCTAATCAACTGGGTCCATTTCTAACGTGTTTCTGAACAAAACCCAAATGCTAGCTTTTTGTGAAAAATAGAAGAAATTAGGGTTTGCTGCTTTTTTAGTCTAAATTCAAAATTTTCAAAAAGTGGTCAATCTAGGTTGTCTTGCAATGAAATTATGAGAAAAACCTATATCTCATAAAAATTTCCAAAAAAATTGTCCATTGAGGTCAAAAAACCAGTATTCTAAAAATAGTAAGTTGCTCAAAACTTGTCTAAACTTGAGCGAGTTTACAGGCAATCTTCAAGTTTTTCATAATAGAATACACTCCCAACGATTTCAAGGTCAGATCAGATCTCTATCATGATTTCATCAAAATAACTGAAACAAACTTGCATCACATCAAGCCAGTGTTTGATCTACATACATTAGAGAGAGCAGGCAACAATGCAATCAAAAACCTAGGTCATTCAAGACTCCTTGCAGCAACATCCATTCCCATTTTAGTGCAAAGTTTTGAATTTGTAATTTCTTGCATTAAGCATTACAATTTGGCAACAATGGAGATACAGTCAGTTGATGGCAGATTGATTTGTAGTCTTAAACCCGATGTGATCGAGAGATGCTTTTCCATTCCTCCTTGGCCTAAAAAGTGTCACTATCTCAAAGGGCGAATGTGAAAGGATGTGGGAGATGCATAAGGACAAGTACAACAAGAAGATTGCATAGAGTGGATGAAAGAAAAACATAAGATTCTGCTAAGTCACATTTTCATGATGTCAACAAGGTTCGAGAAAGTGACCAGTGAGGTTGAAGATTTCCTGAGATCAATTGCAGATGGAGAGGATATCTTAGAAAAGTCTAACTTTGATATTGAGGGTATAGATGTACCGAATCAGGACACAATTTCCAGCTTTCTAGCAGATGTGATTGAAATCTAAAACTGCTTTCTTCTAGAAGCTTTCTTCCAACTTTCTTTCTATTCTTGGAACGATTCTTATCCATTCTTTGAAGAAGAGAAAGAAGATAAATTGTAATAGTTGGCACTTCCTATTTTTCCTGCTTTCTTAGGTGGTTAGATGTTATCTTTTTATAGATTTAGAAATAAAGCTTGCTTGCTGAGCAAGCCCTGATTGTGAAAGCAAGGAGATTTTAGGGTTCCCTGCTCCTCTACTTGTCTATAAATAAGAGCATTCTTGCTCATTTATTTTCTTAATTGTAATCATACTAGTGATAGAAAATTGTTGAGCCTCTTTTTCCTTCAAGTTGTTATCTTGTAGTTGCTATTCAATTTGTGTAAAGAGAAAGTTTGCAAGTCTCTTTTAGCTGTAACATTTTTTCCTTGCATGTTTTATGTTATCTTTTGTTCCAGAAGTTTGAGAAATAAAATCACGAGCCTCCTTTTCCTTGGTATAATGTCTCAAGTTTCCATCTCTTGTGCTATGCTTATGTAATCTTTAATTTTAGCTTGCATTGAAAGTCAATAGATGCATGTTGAAAAGAGAGTTTATTTGAGTACGTTATTTGTGTTTTGCTTACGTAATCTTGATTTCAGCCTCTATTGAAAGTAAGTAGGTGTATTTTGAGAAAGAGATTGTTTAAGCACCTTTTTCAAAGAATCAAACCTTTTCCATTTCTAATTCTCTTGCTTTGCGTATTACTTGAGATATTAGAAATGTCTTTAGTGTAAGTTAGTCGTAGTTGAAGTTCTTAAATCAGAAAATCTCAACTGCAGCGTTTGTGTTTTATAAACCTTGTGCTCTAAGCTGAAGCAAAAAGATAGGCAAATTATTCTTAGTTTACTTTCTTTTTAGCAACATCAGCAAGAGGGAGCTTCCCCTCCTAATTTGAAGAGCAGTTAATCTATGCATAGTTGTCTATTTCAAATCCGTATTCTAGATGTTCAAATTTAAATGCCAAAGCATTGTCATCAAAGTCTTCATAATCAAATTCATCATCAGAAATACCAACATCTTCTCTAACATGGTAAGATATTTTAATCATCTTTTCTTTATTCTCCTTACTTTTGTTATTTATAGCTCTTCTTATACATATTGAAACATATTGACATATATCACCACAGCTAAAACATTTGAAAGGTAATTTACCTTTGTACTTACTGGTGCCCTTTCTCATTTTTCTTACAAAGTTAGGTTTGACATCATCAAGATCATCTCCATTCTAATCTTCAATCCTTTCTGATTTTCCAGCCTTAAAAGCAGTTTCCACTTTTGCACCATTTTTCAAACCAAGCTTTCTCATTTCAAATGAAGTTAGTGTACCAACCAACTGATCTCTAGAATAAGTATTAAAATTTAAAACTCCCTCAATAGCAGATACCTTCTCAATGTATGAATGAAGAAGAGTTCTAATAACTTTCTTTACCACCCTAGGTTCTTTGACTTGTGCACCTAGACCACTCATAGCACTTTCCAGTTCATCAACCCTCTGCATGTAGGTTACAATTATTTCATCTTCAGACATTTGCATAGTCTCAAATTGTGCCTTCCAATTCTTCAAGTTTGCTTGTTTAACCTGTCTTCTCCTTCATAAATTCTCTCTAACTTATCCCAAACTTCTTTAGCAGTATTAAGATTCATAACTTTAACCAATTGAGAATTTGAAAGACTACCCATCAGAATTAATCTTGCCTTACCGTTTATTTCATGTGCCTTGATTTCATCACTTGTGCTCAGACCATTTGTAGGTGCAACATACTGATGCATTATTTCCTTTTCAATTTCAAATCCATGAGTTTCTAGATATCCTTTCATCTTTGTCTTCTAGAATGCATAGCTTGTTCCATCAAATCTAGGGCAATCAATTTGCTTCGCCATCCCGGATCTATGTTAAGTAGTTAAGGTCTTCTCCAAGGAACCTTTCTCTTATAACAATTGTTGAATGAACAAGACAACTAAGAGGGGGTGGGTGAATCAATTGTATCAAATTAAAACATCAAAACCATCAACATTAATTAGATCCACGTGCATTCATTAAACCCTTATTTTGTTTAAGTAATTAATCATGTAATACAAATAACATAAACTAAAATAACAACACCATAAACAAGAAAATACTAGATTTACATGGAAAACCCAATGAGGGAAAAACCACGATGAATATTAGCTCACAAAATAAGTAATTACAAAATTGGTACAAGGGCTCACTGCCAGAATAGGACATGTCCAAAAGGCTCACAGCCAAGGCTCATTGCCACAAAAAGAAATACAAGAAGATAGAAGGGAAATGTTACAAAAAGAAAAACTCCTCAATGCAACAAGGATTCCACCACAAATTCTACAACACTTTCATAGTCTTGCATGAAAGATTTTAGACACCTTCAACTCACAACCTTTAGGAATCCAATACTTTGAATTTCGCACTACTCTACTCAATTTCACATCACACACATCATTCACATCGATCCCACATCTATCTTGCTTCTCTCTTGCATCTCACAACATATCCACTCTTATTTATATCAATCTTAACCTTGAAAAACTTCTCCAAGGTTGACATCTATCTATTATACTTACAAATTCAAATTAGGTCGGCACCTAATCATTCCTGTGGTGGATAGGAAGAAAGGTGACCCAATATAAATCCTTAATTAGGACCCAAATAGATCCCAACACACCTCAAAATGATTTCATAAACTTTTCTTGTAGTGCTAACACAAGGTCGGCCAACACCCATGTTAAACACCATAAAACATTAAACTTACAAGCTTCCTCAAATCAATCCAAAAGTTTTGGACAAAAAAATTCACTTGAACACGCTCTAGAATAATCTTTGAACCACTTGAGATTCATCAAAAACTTCATCCAAACTTGCATCATACAAATACTTCAACTTAAAACAACTGGTAAACCTTATTCACACACTGATGCATGAAACACACACTATACTATACCAAATCAACTGAAACATTGAATTTTGAAAGATACAAAAATTATAAGCAACTTCCCATATCTACACAATTTGAATTCAAACTATGGAGAAACATGGATCAAATACATTTCTCTTAGGCCACAAAAATATCACTAGAAAACTAGTTCTCACACTAGTGAAAATATCTCACATTGTATAATGATACAAAAAACCAGATTCTAAATATAGTAACCTCCAACAACCTTGAACAATATATCAGATCCAAACAGGCATAGCCTCAACATAGAAGAAATGTGGAGCACAATACTGGAGCACATTCTAAACACATGCACAACACTATTTTCTCTGTTTATCAATTTTTCTCAAAAGAACCTGGAAACCAAGTACTAGAGACATCATCTCACCTCATTACACTATTCCAACTCATCTCCAAATACTGCAACATAAAGATAGCTCCATGTACTCACAACACTTCCTCAACATCTCAAATATACATGCACAACCTACAAGAATCTATTTTCCTCTTTTTTGCAATTTTCTCAATATCCTCGACATCTTCATCATGTAACAACTTTCCTCAGCACATAGTTGACATCAATGGCAACACCTTCATACTTAAAAAAATCTAGTGGTATCAAAAAATTTCTCACCTTCTCAAACAACCTTCAATAAATTAGATATCCTAAAGTCCTTAGCACCTCTTTGACAAAGAACACTCCAAATATTATATAATTTAACTTATTACAATGTGTATCCCATATATAAGTGTATTCTTGGACTAGAAAAAATATATCCATTCTCATCCTAGGACCTTATATGTGATTTTGGTTCCCAAATCCATGCTACATTGTATAATATGCTATGAAAAAGATGAGAATAACACTTAAAATGCACAATACTATCATCATTTTTTATTTTCATTGATGATTTATGAATACCATCTAGAATAAAAGTGGCATAGTTAGTTTCTTTTGTTCAAGTCTCTATGTTGCATATCTACAACCATCATAAGCAAGATTCTTGGTATTTGTATTTTTGCATTCATAGCAATAACTTGACATAATGCAAAGTAGGTATTGATGAAATAATCGTAAAAATTATCATAATTAAAATTTTCTATTTCATCATGAGTGAACCTTACTAGCTACCTATTTGGACCTCTTTTCCTATGATGAGGCAGTCATTTGACTCTAAAACTTTCCCTATCCCTCCAATATTCTATTGTGAGTGATCCAAGGTCAATTGTGATACATGCATTCTTTTTCAGGTGAAATACCTTACAAATATAGTTCATGTCTAGGCTCACCAATTTCACACCCTTTTCATTGAATACAATCCTAGCATTGGGGTCATATCTATTGGTAAAATGTGTCTCAACCTTGCAATTATATAAGGTTTGTTGTTGATAGGATATATTTAATATATTCTAGTTACACCAATAGGTGTAATATACAATGGGAGCATGAGGTGGAGTGTAATTCATGTTAACAATAAAATATTAACATTTTTTGTTAAAAAAATCTATTAAATGGCCAACATACATTAAATGAATGATATTGTAAAGCTGGACCGTTCATCATTAGGTCTTAGATCTAATGGTGGATATTTTTGTTGGCTTTTCTTCCCCTAGAATCTAAATCTATTTTATGAGGGTGTTGTATTATGGTTGTGTATTGTGATGTATTCTAAGAGTCTGATAGTGGACATGTTCTCTCTGGATCTTTGGTGGTGATACTCCTATGAGGAGCTTGCTAGATGCAATTATATTGTAATCTTTGTGGTTTTTGAATAATATATTAGGAAGCTTTTGGTGTCTAGCTTTTTTCTCTAGAAAGGGTTTTCCCCACATAAATCACTATGTTGTGGAATGCATGACATTTATGTTTATTTCTATTTAATTTTCTATGACTATTGAAAAGGTATGTAAAGTTTTCATTGCCCTCCTCTCAAGATTAGTGTAGGAAGTTGTTCCAGTACCTTAGATTCCTTACAATATCACCTTGCAATTACCTTGAATAAATCCACATATATGAATAGATTAGGTAATAACAATCATCCAAAATCCAAGCTCCATATATTTGATAGAGGTCTAGGTGATTAACATTTCTTGAATCCATATTTGAACAAATTTCAACCCTATTCCAAAATGTTGGCATCCCTAATGACATTTTCCCTATCAACCAACCTATCAAAAATTGTCCCAACTCCTTGAGTATTCCTAACTCTTTTTGATGACCTAGGTAATTGATGTAGTATATCTTCATCTAACCCCCTTTTCAATTTTCTTTACGGTCCAACCATTTTTGGAACTAGGGCTTCTTTCACAAAACTAGGACTTTAGGAGTAACTAGGGTTCTTTTCTTATTTTATAAAATTTATAGAATCTAGTACTTCTTGATATTTAATTAAAAACATGACCTAGAAAAACTAGAGAAAAAATTCAAACATGAAAATTGCATAATTTAGGTTAAAAATTAAACATACTTGTTTTTCATTTGAGAAACCCTAATTTGATATTTTGAATGCTCAAACAACTTGAATTTAACAACTTCCTCACATAGGACACTTTGCAAGGCCTATAAGAACTTGAATAAATGCAATGTCCTTGAAAATTTGGGAGAATTTGGTAGATATCATTAGAAAATGCAATTAAATCTTATACATATGAACAAGGTGTTTATAGGTAAGCATTCTTTGATTTTTAATATCATCATTTGATTCTCATATGACATGGAAAAATCTATAGATATCATGAACCAAGTTCATATCGTGATTTCTTATGGCCAAGATGGTCTCAAGATATGATAGTGCATAATGATGAAAAGTGTCCTAATTTGAGCTACATTAGCCTTAGCCCTAAAGAAGAAACTTGAGTCCACATTGAATAGGCTCCACATGTTGAAAAGATGCACCATCACAAGCTCAAGATAAAGCCTCCTTTTCATCCTCTGACAAGGATGACTAATGCAATCCAATGAGAAATCTCCTCTTGTTGACCCACCAAAAAGGTAATAGTTTTATTTACACAAGGCAAGTAGTTGCATCTTTGCTAGCTAAAGGAGCTCAATAATTTTGAGCATGTGATAAGAACTTTGAGCATGTGATAAGAAATTTGAGCATGATGTAATAAAACCCACCACCTATATGCCAATCATAACAAATAACTTGAAAACTAAATGGTCCTTAGAATTGTGAAGATGATGAAATGAGATCTAGGCTAAATACCCTAATCTAAATCAATCATTCCACCTTGAACATTGAGGAACATAAAATTAACATAAAGACAAGTTGTTTGGTTGTTGTCCTCAAGGGAGAGCTAAATAGCTATTCAGGGTTTTGGTCCCTTTTTATTGTGTTTTGGAATGTGATTAATTAATGAGATGTGTGAAATCGATTGAATTAAGGCCAAAGTGATGAACTATTACAAAATATGGAAAATGCAAAGCATAAAGATAGAAACAGAGACAAAATTTGGAGAGTGCAAATAGAGAAGAACCTAACATTAAGTACTTTTCACTTTTGAATACATAATGTTTATATTCATGAAGCTTTGCATAAGTTGGATAAAAGTACTTTTCACTTTTGCATACACATTGTTTACATTCTTGAAACTTTCTATAAGTTGGATAAAATTACTTTTCCTTTTTGGATACACATTGTTTATATTCTTGAAACATTGCATAGGTTGGCTAAAAGTACTTTTAATTTTTTGGCACACAATTTTAGTATCTGTAGACACCAAAATGGTTTAGGCCTGCGACTTCCACATTCTTCATATTTCGTATTCTTCATGGTTATTGATTAAATAATGTCAATTATTTAATTAATTCATCTTAACATTAATTCTTCTATTGATTAAATAATCTTAATTATTTAATTAATTCATCTTAACATTAATTCTTCTATTGATTAAATAATCTTAATTATTTAATTAGTTCACATCTTTGTTTATTTCTATCTGATTAATTAAATAAACGCTTTTTATTTAATTATATGCTACTAATTAACCTTCTTCTTGTTAAATTAAATAAATCATTATTTAATTTACTCTTTATCATATTTCAACTATAATTAAATAAATTCTTTATTTAATTATTCATTTAAATCCCTTCATCATTTAATTAATTAAATATTATTTATTTAATTATTCTTCAAATTGTCTTGAATTAAATGAATTATTTAATTCATTAATTCTATTTTAACACATTCTTCTATATTTTAGAATTATGTGAGTTATCTAAGTATTCACTTTTACTCAACTCGACATCTATTCATTGGTTAACTATTGATTCGATGTCGAGTGGCGTCTTCGAGTAATCTCTTCTTCAGATCATGCAATCCTCTAGTTCTAACTCATTTGCGTGTACATGCAGATTAATTAAATATTCTTATTTAATTAATTAAATGTTGTGCGTGCATTCAAACAAGAGTTGATTTAATCAATCTTTATCTTTGTCATGCAAAGATATTTCTAATGTTTTCGAATCGAACTGAAGATTAAATCATTTATTTAATCTTTAATTCTATCAGTTATCTGAATGCATGTCCAATCTCTCAATCTCAACCGTCTGTTGATCTTTCAATCTTGGCCAATCGTTCGAATAATCAATTTTCTATAAATTGATTTGTCATTCTTCATTCCAATCTCTCTCGCGAATTTGTAACTTTTGAGAGCACTCAATCTTGAATCTTCGATATTTTGCTAATCACTATCTTAGGCTATACATGCACGAACTTGAAAATCTGAGGGCAATTATACTACACAAGCAAAATGGAGAAGGGCAATCCAGATGAATCATGGAAATACGTTTGGAATTGGTGAGATTGTTCTAGTTTTAATTACGTTTTTACATTTCCCATGTTCTTTGTTGCTTAACGAATGAATTTGCATTTTAGATTTTAGTATTGCATGCATGTGTGCTTCTAATCTTGATTCTTGTTGTCTATTGTGCAAAGCGTTTCATTTTCAGCGTTACAGTATCTTATCTTTCTAAGCATGCCAAGAAAATTTTTATCTCTCCCCCTTATAAGAATTCTTTAGCGAAAGAGAATACACTAATGGACAATCACAACAACCAAACTTGGTCTTCTCCCAATATCTCTCCTATTTGTGAAGAAGATATTTTGGTGTTAGAAGATCCAACCAATGAGATTTATGAGAGTCCTATTTATTTCTCTTCCCCTACATCTCCCACTTGGGAAGACAATGTTGGATACAAGGATGAGACCATTGACACATCCCCTAATACTACTTTTCCTATTTCTTCTATTTGTGAGAATGATTTGTTACAAGGTAAACAAGAAAATACAACTATTGATGACTCCCCTAATTGTGATGAAGTTATTTTAGAAGAACCAACCATTGATTTCTCTCTTTAAAACTTTCCAAATAGGGAAGATATCATAGTGCAATAAAATGACAACATTGACACATGTCTTTCAAACAATAGTTAGGTGGCTTCTTTAGATGAAGATAATGAAGTGAAATTAGACTCCCCTTCACTAAGAGATCATGAAAATGAGGATAAGTTTTTTGAGGTTATGAACATTATATCTCCCTCAAGTCCTCTAATGATTAGACCTCCTACAAATCCTTTACTCATTATACCTCCTAAGCCTAAACTTATAATTTATCCACCCTCACAACAATCACAAGTTCAAAATAAACCCGTGCTTATCTTAGAACCACCTACAAGGCAACTTGATAATGATAATGTTTCATAGCAACTAAGTTGCAATACTATTGCTCATACATATAACACTAGAAATAATCTGCAACCAAGACAAACAAATCCAACATCCCTCCCATTGCCTCAACCTATCTTTCCTAGTGCTCCTCCTTTACCCTCACATAATGGAAAGGAGTATGATCTTGTTGAAAAACTAAAAAATACTCCTACTAAGATATCCTTATGGGACCTTATTCAAGCCTCACCTAGTTATCATAATATGCTTCAAAGTGCTTTAAAACAAGGTCCTACCCCTCCTAATGTGCATCCAAATGATATGGTAGCCAAAATTCAAGGTATGACTTTGATTAACTTGGACATTACTTTCCATCAAGATGAGTTACCTCTGTTAGAAGTGCAAAAACAAAATGATTCTTTGATGATAATGGATTTTATTAATGTTAATCATCTTAGACAAGGCATAAATTTTACTCTCATTGATAATGTGTGACCCTTCTGGATAGGCTTGGAATATATATGACCCAAATTGAACCCGATTCCTTGTCTATTCGTGGGTTCAATAACATAGGAAAGCAACCCCTTGGTGTGACAATGTTACCTATTAAAGTTGGCAAAGAAACATTACAAAATCCTCTCCAAGTTATGCCTCAAGAGCTATCATATAATATTCTCTTGGGTAGACCTTGGATTCATGAAATGAATGGGATGCCTTCTACCCTTCATCATAAAATGAAGCATGTCTATAAAAAAAGAGAGTATACAATCAAATTCGGTCTTGAAATAGATATTTTTCTCATTGAGAAAGACAAAGAAAGTCTTTTGAAAACATTCACGCCAACTACACAAGTGGAACCTGTGCAAGAGAAAGAAAAGTGAGAAATATTGAAAAAGTCACAAAGTTATTGGAAGATGATTGGGGTTCCTTAGATTTCATACATACATTCATGGGAGAATACAAGATCATAAAAAAAGAGTCTAAAAAGGGAAAAGAAAAAAGAAATAATGTCAACACAAAATTCAAAAGCATCCACTTCAACCACTTTAGAAGAAAAAACAACAAACTTTGATGAAGTTGATCATGAACAACCACCAAATCTAAAAGAAATGGAAAAAGTATGCATGTTCCTATAGAGCCTAACATGCAAGAAAAAACTAGTGGTCTTGGTTATTATCCTTCAAAATAAATGAAAGAGTCAAAGAAATCTTCGCTTAATATCAATGTCATCACACAAAACACTCCTAGGAAATGTCTTAGTAATGATTGGAGTTTTTTAGATTTTATGCACTCCTTTAAAGGAGAGTACAAAATATCACAATATAAAGAGTCTTGTATAAGTATGATACCTTGTACTAAGCAAGAGATATTTTTTTCACAAAATAAAGGAACATCTACTATTGATCAAGAGAGTATCTTGTTGAGAATCTTCCAAGATCATTTGATATCTCTCCCTCCAAGAACATGAAAGAAATTTTACTTCAATAGTTCATTTTGTGCATATCATAAAGTTCATGGTCATTCTAGTAATGAATGTAAGGATTTAAGTGATAAAATTCAACATCTTAAGGATTGTGGTGCTCTTCCTTGTGTTGAAGCACCTAGTTCCTTTGATTGATACTAGTTTTCAAGTTTCTCATTTATCACTTCAGGTCACCCTTGTCTTGCACTAAGTGGGGACAAAGGGGTTGGGTAGCCTTGTCCTCATATGGCACTTGTTTATTTTCTCTTTTGGCTATTTGACTGATTTCCATGTATATATAAGAGAAATTTTTGGATGTGGATGGAATTCCTTAATTTGGCTCATGTGTGATACTTTATTCCTATGGTTAGCATTGCATTTTGGGGGAAACCCCTTATTCATGATGTAGCTTCATTTGGAAACATATGAATTGGCATAGGGCTTTCCAAATAAGCTTTCATGTCTTCTTCATTGGCTAATTTAAAGAAATTTCTCACAACAGTGGTGTAGCAATTTCTTTAAAGTGGGGGCATACATTGGCATTATCATTCCTCATGTTTCATTGTGTGATTTTCTTTCTTCTTGCGGTGTGTCCTTTTCTTGGTGGTGTCCTTTGAGAGCATGCTATTTCTTTGATCCTTGAATTGTCCTCTCTTGGAGACATTAGTCATGATGTTCCCTACGAAGATACCTTACATGAACTAAGCAAAGTCCCTTTGAACAAACCTCTACTTGCATGTTGCTCATAATTGTTTAGAATAATATAGCTTATTAACCTTGTGAAGCTCAAAGTTTCATTTTGTGGCACCCTATTGAAGTCATCAAAGGGATGGCTTTGGTATGGTTAGTACAATAAGAGCCTAGATAGCGGCATGACTTTTTTATTGTATGGTGAGAGCCTATAGACCTAACATGACTTTCTCACTAAGCCAATTTCTTCAGGGTTTTCCTAGTGGATGACCTGAAGTTCCATTAGTCTGGAGTCAGTGTACAATTTGGAAAAACAACTGAGACTTACTCTACATTGAGTTGTACAAATAGTCGAGGCTTGATCCACCCCTTTTTGTTTTTTTTTTTTCTTTTAGTCTTTGAAATTGCTTGTTTTGTATCTTGTCTTGCTGCTACATATCATACACCTTGTGTGTGTCCCTTTGTGCTTATGTTGGTTTGATGTGCAATCTTGGATCTTGGGGGCTTGATCACCCTCTTTGATCTTTGGCATCCTATACCATCCACATTGGTACACTTTGACCCCTCTTGACTACTTTAGTGCAAGTTTGACACAAGTTCCTCTCACTAAAGTGAGGGCTAAATGTAGTGTAGGAAAAAGTATCCCTTTTTCATACTTAATTTGGGAATAAATAATAATAAAATGAGCTAAATGATGCCTTAATTTAGTGTTGTAATATGTATTATATATATTCACATTAATTTTAGGGACCTATGAATTAAAATGAACTTAATTATGCCTTAATTTAGTGTTGTAAAATGCATTTTACATATTCACATTAATTTTAGTACCCTATTAAATAAAATGGACTTAATTGTGCCATATTTTAGTGTTGTAGAGTGTACCTCTTTACACTTTCACACTTATTTAGGGATTCATTAATTAATTGAGGTTAATTTACCTTAATTGGCCCCTTTAATTCAAATCCAATCCTAATTAATTACAATTTCTGAAGAGGAAAACCCAACATTCATTAATTCCATAACAAACCATTTGTCATTGGAAAATATGTGTCCTAGGTAAGTGACCTAGGACCCATTCATCCATGGGCGAATGGATCCTCACTTAGACCTAGGACCCTAAATTAAATTATGTTTTTGGTGGTATTTTAATGATTTCAAATTTTTATTTCACTGTAGGCTTGTGAAATTTGAATTAAGGATAAATTACTATAAATACAAGGCTATTTCATCAAATAAAATCTAATTTTTCCAGAGAAGTTTCAAGATTATATTTTTGAGAGATCAATTACAAGAGCCAAGATTATTGTCAAGAGTATTCAAGAGAGGATTTCTTCATCATTTGTTGCAGCAATCAAGATCCAAGTATTATGTCAAAGTTATGTGGAGTCATGCATGTTTTTGGAGCTAATATGTTGATGTAGGTTTCATGATTCAATCAAGCATTCAAAGTATCATTTCAAGCAAATATTCAAAGTCAAGATCCACATCCAATGAAGCCATTTCATGCAAGTTACATACCTCCATTATCAAGTTTCACACAAGGGTTTGGTGAGTTGTGACATTTCATTTGTTCATTCATCATTCTTTCATGCTATTTCATTTCATTATAAGGTTTAATTACCAAAACGGGGTTTTACCAAGGAAAACCCTCATTCACCTAACAAACAATAGTTTTCCCTCTTCATGTGTGTTTGCAAATTTTAGGTGGAAGATCTATTGAAGAGAAAAATTGCAAAGTTGTCAAAGTTGCATTTGTTGTCATCATTCTTGCAAAATAATGAAAATCGGCTTATAGGATTTATTTCTAGATTTTTTACTACAAGATTCAAAAATCTAGGAGTGCAGCCACAACAGAACAAAACCCAGAAATAGATTTTTAGGAGCCCTAGTTAGGACCCATTCGCCATAGGGCGAATGAGTCCTCAGTTATCCTTGGAAAAGAACTTTTTATGAGAGGTACACAAGATTTATCCCTTCCAAATTCTCTAGAAAGTCTGTAGGTTCCATTAGTTTTATGTTTAAGCTTATAAATGCACTTGATAGATCACAATTTAGAGTTGATTTTCTATTTTTAATCTTTCTCCCTAAATTGTTATTTGACTCATATCCCTGTCCTAACACAAAAAAAGGAAATTTGCAGATTCACACTTTGACTTGATTCACCTCAAGGTTGAAAACCATTTCATAGTGTGGATCTCATTTCCTAATGAAATTAGAGAAGTAGGACCCCTTTTCCCTCTTTGGATCCACTTTTCCATTTTGGAAAATTCACCACCTATCCTTTTTTTCTTTCATATATATATCATTTAATTATTATTTATATTTTATTTTTAACTTTTACTAAAAGTAGGTTATCAATACAAAATATTAGGTTGATTACCATGCCAAAATAAAATACTAAAACCTATTAATTTTTTTGAAAAAAGTATGATACATAGATAAAAGAATCTATATCAAGATGGTATATTTTTTTTAGATAAATATTTAATATGAAAGTCAATGTTGAATGGAAACAACTATGTTTTAATACACACATTTTAATATTTATTTAAAAATATATATTTATCAAAATTGCAAAAAATAATATCCATGCACTAAAGTTTCAAGTTATAAATACACACAAAAAAATTGAAAGAAAAAAAATTACTATAAAAAGATTGATGTCTCATGTGACTTAATTTTTCAGTATTTTATCAACTAAATTATGGTGCCAATTTTAAAAATATTATTTTGAAGTATTTTTTAATTTTTTCAAAAAATACAAACATAAAATATAGTAAAAAATACACATTTTACTAGTTTACATCATTTCAAAATTCAAAACATATATGCCACTTTTTAGTTATTCAAGTTTAAAAGTTACATTAGTATTGGTTGTTTACTTTGTAAAAGTGTGACATAGCTTTGTACTTTTACTCAGATAAGATTAGGGGATATCAAATTGATAATGATTTGATGAATCTTGATCCTAAATGTTTTGACCACATCCAAGACTACATCTCCAAGACTAAACAACTAAGAATACAGTTGAAATATTGCAACATTGATAAAGAGGATTTACAATTGATTTTTGAATATGTTATCCAAGCTTGGTCTTGAGTATTCAACATTTTTTTCTAACTTTAATACCCATCAAATTTCTATGGGAGCATCATATGTTGATCCTAAATTTGATGACTTTGTAAATATCCTAATCCAAGATGAAGCTAAGTTAACTTATATGGGTCTAATCAAGTTTTCTAAATCACTGACATTGTTGGCTAGTGAGCCAAAGCTATAAAAAGAATAAGAGAATATTGATAAGAAACAAAAGGAATAAGCAACATAAAGAATTTGAATCATCTCCCTCTAAAGTGGAATCATCTAAGAAGGATCTATGCCCACATGTGCATATTGCAAGAAAATAGGACATGATGAACATCAATGCTATTCTAAACAGATTGATGACTTGAAGCATCTTCTTAAGAAAAATCAAATCAATTTTCCTTTATCATCAAAGGTGTCATCATCTTCTTCTTTAAATTCCAATAGAAATAAGGGTAAAGAACTTGTTTTAGTTGCAAATTTTGATTGAAAGAGGTGATTACTTGATTTAAGAACCTCATATCACATGGCTTCATCTGAGAGTATGTTTCCTTCATTTGAGCCTTGTTCATCACCACACATCCTAATAGATAAACACAAATATATGTGTGTTTGTGGTGAGGGATCCATTGACATGGATGACAAAAAAATTAATAATGTTCTTTGTGTGCCTTCATTTTCAATAAATATCCTTTCTATCTATCAAATCACACATGGTGGAGTAGGAAAGAGTGTTGATTTCACACATGACTCTATTATAACCTAAGATTTGTATAACAAAGATATAATTGTATTTGGGGAGGTTGATCACAATTCTCGAGTCTACACCTTCTCACATTTTTCTCCTATTGATTCAACGGATGTTCACATTGAGGCATCTTGTGTGGAAACTTTTGAGGATATTCAATAGGGACATTTGAATCTTGTTATTCTTTCATCTACAAAGGATCTAGTGATGTGTGCAAATATTCCATCTCCTTCATCAAATATTGTATATAATAATTCTTTTGTTACCCAAATTTTGACTCCTTGTGATTCAATGCAGCATGACACACATTTTCTTCCAGAGATGGCTATAAGTACTTGATTGACATTGTTGGTTTGTTTTGTGAGCCCCACATTTTAGATTTAAGAGAAATTAAAAAGTGTTGGTCCAAAGAAGACCAAATGCTTTGGAGAATTGGTTAAGTCCTAGAGTGCAAATTTAGTGCTACAATGAACTAGTTTTCTAGTCTACATTACTTTGCTATGCAATATCTTGTCATATGGTTTTGAGGTGTTGATGATGTTTATTGAAGGTATTCAAATCCAAAGTTTCAAGGTTGTATGTCTTCCACAATTGAAGATAATGTTGACAAAGTACCAAGCTTTGTAATGTCAGTGTTATTGGTACATAGTACATGATTGGAATGCTCTACATTCCAATGGGGATAAACATTATGCTATGTAGCTTTGAGGAAGTGTTTATAGATTTCAAACATATGTGTGCTCCAAGTTGAAAGTGTTTTGGTGGTCTACATACCAAGTTGTGAATGAATAGTTGGTCTGTTTAGTTATTGCTTCACTAGTTTTGTTATGTGGTGCCAGCCTAGGGATTTTGAGGTGTTACGAAGTTGAAGTATGTAAGGAGAAAATTTATGGGAGTGATTATAGGTCATGATGACCTATTTTTGGTGGTGTACATGTTTTGGTTCTCTTCACAAGGCGTATGGAGTGGATTTGTGGTCTGAAAGGTTGTGTGATGCATGGTTCATGTAATTAGGCCAAACTAATTGATGTTTTGGTTGGTTGTGGTATACATACAAGGTTGATTAATTGTGCAAAGAATGATTTTTTGGATGTGGTTTAGAGTGTGTGTGTGAAATCTGATGTAGTGTGAAGTGCCAAAAGTGTAGTGGTGAAGTATGAAGTGTGTTAAGTTAGTTTTCAAAGCTTAATTGGAATAGTATCTTCGACATGTTGTAGATGCATTCTTCGTAGTTTATTTTGGCAGTGAGCCACCCCTTCTTCTATCTCTTTTTATTCTAGGAAATGAGCCACCAATAGTGAGCCATTCCTTATTTCTAGACAGTGAGTCCAACATTCTATAATCTCTATTTTAACCAATTATAATATATTGTGAGCTAATCCTCACCATGGTTTTCCCTTTCAAGGGTTTTCCTCATAAATCTGGTGTTCTTGTGTTCTTTGATGTAATGCATGCTTTATATGTTCCTTTCCATTAACTAAAAGCTTAATGTGATTCATTGAATAGATGTTTGAGTTAATGGAGTGAATACATTTTAGTGAATATCGATTCACCCCCCCCCCCTCTCAGTATTTCAGGTGTTCAACAACCATTGATTGCATTCATCTTCTCTTTGATGGAGACGACCCTTCATCAATTACTCTGAGGGAACACTCTAACCCTCTTGTTGATTCTCTATATGATCATCATTCTTCATATTTTGACATGAGTGTGGATTCTTTTGGACAACATTTAGAGGAGGACTTTTTGTCTTCAAAGGAGGTATCTTTGTCTTTGGATTGTTTTCTACAATCATTTCTAGGATATTTTGGATTGTTATCTTTTGTAGTGTGGAGTAGAATGTTTATTTATAGGGTGAAAACTTTTGATATCGACATGGAGACACTTGATCATTCTTCAAAGACATCAAAATACATCCATATTCACTCATCTTCCTTTAAAGAATGGGAAGATATCTTGCATACCATCTCGATTCTTTTTCCTAAGGGAAAGAACATTGTTCGACGGTCTTGGATCATCTTCAACATTCAATATAAAGCATGTACCATCATTGTAGGAGAGTCTAAATTAAGGGGGGTTGCTTGTTCTAGCTCTTCTTCTCTCTTATGGGGGTCTTTTTCCTCATATGGGGTTTTGTCCTTCTCATTGTTCATTAAGCTTTTTATTTTCATCTATCTTTTAGAGAGAATTTTTGTCCCATTATTTTATCTTGTTTTCTTTATTTGTGGGAGATTGAATTTATACATGGGTACTTAACATGGCCTTATAGTTGAGATCCATCTTTGCATCCTTGCACCATTTACATAATAATATACTACTCCCTAAGTTTCCCTTGTTGAGAAAATGGGTATCTCAAACTTACTAGTTAAGGCTCTCTAAAATTAGGAAAACACTTGGCCTTCCCCTTTATCTTCTTCTACTCCCTTCATCGGCCTGAGGCTCAACATTCTACGAAGGATCCTCATTAAGGAGAAATTACAACGTTGGAGGGAGTTTTTTTGAAGTCCCTTTGACATTTTGATGAATGACGAAAAGGGAATTTTCAAGGAGTCATGAAGATATCAGCGGGACCTAAAATGTGGTCCCTTCGATATTTTGATGGAGCTATATCAAGGAGAAAATACGATATCAACAATACCTTGAGGCTTGTTTCTTCAATATTCCAATGGAAGGGAGGACCTCTTCATTGGAGGGAATGATGAATATTGATGGGATGTTGATGATGGTCCCTTCAACATCCCAATAGGATGGAATGATAGGTGTATTGAGGTGACAGTGGGAATTCAAATAGACAAGGTTTCAAGCCACTTTGACATTCTGATAGGAATTTGATGGTGATAGAAGGTAAAGATAGTTAAGTTTGTTTGTGACCATTTGTTTGGTAAGGAAGTTGAAACGATAGTTTTTTTGGTAACACTTGAGAAGTTTGTATGAATGTTGTAGCACATTGGAATAGTGTGTGACAAGAAGATCAGAGTGAATGTAACAAAATGTTGCTGATTTCATTCTGGAAAAACACCTAAGAGAGCATAGCTCTGAACTTGTATGTAATATTTTTTTACTATAATACAAGAGATCTCTACTTTGGTGTGTGAGTTTTTTCCCATAAGGGTTTTCCCACATAAATCCTTTGTTGATGTTTTATTTTCTATTTATTTTTAATATGTGCATCTTAAATGAATTGTAATTGCAAAGATTTAAATAGTTTATTTGCTTCTCTCACCTGCAGATTAGCATTAGGAAGGCATATTTTTCACTATGCTTTCCTTTCATGTGGTATCAGAGCTTGGAAAACTTTATTTTCCTTGTGGGAAAGATGAATTTTTTGTGTTGATCCTGTTTAGTGGGAGTTTTGCAAAGAAATCTAGTTTATAACTTATTGCAAATTTAAGATGGTGAGCACATCTGAAAGAATAGAGACTAAGAAGTTAAATGGTGGAAATTTTGAGTTGTGGAAACTCAAAATGGAAGACTTGCTTGTAGACTGACAGTCATGGGATTTAGTGTCCTCTAAAAAACCATCAACAACCTCATAGAATGACTAGGATGAAATGGACTAGAAATCTAAGGGTCTGATCATACTGTGCTTGGTTGATTTAGTTCTCTTGAATGTCCATGAAGAGAAGATAGCAAAGCTTTTATGGAAGAAGCTTGGTGACATTTATCAGGTGAAATATTTGGTAAATAAGTTATTTTTAAGGAAGAAGTTGTATTATTTGAAGATGGAGGAACGAGTGTGTGTTCGAGATCATCTGAATGTGTTTAACATGATTGTTGCTCAGTTGGGGTCTATTGGAGTGAAGATAGATGACGAGTATCATTGCATGCTCATGTTGTGTTCTTTGCTTGACACATGGGATCACCTGGTAATGGATATTTGGAGTACAACAATCACTTTCAAAATGGAAGATGTGGTTGCTTCATTATTGTTAGAAGAAATGTGAAGGAAGTCTTTTGAGATGGCCAAGGAGGCCTTTGTTGTTCGAGGAAGATCAAAGGAGAAAGGAAAGAGGAAAGACAAGAAGTCTAAATCCAAGTTAGAGGGGAAATCAAAGTCTCCTGGTAAAAAGTCCAAGGTGAAATGTTGGAACTATGGGTAGACTAGACACATTCGAAAAGATTTAAAGAGGAGAAGAAGAAGAAAAATAAAAAGAGTTCTTCTAAAAATGAATCTCCTCATAGCAATGAAAATTCCTTTATAGCAACCTTGGTGATTCCGGCATAAGAAGATGTTTGGCTGATTAACTTAGGAGCGTCCTTCACATGACCTCTCATAGAGGTTAGTTCTCAAAGTACAAAAAGTATGAAAGTGGAAGGATGTATCTGGGTGATTATTATCACCTAGAGATTGTTGGTCATGGAAGAGTCAAAATTCAATTTCTTGATGGAAGAGTGAAGGGAAATGATGATGTGATGCATATACCTAGTCTGGCGTGAGATTGCATTATGTAATTAAGCTTAATTATGCTAGTGTGCAAATCTCTTTCTTGAATGGTGTTTGTAGAATGACTAGAGGCTCAATGGTGTAGGCTAAGGGTGCACAAATTGGAACTTTGTATAAGTTGGATGCATGTGAAATACAATTTAATAGTGCTTCTATAGAGTCAAGTAAATTTGATCATGTAGAGAAAGGAGGTGTTGTTCTTGAGGGCACAAACTCTTTGGAGATGAAGCTCCTAGCAAAGGAGATGTTATGGCATCAGAGGCTTGGACACATTGGTGAAAAAGACTTAAAAATATTGAAAAATAAAAGTCTAGTTGAAGGGCTTGATGATTGTAAACCCGAGTTTGATTTTTGAAAACATTGCATATATGGAAAGCAACACCATGTTTCATTTTATTCTAGTCCTCATAAATCTTAGATGGTATTCTAGATTATATTCATGTTGATGTGTTTGGTCTAATTAATGCTCCTTTTCTTTCAAAATCTATGTATTCTTTCAAAATATATGTATTATGTTTTGTTCATAGATGATTATTCAAGAAGGACATTTTTTTATTTTCTCAGAAGTAAAACTCAATTTTTTAGTCAATTTAAGGAATTTAAAACCTTGGTTGAAAATCAAACTAGTAGAAAGATTAAATGTTTGAGGACAGATAATGGTGGTGAGTTTTGTTCAACAAATTTTGATAAGTTTTACAAGGACCATATAATTAAAAAGCATAAAACAACTCCTTACACTTCACAACAAAATGGAGTTGCAGAAAGGATGAATAGAACACTCATGGAAAGGGCAAGAAGTATGCTAAGTAGTGCCAGTTTGGAATAGAATTTATGGGTTGAGGCTATAGCTACCACATGTTATTTGATTAATAGATCTCCCACTTCAACGCTCATGGAAAAGACACCTATGGAAGCGTGGTCTAGTAAGAAGCCCTCGTTGAGACACATTAGAGTCTTTGGTTGTGAGGTGTATGCATATGTTCCCAGTGAAAAAATATCTTAACTAGAGAACAAGGTTGTAAAGTGTATCTTCATTGGTTATGGCATCATGTGAAAGGGTACAAGCTTTGGAACCTAGTTATAAAGAAGGTTCTCTATAGTAGAAGTGTGATCTTCTGTGAGCTGAAACCTTTCACAGTTGATCTATAGCTAGAGATGAAACAAGAAAGAAAGGACATAGTTGAAGTTCCTCTTACACCCAATAAAGATGAACTATGCACAATTGGTGGACCTGTTAATGAGGAGAGCTCAAGTAGCTCTGAAAGTCCTAAACAAGATGAAGAACCTTAGCCTCAGCTTGTGAGGAGGTCTATGCATGCTAAGTGAAAACCTGAAAGGTTTGGATATTCTATGTTAGATTCTAGTTGTGCCTATGCTTTGATTGCTACTATTGATGATACTAGGACTATTAGATAGGCTATGGGTATGTCTAATGTAGATTATTGGTTGGGAGCCATGAAAAAGGAAATGGCATCATTGAAGAAGAATGATACATGGGATCTGGTACCTTTTCCTAAAGGACGAAATCATGTTGGATGTAAATGGTTGTTCAAGAAAAAGATAGGTCTTGATGGTAGTATTGAGAAGCATAAAGCAAGGTTGGTTGCAAAAGGATATTCCCAAGTGGAGGGAATTGATTATGGGGAAATCTTCTCCTGTAGCAAATTTGACATCCATTTGATTCCTGTTATCACTTGCAATAATGTATGATTTAGAAATTGAGCAAATAGATGCGAAGACAAATTTTCTTCATGGTGATTTGAAGGAAGAGATTTACATGTCCCAGCCAGAGCACTTTATTGAAAAACGTAAGGAAAACCTGGTGTACAAATTAAAAAAATCTATGTATGGTTTGAAGAAACCCCCTAGAATGTGATACCAAAAGTTTGATACCTATGTGTTGTCTTTGGGATTTGTGAGATCAATTTTTTATTATTGTGTTTACTTTAAATCTAAAAATGGTTGTCTTCTTATTATTTCCTTGTATGTGGATGATATTTTGTTCATTGGGAATAGTAAGGGTATGATTTTCAAATTAAAATATCAATTGTCAACATAGTTTAAGATGAAAGATTTAGGGTCAACTAGGTATATTCTAGGAATGGAAATTAGAAGGGATAGGGGAAATAGAAAACTTTGGCTCAGCCAAAGAAAGTATATAATTTTTTTCCTAAAGAGGTTTAATATGGTGGATTTCAAGAAGTAAGTTGTTCCAGTGTTGTAGAGAATGAACCATTCTATTGAAGATTGTCCAAAATCTCCTATTGAGATGGAGGACATGACTAGGGTGCCTTATGCAAGTGCAATTGGTAGTTTAATATTGTATGGGAGTGAATTTGCACCCCTTTGGAAAATTCCCCTTTTTTTCCCTTCTCCACTTTAAAAAACCAAATTTGAAGGCTATATTCCACATAAGCCCACTGCCCTCGTTCCACTTGGTGGTTGTTTTGCATGTCAGTAGAGGAATTTCTATCAAGGATGTCTGCATGACCTAAAAATGTTCACATTGCATGCTTACGTCCCTAGAAAATTCCTATTTTTGGAGTAGTAGAGGCGTTACACTTCCCATTGGGGGCCGACTTGTAATGCCCTCTTTGGTCGATAAACCCAAATATGGTCATTTTCTTCACTCTCTCCTTTAAAGTAACTTCTTCTACATGCATTTCATCTTCTAAGCATTCAATCCAACCTCTTGCACTCACTTCAAGCATTCAATCTAGCTCTTTTAATACACTCTTGCACTCCTTAGTGGCAACCACGTCACTCCATCAACTTAGTAGAGAAAGTGTGGAACAACACCATTGCAGTAGGGGCTTGAGTCCTCTCATTTTCTCCCCCATTAGCCTTGAGAGTTCTTGGTGGAGGTGGTAAGCTTTCTACTCGTCTCCTTTATTATTTGGTTGAGTGGCACATTTACTATTTTGTAGTGTTTTAGTGTTCTTTACTGTGGCACATTTCCTTCCTTATCATACTTTTTCTCCATCATTGTAAACTTGGCTATTCGTGGAGGTGGAAACACCAAAACGGCGATATGATTGAGGCAGACCCCTATACAGGCCCCAACAATTTTCCTCTTTTTGTGTAGGAGAACGTGTTTGATCAAGCTAACTAGTCAATAGGATCTTCATCACCTTATCTTTGGTATATTTTCTTTATCACCTTCATTTGTACTTTTCATATTTCATAGTGTTATTTTTTCTCTTTTAGAAGTCACTAGCTAGGTTGCTAGCTCATTTTCTATTAGTTCACATTGTACTTTCGATCCTCTGGTTGTATGGACACCAGCACACCTAAGAGATGCTAGTGTGTCACGCTGTCGTCCCGAAACTACGCTTTCATCCTCAAACAAGGAGCTATCTGAGATATAATTTTGAGCTCGAAAACCAACTTTCCTAGCTTCCTTTTGAATCTTGGGATTGCAAAGTGGTTGTAGGACGTTATAGTCCTCATCATTCTCATCCTCATCTCCAAACACCCCTTTTAGCTGAGGTAAGTTAGGGCAGCCTTCCGCTCTTGGCTCTTTATGACACAGGGCCTTGAACGTGGTTGATCCCCCTCTCTTACATTTTTGGTAAACCTAACATGAACCAACGTTTATTCATTCATGGGTGTTGAAGCTTTTTTCATGTACCCTATAGTCGTTGTACTCCTGAGTGTTGTGAAGGTTTATGTGCATCACAACCCAGTCTACAACCTTCGAGTATATTGCTAGGAGAAGTATACGACACCTTCTAATGGAAAGGATGAAGGTCACCTCTCATCTCTCTATGAGTCTCTTCTCTAAACCTATGTTGGGCCTTGCAACTTAGAGCAGTTGTCTAGAAACGAGATGGGATTCTTCGATGAAACTGATCATGTCCCCACTCTTTTTGCATCTCCTACACCATTGTCAATAGACAAGCTTGAAGTCATTTAGATTCCTTCAGACTATGTCTCTACCCTTGCCAAAGGGTTGGGTGGCTTAGAAAATCATTTGGAAAGAAACCCAAAGATGGCCAGGGTTGCTTGGGTCATTAGCGAGTTAAAAAATATGGTGGGTAAAGATCAAACAGGCATAGAACTCTTGACTAGTCTCATTGGTCTAGCTGAAGTGTGTGCTCCTTTAAACAATCCTAGCTTTGTATAAGGAGTCACTTTTGAAGAGCATGAGGGATAGTTGAGAGTATCGATGCCTCCTACATCTGTCTACATGGTTGATACGGTCCCCTCAATCAACATCCCTTCTGCCTCTAAAAAACCTAACACTATCAAAGTAAATAAAATCCCTTTGGGTTTTAGCTTCACCCCTCTTGTTACCTCTAGAGGCTTTAGCAGGATAACTGGTGGAGTCTTTGGTCATGGTTGTGGCTTTGGTGGTGGAAGCAATGCCAGTGGTGATAGTTCTAGAGGAGGCCATGGTGGTGGCTTTGGAAGCAGAGGTGGCTATGATAGAGGCCCTATTGGAGGCGGTGGCCCTGGTGGTGGTTCTAGTGATAGTTACATCAGTGGCGGTTCCAGAGGTGGCTCCAACGGTGGTTCTGGAGGAGGTTCATCTGGGCCTATGTCTTTTAATGACCCTATTCTAAACACTCTTCTTTAGGATATGGGTAAGATGTAGAGCTAGTTGGTGAGTCTCTCCCAAGCCTCTTCCCAACCTATCTTTCAACCCTTCTTCTAGCATAGCCAGTTGTTAGTAGTGATCTTGAACACTCCCTTCCCTCAAGGAATGGAGATTCCTAAATTTGAAAATTATGGTGTTAAAGGGGATTCATATACACACGTATCCACCTTTAATGCCTTGTGCACAAACTTCTTTCATCATGACGTGTTGATGGCTAAACTATTCCCTCAGTCTCTCAAGGATACAACACTCGAATGGTACTATTCCTTGCCTGATAATTCCATTTTCTCATTTGACCAACTTGTAAACAAATTCCTATGACAATTTCAAGAAAATATTGGACCGAAGATGACCTTTTTGGATCTCGTTCGATGTAAACAAGGAGACAATGAAAAAATCACTAATTGCATAGAGTGCTCCTTTCACAAATCTTGTATCAGCTACCTGATTCTCATGTACAAAAGGTGTTCATAGGGAACTTACAAAGGCCTTGGAAAGAGAAGTTCACCCTTATGAAATACCCTTCCTTCGTGCATTTGTGTGCAACCCTATGAGAGTACCAATAGGTGGTAGTCCAATTCAAAGGGATCATCCTCGTGCTCCTGCTCTAAAGGAAAGTCCATCGTATCGATCTTTGGAAAAGGTAAGACTATTACGAATGTAGTAGCCACTATTGATGACAAAGTCTCAAATGTAATCGAAAGTTCACAAGGCTGTCAGAATCTTATTCTTCCATCTTATAGAAGTTGTTGAAGGATAAGATCATAACCTTGCCGAACCCTAAGCCTTTGAAAGAGCCTTACCCTAACTGGTATGATGGAAGCACTTATTATCAGTACCATCAAGTAAATGGACATGATACCAAATGATGTATGCACCCGCATCACAAGATATAGGACCACATTGAGGATGGTACTATTCATCTCGATAGGAGTAAACATAATGCTAATAAGTCAGTGGTGAAAGCTAATAATGAATTGTAGATATACACAAACCCATTTCCATCGCATTCTACTAACATGGTTATCAATCCCACTGATTCTATCACTCAACCTAAGGCCTATGTTAACATGGTCATGGTGACTTCTACCACACAACCCAAACCCGATTTTCCAGACATAACATTCACATCACAAGGCTTTCCCTTAAACAACAAGCCCTCTCCCCTCTACATTCCCACTCACCTCAATGGTAACATTGAGATGGGGGTCTTGGTAGACCCCAAAAGATGTGTGAAAATCATTACAGAAGAAACATTAGTATTAAATTCATTATTTAGGGAAGAGAATGAAGAAACAAAATATACCATCCACACGCACGATGGTATGTGTCTCAAACCATATGGCTTGATAAATTTTTCTATCCTAGTTGGACCTAGGGTTGTTGATGCAATTTTTGATGTTATACCAGAGTTAGACTTATTCAAGTTGAAGCTAGGCATACCTTGGCTAGCTTCCATGAATGGAATCACCTCTTTTGTTCACAAATATTTAAAGTTTTCCCACGAAGGTTTCATGCATATAATGCATGACACCGAATGCCAGCCTTTGGTGTCTCATGGTAGATACCCATTGGATCACTTTTGGCCTTCCCTAGTCAGTTTGCTTCCTCCAAGAATGCTTCCTCCAAGAACAAACCTACTTTACAAGAATTATGTAAAGTATAAGACTGGGGGCAAGGGAAAACCTACAGTAGTTAGTCGCCTCCTCTTCCCAAGAGGAGAAGGAGAAGCCTACACCAACTTACCCCTCTTCCTAGGGGGAAAGGAGAAGTATAAGCCGATTCCCTCTCCTTCCCATAAAGGAAAAGAGAAGGTTTCCCCTCCTAAAGCTACCTCATCCTCTCCCCTTTCATAGGAAGAGTACTAGATGAGCAAGCCCGGTGATTATTCCCTGAGTCCAATGGTATCTCCTTGGCATAGGCCTAAGATCAAGAAATTAGATCTCCCTAATGAATACCCTAGACCATGGTATTACTTGTATGGTAGATAGAGAGGTTCTCGAAGGGAATTCGATCCACAGCCTCCCACCATTCCTTTTCTCAAAGCAGTCAATGGGAAGAAGCTCACTGTCGAGGCCCTTGAGCCAACTCTTCCTGTTGCTTCTCAATCTACTCCTCCTACTCCTATTCAAGATTTTGTTCCTCCACTAGAAACAACTGTAATGGACATTCCCATGGTTGAGCATGAGCCTTCTATTCCCTCTCATCCTCGGGCCTCTGGTTCAAAGAGTCGAAGAAACTGCCTTGCATACGAGTGCAAGCACTGGCGAAAGGCTCTTGTGGCTAAGAAAGCCGCCATACAGAGGAAGGAAGAAGAAATGACTGCCCATCTACCTGGGCATTTCACTGTGTCCTCATCTCTCCTTCACCCTATTTCTGTTCAACCTAATTTAGTCTCCTCTTTGGTTCCAATTATGAGTGCATCTGACCTTAAAAAGGTACAGGTGTTTATTGAGCTCCTTCGACAAAAATTCCTTTGCTAATGTCCCTTCTGAACATCCCACCTTTCCAAAACCCATAGATATGATGAACACCTTGGTAGTGTCTACTATGGTTTTCTCTATCTCCTCTTCCTCTACACCTCTCGCCTCATCTATGGGGAGTTCACCTCCCTTGGTAGAGAAAAATGTGGAGGGTGGTCCTTCTAGTAATGGAGGAAATAAGGGGAGCCCACCCTCTCTAAAGAATGGCTCTATGCTAACTTGTTCTATCCTACTAATGGAACCAATTTTGGCTTCCCCCAAGTTCATCACCACTCCTTATTCATTCGATGAGCCCAGTAGTGAATCTCAAGCACAACCTTCTCCATTCATTGAAGTTAGACATGGCACCCCTATGAGGTGTATGTTTAACTTTGTGGATGAAGTTCCTAAATTGTCAGCAATCTTCATGAAATAACTGACCCTAGCTCCATAAGAGCTTGATGGAGAGGACCTTGTTGGGCCCTCTTCCTTAGCCCTTGTCACAGGAGGGTTAGAAGCTCCTCCCCTAAACATTCCACCACTCCAAGCTTGTCCTCCTTCCCCCTACAATGATCTAGTGTGGGAAGCAAATGACCTCTTGGTTCATCAGTGTTAGGGGGAGGCCCCTTCTTTACCTTTAGATTAGATGTGTGTATGTGTTGTGATGTGTTCCCCCATGATCATGTTATGTGTGCCTAGATGATCCTTATCACCCTTGTTGGTGCTTGGATATAGGCATGATTTTTGTGTCGTAAACCTTCCTCTATTTGTATCATCATTCTTCCATGTTTGTGCTTGATTTTTGATAAATTGGGGATGATGCAAAGTGTTGGGGACATTTAGGCTTCCCTTCCATATTGACCCAATTTTTTATTTTTACTTTGTCTTCTCGTGCATTCTTCACATAGCTTGATATAGTAGGGGATTCATGAAAATTCATTTTATATATTATTATTACATTGCATATATATTTATGAGTGGTTCTGACCCTGAAATATCAGGCTACCCCTGTGCCCTTTGTTCATGATATTTCCTTTTTTTCTTTTTCTTATCTTTCTCTCTTCATTACTTAAGTTGTCCCTTTCATGTGTGAGAACTCTACTTCTATGACATTTTGATTTTTAGAAAAATGCATTCATTGTCAACAAATATTTTCTTGAAAATCCCCCCTTCTTCAAAAATGCATTCAAAATTAGGGATTCTTTCAAGCAAACTTGATAATTTCCCTTCAAAGTGGGAGCAACTTTGACCTTCCCCTTGTGAGGGGGCATTTTTTGAATTCCTTGATGGAGTGATTCCTTGATGATGAATCGATTCGAGAAAGAAAGATCTCTTTTGTACTTTCGAGTAGTGCGTCCCTTGAGTGGACCCCCTCTTCACAATGGGTTCTTGAGGGACCCCTTTGAAAGTTTTCAAGCTTGCTAATGATCTGCATGACTGTCCCCTTGCCTACATAGTTGCTTTTTGACATGATCTATCTATAGGTGAATGTGTCACCACTTCTTGACTCTATGGAGTCTGCTTACTTCAGTTTCCTCCATGCGAGAGATATTGGAGGTTACCTCTGTGTAGGTCTATGGGCCTATAGGGCACTTTCTTTAAGCTTCCTCCATGCAAGAGATCTTGGGGGTCACTCCCCTATAGTTCTACGGGCTTGTAAGGCGCTTCCTTGGGTATTCTTCATGTGAGAGATCTTGGAGAATATCCTCCTTGTAGGTTTTCAATTCTATAAGGCACTTTCCTTGGCTTCCTTCATGTGAGAGATCTATGGGGACACCTCCTTACAGGTCTGCGGATCTATAAGGTGCTTTTTCTCAGTTTCTTTCATGTGAGAGATCTTGGAGGACACGTTCCTTGCAGGACTAAGAGCTTGTGAGATGCTTACTTCTCGATTTCCTTCATGTGAGAGATCTTGGAGGTCGCCTCCTTGCAGGTCTGCAGGCCTGTAAGGCACTTTCATTCTTTAGCTTCATAGTTTTGAGTAGCTATGAAGTCCCTTACTTGCCCTACACCTTCAGGTTTTCCATATCCTAGTCTACTTCCTCAATGGTTCAAGTATACATTTCTAACCCTACTATTCTTTGATCTACTTTATCAAAGCACTCATTAGTATTTGTGCTCACTAAAGTGGGGGAAAAATATATGGGAGTGAATTTTCACCCCTTTCACAAATTCCCCCTTTTTTCCCTTCTCCACATTAGAAAACCAAACTCAAAGGCTATATTACACATAAGCTTGCTACCCTCATTCCACTTGGTAGTTGTTTTGCATGTTAGTAGAGGAATTTCTATCAAGGATTCCTATGTGGCACACAAATGTCTATGTGGCATGCTTATGTCCCTACAAATTCATATGTTTGGAGTGGCAGAGGTGTTGCACTTCCCATTGGGGGTCGACTTGTAACGCCCTCTTCGACCGACCGACCCAATATGGTTGTTTTCTTCACTCTCTCCTTCAAATTCACTCCTTCTACATGCATTTCATCTTCTAAGCATTCAATCCAACCTCTTGCACTCACTTCAAGCATTCAATCTAGCTCTTTTAGCAACACTCTTGCACTCCTTGGTAGCAACAACATCACTCCATCAACTTAGTAGAGCAAGTGTGGAACAACACCATTGTAGCAAGGGCTTGAGTCCTCTCATTTTCTCCCCCATTAACCTTGAGTGCTTTTGGTGGAGGTGGTAAGCTTTCTACTCCTCTCCTCTATTATTTGGTTAAGTGGCACATTTATTGTTTTGTAGTGTTTTAGTGTTATTTACTATGACACATTTTCTTCTTTATCATACTTTTTCTCCATCGTTGCAAACTTGGCTGTCCTTGGAGGTGGAAACACCAAAACGGGGGTTTGACTAAGGTAGACCCCTATATAGCCCCCAACAATTTTCCTCTTTTTGTGTGCAGGAGAATGTGTTTGATCAAGCTAGCGAGCGAATAGGCTCTTCTATGAAATCATCTTCATCACCTTAGCTTTGGTATATTTTCTTTATCACCTTTGTTTGTACTTTTCATATTTCATAATGTTATTTTTCTCTTTTAGAAATCACTAGCTACCTAGGCTACTAGCTCATTTTTTGTTAGTTCATGTTGTACTTTCAATCCTCTGGTTGTACAAATGCCAACACACCTGAGAGACACTAGTGCATTGTGTTGTCCCAAAACTATGCTTTTTTCCTTGGATAGAGAGCTATCAAAGATACAGTGTTAAGCTCAAAAACTAGCTCACCTAGCTTCCTTTTGAATCTTAGGGTTATAGAGTGGTTGTGAAACTTTATTGTCCTCATCATTATCATCCTCATCTCCAAACACCCATTTTAGCTAAGGTAACTTAGGATAGCCTTCTGCTTTTGGCTCTCTGTGACCTGGGCCTTGAATGTG
>VDFB02000002.1:232535722-232560341 GCA_007258455.2 Sequoia sempervirens
TGTCTCCAATGTGATGTTCTCTGGTTATTTGAATTGGTGTAACAAGTTTATATCTAGTTTGTCAGTGCACATTTGTTATATCTATATGGTCAATTGATTGGTTCTTTCAAGTAAAGATTAAACCCTCTAAGTTGATCATAGTAATTACAAAATGTCAGTTGGATCACTAAGAAGAACTCAGTAATCATAACCTTGCATTTTTATACAAGCTATAAACTAAATCATATGCTGAACAACTTGAATGCTTTCCAGAATGAAGTACTTGTTTCATATTTCTCTTGACTCTGCATACCCTATAAGGCACTGGTCTCTCCATTTTCATCATTTAGTTTCATTCATATTTTTACATCTGTTAACTGAGCATATTAGGATTTAGTCTTGAATATTGGTATTCAATTTATACCAAATTTGATTTCATTTTGTCCAATTCCATCTGCCATCGTGGACAAGTCACTGTAAGAGAGAAGATCATAAGTCAAGTCTACTTTATCCATTTAGGTACACTCGCCTAGGTCTAGCAACACCTGAAGAGTAGAAGGTTTAAGCCATTTAACCTTGTCGTATCAAGAGATTGGCAGCCTCTTGAGGTACCCTTTACCTACATTTTTGAGAGCTAACAGGACCCTATACAACCCCAAAAATTTTCCCCTCTTTCTTGTGTGTAGGTGATGTGCATTTGGAGCTAGCTTGTGAATCGATACATTGGTGAGATCATTTTCATCACTCTAGCTTTCATCTATCTACTTCATCACCTTCATTTGTACTTTTTGTACTTTATCATTATGTTTTTCTCCTTTAAGAATAGCTAGCGAGGCTATTAGTTTGTTTTTTGGTATTTTATATTATAATCTCCACCATCTATTCATACAAATGCCAACATGCCTGAGAGACACCAGCGCACCGCGCTATCATCCCAAAACTGCACTACCATCCTCAGACAAAGAGTTATCTAAGGTACAATATTGACTCTAAAAACTAGCTTGCCTAGCCTAAACTTGAATTTCAGGTTTGAAGGGTGATTGAAGTACTTCATAGTCCTCATAATTCTCAATCCCTATCTAAAACATCTATTTAGAGCAAGGTAAGTTAGGGAAACCCTCCGCTCTCAGCTCTATGTGACCTAGAGCCTTGATGTGGTTGGTCCCCATCTTTTACATTTTTGGTGAACCTGACATGAACCATTTTGGTTCTATCTTGCAGTACTAAAAACTCCTTTCCTCATGTTCTATGAGTGTTGTAGGTGTGAGCGTTGTGGGGCCTTTCACCTCGCAACCCAACCTATGACCCCTAGTAGGTGTAGTTGGAAGGTTCCATAGGTGTTGCATAATGAAATCTTAATTGGGTCACTATCTCATTTTATAACCTTTTGGAGGCTTTGTGAAAGTATCATTTAGTGCACATGATGGCCTCCTTTTTGCATCAACCTATCCCCTATGTGCAGCCTGCAAGTAGTATTCCAGGTATAACCTTTACCTCCCAGGACTTGTCGATGGGTTTTAATAGAGAACCATCTCCTCTTTATATCCCTACGTGAATCAATAGGAACAATATAGTAGGCATTATTTTTGACCTGATGTCTCAGGTAAACATTAAAACTGAGGATATCATGTTAATTAATTTCCTACATAAATATGGGTACAACACACTTGTGAGCACCATTCATACACATAATGGTCTTTTCATGACTTCCTATGGTAGCATCACCTTGTCGGTCCTTGTTGGACATAAATCTATAAACCTGTTGTTTGACATAGTCCTAGGGTCTGAACTCTTCAAAGTGAAGTTGGGTATCCCCTAGCTAGTAACTATGAATGAAATTCCCTCGATTGTGTACAAATGTTTAAAATTTATCCATGAGGGTTCCATACATGTGATTCATGACATCGGTTATAGACTATCAATCGTAGGTGATAGTTATTTCTTAGATCACTTTTGGCCAACACCCATTGGTCCTCTCCTACCTAGAAGGGATCTCTTGTACCAAACTTATCAAAATTACAAGAAAGGATTCTTAACACCTAGAGTGAGGTACCCTCCATCACCTTATGTTGTTTCACATAGGGCTTGCCTAAAAGCTAATAGTGATGCCACCAAGGCCCATAGAAGAGAAGAATAAAATCCCTCCTAGGTTATCTCTTCTTCCTCTTCTTCCATTATTCAACCTGATGCTCCCTCTCACCTTGTTGTGGTTCCATCGAATTCTATCCCATGCTTATGAGAGAATCCTATGGTTCTTGCTTGGCGAAAACCTAAGTGTCCCGCATTTGAACTTCTTATTCTTCCCCAGAGCCTAGGCTCATTCGATATGGCAGAATAAAAGGTCCCCATGGGGAATCCTCTATGCCTTGGCCTCCATAGCTTCCCACCGCTTTTTCTCCCAAAGTAGTAAATGGGAAGAGGCTCACTAATGAGGCACTAGAGCCAACTCCCCCCATTTTTTCTCAACCTTCTCCTCCTGCTCCTATTTAGGAGCCTATCTCTCCATTGGAAGTGACTATGATATACACTCCTATGGCTAAGCAGGAGCCTTCCACTCCTTCACAACTTCCAGTGTCTACCTCAAAGAATCACCAAAAAAACCTTGTGCATGAGTGCAAGCATTGGAAAAAGGCTCTAGAGATTGAGCAAGCTGCTTTGCAAATAAAGGAAGAGGAGATTACCACCCCTATATCAGGGCCTCCTGTTGTGTCCTCCTCTCTCCTCCCCTCTGCTTCCATTCAGTCAAGCTTTGTATCGCTTCCAGCTCCTGTTGTGAGTGCGACTGACCCCAAAAAGGTGTAGGTGTTTATCACTCCTTTGACGGAGCCACCTCTATTGATGTTCATTCTAGACATCCTGCCTTTCTTGAAACCCATGAATATGTTGAATACTTTAGTGGTATCCATTACGAGTTTCTCCTCCTCCTCTTCCTTTATGCCTCTCTCCTCATCTATGGGGAGTTTTCATCCCTTGATGAATCAAAAAGTAGAGGTTGTCCCCTCTAGCAATGGAGGGTGTAAAGGATCCCACCTTCTCCAAAAGGTGGTCCTACACTAGCTTGTTACATCCTAGTGATAGAGCAAGCCCCGGCTTCCCCTGAGTTTGTCACTACTCTTGAGTCATTCAATGAGCCTAATGGTGAATCTCAGGTGGTGAATCTTGGGCATCACCCTCTTGGTCTATTCAGGTGTGACATGACACTTTGGTAAAGTGGATGTTCAACTCTCTAGATGAAGTTTTAGCCTTGTCAGTGATCTTCACAAAATCACTAACCATAGCTCCAAAAGTTCCTAGCAAAGAAGATGTTGTGGGGACTTCTTCCTTATCCCTTGTTGTGGGAGGGTTGGAAGCTCCTCCCCTTAATATTCCACAACTAAAGGCTTGTCCTCCATCCCTTTATGATGATCTATATTGGGAAGTGTATGACCTCTTGGTCAATGAGTGTTAGGGGGTAGCCTCTTTTTTATCTTTAGATTAGATGTGTGTGTGTTGTGATGTGTTCCCTTGTACTTGTGCCATGTTTTCATGGATGACCCTTGTCACCCTTATTGGTGCTTGGATATAAGACTGAATTTTTCTCGTAAACCTTCTTCTATTTGTATCATCATTATTCCATGTTTGTGTTTGATTTTCGACAAATTGGGGATGATGCAAAGTGTTGGGAGCATTTAGGCTTCCCTTCTATGTTGACCCAATTTTTTAATTTTTACTTTGTCTTCTTGTGCATTCTTCACATGGTCTAATATAGTAGGGGGTTGATGATTGTTCATTTATATACTATTTTATACTTATATATATATATATGAGCAGTTCTGAACCTAAAATATAAGATCACCCCTATGCCCTCTATTTGTGTTTATTTATTTATTTCTCTTTTTCCTCTCTTTTTCTCTTATTTTCTTGAGTTGTCCCTCTCATGTGTGACAATGCTATTTCTATGATGCTATGATTTTCAGAAAATTCATTCATCACCAACGAATCTTTTCTCAAAAATCCTCATGAAAATTTCTTTTTCAAAGCCACATTCACAACTAGGACCCCTAATGGAACATTTTTCCTTCATCATGGGTTCACAAAGAAAGAACTTGAGAAATTTTCTTGGAGGTGGAAGTAGATTTGGCATTCCACTCATGAGGAGGCATTTTCTTCCTTTCAAATTCCTTGATGAAGTGAACATCTTTCAACAAGATTCCTTGATGATGAATCAACTTGAGAAAAAAAAAAATCACTTTCAAACAGTATGTCCCTTGATTGAAACCCCTCTTTCATTTCGGGTTCCCAAGGGACCTCTTTGTAAGCTTTCCAACTTGTAAATGGTCTACACGACCGTCTGCTTACTTTCCTACATGGTCACTTTGTTTCAGACATGCTTTATCTACAGGTAAACATGTTGCTTTGCAGGTGCTCCTGCGAAGCAGCTTTCCAATTTAACTCTAGGGAGTCTCCTCCTTTGGGTTTCCTCCATGCAAGAGATCTTTGGGAATGCCTCCTTGTAGATCTACGAGCTTGTAAGGAACTTTCATCTAGGTTTCCTTCATGTGAGAGATCTTGGGGGATACCTTCTTGTAGGTCTACAGGCCTGTAAGATGCATACTTCACAAGGCTTCCTTCATGTAAGAGATCTTTGGGGCTTCCTCCTTGCAGGTTTACGAGCCTGTAAGATGCTTTCATCCTATCAGATTTGTCCATCGTTGGTTTGAGGGCCTTTGTTGTACCTTGTGCAACTTCATAGTTTTGCAAGACTATGGATTTTTTTGTTTGAAACTCCTTAGGTAACATACTTGTGGAGTCCTTTGCCTACCCTATGCTTTCAAGTTTTTCAAATCATGGTTTGTTTCCTCGATGATTCAGGTATAAATTTCTAACCTTACTAGCTCTCTGATCTACTTTACCAAAGAACTCATCAGTATTCATGCTCACTAAAGTGGGGGGAAAATTTATTGGAGTGAATTTTCAAACCTTACATAGATTCCCCTTTCACATACCCTCACATTAGAAAATCAAATCCAAAGGAAAAATTCCACATCACCTAACTACCTTTTGTCCATTTGGTAGTTTTTAGTTGTGTTGGTGGGATAATATTTTTTGGGGACGCGGGCACGGCGTGCTGCCATCCTTGAAAAATTCCCATGTCTAAAGTTAGCAAAGGCATTACACTTTTGATTGGGGATAAATTGTAACGTCCCTCTTCAACCAACCGACCCAAAAATTCCTTATTCTTCCTCATTATTCCTTCAAATTCATCCATTCTCACTTCATTTGGATCTCTAAGCATTCAATCCATTCTCTAAGCAACAAATTTGCATTCTCTTAAAATTTTCCAACTTCACTTCACTTTCAAGCAACACTTCAACACTCCATTGTAGCAACAACACTCCATCAATGATCCAAGTGGATACTTGTCATCAAAATTGAGGTGTTCCACATGCTCCAAATTTCAGTATCATCTTGAAGATCTTAGAAAAAAAATGCAACTTGAGTGAGCGAAAAAGGAGCTTGTATGCTCAAGTTATGGCTAGTCAAAGTTGGGGTCAAACTGAGTATAGAGGACTATCAAAAAGGTGAAAAAATAATCATCTCAAAACTGGTCAAAATCAGCATCATGTCAAAAATCTCATTGCCATGATTCTGATGACATTCGTTTCGTGTCAAACGGAGTCCGTATGTGAAAGCTATGACCAATCAAAGTTGTGGTCAAACTTGGTCAAAATGTTGACATGTCAAGTGGGTGACGTGGCACAACTGACTTTTAGAGACTGACACATGGCAAGAGTAAATGGCATGGCATAAATATGGATTAAGCCATAATTATCAAAGGAAAAAAAATGTATTGTTTAAAAAATTAAAATAAGGAGGATTTAGTGGGATTTGATCCCTTAACCCATGCCTTAAAATCCTCTTGCCTTACCTTTCTCCATGATAAAAGGAAAACCCCTCAATATATATAAATCTTTAAATTAGATTTAATTCCCCTAAATATAATGTCTACCTTAGAATAATATTTACAATATATATCCTTTATGAACTTTTAAAAGGAAACTCAAATGCCTTAAAATAAGGGTTTCCAAAATATTAAAAGTTTAAGGATTTAATCAAGATCTTTTGAAAAAGGGCATTTAAAGATTGTTAAAAGGATTTTTACGATTACCTTTTAACGCCCAAAACTATAAGGGCATACAATTAAAAGGGGTTAGGATTTTTATGATTTTAAAGGGAGATTATTTTTATAAATAAGGAAGATTTTCAAAACTACATATGTAAATTTTATGGGGGATTTTTGGAGATAGGGTAGTTTTTTTCAAATCATATGGTTAGTAACCATATTGAGCAATTTTTATGTATAAAAGGGGGGAATTTAGGACTTGGGAACCAAGTGATTTTTGATTGAGAAAATTATACTATAACTAAGTGGTGACTTATGAGAGAATTTTGAACTATGGAGAGAATTTGTATGGAGAGTTTGAGTGTCTAAATCTCTGCATCAAAGGAGTGTTACTCTGCTGCACTTGTAGGAGGAAGACTTTGAAACTCTTGAAGACTTGAAATTGTATTTTTTTGATTCCTTATAATCAGTTTAGAGTATAATCAAGGATCAATCACTCTATTAGAGAGGGACCCAGAGACATACCCATATTGGCAAACTTCATTATCAACTTCTGTTTTGTCTTCTCTCTTCTATCTCTCTTTCATTATGTTCATCACTTTATTATTACTATGTTCATTTAAAGTATTTTAATTATGTTATTACATTTTAAGACCTTGAATTTTAATCATTGTAAAATTTATTATTCATGTACAATAGTCCTAGATCCTAACCTCAAATCAAGTGGTATAAGATCTTTCTTGTGACTGGTGTTTGCAAAGGTGAATGATAAAAAGATGAAAGGAGCCGACGAGGGGAAGGCACACTTGTAGAGTATAATCTTGAGATCGAAAAATGGAGGACATTGAAAATGTCAAAAATGGTAACTGAACATGAGATTCTAGAGCTTGATGAAAGAAGCTTTCAGAAAGCTTTCCTTGAAATGAAGGCAATGATAGAAGTTCTTTTTTAGGAAAGGCAAGAAAAGTGGCAACAAAATAAGTGTGAAAAAGGAGATATTTCAAAGCGAGAGAAGCGTGAAGATTGAAAGGAAAAAAGAAAAAGACCAAGAGGTGGTGATGAGCCTCCAGAAACTCCTTCTCCATCTTCTCCTTCTTCTTCTACTGATTCTACTTCTTCTTTTCATCATTTTAAGGGTGCACATAAGCCTAGAATTTAAAAATTCGATGTAAAATTTGATCTACCTAAGTATTGTGGGGAATTGAATGCTAAGAAATTAGATGACTAGGTTCAACAAGTAAAAGTCTATTGTAGAGTCCAAAAACTCTTTGATGATGCTTCTAGGATCTAGTTAGTTACTCTTCAGTTGGGAGGAGCAACTCTCACCTAGTGGGAGAGTAGAACTCGAGTAGAAATATCACAACATGGTAGAGTCAATTTAACTTGGGTAGAATTTGTTAATGCTCTTAAGAAGAAATTTTATCCCCTAGGCCATATGCAATAGTTAATGATGGACTAACAAATTTTTATGCAAGGGAAAGGTCAAACTGTCCAAGAGTACACCCATGAATTCAGGAAAAGGGCTATTGCATTGAATGTTCCATTGTACACCCAGGATACCTTGCTTAAGTACATAGGTGGTCTTCACTCTTATCTAAGACATTCCATTTTGGTTTTGAATCCTAGTAATTTGGATGAAGTATATGCACAAGCCATAGATTTAGAGTCAAGAGGTAAGAGTATTGTCATTGATAAGTTTGACAAGAAGCCATCTAAGCTTGAAGGTAAATCTAAAGATACACTAAAGGGGAAGACAACAACTACCATTAAGAAGGATGATAAGCTCACATGCTCTCATTGTGATAGGGAAGGTCATGATGTAGATCATTGCTAGAAGTTGCACCTAGAATTGAAGCCGAAATGGGCTCATAAACAGAAAGAAAAGAAGGAGACCACAAATGTTATGGATCTTGGTTCAAAGTCTGAAGATGAAACTAAGATAATAGCAATGGGGTTGAAAGGTAAGGATTTATCTACCAATGTCTCTATTGTTAGTTGTGCCTCTTCTTCTCAAGTATATGATGTTCCTAAAGATAGGAAAAGAAATGAGCTATTTCACATAAGGGTGGTTGCTAAGCACAATAAAATTGATACTCTCATAGATAGTGGGTTTCAAATTAACCTAATCTTAGAAGATGTTGTAAGGAACTTGGGAATGAATAATACACAACATAAGAGACCTTATCCACTAGTTTGGGTTTGTGAAAATAATGAATTGCAAGTAACAAGGCAATGCATTCTAAGATTCACAATCACAAGTAAGTTTGTTGATGAGGTACAGTTTGATGTGGTTCCACTAGATATATGTGGGATAGTGTTGGGTAGCCCCTCTTTATATGATCAAAAATCTATTTTCTATAGAGAACCTAATCATTATCATTTTTTTAAAGATCCAGTATCAAATATATTGTACATTCTCACAGGATCAAGACTGGTAAATCTTTTGCAAACATAGGGCAGTTAAAAAGGGTGATTAATGCAAGTAAATATTTATCTCTTATGTCTATTAATTCAAGTGGTTCTAAACATGAACTTGAGGTAATCAAGGCTAATCAAATGTTGCAGGATACACCAATAGTACAACATGAGGAAACAATAAATGAAAGCATTAACAATCCAAGTCCGCAACTTTTGGTTGGGAATTTGGAGATTCCCTTTGGTAAAAATGTTCCTGTTGTGAAAGATAAAACATGTTGTTGATTCATTCTCTTTTGTATCTACATTGTTATTCATCTTGATATTAGTCAGTGTTTATTGGTTAATGGCTATAACAATTGATGTAGATGCCTATGGAAGTGATAGGATGATGCATCTGTTCAACAATGTTATTGTAGTCCTAATTGTGGTGTTGAGCCAGGTGTATAGATGGACAAGTGGGGAGGCCATGCCCTCACTTAAAGTTTGAATAAATGTAACTTTTGGAGGTCCAAAATCTCTCTAGTGGGGAGGACTAATCTAGGTGGATACTTGTCCTTAGAAATTGAAGTGTTCCAGATGCTCCATATTTTAGCATCATCTTGAAGAGCTCAAAAAATAGAAACCAGCATAACTTGAACAGGAAAAAAAGGAGCTCATATGCTCAAGTTATGGTCAGTCAAAGTTGGGGTCAAACTGGGTACAAAGGCCAATTAGAAAGGTGAAAAAAATATCATCTCCAAAATGGTCAAAATCAGCATCATGTCAAAGAGCTCATCACCACAATTATGAGGACATTTGTTTCGCATCAAACGGAGTTCGTATGTGAAAGTTATGACCGGTCAAAGTTGTGGTCAAACTTGGTCAAAATGTTGACATTACAAGTGGTTGGCGTGGCATAGCTGACCTGTCAGAGACTGACATGTGGCAAGAGTAGATCACATGGCATAAATATGGATTAAACCATAATTATTAAAGGAAAAAAAATGTATGGTTTAAAAAATTAAAATAAGAAGGATTAGGGGGATTTGATCCCTTAACCCATGCCTTAAAATCCTCTTGCCTTACCTTTCTCCATGATAAAGGAAAACCCCTTCGTATGTATAAATATTTAAATTATATTTAATTCCCCTAAATATGATGTCTACCTTAGAATAATATTTACAATATATATCCTTTATGAACTTTTAAAAGGCAACTCGAATGCCTTAAAATAAGAGTTTCCAAAATATTAAAAGTTTAAGGATTTAGTCAAGATCTTTTGAAAAAGGGCATTTAAAGGTTGTTAAAAGGATTTTTATGATTACCTTGTAACACCTAAAACTATAAGGGGCAGCAATTAAAAGGAGTTAGGATTTTTATGATTTTAAAGGGAGATTAGTTTTATAAATAAAGAAGATTTTCAAAACTACATATGTAATTATGGGAGATTTTTGGAGATAGGGTAGTTTTTTCAAATCATATGGTTAGTAACCATATTGAGAATTTTTTGGTGTATAAAAAGGGGGGAATTTAGGACTTGGGAACCAAGTTATTTTTTATTGAGAAAATTATACTATAACCAAGAGGTGACTTATGAGAGAATTTTGAATTGTGGAGAGAATTTCTATGGAGAGTCTGAGTGTCTGAATCTATGCATCGAAGGAGTGTTACTCTGCTACACTTGAAGGAGGAAGACTTTGAAACTCTTGAAGACTTGACATTGTATTATGTTGATGCCTTGTAATCAATTTGGAGTATAATCAAGTATTGGTCACTCTGTTGGAGAGGGACCTAGAGATGTAGCCATATTAGTGAACTTCATTATCAACTTGTGTTTTGTTTTCTTTCTTCTATCTCTCTTTTATTATGTTCATCACTTTATTATTACTATTTTTTTAAAAGTATTTGAATTATGTTATTACATTTTAAGACCTTCAATTTTAATTTTTGTAATTATTTATGTGCAACGGTCCTAGATCCTAACATTAGATCAATCAACTCCACATAGCAAGTGTGAAGCAAGCCATAGCAGTGTAGGCTTGGTGTCTTGTGAGACCTCCTCTCATCATCTTTGAGGTTGTGACTTTGTCAAGTCCTCATTCTCCTCCATTGACTAGTGAGATTTTGGGTGGAGGTGGTAGCATTTCATTCCTCTCCTTTTTGATTTGGTTGAGTAGCATTTTAATATTTTGTAGTGTTTATTGCACTCTCTACTTTATTTACTTCTTTATCACATATTTCTATCTCATTGCTATCTATCTATCCGTGGAGGTGGAAACACCAAAATGAGGGTTTGACTGAGGTAGGGCCCTATATAGTCCCAATAATTTTCCCCTCTTTCTTGTGTGTAGGTGATGTGCATTTGGAGCTAGCTAGCGAACTGACACATTGGTAAGATCGCTTTTGTCACTCTAGCTTTCATCTATCTACTTTATCACCTGTACTTTTCATACTTTATCATTCTATTTTGGTCCTTTAAGAATAGCTAGCTAGGCCATTAGTTCAATTTTTGGTATTTTATATTGTACTCTTCATCCTCTAGTCATACATGTGGTATTGCACCCAAGAGACACCTGTGTGCCATCTTGTTGTTCTAGAACTGTGTTGCTATCCTCGGATAGAGAGCTATCTAAGGTATATTATTAACTTTGAAAACTAACTCGCCTAGCCTAAACGTGGATTTTCGGTCTGAAGGGTGATTGAAGTACTTTATATTTCTAATCATTCTCGATCCCTATCTGAAACACCCCTTTAGAGTAAGGTAAGTTAGGGCAGCCCTCTGCTCTCATCTCCCTATTACCTAGAGCCTTGACATGGCTAGTCCCCCTCTCTTACACTAGCTAAAATATCCTCACTTTCTTGCATAATTTTGTTAAATGATTTAGGCTTTCTCTTAGATGTAGGAGTATCATCACTAGAAGAAGAATCATGAGGAGAAATTTCAACATTTTCATCATCACTATCACTATGAGTAAGAGATGCATTAGGAGGGTTAAGAGAAGATTCAACTTGAGGATTATCCTCCACAATTGACAATAACTTTATTTTGAGAAGATTCAATATCATCCACTTCAGAACAATCATGAACACCATTTTCAACAATGCATACATCTCTAGAAACTTTAACTTTGTTAGTAAGAGGATTATAAACTTTATAAGCTTTAGAATTTTCATCATAACCAACAAAAATATGATAAGAATATTTAGGATCTAGTTTTTTCCTCTTTTGTTTAGGTTTGCGAACATAAGCAATTGAAGAAAAAATTGTTAAATGCTTAAGATTGGGCTTCCTACCAGACCAAGCTTCTTTAGGAGTTATATCCTTTAAAGATTTAGTAGGAGTCCTATTAATAATGTAAGTACCACAAAACATATCTTCAACCCAAAATTTATCAGGCATATTTTCAGCATGTAACATAAATCTAGTTATTTCAACAATAGTTCTATGCTTCCTTTTCGCTACACCATTTTGTTGAGGTGTATAGGGAATAGTTAGCTCATGCTTAATACTAAATTATTTCAAATAACTATTACAATAATTGTTGACATATTCTTTACCATTATTAGTTCTAAGAAGTTTAAGTTTAAAACCATATTTGCTTTCAACAAATTTGTGAAATTTAGAAAATATATCAAGAACTTGATCCTTACTATGAAGAAAATAGATCCAATTTCTTCTAGAAAAATCATCAACAAAATTAAGTGCATACCTTGATCCTTGGATGGAGTTATTCTCCATGGGTCCCAAAAGGTCACTATGAACTAGGTGCAGCTTATGATTTTCCCTCCATGATTGTGTTCGATTATAGAAAACATTGAGAGGGGGGAGGGGGGGAGGTGAATCAGTGTTGTAGATTTCAAAACTTTAATTTACTTTCTTTTGACAAATTTGTAAACATAAATAATGATGATGACAACACTTAATCAGTTTGGCATGCTTCATCAATGTAAGAATCTAAATAAGGAACAATAATCAATATAAAATACTTAGACATGAATAATGATAAGTAAATCACACAATAACTAAAACCATGACACAATAAATTTTAGGAGTGGAAAACCCTCGTGGGGTAGAAAAACCACTCAAAATTGCCTCAATAGCTTAATCAAAATGCCTCACTAGCTACAAATACGTCATTGGCAACACAAGCCTCACTGGCTACAAATGCCTCATTGGAAACACAAACCTCACTGGCAATGATCATATTGTCTCACTCACATGATCACTTACAACTTCCCAAAGATCAAATGAAAATATACAATACAAAGCATGTTTCTTTGTTTCACTATAAAAAAAAATTTCCCTTTCAATCTAATACATTCCATATCCTAAAGACTAGTTCAATTGGAATATTTAAAATATAAAATATATTAGTTTATACAATCTATTTTTCACATTACTTGCAAAACTTCTTTACAAAATTATGTTTATACATTCAACATGAGAACTTTGCGAAAGCACCAAACATCAAACAATGATAAATCACTATTTATATAAGCATTCCAAGAATGGTAACTACTATAAACTGCCTTTCAAATAATGCCACATGTAACTTGTTAACTGTCTTCAAAACTGCCCCTTGAATCATCAATGGTATATCATCCTTCGAATAACATCATCATATGTAACCACTAAAAATTTAATGCATGGTCGACATTAACTATGAACATATCATATGGAGACTTACACACAATGCAAAAAAAATATTATATGCCATGCATAGACAACAACATGTATATGGTACAAAACTTGTGTCCAAATTGAGACAATAGATGCATTACATGGCCTTTTACACAGGCTTTAAAAAGCTAAATGATATAAGATCCCATGCCCTAGTAGAGAACAACATTAGTATCAAACACAATAACCCATGGATGGATGCTAAGCAAAACCTTTATGAAGCAACATTTGACATTAAACAACAAAGATACTATAACATAAACCCTTCTCAAGGTAGCATAAAAATAACCCCAAAATATGCATAGTATGCCCTGTTCGACAAACCCAATATAATGAACCCATAGATAGAGATGTAACAATGAAACGTCACAAAGCATAAAATAAAACCAAGTCGACATGGTATGAAACCTCAGAACAAAAATACCAATACCATCAGCATAGGAAATAGACTTAGGTTATGAATGACCAAAAAAGAAAATGAATGGAAAAATGATAAGTCAATATACATATGCATCATTGAAACCACATTTTCTAGATTATACCCAAAAACTAGACTAGGATTTTAAAGAATCGTGTTTCCACTTTGTGCACTATAAACCTTTTCCTGAATGAAGTTGATGCATCTTCAAAACAATGTAAACCAACTACCACTTCAAATTGGAAACCACTTCCTAAAAATCCAAACAACCATATCACCATTTTCATCAAGCTCTCCAATCCCTAAATCAGCTGTAGTTAACAATGCCTTGTTTCTGTTAAATGATGAAATTTAGGGCACAATAATATTGATTAGCTTTTACCACTTTGTGTCACAAAAAACTACAAATGATTATGTCAGTGTTTCACTTCAATATTTACCAAAAGCCTCATGATATTCAAGCATGTGTGTCAGCACTAAAAATCATAACCTTATAATTGAGTAATATTATAGTCACCAAATGATGTGTATTATGATTTGTATAACGAGTTCCACAATTATTCCTTGTATCTATGTAATGATACAAATTAATGTGTTGAATAAAACCAATGCTAATGTGCCAATCCCAATATAAATTATTGACCAATAAATTAATCAATGATAAATATACATAATCCAAGAATGTAAGATGTCAAAACATCAACTGTGTGTATACCAAATATGTTGTCCTTGTATGTTAAATATGTATGTCGCTTGAATATGTACCAAACGAATCTGACCATGTCTTCCATATGTAGTGATTTTTGTAATGTTGTCTCATAATCCCTTCAATGAATGCCAATACTGTAAATTCCGAAAAAAACCTTGACATCAATGCCAAAACAATGTCAAAGGGGTCAACAAACTCCCCCTTTGGCATTGATGCCAAACAACATATATGATCACCAATGTCACAAAATATGAACCTATATGATCACCAATGTACTATCAAAGCATTCCATATGATCACTAGAAGACCACCAGGTACCTATCTAAGAAAACCAATATGCTTGTACATGGACACAAAACAACATCAGATCTGAATGGATAAGACCAAAAAGAGCACTACACAATGATATAAAAGTATGCTATAGTATGAAAATTGAATCAAGATGCCACTATGTTGAACATATAACCCAGGGGTGTAGAATATACATGAAAAATCCCCTTAAAACCATGCACTCAAAGAGATCAGTTGTTCCCCCTATGAGGAAAGCACTAATGTGAATGAGGATCCTAATGAAAAACAAGAAATCATAGAATTGCATAATATCATAATGAAAGTAACATAATTCCACTGTTATAAATCTCATATACTCAACACCACTTGTCACTTCTATCCTATCATTTCTCTTGTCCTTCCTTGCTCCATTTCACCTGTCCTAACATGTCTACTCAACACTATGAGAATGAATATAGATAGTATTAGATCACTAGTTTTTCAATAAAATATCCATGGATCTTGTACATCCTTCTACAATTTGCATTTATGCATATCAAAACACATACAATGACATCCAAAGGTATCACTCATTCACACTAATTAGTATGGATACCACTACATGAACACTATAGCACTATCAAGACATACTATTGTTACCATTGCACATGTTAATATTGCTCACAAACACTATAAAAAAAATTGTCCTATCATAATATACCAAGTACTATTGTCATGAACACCATTACAATAAACATTATGACATGGAAAATCCTGATCTTCAAGCACTGAATCATGGCACTCATTGAATCATGGTATACATTATAAACCTCACCACAACTTTACCTTGCATATATATAGCTCTTTTATCACATAATGAAAACAAGATACTCCTTGAACATTGAACTCTTTGATAACCTATTATTTGATACAACCATCAACTTAGAGCAATCACTGTCAAGGTTTTACATCACAAACTACTATTAACTTGATTCCAATGTGACCATACTATTGTAAGCTTGATGTTCCTACAACTTGTGACACTATCCAAACCTATATCATGTCAAATCTCCTTAATTGCATGCAAAATCCAGTGATTGAAACCAGGAAACTCTCACCAATTAACAACAAATTCATACAATTTCACCAACACAGTTGCTTTGTTGATCAAAGGAATTCTTTCATTACACTTTAATGAAGAAAATATCTCATCAACCTCTATCTTTGATCAACTGAGTAACTAAACATACCAAATCACTATTAACCAAAGCAGCAACCAAGAATCAACTAACCACCAATGCAAAGGAAATAAATTAACAATCAAAAACCAACTTGGCAATGCACTGTCATTGTCCAACCACTGAAATAATTGATTGTGAACAAGAACACTATCATCAAGATTACACTAAATAAAAGTTATTAATCTCCATGAAAGCTCACCATATGTTGTTGAGTGCCTTATTGAACATAGATTTAAACATAATGACTACACAATATCATATATACACCCCCTGTGTCTAAGATAACATGATAGAATGTCAAGAATTATGCATACAAGTGTAATGCATACTATTGTCCAAGACTACTGTCATATTCTAAACCATTGTGTAGAAAAAATTAAGCATGATAATGGACAAACATGCATTGAAAACACTAAAACACCACCTAGATCATTAGGTAACTACAAACAGAGCATCATCATCACCAAGAAATATAAAGGACAACACTGTTATTACCCTTATGTAAAATAGTTCACCATTTCTCTTACAAACATTGTGCTATTATGAAGAGATCATTATACCATATCATAGATCCTTCCACTTTGTGAAGACAAAACATCTATCCAAACAAAACAACAAACCCACTTCACTATCATTACCACTATATACTATCCAAAGAACTCAAGAGAAACACTTTCAGTCAGTCATAGAAACTCTATATTTCAAACAATGTTAGCACCAAGCAATGTGTTGTTGGATGAAAGATCCCCAAAACAATCTAAGACTAATCCAAGTGTTGTACACTAGACAATACAAGACTAATCCAAGTGTTGTACACTAGAAAATCCAAGACAAATCCAAGTGTTGTGCACTATCACTGTGGTACTTGGTTGAAACTTGCTATGGAAGTAAATGGGTACTCATAATGAAGAATCATACAAAGAATTGCATTGTTTGTACTATCATTAAAAATCATTTCAAAGCCTATCATGATAATAACTAAACAAACAAGGCAGATTAAAAGTGATTGAAGGAAGACAAATCTCAATAGAGAAAGCATAGATGAAGATCACCAAACATTGTCAAAACCACAGCTGCTTCCTTTAACAATAATGATAGTCTGCAATGCACTCTTCCTGTAGTAACAATCATAGTTTCTACACATAGGTCAAAGTGATTAGGCATTGTCATTACTAAATTTAGCATCATTGTACTTGTTATTGTGTCGTGTATCATGGTTATACTAAGTTGCTTATGTAATGCTTCTTCAAATTCTTGGGGAAAAATGATAAGGAAATGATTACCTCTCCCTATTTTCAAGCTCCTTTTTATGCACTTGCAGATGTTACTTGTGTAGTATGGACACAATTAGTTTTTCCTTCTTGACTTGTTTTCTTCTCCAAACCTGTATAAGCTTTTTCTTTTCTTTGCTCAAGGTGTCTGCTCTAGATGTCTTCAATTTATTCCTACAAAATTGTGCCTTATGCCCAAAATTATAACACTTGAAACAAGTGATATTATTCCCAACAAGAGGGTTAATATTAACATGTCTTCTTGAAAAACTAGGAACAATTATTGTAAAAAATTTACAATCTCTAGCTTTATGACCATAAATATGATAGGAATAGCAATAGCCATGAAATTCAAAGTAGTTGTACCTTATTAAGTGGTATTTCCTAACAGGTGAAGGTCTTGAGAGCCTATTTTTTCTTCCTCTTCCAACACTAGAAACTTTTCCTTTTGCTTTCTTCTTGTCTTCATTAGTAGCAGAGTGATAATTCAGGTTTATCTCCTTTCTAGGAGTATTTATAGCTTTAGAACATTGTCCTTCTTCATAACCTAGAGATGCAGTGTCTTTGTGATTCTTTTGCTTACTCAATATGTCATTCAAGCAATTAGTACTCTTTTCAAACTAAAAAAATATTGTGCAATTTAGAGGATGCTTTTTCTAGCTCCTTTCTCAAAGAAACTATTTCTAACTCTAGTTTTAGGCATTCACTAGTCTTGACTTCAAGATCAAATTTTGTAAAATCAAAAATCCTTTTAGCTTCTTCAACTTCAGGTTTTAGACAAATATTTAGTTTTTCAGATTCATCAACTTGACTCTTTAAGTTAACAACCTCATTTATTTCTTCTTCAAACTCTAAAGAAAAGTTTACAAAATCTAAACATACCTTGTCTTTGGAATATTTTTCTTGTTGAAGTTGGTATTTTAATTTCTGATTTTCTTTGTTGAGTTGCTTGATTGTATCTAGAGCACATGAGAGTTCACCTTCTAAATCAACTTCATATTCCTATTCATATTCATCTTCATCCACAAAGAGATCTCCTTCTTCATCATCAATTTCAACTATTAAATCATCAAGTTCTTGTCCACTTACATTCACATCTTCCTTTTTGTCAAGATTCTTAATTGCAAGACCAATTTATTTATTACACTTTGTATCTACATTCAAGAATGACTCATGCAACGACTCATTGCTTGACTTGACTAAGGCTTGTTTTACAATCTTTTGATCAACATCTTTCTTTTCTCTATTTGAGGTTGTATTTCTATTCTTCTTACCCATAGTAATCAATACAAAACACTTAGACATGAATGATAAGTAAATCACACAATAACTGAAACCATGACACAATAAATTTTAGGAGTGGAAAACCCTCATGGGGTAGAAAAACCACTTAGAATTTCCTCACTAGCTTAATCAAAATGCCTCACTGGCTACAAATGCTTGATTGGCAACACAAGCCTCACTGGAAATGATCATATTGTCGCACTAACATGATCACTTACAACTTCTCAAAGATCAAATGAAAATATACAATACAAAGGGTTTCTCTTTTTCACTGCAAAACTTTTTTCCCTTTCAATCTAATACATTCCATATCCTAAAGACTCATTCACTTGGATTCTTTAAAATATAAAAAATATTAGTTTATACAATTTATTTTGCACATTGCTTGCAAACCTTCTTTATAGAATTATGTTTATACATTCAACATGATAACTTTGTGAAAGCACCAAACATCAAACAATGATAAATCACTATTTATATAAACATTCCAAGAATGGTAACTACTATAAACTTCCTTTCAAATAATGCCACAAGTAACCTATTAACTATCTTCAAAACTGCCCCTTGAATCATCGTGGTATATCATCCTTCGAATAACATCATCATATGTAACCACTAAAAATTTAATGCATGGTTAGCATTGACTATGTTATGATATGAAGACTTACACACAATGCAACAAGCTTTAGTATATACCATAGATAGACAACAATATGTATCTAGCACAAAACTCGTGTCCAAATTGACACAACAGATCATTACATGGCCTTTAATGTACAAGCTTAAAAAAGCTAAATGGTATAAGATCTTGTGCCCTAGTAGAGGAAAAAATTATTATCAAACACAATAACCCATAGAAGGATGCTAAGAAAAACCCTTATGAAGAAACATTTGAAAATAAATAGCAGAGATACTATAATGTAAACCCTTCTAAAGACAGCATAAAAATAGCCCCAAAATATGCATAATATGCCCTATTTGACAACCCAAGATAATGAACCCATAGATAGAGATGTAATAATGAAGGATCACAAAGCATAAAATAAAACCAAGTCGAAATGGTATGAAACCTCAGAATAGAAAGACCAATACCATTGACATAGGAAATACACTTAGGATATGAATGACTGAAAAAACAAATCAATGGACAAATGACAAGTCGATATACATATGCATCATTGAAATCACATTTTCTAGATTATACCCAAAAACCAGACTAGGATTTTGAAGAATGGTGTTACCACTTTGTGCACTTTAAACCTTTTCCTAAATGAAGTTGATTCATCTTCAAAACAAAGTAAACCAACTGCCACTTCAAACGGGAAACCACTTCCTGAAAATCCAAACAACCATATCACCATTTTTATCAAGCTCTCCAAGCCCTAAATCAGCTATAGTTAACAATGCCTTGTTTTTGCTAAATGTTGAAATTTAGGGCACAATAATACCAATTAGCTTTTACCACTTTGTGTCACATAAAACTAAAAATGATTATGTTGGTGTTGCATTTCAATATTTATCAAAAGCCTCATGATATTCAAACATGTGTGTCAACACTAAAAATCATAACCTTGTAATTGAGTAATATTGTAGTCACCAAATGATGTGTATTATGATTTGTATAACAAGTGCCACAATTATGCCTTGTATCCATGTAATGATACAAATCAATTTGTTGAATAAAACTAATGCTAATGTGCCAAGCCCAATATAAATCATTGACCAATAAATTAATCAATGATAAATATACATAATCCAAGAATGTAAGATGTCATCAACTATATGTATACCAAGTACATGTTGTCCTCGTATGTTGAATATGTATGTCACTTGAATATGTGCCAAACCAATCTGGCCATGTCTTCCATATGCAGTGAATGTCATAATGTTGTCTCATAATCCCTTCAATTAATTCTAATACTGTAAATTTCAAAACAACCCTTGACCTTAATTCAAAAACAATGTCAAAGGGGTCAACAAATTGACCATGTGGAAAGGGCTCCCTATGCATCTTACCACTCATGCATCCTGTGCATACAATTTTAGATAAAACAATACTAGGCAATCCATCTAGCATATTAAGCTTTTTCATTAAAGAAATACTATTAGAATTTATATGACCAAGTCTTTCATGCCAAACATTGAAATCAATGGTAGATATTAAAGAGCATCTAGATTGAGAAAACTCATAAAATTTGAACAAATTATCATTGTCTAATTTAGCATTAGCAATGACCTTGTTTTGTTTTGGATCAATAATATAACACATATATTTCTAAAATTCTATTTTATAATCTTGAAAAAGCTTAGAAACTAAAAGCAAGTTAGTCTTTAATTTAGGAACATATAAAAAATCATGTAATTTACCATCAGGAACATTAACATCTCCAATTGCTTCTACTTTACAAGTATGATTATTAACAAGTTGAAGAGGAACATTAGATATATCAGGTTGCATAGACTCAAAAGCTTATTTATGTGAAGTAACATGTTGAGATGCACCTGAATCAATATCCCATTCAAGAGGTTGAGAAACATTAAAACTATAAGTAAAAGCACGCCTAGATTGATTAGCATTGTTATGAAACTTATTATTATTAGGTTTATTTTGTTGTTGATTATTTTGCTTCATAGGATTTTTCTCATTTTTCTTCTTAAACAAGTATTTTTCCAATGACCATCCCTATTACAATAAGTGCAATGAGGTCTCTTAGAAGAGTTAGACTTCCTAGGATCATGACCATTATTATAATGAGTTTTATTATTATAATGTTGTTGTTTAGAATGAGACTTAAATTTTTTCTTAGGATTAGACATAAAAGCATGTTCATTAGACTTAATATTGCCAAATTGAATTAACTTAGCTTCTTCTTGTCTTAATAAATTATGAAAAATATCATAAGTTAATTGAGTAGCTAAACAAGGAATACCTAATTGAGCATGAATATTAATAATAAATTGTTGAAATTGTCTATGGAAGAAATTTTTTAAGAATAAGATGAATTAATCTAAGATCTTCTAATTGAAATTCTAAACCTTGCAATTTACTATTTAAAGCATCAAACTTTAATAAAAAATCATCCATAGATTTAAAATCAGAATACCTTAGATCTTCAAGTTGGTTTTGAAGTTGAATCTTTCTAGATTCATTTGAACTATCATAAATAGTCTTGAGTTTGTCCCATGCATCATAGGCTATTGTACATGTCCCAATGTGAACATATAGTTCAAGTGACATGGAAATACCTATGAGGCCAAGGGTTTCCTCATTTTTTAGCTTCCATTTCTCTTATTCATCTTGGGATGTAGACAGATCGGATTTCGATTTGGGATCCATATTGATGCAATTATAGGTTGGTAAACTAGAATACAAACACAATTTGATGCAACTAAAATCAATCTTCTACCCATACAACTCTACTTCTTCAGTTCTTCACTATTTTGCCTAGTTTCCTTGTAGGTCTGCAGATTGATGTTTTCCAAAATATCTTTTAGAGAAGGCCTTTAGAATTCAAAATCCACTCTATTTTAGACCCCCATTTTTCTCTCACAAAACATAACACAAAGGCCCAATTGGCTTCTTTGGACCAACCACACAAAAACCAGGTTTCTACGCTTTTTAGACCCCTAATTAGGTCTCTTTTCCAAAGGAAGTCCTCACTAAACCTTCTATCAAACCAAAAAAACCATTGATAGACCTTTTTTTGGTCTCAAAACCACCTAATCTCCAATCTCTCAGAATTAAAACACCCCTTAAAGCGTTGATCCACTAAATCCTAGGTCTTAGGATTTTTGTACAAAGAATAAGGAGGGTTATTGAAAACTAATACTACAAGCCTTTTCCCAACCTACCACAACTTCAATCACACTTAAATATGTTGTACTTGCTAAAAAATCCATCACCAAGCCTTCACGGCTCTATTTCATCACATACTCACCCAAATTCACCATTTTTTAGTCCAAAATTCTTAGAATTATCATCTAGGGCAATAAGCCCGGACCTTCAAAAGTTCTCCCCTTCCTTCAAAATCATGCACAGGCCTAATTCCTACAACATAGAGTCCATTCCACTCAGACACAGTGGATACAGTTCGTGGAATGGCCCTTCAAATCATTTTAATTGACTATCAAACCCTTAATAGGGTATATACAGACTACCACACAAAATTGTTCAAAACTTGCACCAATTACAATACTAAACTCTCAAACCAAAAGGAAAAATGTGGTAAACATCTACATTTAACAATTCCAACAATTTTCAAGACACACCACTTTTGCGCGAGGCTGTACAACCTCAAGTAATATTGAAATTACAGTGAATTCTTTGAAAATAGGGCTTATTTGTATTGATTTCCACTTCAAAACAATAGAGAGAGCTTTGCATCAATGCCTTCAACATATATACACTTCCCTCCAAAAATCCAACTAACAAACCCCCAAAACTTCCCTTTAAACTAACCCATCCATTGAGATTCCCCAACTTGACATTTTTTGCAATTTTGAATTGAAAACATTTTCAATTTTGCAACTTTTTACCAATTTAAAACCAATGACCTCAAACCACACAATTATGTCCTATTACATAGTAATTGGTCTATTTAGATCTTATTTAAAGGGAAAAATATCAAAATCAACCTAAAATCTACCAAATGTCCATATTGGACAACCTTGACACAAAATTGGACTTGGTGATCCTGCACCACATAGCAACATCCAAAAGATGTTTAAAACAAAAAATAAAAGAGATATGAGTTTTCCAAGAATGATAGTTAGAACTAGTTAATTTAATTTTAGGAATTAAAGTTGACATGATTTCAAAAAAAAAAATCACAATTTTATGTAAATATTAATTAGAAAAAAAATACCCGTTTGATTGAATTAAATCTGAAAGAAAAATTTAACCCTTTTTTAATAAAAATAAGGTCTTAAAAAAATAGACCTATTTAGATTAAAAATATTTTTCAAAAAACTCTAAATAAAAACTATATAACTTGATTTGTAAAGATTAAAGAAAAAATAAATTAATTGAATAATTTAAATAAATTAAATTATATTTAAAATTTAATATTATTAAAGTTTAAATATATAGTATAATATTATTTTAAAAAAAACCAATAAATATTTTAATAAGCTTTAAATTTATAACCTTTATTAAAAAACTTTTAAAAAAACATTATAAAATCTCTTAAAAGGGATACGAATCTTTATATGAGATTTTTAATACTAAACTATTAAAAAATAAACCCTTAAAAGAAAGTTTAGGGTTTTAAAAATAACGCCTCAAATAAACAAAGAAGTAGGCAAAATAAAACCAGAGGGCAGTGTAGGTGGAGAATGCAATGTCGAGTGGCGGTGGTGAGGAAAGGTGAGGTGGGAGGCTGCAACAAAGAGGGAGGATGGTGGTGGAGGGAGAACTGAAGTAGGGGTCTGCAGCTTCAACCAAAGGTAGGGTTTGAAATTTAGAAATTGCAGGGGCAGCTCAAAAGCCAAAGCTAAAAGTTTTTCCTAGGATGGCTTATTCCTTATTTAGGAAAGGAGTCCAAAGGTTTGGGGACTTGTGGGACTTTTCTGCTCATGAGTGGGTCAACTGGCAAGTTCTCAAGACTAACCTGGGTTTAAATTGCAACCATAAAAGTTTTATTATTTTTGTCAAGTCTTTGGTTTCCTTTGAGCTGGTCATGAAAATTTTTACTCCCCTTCATTGCAATCCTTTCAAGGATTGGTGGTGGATGGCCAAGTTTCAATTTGCTTTGTTTCCTCTTAAAAAAGTCTACTTAAATCTGCTCCCTCATTTGCCATTAAATCCTAGGCTGAATCTGAAATGGAACAAGCTGAGTCTTCAAATATGGCATTCTAAAACAGAGGCGAATGTTCTGTTATTTGTATGGAAACTTTTGCATTGCAAGTTACCAGTTGGTGATCGTCTGGGTTATATGCATATTCATGATGTTAAATGCCCCTTTTGTAAACTTATTGAAAACTTGAAACATATCTTTTGGGACTGTTTTGTGGCTAAGAGGAAATGGAGGGCTGTTTTTGCTTACCTCCCTACAATTTTTGGGCATATCTTGAGCTGGAAAGAAGCAATTTTGGGTGTTGGGCTGCATAATAACATTGTGGCTGATTCTGCACGACAGATTGTGCTTTTTAATTTGTGGAAGAATAGATGTTTGGTTGTATTTGTAGATCATAATGTTAATCTGGAATCAGGAATGCTACGGTTTTACTCTGACATTATTTTGCAAATTGTTTTCTTATGTTCTCAA
>VDFB02000002.1:232560441-232905050 GCA_007258455.2 Sequoia sempervirens
ATTTGCTTAATTCCAAATTTATAAACCACCATTTCTTACTACTTTCCTATTTTTCATGACATTTCCCAAATTACAAAGTGTGAAAGGAGTAGGCATATTTGACAAACCAAAAGGAGATTGTATTGAACTGGGAAACAACTACCCCCCGATTTCTTAATAAAAAGCTTCCCTACCATGTGCAATGTTTAAAGTCTATATTCACAGTTCTTGTACTCAAAAGAAAATTCCGCACAATAATAATTGTTTTCAAATTATTTATATGTAAAATATTATATTAGCAATAGCATTTTATTTGATAGGCACGTTAATATGTATTTTTGTTTAGTGTAGTATAATAAATAATCACATGTATATAAATAAAATATATTATTCAAAATATATAGAATAAAGAGTTAAAAGTATATTGCTAGTATCCTATTTTTATAAAATAGTATAAAAGAGTAACAAAATTTAGTCTAGAGTATTATGTGTCTAATGTCAACTCTTTAAGATCTTAAGACTTGAGCTCCATGTCGATTATTAAACTTCTTGCAAAGCTCTTTTGAAATAAAATTTTAGGCCAATGGGAACCTTCATATATCCATGAACTTGAGACTACAAGTGAGCCATGGTATATACAAGTGTCCAAATTTTTTGAAGAATATTGAAAACATCATTGGACGTGAAAATTTCCATAAACTTCAATAATGTAAAGTCTAGGTCTGTAGACATCTAAACCTTCTAGACTTGAAACAAACTTTTGATAAATCATATCTAGAAGGCTCTCCACATCCAATATTCATTTTTCTTATTTCTTGTGAATGATTTGTACTCTCAAGCCCACAATTGTAAGGTGTTGCTCAAGTTGATTAAAATTTGATATGTGGCTTGGTAGTGACATGGCTTGTGGCCCAAGGGAATCAAGAGGAGACTAAGAATACACATTGCAAGCTTTATCAAGCGTTACTAATCATTTTTCCACTGTACAAGGTTCCATACACATGAGGAAGAAAATACAATCTGATTGATTGAATGAGATTGGGTTAGCTAATGCATAAGGTGTAATGCCCCGCCACACAACCCTAGGGGAAGTTGCAAAACACTACTCAAATGTACCAATTTTTTTTTTGTTTAAGTACAATAACATACAAGTTCACTATACAATGCCAACATCCCCTAAGGCTACAAGACAAGGATTACTTAAGTTACCCGAATTAGAACAACCAAGGAATGAAAGCATACCATCATTCAATTAAGGATTTAAAGTACATACATTCCATACATGATAATTACATCAAGAACTAATAGATACAACATGATTTCCAATAACAATTGTTTACATTATAATTACAACACACATTCCCCAAATGAGGTAAATCAAAGAAACATGATAATATATTACAATTTCCACCTTGATACAAATGAGTGGTAATAAAATACAAGACCAACTGGAATGAAAGAAGCTAGAAGAGTAACTGGAACCAACGAGCTCTCCAACATGAAAGTCTCATCCACATGATCACGAACAAAGCCAATGGTGTAAGGTGCACATTCCACCCAACCAAGTGAAACCCAAAGGCTCACCCCCCGTGCTAGGAGATAGTAACAAGGATTTCTGGTCAAGACCAACTACCTCTAGAAAAAGGCTAACATAACTGAACTGACTCAAATACCAAATAACATCACTTATCATAGTACGACAATTCACAAGACAATACATTTCTTCCAGGTTACATAGGTCAAGTACACCATTATACAACACACAATAACTGACTAACTGTTGACGTAGGAAGAGTGTCATACATAAATTGCCATAAGTTACCCTAGCTCAACCTTCCTAGGCTACCGGACCCCCATCTTGGGTTACCCTGGCTTGCCTCTACCGGCCACCGGACGCTCATGCAAAACTATGTGTCTCATCTCATCTCGAGCCTTAACAAATGCATGCTTCATGAGAGAGGCAACTATTAACTTTATTAGTGTGAAATTTCCCCATTAATTCTTTTAGATTATCACTTGATTACACCCTAGGTGAGTTACCCTGACACCACTTTGGGCATCAGACCCCCACAAAGGGCCACTCTCCTACTGACAACACTGGGATACAAAACCCTCAATCTAAGGGTAGACAAGATGCACGGAACTGAAAACCAATTCCAACCTTAACACATAAGGTCTCACAACCCGTTCATAGTACACGGGTAACCATAACAAATCACATATCTCGTTCATGATAATCGGGTGATAACACAACTACAACCATGTGCACTACTCAAAACAAAACACCAGAGTTGAACCAACATAATAAACAACTCCCACAAAACATAAACTCCCTTGGAAGACTTACAAAACCAAACATCCCATTTGCCCAACAATGCAACGACGAAGACACAACCAATAAGCAAGTTTAGGAAAATAAATATTCTAACGTTAGGATTTCCTAAATCCAAATAAGTCAATCACCTGTTGCACAACTACTTCTAATTTATGACAATTTAGTTCATAGGACAAGAACCACTCATGACAATTGTTTAACCCTAACTTTCATCAGTTGCACATTACTTGAAAATACTAGTCTTGACATAATTCGTTTCCAAGCAATAAAAAAATGTAAATCTAAATATTCTTTTCAATTTCCCGTCTACAACCAATCTTAGAATTCAATTCTCCAATAAATAATTAAATAAATAAAACGTTTTCACTATAAAATCAGTAGTTGCATCTTCAAAATAAAATGACCATCAACACATTTAAATATATTATTTAAATAATAACAACATTATTTAACTCCATATATTTAAAAACAAATATTTTTATTTCCTTTTAAATAATTCTAATTATTTAAATTATATAATATATATATTATATAAATAATATATATAATATATATATATATATATTATAAAATAAAATAATATTAAAAATTAAAATGCGTAAATATATATTTTATTTTAATTTATTTTATTTTATTTTATTTAAACAAAATAAAATAAAACATAACATGGGATATATATATATTATATAATATATATGATATATATTATATATATATATGATATATATTATTTATATCATATATATTATATATGATATAATATATATACATTAAGTTAAAAAAAAAAGAAAATAACAAGGTTTCGTTGGGATGGGAATAGGGGACGCTACTCCCAGCAGCGCCCAGCCTCCAAGTGGAGGCTACGCTGCTGTTAGCAGCACCCTCCCCACCATGGGTGGGGAGCGTTGCTCACAACAACGCATCCTCCACTAGGGGCGCTGTTGTTAGCAACCCTCCCTCCCCAATGAATTCACATACATAATATTTTTTTTAATTAAAAAAAAAGCCCCCTGTTTTTTGGGGTTTATTCTACAGGCGTTTACTAGAAGAAAATACAGTTCTCAGTCATTTAAATTTCAAACAGATTTTGTATATATATATATATATATATTTATAATATATACATATATATATGTAATCAACATATATGTATATATATATACATAATTTTCTCAAATTACAGTCAAATTGAGGAGATTTTCATCACAAAATCAACATACCCAGCAAATTTTATTTCATGAATTCAAAATCAATTAATTTGCCAAAACAAATTCTGGGAAGGGGTTTGAGTTTTCCTAAATTATTTCAAATCTTTCCTAAGATCTTAACAGTGGTTCATTCTCAAATTTTGCAAACAAAATTGAATCTACTAAAACATGAACCAAATTTCAAAATGAAAACAAAACAAGAAAAGAAAACCTGGATTTTTCTCCCAACACTTGAAGTCCTTCAATGGAGGTTTGCCTTTGCCTTTCCAATTCAGCTTCACCAATTTTCAATCCTTTCTTCCCCAATTTTCTTCAAAGAAATCAATCCAAGTTTTGCTCTCCAAAATTCAAAATTGAAAATTCCCCATAAAAATGAATTACCTTATGCCATTTTCTCCCCCAAATTTGTCAAAGCCCTAAAATGGACTCACCCACCAAAACTTATTGCTAAAAATGGAGATATTTTTATTTTTCAATTCTTTTAAAACAATTCATATTTTCAAATGTAATTTGCATAATACCAATTAAAGATAAAAATATATTTACAACTCCAAAGGCAATTAAATTTCTTTAACCAAATGAATTTAACAATTCACGAATAAAATTCTTTTCAACTTTTGTTTCTAAAAGTAAAATATAAAGCATAATTCTAATTTTTTATTTAATCCAAAATCCAAAGATGCCAACCCAACCAAATTGATTTAATTTATCACTATTAATTTAATTAGTTAATAAAATAAATCTAATTCAAAATTAGATTATTTTATTAATTAAATTAAATTAATTAATTGCATACAACTTTTCCAACATTCCAATTAGATAAAAACAATTGTCATTTATTAATTTTAAAAGCCATTTAGTCACTTTTAATTTGCAATTTTAAATACAAGGTCAAGGAGGAAAAATTAACGACATAAAATAACTAAACCTGACTACAACCTAACGACACACTATGACGAGGGTGATGGTTTGACACAGAAAACCTAGTTACTATCTCCCAATCGATACCGTTGGTCAATGGACACGCTCAGACCTGTGAAGCCAGGTGGAGTCGATGTCCTGTATCTGCATCCTGCACACAATACGAGTGTTGAAACATGCATATAATATATTAAAACACACTGTGAAGAGGAAATCGCGGAATCACAGGGCGCTCGCATGCGAGTGATGTGATCTCGTCCCCTTCACCAATACAGTATAGCTAACTAACGCATCTAATCATCAATGATATAATCGAAAGTGTAAAGCATCATTACTTCACATACATGCTAATCTAATCCATGACATACAATAATAATAATGTCTAAATAAAATACCATCACACCAAAACATAATGTTTACATCGCTTAATAATTAGCGGCCATAAGTAACCAAGTTCCACGATCATAGTGATAACAAAATAACACATACATAAAGGAACACTGTTCGAACAAAAGAGCAAAATGGAGGGGTGTTACATAAGGTTCCATAGACATAAGGAAGAAAATGCAATCCAATTGATTGAATGAGCTTGGGTCTACTGTTGTCTAAAAATTCACAGCTTTAAAATCTCAAATGCAAACTTAAGACCTAAGATGCTTCTAGGTCCATCCAACAATCTCCCCATACCTTTAAATTCAATATTCAATCCTTTAAACTCAAGAAAATATTAGAATATTATTCATACTAATTATTTTTCACTGTCAATGTAGTCAACTAAGATCTAATTATTTGCATTTGTCACTACCTTTTTCAACATATCAATACATATTTTACTAAAAAGTGAATATCACAATCTAAACATGTGTGTCAAAGCCATCAAGCAGTACAATATTAGCAAAGGAATTAATGAACTCTACAACATTTAAACTTTTCATCATATTTCATTTTGAAAGGAATAGAAAAAAGAAGAGAAGATTATCCAAAATCATTGAAGGGGGTTAATTGTGACATTGGTCAAATTATTTAATTACGAAATTAGTCAAATTAATTAATTGTGACATGAAATTGATTGATTAGGTTAGTCAAATTAATAAATTTGTGGCAAAGAATATTAAATTTAAGAATAATTAGCCCAATAATCAAATAATGATTTTTCAATTAATTTGAAGAAATTGAAGAAGATTTGAGGTGTCTACAATTACTTTAGAATTACTTTAGACTATTCTCCTCAAATAAATACAAAAAAAAATAAAAACTAACATAAATATAAAAATTTAACCATTACACTATAATTACTTAAATATAAAACTTGAAACCATTTCTGAATTAAAATTTGTCATGAAGTTTTAGCAACAATAACCCATCATATAACTCTCTCATCAATATTAATTCCAAATTCCTAAACCATAATTTCTTATTACTTTCTTTGGCATTTTTCAAATTACAAAGTGTAAAAATCCTTAAGTTTTCTACCTAGTGTGCATTAAAAGCAGATTGTCAAATGTAGTATGCCGTTTCAATGCCCACTTGTTTTCAGTTTTGTCTGTATTGAACTAACAAAGAAATATAAAGTTTTCCAAGCCCCCTGTTTTGACCGCAGGCCACCCGATTTCTTAGTAAAATGCTGTCCCGCCACGTATACTGCTCAGAAGTCTACGGTAATGACTGTTCTCACACGCTAAAAGAAATATTACACGACTACTTTGGCTTTAAAATATTGAAGGATTTGTGTTATGGTTATTATATTAGCAATGGCATCTTACTTCATAAACATTGTTAACATATATTTTTATTTAGTTAAGCACTTATATATTGAAAAGAAATATTTATATATAGTTTTTTTAATATTTATATTATATTAAAAGTATAGAAAAAAGAGTTAAATTATATTGTTATCATTATAATTTTATAAATTGGTTTAAAGGAGTAATAGAATTTAGTCTAAAGCATCATGTGTCTAACTTCAATATCTTATGATCTTAAGATTTGAACTCCCCATCAATTATTAAACTTATTGCAAAACCTTTGTTGGTTCCTTCAACTAGTTTTGCAATCTTCTCTAAAGGTTAGCTACTTCTTATAATCAAGAACATCATATTAGTGGCCAATTAACAGAGAATTTATTGTTCATTTTTGGGATGACATTCACCTCTCTACACTTTAGGCTCTACAAGACCATTGTGGGTTCCCCTTGACACAACACTAATTGGAGATGCACAATTTAAACAAATGATGTTTCAATAGATAAAAAATTTACACATAATATTGGGGATTCAACACATTTATATTTACTTCACTCTAAAAGTCCCACAACTTAATATAAGAAAATCTATCAACAAATAAAAAAAATACCTTAAGATTTTATGATTTAATTTCTTCTTAGGCCTTGGATAGATTAGTTTGCTCTACCAGTGTGAGTCTAAAATTATGCAATCTTTTCTTAGTAATAGCCTAAACACAAATCCAAGGGTTTACTAGACATTATTAATTTATAACAACATAACCCACTAATGTTGAACAAAGCAATTCTACTTGGAAATCCTTGATGCATCACAATATCTTCAACATCTCATTGAAAACAATTAATTTATTCCTTGAATAGAAGTAATCAACAAGGCATTCATCACATCAAATGTGTAATGGAGAATCTCATAACCTTTGAGTATATTGATTCAAAAAATATCGTATACAATGAAGGAGACAAGAGCATTGAAGCTATATGCCTCCATTGAACTGAATGTTGTTATTATAGAAAAAACATTACATTTTTCCTCTCTGAAACTCTAAGACTCACTAAAGCTAACTAACCTATCCAAAATTACAATTCATAGGATCCCCAAAATAAGGCTCAAAATTCCCTTTTATAGTACAAGGGATCAAACAAGCTTAGAGATTTTAGACAAGTCTCACTTTTTCATTTGACATTCCCTTCACATGCAAATACAAAGAAAGTATATTTACCTCATAAAAGATTAAAAATCTTTAAACTCGAAGGCAAAACCATTGTTGAAGTTGTTGCAAGAGTCACATCCCAATGTGTAAATGGAAACAAAGAGGAAATAATTGGAAGCAATTTCATTTATAATTTTCTACCCATACAATAAAATTTTCATTTGAATGCCATGGATATGTAAGAATTTGATTTGCACTACTCAAATGAGTTGCATATTCCTCATTTAATCAATTCTTGGCCTCTTCAAAAAATCTAACTAATTATATTTTCAAATTTATTGACTTATCCATGGTAGCATTACGTAAATCCATATCAACTTTATTGTTGGTACAAATGTAATTAATGAGGGGAGGCATAATATTGTTGAAATTAGATCTCCAAGACTTGTATACCTTCACTTTACCCTCATCTGTTAGGATCTTTGGCATCAAATCTCTCTCTATTTCCTTAAAAGAATTTAAAATTCTCTCCAGACTTTCCTAAGACTTCGCATGAGTTGAAAAAATCCTTCCCAATGAATAGATCACTAGGAGCATTAACATCAAATTTTGTATGATTAAGCATGGTGCCTATTATTGGCATTCATGGAGTCCATACATCTAAAATTCCTTTCAAACTATTTCCTATTTGAACATGGTTGGCATAAATATTTCTTAAAGTATTGTAGCCATTCCATGCTTCCTCTAGGTGATACAAAATGCAAGATAATCTATGGCCCAATAGATTATCAACCATGTCTTTCATTTTCTTGTTACCTTCCTCCTTTGCAGTCTCTTCTTATTTTTTACTTTACCTTAGCTCTTACTTCAAATTATTGATCCTTAGAGTGAAGGTTTCTCTATCTTAAAATCATGTTTCAATAGAGGATAGTTGAGGAGTAGTTGGAATTGAAGTAATACTTTGAGGGGGAGGAAATAAGGCAACAACCTTGCATTCCTATCAAAACTTTAGATTTTCTTACAGAGCCTTATCAAAATATACTTGCAATTTCTTCACGCTTCACTAAATAATTCAATGTTAATATCTAATGCTGCTACTTGTGGAACACTTGTGTCTACAATTGTTCTAACAAAAAGGTTACTTGTAAGATCATTTATATTCTTGATTATCTATGGCTTGCTTGTCTTAGGATGAATTGGCCATATTTCTAGAGTTTCATATTTTGGATTGAATCATGAGCCAAAGTAAACATCATGAGCTTGCTCTTTTGATTGTGATATGGGAAACATCAAAATAAATATGTCATCTTTCTAATAATAGCCAACCACTCTTTCTACAATTTATTTTCCCTCTTCAACATTAATATGATTGACATCAAAATTTACCTCCTCCAAAACCTCCCTACCCATCTCATCCCATTCATATTTAGAAACCTTTTTCTTCCCCTCCTTCATGATTACTTGGCATACTACTCAACTTTATCCTTAATCAAGAAATCCTTGAACTCTTTATACTTAAAAAAATATCATCTAACATGAAAGAAGTGCATGCCAACACCCTGACATCATTTAGTACATCAACCTCAGTCTCAAAGTTAATCAGCATTCTTTCTTGAGGGAGAGCCTCAATCATGAACCTTGGGGTGAATTGACTACTTTCCTTATTTTTGTAATATTAGGCACACCATCATCATCAGGGTACTCAACTGAGGGCTGAGGACCTATCGGCTACAAAGGTTGAACCTATTGTGGAGGTTGTTGCATAATTATCTAAGTTGTAGGCTTAGGCCTATCTATGGTTATTTTTGGGGTTTCAACCATGATACTAGAAGCATTATCAATCATTACTAAAATTATGAGGACATTATCCTCAATTTTTGAATAGGAACCCTTATAAGAAGGGTCTACTTCTTTCTTTCTCTCCTATGCAATTCACATCCTAACCCAGGATTCTCTCCTCTTTTGAACCTTGGCTTCATAAGAGTGATTTCTAATTGAGTCTTCATTTTTTTCAAATTGATGTGTATATCCTACTAATTTGACCCTAATTCTAACTTGATGGATACATCTCTCTAGGTCACAATTCCTTAGTTCATCTACTATCATTTTGTATGGCTGTAAATTAGAGTATAAAAACTCCAAGACTTCTTTAGATGTAATCATAAAATCAGAAAAAATGATGATCAATGGTAGAAATTACCCCTTATTTACATTTCTCAAATGATTCTTATTAGCTTAATTTAGCTACCAAATGATCTCTAAAAATTTAATTCTATCTAGCACTAAACTTGGTAGTATGTGAGGTGTACCTGGTGCACTGCAAACCCTAATTACAATAGAATTAGCATGGAAAAAAAATCACCCCAATTATGGTCAATTCATAGCTCAAGAGGCTTATCTATGTTGAATGAACTAGATAACTGAGATGGTGAGTGAATCAATTGCAGCAAATTAAAAAATAAAAAACTTCAACAATAATCAGATCGACATGCATTCATTAAACCCTTATTCTATTTAAGTAATTAATCATGTAATGCAGATAACAGAAATTGAAATAACAACACCATACACAAGACAACACCAGATTTACGTAAGAAACCCAATGAGGGAAAAACCATGGTGAGGATTAGCTCACAATATAAGTAATTGCAAAACCGATACAAGGTCTCATTGCCAGAATAGAACACACTATCCAAAAGGCTCATAGCCACATAAAGAAATGAAAGAAGATCGAAGGGAAATGTTACAAAGAGAACACCTTCTCAATGCAACAAGGAGTCTGCCACAAATGCTCCAACATTTTTGCAGTCTTGCATGAAAGATTTTAGACACCTTCAACTCACTACCTTCAAGAATCCAATACTTTGAATTTCACACTGCTCTACTCAATTTTGCATCACACACATCATTCACATCGATCTCATATCTATATTGCTTCTCTCTTACATCTCACAATATCTCCACTCTTATTTATATCAACCTTAACCTTGAAAACCTTCTCCAACATTGACATCTATCTATTATACTTACAAATTCAAATTAGGTTGGCACCTAAACATTCACGCAGTGGATAGGAACATATGTGACCTAATATAAATCCTTAATTAGGACCTAAATAGATCCCAACACACCTCAACACACTTTCATAAACTTTGCATGTAGTGCTAACACAAGGTCATCCAACACCGTATTAAACACCATAAAACATTAAGTACACACTTCCTCAAATCAATCCAAAATTTTTGGACAGAAAAATTCACTTGAACATAATGTAGAGTAATCTTTGAACCACCTACGAGTCATCAAAAACTTCATCCAAACTTGCATCATACAAATACGTCAACTCAAAACAACTGGTAAACCTTATTTGCACACTGACGCATGAAACACACACTTTACTATACCAAATCAAGTGAAACCTTGAATTGTGAAAGATACAAAAATTATAAGAAACTTCTCAAATCCATGCAACCTAAAGCCAAACTACATAGAAACATGAAGAAATATATTTCTCCCAGGCCATAGAAAATATCACTGAAAAACTGGTTCACATATTGGTGAAAATATCTCACACTTTAAAATGATCTAGAAGATCCTAGATTCTGAATATAGCAAACTCTAACAACCTTGAACAATATATCAGATCTACACAGGCATATCCTCAACATAGAAGAAATGAATAGCACAATATCATAGCACATTCTAGACACACGCACAACATTGTTTTCTTTGTTTATCAAATTTTCTCAAAACCACTTGGAAATCAAGTACTAGAGACATCATCTCAGCTCATTACACTATTCCAACTCATCTCCAAATACTACAAAATAAAGATAGCTCCATGTACTCATAACACTTCCTCAACATCTGAACTATACATGCACAACCTGCAACAACTTGTTTTCCTCTTTTTACAATTTTCTCAATATCCTCAACATCTTCATCATGCAACAACCTTCCTCAGCACATAGGCAACATCAATGACAACACCAGCCAATAGACATTCATATTGACATCAATGACAACACCTTCATACTTGCAACAATCTCCCCTTTGTCATTGATGGCAACACAAGATGTGAAAAACCATCAAAGACAACATACACACTCTCATTCATGCACTCTCTCCCTTTGACAATAAAGATTAGACAATATACACAATACATAATTTTCTCCTCCTGATACCTTGCACTTTTTCACATGATTCTCTCTCCCCCTTTGTCATCAATGGAAAAGGATAAAAAAAATTTACATTGTTCTCCATGTTTGACACTATCCAAGATACTTTCTTTGAATACTCCCACTTAGGAGTACACCCAATCAAATCAGCAACTCTACAACAATGACAATATATGACACTAACTACTCCCTCTAAGAGGTAGGCCACCAACATCAGTCAAGAAAAGAGAGATTCATAGATCCACTAGATTGATGCATCTCCATATGTATCTAGTTAAAAGGAGGGGAAATAACCCCCAACTTCTCCCAAAGATACTTAAAAGTATCTTTAGGAAGAGCCTTAATAAATATGTCAACAATCTGACCCTTTATAGGTACATTCTCAAGCTTCACCTCATTCTCCATAACCTTCTCTCTTAGAAAGTGATACCTAATAGATATATGCTTTGTCCTTAAATGCATCACTGGATTCTTTGAAATGTTAATTGCACTTGTATTATCATGAAAGATAGGGATAGGCTCATATCATACACTACTCTGATATCCTTCAATGTATGTTTCATCCACAAAACTTGTGTACACTAGGATGTTGCAGCAATATACTCAACCTCTATAGTGGATAAAGAAACTAAATCTTGCTTCTTACTTAACCATGACACTAATCTACATCCAAGAAAGAATGCACCACTACTTGTTCTTTTCTCATCATCAACACAACTAGCCCAGACTGCATCTATATAAGCACTTAATGTGAAATTAGTATCCCTAGGATACCACAACCAATAATCTAGAGTTCCTTTTAAATATTTCAATATCCCCTTCATAGCTACAACATGTGTTTCTTTAGGATCTTCTTGAAATCTAGCCATAAGAAAAACTCCATTCATGATATATGGTCTAGTAGTAGTTAGGTATAGCAGTCCACGAATCATATATTTGTATTTTCTCTAATTAGACTTAGGTGAATCATCATCTTTTCTCAATTTACAACCAGTCACCATAGGAGTGCAACCGGTTTGGAGTCATCCATTCTAAACTTCCTTAACATCTATTTACATACTTTGATTGTGAAATGAAAATCCCTTCATTTGTTTGATTGATCTGTAGCCCAAGAAAGAAATTCATCTCCTGAAACATTGACATCTCAAACTCTTTTTGCATCTCTTCAGCAAATTTCTTACTCATAGCTTCATTTCCTCTAAAGATAATATCATCCACATACACAACCACTATCAAGATTTTTTCCTCAATTTTGAAGTATAGATTACTATCTACGGTGCCTTTACCGAATCCTTGCTATATCAAATATATGTCCAATATTGCATACCAAGATCTAGGAGATTGCTTCAATCCATATAATTCCTTTTTCAATTTGCATACCATATCTAATTGATCTAACAACTAAAATCCTTTCGGTTGTTCCATGTAAACCTCTTCTTCCAACTCACCATTTAGTAAAGTAGATTTCACATCCATTTGATAAAATTTAAAGTACTTGTATGTTGAAAATTCCAAAAACATTTTGATAGCTTCCATCCTAGCCACAAGAAAAAAAAATCTCCCCAAAGTCCATTCCTTGCACTTGCGATTAACCCTTACACACAAGTCTTGATCTATTTCTTACCACTTTTCCATTCTCATTCAACTTATTTATGAAAACCCACTTAGTTCCAATTATGTTCTTGTTTACAGTCTAGAAACAATTCCCAAGTCTAATTCTTCTTAATTTGCATAAGTTCTTCTTCCATTGCCTTCATCCAAAGTTCATCTTTACATGCCTCACTCATTTTTTTAGGTTCAACTTTAGAAAGTAAGCATAGATTTACCTCAGCTTTAGTAGCTTTGCTTCTCATCAATACTCATTTCCTCTTGTCTCCAATAATTTTTTCTTCAAAATGATTCTTTTGCACATACTTAGGGGTTTTAGGAGTCTTCTCTAAAGTTTCTTCCTCTTCATTCTATATTTTATTTTCTTCATCTTTTTCTTCTTCTTCTTCTTTACAATTAGGTTCATCTGACACATATCCATCTACTACAATTTAATTCTGCAAATTTTCATCAACCTTAACATTTGCACTTTCAACAATCTTTAGTAGCCTTTTTTGTAACATTTGTAATCTTTGTTTTTAGTAGAATATCCAAGGAAAATACCTTCATCAGACCTTGCAAAAAAAATTCCTAAGTTGTCTTGTTCTCTTTTGATTTAACATTTGCTTCCAAATACTCTAAAGTACTTCATAGTAGGAATTCTTCCATACCATAACTCATAGGGAGACTTTGTGTTGTTAGCTTTTGCTTGAACTCTATTAATTATGTAAACAACAATATTAAATGCTTATCTCTGGTAGACTTTCGGTAGATTTTTCTCTTTCATTATAGTCCTAGTAGCTTCTTGAATATTCTGGATTTTCCTTTCAACAACTCCATTCTACTGAGGAGTTCTAGGGGCATATGAATACATTTTTATGCCATGAGCAGAACAAAACATGTTAAAATCATTGGAGGTGAATTCTCCACCTCTATTAGACCTCAAACATTTGATTTTCACATTCATTTCATTCTCAATCGTAGCTTTAAATTCCTTGAATCTATCTAATGCATCAGATTTTTCGCTAAGAAAAGCATCCCATGTTATTCTAGAGTAATCATCAATCAAAAGCATAAAATACCTATCACCTTGTAGACTTATCACCCTTGTAGGACCATAAAGTTATATATGTAATAATTTTAGTAGTCCAATAGAAAACAAGTCCTTTCCTTTGAAACTACTCCTTGTTTGTTTTCCAAATTGGCAATCCTTGTAGACAACATTGATAGGCTTTGTGATTCTAAGGTGATAAATGTTTCCATATGTCCTTTTACCAACAACAATCACAATTCCAGACCCTTTTCTTATCTCACATGTTTCATTCTTAAACACAAGATTATATCATTTGCTACACATTTTTCAAACACTCAAGAGATTATGCCTTAAACCCTTAACATGGTAAACATCATCGATATTATGCTTTACATCAAAACTAATTAAACCTATTTGACAAATCTTAGCTCTTGAATCATCTCCAAATTTAACCTATCCTCCATCATACTTTTCAAGTTTAACAAACTTACTTTTGTCTCTAGTCATGTGATTAGAGAAGCCACTAACAACAACCCGGTAATTCTTATCCTCTTTAACATGAAAAGAAAATACCAAAGTACCTTCAACCTCATCCTTCTTCTCTAGAACACTCTCCTTCACACAACTTTTAGAGTTAGTAGACCTAGATTCATATTTTTTAGCCAAGAAAAAGCATTCATTGTGTTGTACCCCAAATTAAAATTTTTGTTACACTTAGATATTTTGAAGAAATGAGTAAAAGTCTTGTTAGATCTGTCAAAAGTTCAAAATTTGGGTTTGTATGACTTGCATAAGCGGTTAAAATTCAAAAGTTTCAAAATTTGACGATCTGGGTCTGCTTAGAGCGACCAAATCAACAAAACCCATATCTCGGTTTTTCATCCCTACTTTTAAGGGAAACTGCTATTTTTAGAAAATTTTCTAAAAATAGTAACTTTTTCTGGGTTTCTTTCGAAATGGATACCGGAAAAAATTTCTAAAAATAGAAATTTGGTATGTTAGGGTTCACACTAATTTTGATTGGCTCAAAATACTTCCATATCAAGCTGGTGCAGTTAGAATCTCAAAAAGATCAGTTTTGCCCTACTAGGTCTATTCTGCTTTTTTAGAAGCATATTAGGAGCTCTAAGGTCATCAATGGAAGTCAGTTAGTTGTTAGGTGTCAAAATCAACACTCAAGCATCAAGCAGAAGGTGAGTTGAAAGCACACACGCAGAACGAAGAACGAAGGTGAAAACTGTAGAAAATATTCTAAGTCTGCTTGACTTGGGTGCCCCAGGTGAAGAAGGGAGCCCACTTTTTTAGGCCATCAGGTGATATAATTAGGGTTTCAGCCTCCAAGCAAAGTTGTTTAGATATTTTTCAGCTCCGCAGTGAATCTGACCATGCAGTCATCGGATCATCTAGTCTCTCAAGATTCAGAGCTGAACATGCAACTTTCAAATACAAGTCAGAATGAAAAACAAGAAAATGAGAAAAATTGACTAAGTCTAGAGCAAATGGGCACCCCAGGAGAGAAGAGGCGCCCAAGTTTTCAAGGGTCTTAACAAATGAATTTGCAAATGTTGCTCTAATGTGATGTCTTTGTAATTGAACAAGCTCTTCAGCAAGTTAAATGGATCTTGCAGTCGCCAGATACAAGAGGTCGAACAAAGGGTTTGATGAGAGCTAAGAATAGAAATCCAAAAGCAAACAAGAAAATGAGAAAAATTGGCTAAGTCTAGTAGACTTGGGAGTCCCTAGTCAAGAAGGGGCGCCCAAGCTTTTGAAGTTCTGAATTCAAATTTTTGGTGAAGCTTCTTCCAGAAGACCCCTCTTAATATCTCTTCAGCTCCGCAACAAGCACAACCAATAGGCATTTCGATGCACAAAACACCAGATTTGATGGAATCATCTGTAGAAGAGAAAGTGATGAAGAAATTAAGAAAATTTTCTAAGTATGGGTGAAGTGGGTGCCCCTATTGAAGAAGGGTGCCCAAAATTTTGAAGCTTCAAATGTTGGAATTTGCAAGAACAACATCCAAGATCATCTCGTTAGTTTCAGTCTGGCTATCGAACGAAGCAATCAGCCAGTCAATGTGATCAACATAGCTCCCGGGATAGAGATTTCATCAGAAGATCAAAGGGAGGTGAAATATTTGAAAATCATAAAAATGGCTAACACTGAGAAAGTTGAGTGCCCCTAGAGAGAATGTGCACTGATGATTTTGAAAGATCAAATGAAGTTTTCTGCCAGAGACGCCTCTAGAAAAACCTCCTTAGAACAGGTCAGGCTCTGTGATGAATCATCTAGCTCAATCCTCAGATCAATCTGTAAGCTAGAAATCGAGGTCGAAGTAGGGAGTCAAAGTTGTGAAAAGTTGAAAATATCAAAAATTTGGCTAACTCTGCTTGAAGTGGGCACCCCTAGCCAAGAAGGGTGCCCATCTTCCCATGCCTTAGAGAAAATTTCAAGATTTTCAAAGTTTTTCAAGATTGTGAGATGAATGTTGGATGTCCAGGTTCAATGAATAGAAGTTTTTAGGGTTATTGAGGATGAAAACAAATGAAATTAAGTTTATCTCAAACCCTAACTCTATTTAATACATGTTTTGTATGTAAAATTCATTATTTTTTCAGGTGACGTCCCAAGGAGAAAGTTGGAGCAGCAAGTTTGAAGAATTTTTCATGATTTAAAAACTCTCAAATTTTTCAAACCAGCAACATAAACCCTCAATTTTTCATGCTTTTTCATCCAAAAGATCAAATTTTTGAAGGAGAAGATCAATGATTTTCATTTTCAACTTTCTGGGTCTCTTCAACTCATTCTTCTGAAGAAATTTTTGCAGAAATTTTTCAAGTTGCAGCAAGTTGCTTTTTCTTGCATCTCAGTGAAATCTTCAGAGTTTGCAAATTTTGATCATCTAGGTCTTTTCAAAACAATCTTCTAAAGAAAACCCATATCACAATTTTTTCTAAATTTCTAGGGTTGGCTGGTTTTTTTATCAGCACTCAAAGTTTTGTAAATCTAATCAATTGGGTCCATTTCTAACGTGTTTCTGAACAAAACCTAGATGCTGGCTTTTTTGTGAAAAATAGAAGAAATTAGGGTTTGCTGCTTTTTCAATCTAAATTCAAAATTTTCAAAAATGGTCAATCTAGGTTGTCTTGCAACGAAATTTCGAGCAAAACCCATATCTCATAAAAATTTCCAAAACATTTGTCCATTTGAGGTCGAAAAACCAACATTCTAAAAATAGTAAGTTGCTCAAAACTTGTCTAAACCTAGGCGAGTTTACAGGCAATCTTCATGTTTTTCAGAATAGAATACACTCCCAATGATTTCCAGGTTAGATTAGCTCTCTATCATGATTTCATCAAAATAGTTGAAACAGAATTGCATCACATCAAGCCGATGTTTGATCTACATACATTAGAGAGCGCAGACAACAACACAATCAGAAACCTAGGTCATTCAGGACTCCTTGCAACAACATCCATTCCCATTTCAGTGTAGAGTCTCAAATTATTAATTGCTTGCATTAAGCATTACAATTTGGCAACAAGGGAGATACAATTAGTTCATGGCAGATTGATTTGTAGTCTGAAACTCAATGTGATCGAGAGATATTTCCATTCCTCCTTGGCCTAAAAAGTGTCACTATCTCAAAGGGTGAATGTGAAAGGATGTGGGAGATGCATAAGGACAAATACAACAAGAAGATTGCACAGAGTGGATGAAAGAAAAACATAAGATTCTGCGAAGTCACATTTTCATGATGTCAACAAGGTTCGAGAAAGCAGCCAATGAGGTTGAAGATTTCCTAAAATCAATTGCAGATGGAGAGGATATCTTAGAAAAGTGCAACTTTGCTATTGAGGGTATAGATGCACCAAATTAGGACACAATTTCTAGTTTTCTAGCAAATGTGATTGAAATCTAAAATTACTTTCTTCTAGAAGCTTTCTTTCATCTTTCTTTCTATTCTTGGAACAATTATTATCCATTCTTTGAAGAAGAGAAAGAAGATAAATTGTAATAGTTGGCACTTCCTATTTTTCCTGCTTTCTTAGGTGGTTAGATGTTATCTTTTTCTAGATTTAGAAATAAAGCTTGTTGAGCAAGCCCTGATTGTGAAAGCAAGGAGATTTTAGGGTTCCCTACTCCTTTGCTTGTCTATAAATAAGAGCAGTCTTGCTCATTTATTTTCTTAACCGTAATCATACTAGTGATAGCAAATTGTTGAGCCTCTTTTTCCTTCAAGTTGTTATCCTGTAGTTGTTGTTCAATTTGTGTAAAGAGGAAGTTTGTAAGTCTCTTTTAGCTGCAACATTTGTTCCTTGCATGTTTTATGTTATCTTTTGTTCCAGAATTTTGAGAAATAAAATCACGAGCCTCCTTTGCCTTGGTATAATGTCTCAAGTTTTCGTCTCTTGTGATATGCTTATGTAATCTTTAATTTTAGCTTGCATTGAAAGTCAATAGATGCATGTTGAAAAGATAGTTTATCTTACTATGTTATTTGTGTTTTACTTACGTAATCTTGATTTCAGCCTATATTGAAAGTAAGTAGGTGTATGTTGAGAAAGAGATTGTTTAAGCACCTTTGTCAAAGAATCAAACCTTGTCCATTTCTAATTCTCTTGCTTTGCGTATTACTTGAGATATTAGAAACATCTTTAGTGTAAGTTAGTTGTAGTTGAAGTTCTTAAATCAAAAAATATTAGCTGCGACGTTTGTGTTTTATAAACCTTGTGCTCTAAGCTGAACCAAAAAGATAGGAAAATTAGTCTTAGTTTACTTTCTTTTTAGCAACATCAGCAAGAGGGAGCTTCCCCTCCTAATTTGAAGAGAAGTTAATCTATGCATAGTTGTCCATTTCAAATCTGCATTCCAGAGGTGTGAATTTAAATGCCAATAGCTTTCTAGCACCCAACGTGGGGTATGAGGCATAATACATCAAAGAAAGCTTACACTTATGTCACGAGTATGACTCTCTAGCATCCTACTTCTCCAGTTCAAAAACCTAATCTTACACCTCCAGTTATCCAACCAAGTTTCCAGATAATTGAAGGAGAGCAATCGAACATAATCAGTAGCCTAAGGAGTTTCATCTTTGAGAAGGAGACACCTACTCAGTGGAGAAATGCTGCTGCTATTCTAGACAAAGAGGAAGAGAAAGCAGATATTATAGCCAGAAGGCCTGTCTTGCCACCACCTGCATGGGTTTAGACAATCCTGGATTACAAAGTTTATACAAGGAGAAGATTCAGAAAAAATCCTCTCTTTCAAGACATAGGAGTTGGTGAGCCATCCAATGCTTTCCTTAGTTCGACACCTCATCCATCGAAGAAGAAGAATTTGAAGTCAATCAAGAAGAACCTACAATTCAACAAGAAGCAATGGGTGACAACAACAATTACAACCAGAGAAGAGGACCCCCATTGCCTTGGGGCGATCGAATTGGACCTCTAGCCTTACCAGCAAATCATGAATTTCCTAAGGGGTCAAGAAAGCACTTTCCATGATTCCAAGGAGATGGGAGTCAACATCTTGATGATCATATTTCAGCCTTCTCAATAGCTTGCATTGTTTTGCATGTAGCTCATGAAGATATTGTCGTACATCTCTTTGTTGAGACTCTTGTAGGAGTTGCTGCTGAATGGTTCAATCACCTAGAGTTGGGTTGCATAAACAATTGGGATACAATGATTGAGAAGTTTCTTGCAAGATTCAAACTAGCTAAAGATAGCCACTAGTTGTTCGCTCAACTTTCAAATTCAAAGGAGGACAATGAACCAATGAGAGAGTTTGTGGTGAGGTTTAATCGCATGGTTACTCAGCTCTCGTACACACTCAATCCATCACCTGAGATCCTATTAAGCAGTTTTTTCAATGCTCTTCCATCAAAGATGGCCTTTTTCCTCAAATTAGCTAATGGGATAGAACTAGAGAATGCACAACAAGGTTCCATAGAAATTGAAGACAACATGATTACTTCATGAAAGATAAAAGGGGATGTTATTAGGCCTTTGGTTTAGAGCTTTGCTGATCCATTACTTCAGAAAGTTGCTAATGAAATGACCATTCTCAAAAGTAAACTACCTATCTAGCCTACACCTCTTGCTCAAGTTGCGCCACCACTTGCATTACCTGCTTCGCAGCCATATCAGGCACCGCAGCCATATCAAGCACCACAACAAGTATATCAACCTCAGTAGTTGTATCAATAGAGGAGAAACAATTTTCAGCCTTACAACAATTATAGACCACGAGGGCCACCTCCACCAAGGCAAGCAGCTAACAACACACAAAATGTTGTGTTTTGCTCTTTTCATGATTCCAATGAACACGCTAGCTCCACGTGCCCCAAAAACGTAAGAATGAATGAGATCATGGGCTTTGTTGAAACTACACCAAACCCAAGTTTTGTACCTACTCCAAGTTCGAATGTTGTCTTACCATAATCGGACAACTTTGATGGTGACTCTGTAACGGGATACTTTGAAAGTGAACCCAACCATGAAGAAGAAGATATATGTTAGTATATCTTGCAGTAAATCCTAAAAATCACTCAGCATCTGTGTTTATGCGAGCTTAGCATCTGAAAGCACAAAAAGAAGAAGAAGAGAGACTAACAATGCAAAAAGAAAAAGAAAAAGGAAAAGAAGTAGCTTCTACTTCTAATATCAAGCCTTCTCAAGAGAATGCTAAAGGAATTGCTCAGGACTTGTCTTCAAAAATTTTTGATAATGTAGATGCCTTGATGAAGAACAAAGTGCAGATTTCTCAGCTCGAGTATCTCCAAGATCACCCAGAGCAAGTGGACCAACTACTCAAGTTTGTGAAGAAAGGACCTGTCAAGCAGCCCACATTGCTTGAATCATCCATTCCGGTGGAAGACAAGCCTAATCCCTTCTATATTTCTCTATATATGGGAGGATACAAATTGAGCAATTGTATTATTGATTCAGGAGCCTCGGACAATGTCATGCCTCTACAAGTAATGAACGTACTAGGACTCTCATGCACTAGCACAAAAGACAAATGTTACTCACTAGAGTCCAAGTCAGTGTCGTTAGTTGGACAAATAAAAGATGCTCAAGTGAGGTTGGTTGTTTGTCCTGAGAAAAAGATAATGATGACCATCCTGGTAGCTAACATTCCAGCTAGCTACGGGATGTTATTAAGCAGAAGATTTTGCAAGGACATCGGTGGTGAGATTCAAATGGATTGGTCTTCTGCAAAAATTCCATTAAAGAATGGTACTTTCAAGTTGGAACCAGTGTCCAAGTCTCAATTCACAGTGGTGAAGTCTCAAGATCCTCAAGATCAAGTTCTATATCAAGAAACAGGTCTTGGTACTTACGCCATGTTGTTAGAGATTCCTGAAGAAAGTCAAGAAGTTGCTTGTACCACAGACAAATTAGTAGACGATCCAAAGTTATGGACTATATAGTTTGATGGCAGTTGTTCTACTATTGGTTTGAGTGTAGGATTTGTGATAATTTCTCCTAAAGGACAGTTGTATCCATTTGCATACCGCTTGCAATTCGAATGTACAAAAAACACGGCAGAATATGAGGTGCTCCTATTAGGTCTCAGAAATGCAAAGGACATGGGTGTTAAACATCTCAAAGTTGAAGGTGACACAGAATTGGTCATGAAACAAGTCAGGGACCAATTCAAAGTAAGAGCTGATCGACTCTGACATTACAGAAATAGGGTGTGGAACTCAATAGATTGGTTTGAAGCTTTTGACATCAAGTACATTCCACGTCTAGAGAATAGCAAAGTAGATGCCCTAGCAGTATTAGCTTCACTTTTCATGCCACATTTTGACTTCCATCATAATGTGTTTGCCATTGAGTTAATATACAGGCCAACTATACCCGACAACTATGATAATTGGCAAGTCTTTGACGACGATGATCACATAAACGAGTTTCTCGTTATGGGAGATAATTTCAAAGAATTTTTCTTTGAGGGAAATTCATTTACTCATAGAGAATCAGTAACAGAGGCTTCTGAAGTGCCAAAAGATGTTGAAGATAAAGAAAGTCCAGAGGAACCTGATACAAGCATCATCCAGTTGAAAGGAAATAAGATTCCCAAAGGATTGGTTTCCTTGGAGAATATTTTTGACTGGCACGACCAATACATCCAGAAGTAGAAGAATTCTGGAGAAAGAACCTCAGTTGAATATCATCAAGTAAATATCAGTATGAATGAAAAGCCTCGACTTGTTAATCTAGTTCATGCTACACACCAGAAGAAAGTGAGAGATTCATCTCCCTGTTCAAGAAATATTGTGATGTTTTCGCCGGTCATATGAAGATTTGAAGGTTTTCACACCAAGAGAATTGTCTCATACTATTCCTCTTAAACCTGAAGAAAAGCCCTTCAAGCAAAAACAAAGACACTATAATCCGTGGATTCAAGATACCATCTACGCGGAAATCCAAAAGATGGTGGATGCAAAGATCATCTTTCCAATTCATCACTCCACGTGGGTGTCTAACATTGTTCCTATTTGAAAGAAAAATGGAGAAAACATAATTTTAGATTTCAAGAACTTGAATCAATCCTCCCTCAAGGATAATTATCCTCTGCAATCATGGAACACACCTTGCAGACAATTACCAGTTCAGAAATGTTGTCCTTACTGGATGGTTTTTCTGGTTATAATCAGATTGCAGTGGCTGAAGAAGATTAGTACAAGATGATATTCACAACCCCGTGGGGCACATTTGCATATGAACGAATGCCCTTTAGCCTCATCAACATCGGTGCTACATTTCAAAGAGCAATGGATTTGGAATTTGGAGACTTAAGGAATAAAGTAATTGTTGTCTAGATTTAGATGACCTCACTATTTTCTCGAAGAAACGAGATCACTTTTCACATCTTGGGAAAGTCTTTGAGAGATGTAGATACCATAAAATTTCACTAAATCCTAAAAAGTCCATCTTCACGGTGATGAAGGGAAAGTTGCTTGGTCACATCATCTCTAAGGAGGGAACTTGCATTGACCCAAGATGGGTTGAAGCTATCAGGAGTTTGTCTCTTCCAACAAGCAGAACTGGGGTACACTCTTTCTTTGGTAAAGTAAATTTCATATTGAGGTTTGTATCAGATTTTTCTGAGTTAAAAAAAGATATATCTGTTATGATGAGGAAGAAGACTGCTTTCAAGTGGACAGAAGAAGGAAAGTTAGCTTTTGTAGTAATCAAAGATGCTATCAGCCAAGCTCTAGTGCTGGTCCATCTTGATTTTGATAAAGATTTCATTATGTATTGTTATGCATTAGAACATACTTTGTCTGCCATTCTGACACAGAAGTTGAACAAAGAGAATGAGTCACCCATAGCTTTCATGAGTAGCAGTTTCAAGGAAAGCGAGTCAAGATACTCCCAAATTGAAAAGAATGCCTATGCAGTGGTCCGAGTTGTAAATAATTTCAGATTTTATATCTTGAACTCTCATACCACAATATATGTCATTGATCCAATAGTTAAGAGTGTGCTAACTCAGCAGGAGATGGGCACTAAGAGAGGAAATTGGGTTGTGAAAGTGCAAGAGTATGACTTGGAGAATAAGCCGACAAAACTCGTTTGTGGGAGAGGTCTTTGTCAATTGATAGTAGAGGATGGTGATAAGAAACTTCCAGCCAAAGGTATACCTGAAATTAAACCTGAAGAAAAAGAAGATATGCCTATGGTTCTATTAATTGACTTGGCTGGTGAATGGTTTATTGAGATATGGTATTACCTGACTTATGGCAATTGTCTGAGTCACTACAACAAGCAACAAAGAAGAACACTAAAGCTGAAAGTGCAAAATTATGTGATTATCTACAATGTCTTGTACAAGTGAGGGCTTGACAAAACATTTCTGTTGTGTGTCACCAAAGATCAACAACGGCGTTTGTTGGAAGCTTTTCACAACCAAACATGCGGTGGCCACTTTTCATCAAAGGTAACAACTTTCAAAATTTTGTGTGCATAGTTCTTCTAGCCTACCATGTTCTGCGATGCCTATGAATGGGTACACAAATGTTAGTTGTGTCAGCAGTTTGTTGGCAAAGCAAAATTGGCAGTCACCCCTCTCAGACCAATGGTTATAGACACTCCATTTCAGCAATGGGGTTTATATTTTATTCATCCAATCAACCCACGTTCTAGCAAGGGGCATATTTTTTTCCTCACATCCACAGATTATTTCACCAAGTGGGTTGAAGCTATTCCTACCAAGCGGGCTACGTCCGAGGTCGTGTGTAATTTCTTGAAGGAAAATATTGTTACACGCTTCAGAGTCCCTCACAAAATTGTGATAGATAATGCAACATGTTTCTCTTCTGAGGAGATACTAGAGTTCTATTTTGATCATGACATCACTTCATCTCATTCATTAGATTATTACCCTCATGGTAATGGACAAGCCAAATCATCAAATAAGAACATCGTCACAATCATCCGCAAGTTAGTTGATTCCAGTCAGTGAACTTGGCATAAGAAGCTCTATGATGCTCTCTGGGTAGATAAAATCACTCTGAAGAGAGTCATTGGTACTTCACCCTTCATTCTCTTATATGCTACAAAGGTTATGCTACCTATCACATTAGAGTTGTCTGCCTTACAGTTAGCAACCACAGTGGAAGATGGAGAGTTCACGGATCCTATTCAGAAGTGCAACCTATACCTAACAAAGATTCAAGAAGAAAGAGTGGAGGTGGTAGAAAGAATCACCCAACGTCAGGAGCAGGTGAAGAAAATTTTTGATAAGAATGCTCGCCAACGAGATTTCGAGGTTGGAGATCAAGTTCTCCTGTGGGATAAAAGACATGAGCCCAAGGGAATGCATGGAAAATTTGATTCCTTGTGGCAAGGACCATTCAAAGTTCACAAGCTCGTAGGGGAGAACACTTATATTCTCTCGTGCTTGGATGGAAGTCTCATCCCTCTACCACACAACGGGCAGTTCATGAAGCATTTCATCCCTTCGAGGGTGGAGTAATATCTTTCTGTAAATCTTTGTAAATAATTTGTGTTTTCTTGATGTGTTTCCCCTTTCTGTGATGTGCTCATTATGTTGTGTTTCTCCTTTCTGTAATAGTCCTATCATGTTTTAGGTGATTTGTAGGGAAGTCCAACTATTAGGTGATTTCTAAGAAGTCCTGTCATAGGTGACTTAGGCAAAGTTCTGCAAATAGGTGATTAACGAAATGATGTTGACTCCGATACCCAATGGATAAGGCACTGGTCTATGCTCAAACTCTAGAGAATCTTTGGTTCTCCTATGCCATAAGTATCTGCCATGGTCCCCAGACAGAGCCAAATGTTGTACCCCAAATTAAAAAAATTTTACACTTAGACATTTTGAAGAAATGAGTAAAAGTCTTGTTAGATCTGTCAAAAAAGGTCAAATTTTGGGTATGCATGACTTGCATAAGGGGTTAAAATTCAAAAGTTTCAAAATCTGACAATCTGGGTGTACTTAGAGCAACCAAATCAACAAAATCCATATCTCAGTTTTTCATCCCTACTTTTTAGGAAAAGTGCTATTTTTAGAAATTTTTCTAAAAATAGTAATTTTTTCTGGGTTTTTCTCGGTTTCTTTCGAAATGGATACTAGAAAAACTTTCTAAAAATAGAAATTTGGTTTGTTAAGGTTCACACTAATTTTGATTGGCTCAAAATACTTCCATATCAGGCTGGTGCAGTCAGAATCTCAAAAAGATCAGTTTTTCCCTATTGGGTCTATTCTGCTTTTTTTAGAAGCATATCAGGAGCTCTGAGGTCATCAATGGAGGTCAATTAGCTGCTAGGCATCAAAATCAACACTCAAGCATCAAGTAGAAGCTGAGTTGAAAGCAAACACGCATAACGAAGAACGAAGGTGAAAACTGCAGAAAATATTCTAAGTCTGCTTGACTTGGGTGCCCCAGGTGAAGAAGGGCACTCACTTTTTTAGGCCATCAGATGACAAAATTAGGGTTTTAGCCTCCAAGCAAAGTTATTCAAATATTTTTCAGCTCTACAGTGAATCTGACCGTGCAGACATTGGATCATCCAGTCTCCCAGGACTCTGAGCAAAATGAGAAAAACAAGAAAATGAGAAAAATTGACTAAGTATGGAGCAAATGGGTGCCCCAGGAGAGAAGAGGCACCAAAGTTTTCAAGGGTCTTAACAGATGAATTTGCAAATGTTGCTCTAACATGATGTCTTCAGAATTGAACAAGCTTTCTAGCAAGCTCTTCAACACGTTAAACGAATCTTGTAGTCGCAAGATACATGAGGTCGAACAAAGGGTTTGATGAGAGCTAAGAATGGAAATCCAAAAGCAAACAAGAAAATGAGAAAAATTGGCTAATTTTGGTAGACTTGGGCATCCCTAGTCAAGAAGGGGCGCCCAAGCTTTTGAAGCCCTAAATTCAACTTTTTGGTAAAGCTTCTTCTAGAAGACCCCTCTTAATATCTCTTCAGCTCCAAAACAAGTACAAACAATAGGCATTTCGATGCCTAAAACACCATATTTGATGGAATCATCTGTAGAAGAGAAAGTGATGAAGAAATTAAGAAAAATTTCTAAGTCTGGGTGAAGTGGGTGCCCCTATTGAAGAAAGGCGCCCAAAATTTTGAAGCTTCAAATGTTGGAATTTGCAAAAACAACATCCAAGATCATCTCATTAATTTCAGTCTAGCTATCCAATGAAGCAATTAGCCAGTCAATCTGATCAACGTAGCTCCCGGGACAGAGATTTCATCAGAAGATCAAAGGGAAGTGAAGAACTTGAAAATCATAAAAATGGCTAACACTGAGAAAGTTGAGCACCCCTAGAGAGAATGTGCACTGATGATTTTGAAAGATCAAATGAAGTTTTCTACCAGAGATGCCTCTAGAACAACCTCCTTAGAATGGGTTAGGCTCTGCGATGAATCATCCAACTTGATCGTTAGATCAATCTACAAGCTAGAAATCGAGGTCGAAGTAGGGAGTCAAAGTTGTGAAAAGTTGAAAATATAAAAAATTTGGCTAACTCTGCTTGAAGTGGACGCCCCTTGCCAAGAAGGGCACCCATCTTCCCATGCCTTTAAGAAAAATTTAAAGATTTTCGAAGTTTTTCAAGATTGTGAGATGAATGTTGGACGTCTAGGTTCAATGAACAAATTTTTTTAGGGTTTTTGAGGATGAAAACAAATGAAAGCAAGTTTATCTCAAACCCTAAGTCTATTTAATACATGTTTTCAATGTAAAATTCATTATTTTTGCAGGTGGTGTCCCAAGGAGAAAGTTGGAGCAACAAGTTTGAAGAATTTTTCATGATTTAAAGACTCAACTTTTTCAGACCAGCAACATAAACCCTCACTTTTTCATGCTTTTTCATCCAGAAGATCAAATTTTTGAAGGAGAAGATCAATGATTTTCATTTTCAACTTTCTAGGTCTCTTCAACCCATTCTTCTGAAGAAATTTTTGTAGAAATTTTTCAAGTTGCAGCAAATTTCTTTTTCTTGCATCTCAATGAAATCTTCAGAGTTTATAAATTTTGATCATCTGGGTCTTTTCAAAACAATCTTCTGAAGAAAACCCATATCACAGCTTTTTCTAAAATTCTAGGGTTGGATTATTTTTCAATCAACAATCAAAGTTTTGCAAATCTAATCAACTGGGTCCATTTCTAACGTGTTTCTGAACAAAACCCAAATGCTAGCTTTTTGTGAAAAATAGAAGAAATTAGGGTTTACTGCTTTTTTAGTCTAAATTCAAAATTTTCAAAAAGTGGTCAATCTAGGTTGTCTTGCAATGAAATTATGAGCAAAACCCATATCTCATAAAAATTTCCAAAAAAATTGTCCATTGAGGTCAAAAAACCAGCATTCTAAAAATAGTAAGTTGCTCAAAACTTGTCTAAACCTAAGCGAGTTTACAAGCAATCTTCAAGTTTTTCATAATAGAATACAATCCCAATGATTTCAAGTTCAGATCAGATCTCTATCATGATTTCATCAAAATAACTGAAACAAACTTGCATCACATCAAGCTAGTGTTTGATCTACATACATTAGAGAGAGCAGGCAACAACGCAATCAAAAACCTAGGTCATTCAGGACTCCTTGCAGCAACATCCATTCCCATTTTAGTGCAAAGTTTTGAATTTGTAATTGCTTGCATTAAGCATTACAATCTGGCAACAATGGAGATACAATCAGTTGATGGCAGATTGATTTGTAGTCTTAAACCCGATGTGATCGAGAGATGCTTTTCCATTCTTCCTTGGCCTAAAAAGTGTCACTATCTCAAAGGGCGAATGTGAAAGGATGTGGGAGATGCATAAGGACAAGTACAACAAGAAGATTGCATAGAGTGGATGAAAGAAAAACATAAGATTCTGTGAAGTCACATTTTCATGATGTCAACAAGGTTCGAGAAAGTGACCAGTGAGGTTGAAGATTTCCTAAGATCAATTGCAGATGGAGAGGATATCTTAGAAAAGTGTAACTTTGATATGAGGGTATAGATGTACTAAATCAGGACACAATTTCTAGCTTTCTAGCAGATGTGATTGAAATCTAAAACTACTTTCTTCTAGAAGCTTTCTTCCAACTTTCTTTCTATTCTTGGAACAATTCTTATCCATTCTTTGAAGAAGAGAAAGAAGATAAATTGTAATAGTTGGCACTTCCTATTTTTCCTGCTTTCTTAGGTGGTTAGATGTTATCTTTTTATAGATTTAGAAATAAAGCTTGCTTGCTGAGCAAGCCCTGATTGTGAAAGCAAGGAGATTTTAGGGTTCCCTGCTCCTCTACTTGTCTATAAATAAGAGCAGTCTTGCTCATTTATTTTCTTAACTGTAATCATACTAGTGATAGAAAATTGTTGAGCCTCTTTTTCCTTCAAGTTGTTATCTTGTAGTTGCTATTCAATTTGTGTAAAGAGCAAGTTTGCAAGTCTCTTTTAGCTACAACATTTGTTCCTTGCATGTTTTATGTTATCTTTTGTTCCAGAAGTTTGAGAAATAAAATCACGAGCCTCCTTTTCCTTGGTATAATGTCTCAAGTTTCCATCTCTTGTGCTATGCTTATGTAATCTTTAATTTTAGCTTGCATTGAAAGTCAGTAGATGCATGTTGAAAAGAGAGTTTATTTGAGTACGTTATTTTTGTTTTGCTTACGTAATCTTGATTTCAGCCTATATTGAAAGTAAGTAGGTGTATGTTGAGAAAGAGATTGTTTAAGCACCTTTTTCAAAGAATCAAACCTTTTCCATTTCTAATTCTCTTGCTTTGCATATTACTTGAGATATTAGAAATTTCTTTAGCGTAAGTTAGTTGTAGTTGAAGTTCTTAAATCAGAAAATCTCAACTGTTGTGTTTGTGTTTTATAAACCTTGTGCTCTAAGCTGAACCAAAAAGATAGGCAAATTAGTCTTAGTTTACTTTCTTTTTAGCAACATTAGCAAGAGGGAGCTTCCCCTCCTAATTTGAATAGTAGTTAATCTATGCATAGTTGTCTATTTCAAATCTGCATTCCAGAGGTTCGAATTTAAATGCCAAAACATTGTCATCAAAGTCTTCATAATCAAATTCATCATTAGAAATACCAACATCTTCTCTAACATGGTAAGATATTTTAATCATCTTTTCTTTATTCTCCTTACTTTTGTTGTTTATAGCTCTTCTTATACATATTGAAGCATATTGACATATATCACCATAGCTAAAACATTTGAAAGGTAATTTACCTTTGTACTTACTAGTGCCCTTTCTCATTTTTCTTACAAAGTTAGGTTTGACATCATCAAGATCATCTCCATTCGAATCTTCAATCCTTTCTGATTTTCTAGCCTTAAAAGCAGTTTCCACTTTTGCACCATTTTTCAAACCAAGCTTTCTCATTTCAAATGAAGTTAGTGTACCAACCAACTGATCTCTAGAATAAGTATTAAAATTTAAAACTTCCTCAATAGTAGATACCTTCTCAATGTATGAATGAAGAAGAGTTCTAATAACTTTCTTTACCACCCTAGGTTCTTTGACTTGTGCACCTAGACCACTCATAGCACTTTCCAGTTCATCAACCCTTTGCATGTAAGTTACAATTATTTCATCTTCAGACATTTGCATAGTCTCAAATTGTGCCTTCCAATTCTACAAGTTTTCTTGTTTAACCTTGTCTTCTCCTTCATAAATTCTCTCTAACTTATCCCAAACTTATTTAGTAGTATTAAGATTCATAACTTTAACCAATTGAGAATTTGAAAGACTACCCATCAGAATAAATCTTGCCTTACCATTTATTTCATGTGCCTTGATTTCATCACTTGTGCTCAGACCATTTGTAGGTGCAACATACTGATGCATTATTTCCTTTTCAATTTCAAATCCATGAGTTTCCAGATATCCTTTCATCTTTGTCTTCTAGAATGCATAGCTTGTTCCATCAAATCTAGGGAAATCAATTTGCTTCGCCATCCCGAATCTATGTTAAGTAGTTAAGGTCTTCTCCAAGGAACCTTTCTTTTATAACAATTGTTGAATGAACAAGACAACTAAGAGGGGGTGGGTGAATCAATTGTATCAAATTAAAACATCAAAACCATCAACATTAATTAGATCCACGTGCATTCATTAAACCCTTATTTTGTTTAAGTAATTAATCATGTAATACAAATAACATAAACTAAAATAACAACACCATAAACAATAAAATACTAGATTTACTTGGAAAACCCAATGAGGGAAAAACCACGATGAATATTAGCTCACAATATAAGTAATTACAAAATTGGTACAAGGGCTCACTGCCAGAATAGGACATGTCCAAAAGGCTCACAGCCAAGGCTCATTGCCACAAAAATAAATACAAGATAGAAGGGAAAAATTACAAAAAGAAAAACTCCTCAATGCAACAAGGATTCCACCACAAATTCTACAACACTTTCATAGTCTTGCATGAAAGATTTTAGACACTTTCAACTCACAACCTTTAGGAATCCAATACTTTGAATTTCACACTACTCTGCTCAATTTCACATCACAGACATCATTCACATCGATCCCACATCTATCTTGCTTCTCTCTTGCATCTCACAACATATCCACTCTTATTTATATCAATCTTAACCTTGAAAAACTTCTCCAAGGTTGACATCTATCTATTATACTTACAAATTCAAATTAGGTCGGCACCTAATCATTCCTATGGTGGATAGGAAGAAAGGTGACCCAATATAAATCCTTAATTAGGACCCAAATAGATCCCAACACACCTCAAAATTATTTCATAAACTTTGCTTGTAGTGCTAACACAAGGTCGGCCAACACCCATGTTAAACACCATAAAACATTAAACTTACATGCTTCCACAAATCAATCCAAAATTTTTGGACAAAAAAATTCACTTGAACATGCTCTAGAATAATCTTTGAACCACTTGAGATTCATCAAAAACTTCATCCAAACTTGCATCATAAAAATACTTCAACTTAAAACAACTGGTAAACCTTATTCACACACTGATACATGAAACACACACTATACTATAGCAAATCAACTGAAACATTAAATTTTGAAAGATACAAAAATTATAAGCAACTTCCCATATCTACACAATTTGAATCCAAACTATGGAGAAACATGGATCAAATACATTTCTCTTAGGCCACAAAAATATCACTAGAAAACTAGTTCTCACACTAGTGAAAATATCTCACATTGTATAATGATACAAAAAACTAGATTCTAAATATAGTAACCTCCAACAACCTTGAACAATATATCAGATCCAAACAGGCATAGCCTCAACATAGAAGAAATGTGGAGCACAATACTGGAGCACATTCTAAACACATGCACAACACTATTTTCTCTGTTTATCAATTTTTCTCAAAAGAACCTGGAAACCAAGTACTAGAGACATCATCTCACCTCATTACACTATTCCAACTCATCTCCAAATACTGCAACATAGAGATACCTCCATGTACTCACAACACTTCCTCAACATCTCAAATATACATGCACAACCTAGAAGAATCTATTTTCCTCTTTTTTGCAATTTTCTCAATATCCTCGACATCTTCATCATGTAACAACTTTCCTCAGCACATAGTTGACATCAATGGCAACACCTTCATAATTAAAAAAATCTAGTGGTATCAAAAAAATTCTTACCTTCTCAAACAACCTTCAATAAATTAGATATCCTAAAGTCCTTAGCACCTCTTTGACAAAGAACACTCCAAATATTATATAATTTGACTTATTACAATGTGTATCCCATATATAAGTGTATTCTTGGACTAGAAAAAATATATCCATTCTCATCCTAGGACCTTATATGTGATTTTGGATCCCAAATCCATGCTACATTGTATAATATGCTATGAAAAAGATGAGAATAACACTTAAAATTCACAATACTATCATCATTTTTTATTTTCATTGATGATTTATGAATACCATCTAGAATAAAAGTGGCATAGTTAGTTTCTTTTGTTCAAGTCTCTATGTTGCATATCTACAACCATCATAAGCAAGATTCTTGGTATTTGTATTTTTGCATTCATAGCAATAACTTGACATAATGCAAAGTAGGTATTGATGAAATAATCGTAAAAATTATCATAATTAAAATTTTCTATTTCATCATGAGTGAACCTTACTAGCTACCTATTTGGACCTCTTTTCCTATGATGAGGCAGTCATTTGAGTCTAAAACTTTCCCTATCCCTCCAATATTCTATTGTGAGTGAGCCAAGGTCAATTGTGATACATGCATTCTTTTTCAGGTGAAATACCTTACAAATATAGTTCATGTCTAGGCTCACCAATTTCACACCCTTTTCATTGAATACAATCCTAGCATTGGGGTCATATCTATTGGTAAAATGTGTCTCAACCTTGCAATTATATAAGGTTTGTTGTTGATAGGATATATTTAATATATTCTAGTTACACCAATAGGTGTAATATACAATGGGAGCATGAGGTGGAGTGGAATTCATGTTAACAATAAAATATTAACATTTTTTAGTTAAAAAAATCTATTAAATGGCCAACATACATTAAATGAATGATATTGTAAAGCTGGACCGTTCATCATTAGGTCTTAGATCTAATGGTGGATATTTTTGTTGGCTTTTCTTCCCCTAGAATCTAACTCTATTTTATGAGGGTGTTGTATTATGGTTGTGTATTGTGATTTATTCTAAGAGTCTGATAGTGGACATGTTCTCTCTGGATCTCTGGCGGTGATACTCCTATGAGGAGCTTGCTAGATGCAATTATATTGTAATCTTTGTGGTTTTTGAATAATATATTAGGAAGCTTTTGGTGTCTAGATTTTTTCTCTAGAAAGGGTTTTCCCCACATAAATCACTATGTTGTGGAATGCATGGCATTTATGTTTATTTCTATTTAATTTTCTATGACTATTGAAAAGGTATGTAAAGTTTTCATTGCCCTCCTCTCAAGATTAGTGTAGGAAGTTGTTCTAGTACCTTAGATTCCTTACAATATCACCTTGCAATTACCTTGAATAAATCCACATATATGAATAGATTAGGTAATAACAATCATCCAAAATGCAAGCTCCATATATTTGATAGAGGTCTAGGTGATTGACATTTCTTGAATCCATATTTGAACAAATTTCAACCCTATTCCAAAATGTTGGCATCCCTAATGAAATTTTCCCTATCAACCAACCTATCAAAAATTGTCCCAACTCCTTGAGTATTCCTAACTCATTTTGATGACCTAGGTAGTTGATGTAGTATATCTTCATCTAACCCCCTTTTCAATTTTCTTTACGGTCCAACCATTTTTGGAACTAGGGCTTCTTTCACAAAACTAGGACTTTAGGAGTAACTAGGGTTCTTTTCTTATTTTATAAAATTTATAGAATCTAGTACTTCTTCTTGATATTTAATTAAAAACATGACCTAGAAAAACTAGAGAAAAAATTCAAACATGAAATTTGCATAATTTAGGTTAAAAATTAAACATACTTGTTTTTCACTTTGCGAAACCCTAATTTGATATTCTGAATGCTCAAACAACTTGAATTTAACAACTTCCTCACATAGGACACTTTTCAAGGCCTATAAGAACTTGAATAAATGCAATGTCCTTGAAAATTTGGGAGAATTTGGTAGATATCATTAGAAAATGCCATTAAATCTTATACATATGAACAAGGTGTTTATAGGTAAGCATTCTTTGATTTTGAATATCACCCTTTGATTCTCATATGACATGGAAAAATCTATAGGTATCATGAACCAAGTTCATATCATGATTTCTTATGGCCAAGATGGTCTCAAGATATGATAGTGCATAATGATCAAAAGTGTCCTAATTTGAGCTACATTAGCCTTAGCCCTAAAGAAGAAACTTGAGTCCACATTGAATAGGCTCCACATGTTGAAAAGATTCACCATCACAAGCTCAAGATAAAGCCTCCTTTTCATCCTCTGACAAGGATGACTAATGCAATCCAATGAGAAATCTCCTCTTGTTGACCCACCAAAAAGGTAATAGTTATCTTTACACAAGGCAAGTAGTTGCATCTTTGCTAGCTAAACGAGCTCAATAATTTTGAGCATGTGATAAGAACTTTGAGCATGATGTAATAAAACCCACCACCTATATGCCAATCATAACAAATAACTTGAAAAATAAATGGTCCTTATAACTGTGAAGATGATGAAATGAGATCTAGGCTAAATACCCTAATCTAAATCAATCATTCCACCTTGAACATTAAGGGACATAAAATTAACATAAAGACAAGTTGTTTGGTTGTTGTCCTCAAGGGAGAGATAAATAGCTATTCAGGGTTTTGGTCCCTTTTTATTGTGTTTTGGAATGTGATTAATTAATGAGATGTGTGAAATAGGTTGAATTAAGGCCAAAGTGATGAACTATTACAAAGTATGGAAAATGCAAAGCATAAAGATAGAAACAGAGACAAAATTTGGGGAGTGCAAATAGAGAAGAACCTAACATTAAGTACTTTTCACTTTTGAATACATAATGTTTATATTCATGAAGCTTTGCATAAGTTGGATAAAAGTACTTTTCACTTTTGCATACACATTGTTTACATTCTTGAAACTTTGTATAAGTTGGATAAAATTACTTTTCCTTTTTGGATACACATTGTTTATATTCTTGAAACATTGCATAGGTTGGCTAAAATTACTTTTAATTTTTTGGCACACAATTTTAGTATCTTATCTTTCTAAGCATGCCAAGAAAAATTTCATCTCTCCCCCTTATAAGAATTCTTTACTGAAAGAGAATACAATAATGGACAATCACAACAATCAAACTTGGTCTTCTCCCAATATCTCTCCTATTTGTGAAGAATATATTTTGGTGTTAGAAGATCCAACCAATGAGATTTATGAGAGTCCTATTTATTTCTCTTCCCCTACATCTCCCACTTGGGAAGACATTGTTGGATACAAGGATGAGACCATTGACACATCCCCTAATAGTACTTTTCCTATTTCTCCTATTTGTGAGAATGATTTGTTACAAGGTAAAGAAGAAAATACAACTATTGATGACTCCCCTAATTGTGATGAAGTTATTTTAGAAGAACCAACCATTTATTTCTCTCTTTAAAACTTTCCTAATAGGGAAGATATCATAGTGCAAGAAAATGACAACATTGACACATGTCTTTCAAACAATAGTTAGGTGGCTTCTTTAGATGAAGATGATGAAGTGACATTAGACTCCCCTTCACTAAGAGATCATGAAAATGAGGATAAGTTTTTTGAGGTTATGAACATTATATCTCCCTCAAGTCCTCTAATGATTAGACCTCCTACAAATCCTTTAATTATTAGACCTCCTAAGCCTAAACTTATAATTTATCCACCATCACAACAATCACAAGTTCAAAATAAACCCGTGCTTATCTTAGAACCACCTACAAGGCAAATTGATAATGATAATGTTTCATAGCAACTAAGTTGCAATACTATTGCTCATACATATAACACTAGAAATAATCTGCAACCAAGACAAACAAATCCAACATCCCTCCCATTGCCTCAACCTATCTGTCCTAGTGCTCCTCCTTTACCCTCACATAATGGAAAGGAGTATGATCTTGTTGAACAACTAAAAAATACTCCTACTAAGATATCCTAATGGGACCTTATTCAAGCCTCACCTAGTTATCATAATATGCTTCAAAGTGCTTTAAAACAAGGTCCTACCCCTCCTAATGTGCATCCAAATGATATGGTAGCCCAAATTCAAGGTATGACTTTGATTAACTTCGACATTACTTTCCATCAAGATGAGTTACCTCTGTTAGAAGTGCAAAAACAAAATGATTCTTTGATGATAATGGATTTTATTAACGTTAATCATCTTAGACAAGGCATAAATTTTACTCTCATTGATAATGTGTGACCCTTCTGGATAGGCTTGGAATAGATATGACCCAAATTGAACCCGATTCCTTGTCTATTCGTGGGTTCAATAACATAGGAAAGCAACCCCTTGGTGTGATCACGTTACCTATTAAAGTTGGCAAAGAAACATTACAAACTCCTCTCCAAGTTATGCCTCAAGGGCTATCATATAATATTCTCTTGGGTAGACCTTGGATTCATGAAATGAATGGGATGCCTTCTACCCTTCATCATAAAATGAAGCATGTCTACAACAAAAAAGTGTATACAATCAAATTCGGCCTTGAAATAGATATTTTTCTCATTAAGAAAGACAAAGAAAGTATTTTGAAAACATTCACGCCAACTACACAAGTGGAACCTGTGCAAGAGAAAGAAAAGTGAGAAATATTGAAAAAGTCACAAAGTTATTGGAAGATGATTGGGGTTCCTTAGATTCCATACCTACATTCATGGGAGAATACAAGATCATAAAAAAAGAGTCTGAAAAGGGAAAAGAAAAAACAAATAATGTCAACACAAAATTCAAAAGCATCCACTTCAACCACTTTAGAAGAAAAAACAACAAACTTTGATGAAGTTGATCATGAGCAACCACCAAATCCAAAAGAAATGGAAAAAGTATGCGTGTTCCTATAGAGCCTAACATGCAAGAAACAACTAGTGGTCTTGGTTATTGTCCTTCAAAATAAATGAAAGAGTCAAAGAAATCTTCGCTTAATATCAATGTCATCACACAAAACACTCCTAGGAAATGTCCTAGTAATGATTGGAGTTTTTTAGATTTTATGCACTCCTTTAAGGGAGAGTACAAAATATCGCAATATAAAGAGTCTTGTATAAGTATGATACCTTGTACTAAGCAAGAGATATCTTTTTCACAAAATAAAGGAACATCTTCTACTATTGATCAAGAGAGTATCTTGTTGAGAATCTTCCAAGATCATTTGATATCTCTCCCTCCAAGAACATGAAAGAAATTTTACTTCAATAGTTCATTTTGTGCATATCATAAAGTTCATGGTCATTCTAGTAATGAATGTAAGGATTTAAGTGATAAAATTCAACATCTTAAGGATTGTGGTGCTCTTCCTTATGTTGAAGCACCTAGTTCGTTTGATTGATACTAATTTTCAAGTTTCTCATCTATCACTTCAGGTCACCCTTGTCTTGCACTAAGTGGGGGCAAAGGGGTTGGGTAGCCTTGTCCTCATATGGCACTTGTTGATTTTCTCTTTTGGCTATTTGACTGATTTCCATGTATTTATAAGAGAAATTTTTGGATGTGGATGGAATTCCTTAATCTGGCTCATGTGTGACATACTTTATTCCTATGGTTAGCATTGCATTTTGGGGGAAACCCCTTTATTCATGATGTAGCTTCATTTGGGAACATATGAATTGGCATAGGGCTTTCCAAATAAGCTTTCATGTCTTCTTCATTGGCTAATTTAAAGAAATTTCTCACAACAGTGGTGTAGCAATTTCTTTAAAGTGGGGGCATACATTGGCATTATCATTCCTCATGTTTCATTGTGTGATTTTCTTTCTTCTTGCGGTGTGTCCTTTTCTTGGTGGTGTCCTTTGAGGGCATGATATTTCTTTGATCCTTGAATTGTCCTCTCTTGAAGACATTAGTCATGATGTTCCCTACGAAGAGACCTTATCATAAGTGTTTAGAATAATATAGCTTGTTAACCTTGTGAAGCTCAAAGTTTCATTTTGTGGCACCCTATTGAAGTCATCAGAGGGATGGCTTTGGTATGGTTAGTACAATGAGAGCCTAGATAGCGGCATGAATTTTTTATTGTACGGTGAGAGCCTATAGACCTAACATGACTTTCTCACTAAGCCAATTTCTTGGGGGTTTTCCTAGTGGACGACCTGAAGTTCCATTAGCCTGGAGTCAGTGTACAATTTGGAAAAACAACTGAGACTTACTCTACATTGAGTTGTACAAATAGTCGAGGCTTGATCCACCCCTTTTTGTTTTTTTTTTTCTTTTAGTCTTTGAAATTGCTTGTTTGTGTATCTTGTCTTTCTGCTACATATCATACACTGTGTGTGTGTCCCTTTGTGCTTATGTTGGTTTGATGTGCGATCTTGGATCTTGGGGGCTTGATCACCCTCTTTGATCTTTGGCATCCTATACCATCCACATTGGTACACTTTGACCCCTCTTGACTACTTTAGTGCAAGTTTGACACAAGTTCCTCTCACTAAAGTGAGGGCTAAATGTAGTGTAGGAAAAAGTATCCCTTTTTCACACTTAATTTGGGAATAAATAATAATAAAATGAGCTAAATGATGCCTTAATTTAGTGTTGTAATATGTATTATATATATTCACATTAATTTTAGGGACCTATGCATTAAAATGAACTTAATTATGCCTTAATTTAGTGTTGTAAAATGTATTTTACATATTCGCATTAATTTTAGTACCCTATTAAATAAAATGGACTTAATTGTGCCATATTTTAGCGTTGTAGAGTGTACCTCTTTACACTTTCACACTTATTTAGGGATTCATTAATTAATTGAGGTTAATTTACCTTAATTGGCCCCTTTAATTCAAATCCAAGCCTAATTAATTACAATTTCTGAAGAGGAAAACCCAACATTCATTAATTCCATAACAAACCATTTGTCATTAGAAAATATGTGTCCTAGGTAAGTGACCTAGGACCCATTCGTCCATGGGCGAATGGATCCTCACTTAGACCTAGGACCCTAAATTAAATTATGTTTTTGGTGGTATTTTAATGATTTCAAATCTTTATTTCACTGTAGGCTTGTGAAATTTGAATTAAGGATAAATTACTATAAATACAAGGCTATTTCATCAAATAAAATCTAATTTTTCCAGAGAAGTTTCAAGATTATATTTTTGAGAGATCAATTACAAGAGCCAAGATTATTGTCAAGAGTATTCAAGAGAGGATTTCTTCATCATTTGTTGCAGCAATCAAGATCCAAGTATTATGTCAAAGTTATGTGGAGTCATGCATGTTTTTGGAGCTAATATGTTGATGTAGGTTTCAAGATTCAATCAAGCATTCAAAGTATCATTTCAAGCAAATATTCAAAGTCAAGATCCACATCCAATGAATCCATTTCATGCAAGTTACATATCTCCATTATCAAGTTTCACACAAGGGTTTGGTGAGTTGTGACATTTCATTTGTTCATTCATCATTCTTTCATGCTATTTCATTTCATTATAAGGTTTAATTACCAAAACAGGGTTTTACCAAGGAAAACCCCCATTCACCTAACAAAACAATAGTTTTCCCTCTTCATGTGTGTTTGCAGATTTTAGGTGGAAGATCTATTGAAGAGAAAAATTGCAAAGTTGTCAAAGTTGCATTTGTTGTCATCATTCTTGCAAAATAATGAAAATCGGCTTATAGGATTTATTTATGGCTTTCTGACTACAAGATTCAAAAATCTAGGAGTGCAATGACAATAGAACAAAACCCAGAAATAGATTTTTAGGAGCCCTAGTCAGGACCCATTCACCATAGGGCGAATGAGTCCTCAGTTATCCTTGGAAAAGAACTTTTTATGAGAGGTACACAAGATTTATCCCTTCCAAATTCTTTAGAAAGTCTGTAGGTTCCATTAGTTTTATGTTTAAGCTTATAAATGCACTTTATAGATCACAATTTGGAGTTGATTTTCTATTTTTAATCTTTCTCCCCAAATTGTTGTTTGATTCATACCCCTGTCCTAACACAAAAAAGGGAAATTTGCAAATTCACACTTTGACTTGATTCACCTCAAGGTTGAAAACCATTTCATAGTGTGGATCTCATTTCCTAATGAAATTAGAGAAGTAGGACCCCTTTTCCCTCTTTGGATCCACTTTTCCATTTTGGAAAATTCACCACCTATCCTTTTTTTCTTTCATATATATATATATATATATATCATTTAATTATTATTTATATTTTATTTTTAACTTTTACTAAAAGTAGGTTATCAACACAAAATATTAGGATGATTACCATGCCAAAATAAAATACTAAAACCTATTAAATTTTTTGAAAAAAGTATGATACATAGATAAAAGAATCTATATCAAGATGGTATATTTTTTTTAGATAAATATTTAATATGAAAGGCAATGTTGAATGGAAACAACTATGTTTTAATACACACATTTTAATATTTATTTAAAAATATATATTTATCAAAATTGCAAAAAATAATATCCATGCACTAAAGTTTCAAGTTATAAATACACACAAAAAAATTGAAAGAAAAAAAATTACTATAAAAAGATTGACGTCTCATGTGACTTAATTTTTCAGTATTTTATCAACAACTAAATTATGGTGCCAATTTTAAAAAAATTATTTTGAAGTATTTTTTAATTTTTTCAAAAAATACAAACATAAAATATAGTAAAAATACACATTTTACTAGTTTACATCATTTCAAAATTCAAAACATATATGCCACTTTTTAGTTATTCAAGTTTAAAAGTTACATTAGTATTGGTTGTTTACTTGTAAAAGTGTGACATAGCTTTGTACTTTTACTCTGATAAGATTAGGGGATATCAGATTGATAATGATTTGATGAATCTTGATCCTAAATGTTTTGACCACATCCAAGACTACATCTCCAAGACTAAACAACTAAGAATACAGTTGAAATATTGCAACATTGATAAAGAGGATTTACAATTGATTTTTGAATATGTTATCCAAGCTTGGTCTTGAGTATTCAACATTTTTTTCTAACTTTAATACCCATCAACTTTCTATGGGAGCATCATATGTTGATCCTAAATTTGATGACTTTGTAAATATCCTAATCCAAGATGAAGCTAAGTTAACTTATATGGGTCTAATCAAGTTTTCTAAATCGCTGACATTGTTGGCTAGTGAGCCAAAGCTATAAAAAGAATAAGAGAATATTGATAAGAAACAAAAGGAATAAGCAACATAAAGAATTTGGATCATCTCCCTCTAAAGTGGAATCATCTGAGAAGGATCTATGCCCACATGTGCATATTGCAAGAAAATAGGACATGATGAACATCAATGCTATTCTAAACAGATTGATGACTTGAAGCATCGAAAAATCAAATCAATTTTCCTTTATCATCAAAGGTGTCATCATCTTCTTCTTTAAATTCCAATAGAAATAAGGGTAAAGAACTTGTTTTAGTTGCAAATTTTGATTGAAAGAGGTGATTACTTGATTTAAGAACCTCATATCACATGGCTTCATCTGAGAGTATGTTTGCTTCATTTGAGCCTTTTTCATCACCACACATCCTAATAGATAAACACACATATATGTGTGTTTTTGGCGAGGGATCCATTGACATGGATGACAAAAAAATTAATAATGTTCTTTGTGTGCCTTCATTTTCAATAAATATCCTTTCTATCTATCAAATCACACATGGTGGAGTAGGAAAGAGTATTGATTTCACACATGACTCTATTATAACCTGAGATTTGTATAACAAAGATATAATTGTATTTGGGGAGGTTGATCACAATTCTCGAGTCTACACCTTCTCACATTTTTCTCCTATTGATTCAACAGATGTTCACATTGAGGCATCTTGTGTGGAAACTTTTGAGGATATTCAATAGGGACATTTGAATCTTGTTATTCTTTCATCTACAAAGGATCTAGTGATGTGTGCAAATATTCCATCTCCTTCATCAAATATTGTATATAATAATTCTTTCGTTACCCAAATTTTGACTCCTTGTGATTCAATGCAGCATGACATACATTTTCTTCCAGAGATGGCTATAAGTACTTGATTAACATTGTTGGTTTGTTTTGTGAGTCCCACATTTTAGATTTAAGAGAAATGCAAAAGTGTTGGTCCAAAGAAGACCAAATGCTTTGGAGAATTGGTTAAGTCCTAGAGTGCAAATTTAGTGCTACAATGAACTAGTTTTCTAGTCTACATTACTTCGCTATGAAATATCTTGCCATATGGTTTTGAGGTGTTGATGATGTTTATTGAAGGTATTCAAATCCAAAGTTTCAAGGTTGTATGTCTTCCACAGTTGAAGATAATGTTGACAAAGTACCGAGTTTTGTAATGACAATGTTATTGGTACATAGTACATGATTGGAATGCTCTACATTCCAATGGGGATAAATATTATGCTATGTAGCTTTGAGGAAGTGTTTATATATTTCAAACATATGTGTGCTCCAAGTTAAAAGTGTTTTGGTGGTCTACATACCAAGTTGTGAATGAACAGTTGGTCTGTTTAGTTATTGCTTCACCAGTTTTGTTATGTGGTGCCAGCCTAAGGATTTTGAGGTGTTACAAAGTTGAAGTATGTAAGGAGAAAATTTATGGGAGTGATTATAGGTCATGATGACCTATTTTTGGTGGTGTACATGTTTTGGTTCTCTTCACAAGGCGTATGGAGTGGAGTTTTGGTCTGAAAGGTTGTGTGATGCATGGTTCATGTAATTAGGCCAAACTAATTGATGTTTTGGTTGGTTGTGGTATACATACAAGGTTGATTCATTGTGCAAAGAATGATTTTTTGGATTTGGTTTAGAGTGCGTGTGTGAAATCTGATGTAATGTGAAGTGCCAAAAGTGTAGTGGTAAAGTATGAAGTGTGTTAAGTTAGTTTTCAAAGCTTAATTGGAATAGTATCTTTGACATGTTGTAGATGCATTCTTCGTAGTTTATTTTGGTAGTGAGCCACCCCTTCTTCTATCTCTTTTTATTCTAGGAAATGAGCCACCAGTAGTGAGCCATTCCTTATTTCTAGACAGTGAGTCCACCATTCTATAATCTTTATTGTAACCAATTATAATATATTATGAGCTAATCCTCACCATGGTTTTCCCTTTCAAGGGTTTTCCTCATAAATCTGGTGTTCTTGTGTTCTTTTATGTAATGCATGCTTTATATGTTCCTTTCCATTAACTAAAAGTTTAATGTGATTCATTGAATAAATGTTTGAGTTAATGGAGTGAATACATTTTAGTGAATATCGATTCACCCCCCCTTCTCAATATTTCGGGTGTTCAACAGCCATTGATTGCATTCATCTTCTCTTTGATGGAGACAACCCTTCATCAATTACTCTGAGGGAACATTCTAACCCTCTTGTTGATTCTCTATATGATCATCATTCTTCATAGTTTGACATGAGTGTGGATTCTTTTGGACAACATTTAGAGGACTTTTTGTCTTCAAAGGAGGTATCTTTGTCTTTGGATTGTTTTCTACAATCATTTCTAGGATATTTTGGATTGTTATCTTTTGTAGTGTGGAGTAGAATGTTTATTTATAGGGTGAAAATTTTTGACATCGACATGGAGACACTTGATCATTCTTCAAAGACATCAAAATACATCCATATTCACTCATCTTCCTTTAAAGAATGGGAAGATATCTTGCATACCATCTCGATTCTTTTTCCTAAGGGAAAGAACATTGTTCGACAGTCTTGGATCATCTTCAACATTCAATATCAAGCATGTACCATCATTGTAGGAGACTCTAAATTAAGGGGGGTTGCTTGTTCTAGCTCTTCTTCTCTCTTATGGGGGTCTTTTTCCTCATATGGGGTTTTGTCCTTCTCATTGTTCATTAAGCTTTTTATTTTCATCTATCTTTTAGAGAGAAGTTTTGTCCCATTGTTTTATCTTGTTTTCTTTATTTGTGGGAGATTGAATTTATACATGGGTACTTAACATGGCCTTGTAGTTGAGATCCATCTTTTCATCCTTGCACCATTTACATAATAATATACTACTCCCTAAGTTTCCCTTGTTGAGAAAATGGGTATCTCAAACTTACTGGTTAAGGCTCTCTAAAATTAGGAAAACACTTGGCCTTCCCCTTTATCTTCTTTTGCTCCCTTCATCAGCCTGAGGCTCAACATTCTACGAAGGATCCTCATTGAGGAGAAATTACAATGTTGGAGGGAGTTTTTTTGAAGTCCCTTCGACATTCCGATGAATGACGAAAAGGGAATTTTCAAGGAGTCATGAAGATATCAGCAGGACCTAAAATGTGGTCCCTTCAATATTTTGATGGAGCTATATCAAGGAGACAATACGATATCAGCAAGACCTTGAGGCTTGTTTCTTCAATATTCCAATGGAAGGGAGGACCTCTTCATTGGAGGGAATGATGAATATTGATGGGATGTTGATGATGGTCCCTTCAACATCCCAATAGGATGGAATGATAGGTGTATTGAGGTGACAGTGAGAATTCAAATAGATAAGGTTTCAATCCCCTTTGACATTCCGATAGGAATTTGATGGTGATAGAAGGTAAAGATGGTTAAGTTTTTTTGTGACCATTTGTTTGGTAAGGAAGTTGAAACGATAGTTTTTTTGGTAACACTTGAGAAGTTTGTATGAATGTTGTAGCACATTGGAATAGTGTGTGACAAGAAGATCAGAGTGAATGTAACAAAATGTTGCTGATTTCATTTTGGAAAAACACCTAAGAGAGCATAGCTCTGAACTTGTATGTAATATTTTTTTACTATAATACAAGAGATCTCTACTTTGGTGTGTGGGTTTTTTCCCATAAGGGTTTTCCCACATAAATCATTTGTTGATGTTTTATTTTCTATTTATTTTTAATATGTGCATCTTAAATGAATTGTAATTGCAAAGATTTAAATAGTTTATTTGCTTCTCTCACCTGCAGATTAGCATTAGGAAGGTATATTTTTCACTATGCTTTCCTTTCATGTGGTATTAGAGCTTGGAAAACTTTATTTTCCTTGTGGGAAAGATGGGTTTTTTGTGTTGATCTTGTTTAGTGGGAGTTTTGCAAAGAAATCTAGTTTATAACTTATTGCAAATTTAAGATGGTGAGCACATCTGAAAGAATAGGGACTAAGAAGTTAAATGGTGGAAATTTTGAGTTGTGGAAACTCAAAATGGAAGACTTGCTTGTAGACTGACAATCATGGGATTTAGTGTCCTCTAAAAAACCATCAACAACCTCACAGAATGACTAGGATGAAATGGACTAGAAAGCCAAGGGTCTGATCATACTGTGCTTGGCTGATTTAGTTCTCTTGAACATCCATGAAGAGAAGATAGAAAACCTTTTATGGAAGAAGCTTGGTGACATTTATCAGGTGAAATATTTGGTAAATAAGTTATTTTCGAGGAAGAAGTTGTATTATTTGAAGATGGAGGAAGGAGTGTGTGTTCCAGATCATCTGAATGTGTTTAACATGATTGTTGCTCAGTTGGGGTCTATTGGTGTGAAGATAGATGACGAGTATCATTGCATGCTCATGTTGTGTTCTTTGTCTAACACATGGGATCACCTGGTAATGGATATTTGGAGTACAACAATCACTTTCAAAATGGAAGATGTGGTTGCTTCATTGTTGTCAGAAGAAATGTGAAGGAAGTCTTTTGAGATGGCCAAGGAGGCCTTTGTTGTTCGAGGAAGATCAAAGGAGAGAGGAAAGAGGAAAGACAAGAAGTATAAATCCAAGTTAGAGGGGAAATCAAAGTCTCCTAGTAAAAATTCCAAGGTGAAATGTTGGAACTGTGGGTAGACTAGACACATTCGAAAAGATTTAAAGAGGAGAAGAAGAAGAAAAAGAAAAAGAGTTCTTCTAAAAATGAATCTCCTCATAGCAATGAAAATTCCTTTATAGCAACCTTGGTGATTCAGGCATAAGAAGATGTTTGGCTGATTAACTTAGGAGCGTCCTTCACATGACCTCTCATAGAGGTTAGTTCTCAAAGTACAAAAAGCATGAAAGTGGAAGGGTGTATCTGGGTGATTATTATCACCTAGAGATTGTTGGTCGTGGAAGAGTCAAAATTCAATTTCTTGATGGAAGAGTGAAGTGAATTGATGATGTGATGCATATACCTAGTCTGGCTTGAGATTGCATTATGTAATTAAGCTTAATTATGCTAGTGTGCAAGTCTCTTTCTTGAATGGTGTTTGTAGAATGACTAGAGGCTCAATGGTGTAGGCTAAGGGTGCACAAATTGGAACTTTGTATAAGTTAGATGCATGTGAAATACAATTTAATAGTGCTTCTATAGAGTCAAGTAAATTTGATCATGTAGAGAAAGGAGGTGTTGTTCTTGAGGGCACAAACTCTTTGGAGATGAAGCTCCTAGCAAAGGAGATGTTATGGCATCAGAGGCTTGGACACATTGGTGAAAAAGACTTAAAAATATTGAAAAATAAAAGTCTAGTTGAAGGGCTTGATGATTGTAAACTCGAGTTTGATTTTTGAAAACATTGCATATATGGAAAGCAACACCATGTTTCATTTTATTCTAGTCCTCATAAATCTTAGATGGTATTCTAGATTATATTCATGTTGATGTGTTTGGTCTAATTAATGCTCCTTTTCTTTCAAAATCTATGTATTCTTTCAAAATATATGTATTATGTTTTGTTCATAGATGATTATTCAAGAAGGACATTTTTTTATTTTCTCAGAAGTAAAACTCAATTTTTTAGTCAATTTAAGGAATTTAAAACCTTGGTTGAAAATCAAACTAGTAGAAAGATTAAATGTTTGAGGACAGATAATGGTGGTGAGTTTTGTTCAACAAATTTTGATAAGTTTTACAAGGACCATATAATTAAAAAGCATAAAACAACTCCTTACACTTCACAACAAAATGGAGTTGCAGAAAGGATGAATAGAACACTCATGGAAAGGGCAAGAAGTATGCTAAGTAGTGCCAGTTTGGAATAGAATTTATGGGTTGAGGCTATAGCTACCACATGTTATTTGATTAATAGATCTCCCACTTCAACGCTCATGGAAAAGACACCTATGGAAGCGTGGTCTAGTAAGAAGCCCTCGTTGAGACACATTAGAGTCTTTGGTTGTGAGGTGTATGCATATGTTCCCAGTGAAAAAATATCTTAACTAGAGAACAAGGTTGTAAAGTGTATCTTCATTGGTTATGGCATCATGTGAAAGGGTACAAGCTTTGGAACCTAGTTATAAAGAAGGTTCTCTATAGTAGAAGTGTGATCTTCTGTGAGCTGAAACCTTTCACAGTTGATCTATAGCTAGAGATGAAACAAGAAAGAAAGGACATAGTTGAAGTTCCTCTTACACCCAATAAAGATGAACTATGCACAATTGGTGGACCTGTTAATGAGGAGAGCTCAAGTAGCTCTGAAAGTCCTAAACAAGATGAAGAACCTTAGCCTCAGCTTGTGAGGAGGTCTATGCATGCTAAGTGAAAACCTGAAAGGTTTGGATATTCTATGTTAGATTCTAGTTGTGCCTATGCTTTGATTGCTACTATTGATGATACTAGGACTATTAGAGAGGCTATGGGTATGTCTAATGTAGATTATTGGTTGGGAGCCATGAAAAAGGAAATGGCATCATTGAAGAAGAATGATACATGGGATCTGGTACCTTTTCCTAAAGGACGAAATCATGTTGGATGTAAATGGTTGTTCAAGAAAAAGATAGGTCTTGATGGTAGTATTGAGAAGCATAAAGCAAGGTTGGTTGCAAAAGGATATTCCCAAGTGGAGGGAATTGATTATGGGGAAATCTTCTCCTGTAGCAAATTTGACATCCATTTGATTCCTGTTATCACTTGCAATAATGTATGATTTAGAAATTGAGCAAATAGATGCGAAGACAAATTTTCTTCATGGTGATTTGAAGGAAGAGATTTACATGTCCCAGCCAGAGCACTTTATTGAAAAACGTAAGGAAAACCTGGTGTACAAATTAAAAAAATCTATGTATGGTTTGAAGAAACCCCCTAGAATGTGATACCAAAAGTTTGATACCTATGTGTTGTCTTTGGGATTTGTGAGATCAATTTTTTATTATTGTGTTTACTTTAAATCTAAAAATGGTTGTCTTCTTATTATTTCCTTGTATGTGGATGATATTTTGTTCATTGGGAATAGTAAGGGTATGATTTTCAAATTAAAATATCAATTGTCAACATAGTTTAAGATGAAAGATTTAGGGTCAACTAGGTATATTCTAGGAATGGAAATTAGAAGGGATAGGGGAAATAGAAAACTTTGGCTCAGCCAAAGAAAGTATATAATTTTTTTCCTAAAGAGGTTTAATATGGTGGATTTCAAGAAGTAAGTTGTTCCAGTGTTGTAGAGAATGAACCATTCTATTGAAGATTGTCCAAAATCTCCTATTGAGATGGAGGACATGACTAGGGTGCCTTATGCAAGTGCAATTGGTAGTTTAATATTGTATGGGAGTGAATTTGCACCCCTTTGGAAAATTCCCCTTTTTTTCCCTTCTCCACTTTAAAAAACCAAATTTGAAGGCTATATTCCACATAAGCCCACTGCCCTCGTTCCACTTGGTGGTTGTTTTGCATGTCAGTAGAGGAATTTCTATCAAGGATGTCTGCATGACCTAAAAATGTTCACATTGCATGCTTACGTCCCTAGAAAATTCCTATTTTTGGAGTAGTAGAGGCGTTACACTTCCCATTGGGGGCCGACTTGTAATGCCCTCTTTGGTCGATAAACCCAAATATGGTCATTTTCTTCACTCTCTCCTTTAAAGTAACTTCTTCTACATGCATTTCATCTTCTAAGCATTCAATCCAACCTCTTGCACTCACTTCAAGCATTCAATCTAGCTCTTTTAATACACTCTTGCACTCCTTAGTGGCAACCACGTCACTCCATCAACTTAGTAGAGAAAGTGTGGAACAACACCATTGCAGTAGGGGCTTGAGTCCTCTCATTTTCTCCCCCATTAGCCTTGAGAGTTCTTGGTGGAGGTGGTAAGCTTTCTACTCGTCTCCTTTATTATTTGGTTGAGTGGCACATTTACTATTTTGTAGTGTTTTAGTGTTCTTTACTGTGGCACATTTCCTTCCTTATCATACTTTTTCTCCATCATTGTAAACTTGGCTATTCGTGGAGGTGGAAACACCAAAACGGCGATATGATTGAGGCAGACCCCTATACAGGCCCCAACAATTTTCCTCTTTTTGTGTAGGAGAACGTGTTTGATCAAGCTAACTAGTCAATAGGATCTTCATCACCTTATCTTTGGTATATTTTCTTTATCACCTTCATTTGTACTTTTCATATTTCATAGTGTTATTTTTTCTCTTTTAGAAGTCACTAGCTAGGTTGCTAGCTCATTTTCTATTAGTTCACATTGTACTTTCGATCCTCTGGTTGTATGGACACCAGCACACCTAAGAGATGCTAGTGTGTCACGCTGTCGTCCCGAAACTGCGCTTTCATCCTCAAACAAGGAGCTATCTGAGATATAATTTTGAGCTCGAAAACCAACTTGCCTAGCTTCCTTTTGAATCTTGGGATTGCAAAGTGGTTGTAGGACGTTATAGTCCTCATCATTCTCATCCTCATCTCCAAACACCCCTTTTAGCTGAGGTAAGTTAGGGCAGCCTTCCGCTCTTGGCTCTTTATGACACAGGGCCTTGAACGTGGTTGATCCCCCTCTCTTACATTTTTGGTAAACCTAACATGAACCAACGTTTATTCATTCATGGGTGTTGAAGCTTTTTTCATGTACCCTATAGTCGTTGTACTCCTGAGTGTTGTGAAGGTTTATGTGCATCACAACCCAGTCTACAACCTTCGAGTATATTGTTAGGAGAAGTATACGACACCTTCTAATGGAAAGGATGAAGGTCACCTCTCATCTCTCTATGAGTCTCTTCTCTAAACCTATGTTGGGCCTTGCAACTTAGAGCAGTTGTCTAGAAACGAGATGGGATTCTTTGATGAAACTGATCATGTCCCCACTCTTTTTGCATCTCCTACACCATTGTCAATAGACAAGCTTGAAGTCATTTAGATTCCTTCAGACTATGTCTCTACCCTTGCCAAAGGGTTGGGTGGCTTAGAAAATCATTTGGAAAGAAACCCAAAGATGGCCAGGGTTGCTTGGGTCATTAGCGAGTTAAAAAATATGGTGGGTAAAGATCAAACAGGCATAGAACTCTTGACTAGTCTCATTGGTCTAGCTGAAGTGTGTGCTCCTTTAAACAATCCTAGCTTTGTATAAGGAGTCACTTTTGAAGAGCATGAGGGATAGTTGAGAGTATCGATGCCTCCTACATCTGTCTACATGGCTGATACGGTCCCCTCAATCAACATCCCTTCTGCCTCTAAAAAACCTAACACTATCAAAGTAAATAAAATCCCTTTGGGTTTTAGCTTCACCCCTCTTGTCACCTCTAGAGGCTTTAGCAGGATAACTGGTGGAGTCTTTGGTCATGGTTGTGGCTTTGGTGGTGGAAGGTGCCAGTGGTGATAGTTCTAGAGGAGGCCATGGTGGTGGCTTTGGAAGCAGAGGTGGCTATGATAGAGGCCCTATTGGAGGCCCCCTTCGTTGTGTGCAACCCTATGAGAGTACCAATAGGTGGTAGTCCAATTCAAAGGGATCATCCTCGTGCTCCTGCTCTAAAGGAAAGTCCATCGTATCGATCTTTGGAAAAGGTAAGACTATTACGAATGTAGTAGCCACTATTGATGACAAAGTCTCAAATGTAATCGAAAGTTCACAAGGCTGTCAGAATCTTATTCTTCCATCTTATAGAAGTTGTTGAAGGATAAGATCATAACCTTGCCGAACCCTAAGCCTTTGAAAGAGCCTTACCCTAACTGGTATGATGGAAGCACTTATTATCAGTACCATCAAGTAAATGGACATGATACCAAATGATGTATGCACCCGCATCACAAGATATAGGACCACATTGAGGATGGTACTATTCATCTCGATAGGAGTAAACATAATGCTAATAAGTCAGTGGTGAAAGCTAATAATGAATTGTAGATATACACAAACCCATTTCCATCGCATTCTACTAACATGGTTATCAATCCCACTGATTCTATCACTCAACCTAAGGCCTATGTTAACATGGTCATGGTGACTTCTACCACACAACCCAAACCCGATTTTCCAGACATAACATTCACATCACAAGGCTTTCCCTTAAACAACAAGCCCTCTCCCCTCTACATTCCCACTCACCTCAATGGTAACATTGAGATGGGGGTCTTGGTAGACCCCAAAAGATGTGTGAAAATCATTACAGAAGAAACATTAGTATTAAATTCATTATTTAGGGAAGAGAATGAAGAAACAAAATATACCATCCACACGCACGATGGTATGTGTCTCAAACCATATGGCTTGATAAATTTTTCTATCCTAGTTGGACCTAGGGTTGTTGATGCAATTTTTGATGTTATACCAGAGTTAGACTTATTCAAGTTGAAGCTAGGCATACCTTGGCTAGCTTCCATGAATGGAATCACCTCTTTTGTTCACAAATATTTAAAGTTTTCCCACGAAGGTTTCATGCATATAATGCATGACACCGAATGCCAGCCTTTGGTGTCTCATGGTAGATACCCATTGGATCACTTTTGGCCTTCCCTAGTCAGTTTGCTTCCTCCAAGAATGCTTCCTCCAAGAACAAACCTACTTTACAAGAATTATGTAAAGTATAAGACTGGGGGCAAGGGAAAACCTACAGTAGTTAGTCGCCTCCTCTTCCCAAGAGGAGAAGGAGAAGCCTACACCAACTTCCCCCTCTTCCTAGGGGGAAAGGAGAAGTATAAGCCGATTCCCTCTCCTTCCCATAAAGGAAAAGAGAAGGTTTCCCCTCCTCAAGCTACCTCATCCTCTCCCCTTTCATAGGAAGAGTACTAGATGAGCAAGCCCGGTGATTATTCCCTGAGTCCAATGGTATCTCCTTGGCATAGGCCTAAGATCAAGAAATTAGATCTCCCTAATGAATACCCTAGACCATGGTATTACTTGTATGGTAGATAGAGAGGTTCTCGAAGGGAATTCGATCCACAGCCTCCCACCATTCCTTTTCTCAAAGCAGTCAATGGGAAGAAGCTCACTGTCGAGGCCCTTGAGCCAACTCTTCCTGTTGCTTCTCAATCTACTCCTCCTACTCCTATTCAAGATTTTGTTCCTCCACTAGAAACAACTGTAATGGACATTCCCATGGTTGAGCATGAGCCTTCTATTCCCTCTCATCCTCGGGCCTCTGGTTCAAAGAGTCGAAGAAACTGCCTTGCATACGAGTGCAAGCACTGGCGAAAGGCTCTTGTGGCTAAGAAAGCCGCCATACAGAGGAAGGAAGAAGAAATGACCGCCCATCTACCTGGGCATTTCACTGTGTCCTCATCTCTCCTTCACCCTATTTCTGTTCAACCTAATTTAGTCTCCTCTTTGGTTCCAATTATGAGTGCATCTGACCTTAAAAAGGTACAGGTGTTTATTGAGCTCCTTCGACAAAAATTCCTTTGCTAATGTCCCTTCTGAACATCCCACCTTTCCAAAACCCATAGATATGATGAACACCTTGGTAGTGTCTACTATGGTTTTCTCTATCTCCTCTTCCTCTACACCTCTCGCCTCATCTATGGGGAGTTCACCTCCCTTGGTAGAGAAAAATGTGGAGGGTGGTCCTTCTAGTAATGGAGGAAATAAGGGGAGCCCACCCTCTCTAAAGAATGGCTCTATGCTAACTTGTTCTATCCTACTAATGGAACCAATTTTGGCTTCCCCCAAGTTCATCACCACTCCTTATTCATTCGATGAGCCCAGTAGTGAATCTCAAGCACAACCTTCTCCATTCATTGAAGTTAGACATGGCACCCCTATGAGGTGTATGTTTAACTTTGTGGATGAAGTTCCTAAATTGTCAGCAATCTTCATGAAATAACTGACCCTAGCTCCATAAGAGCTTGATGGAGAGGACCTTGTTGGGCCCTCTTCCTTAGCCCTTGTCACAGGAGGGTTAGAAGCTCCTCCCCTAAACATTCCACCACTCCAAGCTTGTCCTCCTTCCCCCTACAATGATCTAGTGTGGGAAGCAAATGACCTCTTGGTTCATCAGTGTTAGGGGGAGGCCCCTTCTTTACCTTTAGATTAGATGTGTGTATGTGTTGTGATGTGTTCCCCCATGATCATGTTATGTGTGCCTAGATGATCCTTATCACCCTTGTTGGTGCTTGGATATAGGCATGATTTTTGTGTCGTAAACCTTCCTCTATTTGTATCATCATTCTTCCATGTTTGTGCTTTATTTTTGATAAATTGGGGATGATGCAAAGTGTTGGGGACATTTAGGCTTCCCTTCCATATTGACCCAATTTTTTATTTTTACTTTGTCTTCTCGTGCATTCTTCACATAGCTTGATATAGTAGGGGATTCATGAAAATTCATTTTATATATTATTATTACATTGCATATATATTTATGAGTGGTTCTGACCCTGAAATATCAGGCTACCCCTGTGCCCTTTGTTCATGATATTTCCTTTTTTTCTTTTTCTTATCTTTCTCTCTTCATTACTTAAGTTGTCCCTTTCATGTGTGAGAACTCTACTTCTATGACATTTTGATTTTTAGAAAAATGCATTCATTGTCAACAAATATTTTCTTGAAAATCCCCCCTTCTTCAAAAATGCATTCAAAATTAGGGATTCTTTCAAGCAAACTTGATAATTTCCCTTCAAAGTGGGAGCAACTTTGACCTTCCCCTTGTGAGGGGGCATTTTTTGAATTCCTTGATGGAGTGATTCCTTGATGATGAATCGATTCGAGAAAGAAAGATCTCTTTTGTACTTTCGAGTAGTGCGTCCCTTGAGTGGACCCCCTCTTCACAATGGGTTCTTGAGGGACCCCTTTGAAAGTTTTCAAGCTTGCTAATGATCTGCATGACTGTCCCCTTGCCTACATAGTTGCTTTTTGACATGATCTATCTATAGGTGAATGTGTCACCACTTCTTGACTCTATGGAGTCTGCTTACTTCAGTTTCCTCCATGCGAGAGATATTGGAGGTTACCTCTGTGTAGGTCTATGGGCCTATAGGGCACTTTCTTTAAGCTTCCTCCATGCAAGAGATCTTGGGGGTCACTCCCCTATAGTTCTACGGGCTTGTAAGGCGCTTCCTTGGGTATTCTTCATGTGAGAGATCTTGGAGAATATCCTCCTTGTAGGTTTTCAATTCTATAAGGCACTTTCCTTGGCTTCCTTCATGTGAGAGATCTATGGGGACACCTCCTTACAGGTCTGCGGATCTATAAGGTGCTTTTTCTCAGTTTCTTTCATGTGAGAGATCTTGGAGGACACGTTCCTTGCAGGACTAAGAGCTTGTGAGATGCTTACTTCTCGATTTCCTTCATGTGAGAGATCTTGGAGGTCGCCTCCTTGCAGGTCTGCAGGCCTGTAAGGCACTTTCATTCTTTAGCTTCATAGTTTTGAGTAGCTATGAAGTCCCTTACTTGCCCTACACCTTCAGGTTTTCCATATCCTAGTCTACTTCCTCAATGGTTCAAGTATACATTTCTAACCCTACTATTCTTTGATCTACTTTATCAAAGCACTCATTAGTATTTGTGCTCACTAAAGTGGGGGAAAAATATATGGGAGTGAATTTTCACCCCTTTCACAAATTCCCCCTTTTTTCCCTTCTCCACATTAGAAAACCAAACTCAAAGGCTATATTACACATAAGCTTGCTACCCTCATTCCACTTGGTAGTTGTTTTGCATGTTAGTAGAGGAATTTCTATCAAGGATTCCTATGTGGCACACAAATGTCTATGTGGCATGCTTATGTCCCTACAAATTCATATGTTTGGAGTGGCAGAGGTGTTGCACTTCCCATTGGGGGTCGACTTGTAACGCCCTCTTCGACTGACCGACCCAATATGGTTGTTTTCTTCACTCTCTCCTTCAAATTCACTCCTTCTACATGCATTTCATCTTCTAAGCATTCAATCCAACCTCTTGCACTCACTTCAAGCATTCAATCTAGCTCTTTTAGCAACACTCTTGCACTCCTTGGTAGCAACAACATCACTCCATCAACTTAGTAGAGCAAGTGTGGAACAACACCATTGTAGCAAGGGCTTGAGTCCTCTCATTTTCTCCCCCATTAACCTTGAGTGCTTTTGGTGGAGGTGGTAAGCTTTCTACTCCTCTCCTCTATTATTTGGTTAAGTGGCACATTTATTGTTTTGTAGTGTTTTAGTGTTATTTACTATGACACATTTTCTTCTTTATCATACTTTTTCTCCATCGTTGCAAACTTGGCTGTCCTTGGAGGTGGAAACACCAAAACGGGGGTTTGACTAAGGTAGACCCCTATATAGCCCCCAACAATTTTCCTCTTTTTGTGTGCAGGAGAATGTGTTTGATCAAGCTAGCGAGCGAATAGGCTCTTCTATGAAATCATCTTCATCACCTTAGCTTTGGTATATTTTCTTTATCACCTTTGTTTGTACTTTTCATATTTCATAATGTTATTTTTCTCTTTTAGAAATCACTAGCTACCTAGGCTACTAGCTCATTTTCTGTTAGTTCATGTTGTACTTTCAATCCTCTGGTTGTACAAATGCCAACACACCTGAGAGACACTAGTGCATTGTGTTGTTGTCCCAAAACTATGCTTTTTTCCTTGGATAGAGAGCTATCAAAGATACAGTGTTAAGCTCAAAAACTAGCTCACCTAGCTTCCTTTTGAATCTTAGGGTTATAGAGTGGTTGTGAAACTTTATTGTCCTCATCATTATCATCCTCATCTCCAAACACCCATTTTAGCTAAGGTAACTTAGGATAGCCTTCTGCTTTTGGCTCTCTGTGACCTGGGCCTTGAATGTGGTTTCTCCCCCTCTCTTGCAAATGTATGCAATGGTTTGTACCAGACCATACATTACCCAAGCAGTGGGAGTGTTTAGTCAGTTTATGGCTAATGTAGGAAGGCTACATTGGGATGTTGTGAAGAGAGTTTTTTAGGTATTTGAAGGGTACTTCTGAGTATGCCTTATGTTTTCATGGTTACTCTACTGGATCTCAGAGTTCAGTTAGCATTCATAGATATGCACAGATTCTGATTGGGCAGGGGACATTGAAAACAAAAGATCCACTAGTGGATATGTATTCACATTGTTTGGTGGTGCAATTAGTTGGATGAGCAAGGCAGGTTGAAGTCCCTTTATCCACTACTGAGGTTGAGTACATGACAGGAACTTATGCCGACAAGGAATCCATTTGGCTTAGAAGATTGTGTTTTGATGTTGGTTTTGATGCAGGACATATTGTTATTTGTTGTGACAGTTAGAGTGTCATTTGTTTGGTGAAAAATCCAACCTTCCATGCTAAGATGAAACGTATTGACGTGCAATACCACTTTATTCATGATATGGTGGAGGATGGAAAGGTTAGTCTAGAAAAGGTTGATACTCAGGTGAATGTTGTTGATGCATTAACAAAGCCTATGAGAATAGATAAGTTCAAATGGTGTGCCAATTCGATGGGCCTTAGGGCCTAGAATATTCAGTAACTTCAATTATTTATTGGGAGCTATCAAGTTCTTTGTCAAGTGGGAGAATGTTGAGAAAAAGTGTGTCTCAAACTTACTAGTTAAGGCTCTCCAAAATTAGGAAAATACTTGGCCTTCCCCTTTATCTTCTTCTACTCCCTTCATCAGCTTGAGGCTTGACATTCTGTGAAGGCTCCTCATCAAGGAGAAATTACAAAGTCGAAGGGAGTTGTTTTGAAGTCCCTTTGACATTCCCATGGACTGTTAGAAGGGACACCAGAGGTATAGGTCAATGTTAGAGGGAGTTTTTTTTGCAATCCCTCTGACATTCTGATGAATGATAGGAAGGGAATTTTTGAGGAGATAGGAGGATAATGCTAGACCTAAAATGTGGTCCCTTTGATATTTCGATGGATATTTATCAAGGAGACAATATGATATTGGTGAGACCTTGAGGCTTGTCTCTTTGACATTCTGATGGAAGGCATGATCTCTTCATTGGAGGGAATGATGAATATTGATGAGATGTTGATGATGGTCCCTTCAACATCCTGATAGGATAGAATGATAAGCGTATCGAGGTGATGGTGGGAATTCAGAGAGACACAATTTCAAGTTCCTTCGACATTTTGATAGGACTTTGATGGTGGTAGAAGGTAAAGTTTGTGATTGTTTGTTTGGTATGGAAGTTGAAGCGATAGTTTTTTGAGTAACACTTGAGAAGTTTGTATGAATGTTGTAGCACATTGGAATAGTGTGTGATGAGAAGATCAAAGTGAATGTAATGAAATGCTACTGATTTCATTCTCGAAAAACACCTAAAAGAGCATAGCTCTGAACTTGTATGTAATATTCATTTACTGCAATACAAGAGATCTCTTCTTTGGTGTGTGAGTTTTTCCTGTAAGGGTTTTCCCACATAAATCTTGTGTTGATGTTTTATTTTCTATTAGTGTTTTAATATGTGTATCTTAAATGAACTGTAATTGCAAATATTTAAATGGTTTATTGGCTTCTCTCTCCTGAAGATTAACATTAGGAAGGCGTATTTCACACTTTGCTTTCCTTTCAACACTTAAAGGGGTTGTTGGTGTAAATAGGAGTTTTACTTAATGAGTTCATTAGTGGGTCCTATTTACATGTTAAGCTTACTTACATGTCCTAGTGTTTTTCTAGAAGTATTATTTCTCTAGATACAATCTTATCATATCTTATTTTTATTTAATGTATGTGTCCTAGGTCATTTAATACTAGTTGAGTTAGTTGTCTCATGACATAGGATTAAGACACTTGCCATAATCCCATTCAATCCTATGTCTCACTCAGTTATATAACCAAGGGTTTCATGTGTAAATCAACAATTAATAAAAATTCATGGATTAATCATATCATCATAATCTATCATTTGCATCATTTGATAGAATAGCATTATTATCTCAAAGTTAGTCTCTCTTGTGCTTTCATGAAGTTCCTAGATCTTGGGTGGCTATAATCTTTAGCCAATTCTTGCACATGGTGTAGAGTATTCTATGCCAACTCTTTAAAACACACCCACATCATTAAACTTTCTTAGATAAAGTAGGTTCCATACCAAACCAAGGATATGTAGGACACCATCAATCCCCTTCACTCTACCATTAGGGAATTTGATCTTGGCTCTTTCACGACCAACTATCTTCAAGTGAGTCATCATTGAAGTACACCTTTCTACCATCAAATTATTCATACTTCAAAAACCAACCTCGATTTGAGGTCATGTGGAAACATGAACTAGATTCTATCAACCACACATATTTTGATGCATGTGTTGCCAAGGTTGCAACAAAGTCATCACATTCATTTTATATCTATCTCCTTCTAGATGTGCTAGTCATCTACTTTTTGTAATAAGGTCACAAAATACTCTACAACAAGATCCCACTAAAAAAAAAAGTACAAACAACCCTCTACCCAACAAATAGGACCAAAGATGGTCAAGTTCTAATACCAACTAAAAAGAAGTTAGATGTGTGGAAACAACTTCCTACCCCAATCTACTTCAATAATAGTTTCTAAGTAGTGATTCTTGGTCCTCTATAGGGGATCTCTAGTGTGTTTGTTCATAAACAAATTATATTACTCTCTACTAAATGTTCACAAGAGCTCATATTGGCCTCATGTTGGTACTCATGTGAGCAAAAAATTTGTAAAGGATATGTAATATACAAAAACTAGTATAATATTAGAATTACCATTTTGAATAATAAAGCAATAGTTTGCAATTCAAAGTCACCAAACTACACCTAGAGCTAAGTAGCCGTAATGTATCTATCTCATTTCAAAAAGTATACTTGTATAAGTTCAATTTATTGTCTCAACTCACTTAAATCTAAATTATTAATTGCTTTGATTTACCTCATTTAGCTTTAAATAATTTTTTGTTTCTTTTCATCATGATCTATCAATGTGGTTCTATATAGCTATTAAACCAACTTTGTTGAGCTTAATTTGTAGTATCACAACTAATCCTACATTAAAAATAAAAATTAAAAAATTAAAAAATAAATAATAAATAATAAAAAAATATTAAAAACAAATGATAATTACAATCTTCTTCCATGATGATGGAGCTGCTCTAATTTAAAGATTGAAATTTCATTGAAATTATTTGATTGATAAAAATATGTTACATAACTACACATATTTCTATCTTTTTCAAATATATATATATAATTTAAAAATATATATAAATTAAAAATTTAAAACAATAAACCTCTAACTCCAAAATTAGGACAGTAACCCCTCAATAAAACTAGCTAAGCAGTGACCGCGCCTCTGTAATCTCGCTAATTGTATGATACAACTTGTGGCCTTGCAATGCTGTTTGACATAATTTTTTAATTCGGAAAATATCAAATTAAGAATCCAATCAACTGATAGCTTTTATCAAATTTACAAAACAAATAGTCTTTTCATCATTAAGTTTGTGAGCCACCACGGCTAACATGGACGCATTACTTATTTTATTTTATAAAATTATTGGGTTGTTCTGGATCACGACCCAGTAAAGCAGTCAATGTTATTAAATTATTGCTCACTTTCATACGGCAGGCTCTTGTATTTTTCCTAACGTTTTCCCTGTTGCTTCTCCTTCTTGTTTAGTACGAAGAGTCAAGATAAAACATCTTTCTTCTTTTCTCCATCCTTTCCAGGAAGGCAGATACATCAACCATCTCCTCTTCGGTATTCGAATGAACGCCTATTTATCTGTGCCATCTCATAATCAACTTCATTTCACTTTGCCTTCTCTGAAAACAAATCAAGCCCAACCTTGTATTATATAGATGGCATCTTCTTCTTCATCCCACCAGCACAATGTAGAACATCATGCTTTGTCTGGCATTGAACCTGACAGCAAAAGGAGGAAGGTTTCTGAATCTTCAAGATTATTTGATGTATTCATCAACCACAGAGGACCTGATGCCAAAGCAACTTTAGCTGCTCATCTTTACAATTCCCTTCAGAGGTTGGGACTGCGGCCGTTTCTTGATAAGGAAGGGATGGAACTAGGAGATTATTTTCCCTCTACAATTGAGACTGCCATCCGTTCTGCATCAGCTCATATCGCAATCTTTTCAAAAGGATACGCGCAGTCAGCTTGGTGTCTAGCTGAGCTGGTTCTCATGCTAGAAAGTAGAGCCAAGATTTTTCCTCTATTTTATGGAGTGAAGCCTTCGGAGGTTCGCTTTATAAAGAAGGGGGCGTATGCCAATGCCTTCAGAAAGTATAGAAAGAAAGGCAGATATTTGCAGAAGCTTGAGAGCTGGGAAAAAGCCCTTCATTATGCTTCATTTTTCGATGGCTTGGAAATCAACAGTGCACAGTTTTCCCCCGATTCAGAGTAAGACTTTTGTACGCGTTTTCGATTTATTTAGTAGCTCTACACTAGGAAACTATTGTTGTGTTATTTTTCCTCAAAATTGGTTGTTTTAGTGTACAAAATTTGTTTCTCATTAAATTCCCATTTATCTTGTAAACTTTCAGGGAATTTAAGAACTTAGTGGTAAAAGTGCAAAAGGAAGTAGAGACGACAAAACCTTTATTTGTTGCTAAACATCCAGTGGGTCTTCACAAACTCGTAAGAGATTTTGAAAGCCAGTGTCTTGATAAGCTTGTTTATGATTTTGAAAACCAGTGTGGTCTGAATATAAAAGGAAAAGATCATTCCGAGGTCGTTGGAATCTTTGGTATGGGTGGGGCAGGCAAGACAACCCTAGCAAAGGAGTTATTCAACCGAAAGCGTTCGAACTACATGGCAACATGTTTTTTGTTTGATGTGCGAGAGAAGTCCTCCAAATTCGGATTACCTTCCTTGCAAGCTGAACTCCTCAGAGATCTCTTCAATGAAAACCCACCTGAGTTTCGAAGTAGGGAGGAAGGAAGCAACTATGTTAGGGATCGCCTACGAAGGAGCAGGTTTTTAAGCTTGCTAATTGTTGTAGATGATATTGATCATGTGAAGCAGTTAGATGCCCTCTGCCTAATGGATATGGTCAATAATTCTCATAATAGTTTGGTCATTGTTACAACCCGTGATGTGGGTGTTCTTACAAGAGCAGGAATTACCAATCAATATAATTTGAAAGGATTGAATAGAGACGATGGGAGAGAACTCTTTTGTTGGCATTCCTTTGATCAGCCCAGTCCAGCCAGCGGATATGAGAATCTTGTTGATGCCTTCATAGACGTCTGTGGAGGATTACCCCTCTCTCTTCAAGTTCTGGGTCGGCATGTTTATGATAGGCCTGCTTATTATTGGGAGTTGCAACTAAGCAAAGTCCGTGAATCTCTTGATCCGGACATCAAAGATATACTCAAGATAAGTTTTGATGCACTAACCAGAGTGGAAAAACAGATTTTCATGGATATAGCATGTTTTTTCCTGGACAAATGCAAGAATACGGCCATAAAAGTGTGGGAGGGATCAGGATGGGGCTCTCGCTATGCACTGGAAACACTAAAAGATCGGTGTCTTGTTGAAGAAACAGAAAGGTCGGATGGACTGCTGTGGGAGGACCCGCCTGTAGTATTCAAAATGCATGACCACCTGCGGGACTTGGGAAGAGAAATGACTGATGAAAATAATTCTCCTCCTCGCCACTGGTCTCCCAGACATTATAAATCTTTGGTATGCTTATTCCTCCTTTAGATTTCTAGTACATAGTGGGATACTTCCAATCTTACCTTCTTTGTTGAGCACATGTGTAAACTTTGTCTGTGAATACAGGAAACAAAGGGATTCCAAAATATCCTCGCCCAAACCAAAGAGAGGTGTTTCCATTCCATTTACGACAGATCTATGGGTTCGCAAATTACATACTTTATGGGCGAATCAGAGGAGTGTCCTGAGACATCTTCTCTGTTATGGCTTCAGCTTGATCTGTATTGCAGGGAACTCTCAAGCATTCCTCCATGGATTCCACTTCAAAATTTGCAATGTTTAAGAATTAGTCATGGATGTCTCAAAAGACTATGGCAGAGCAACGTTCAGGTAATTTGTTCCTCTGTAATCTGTATTGACAATTAATGTATAGGATGCCTTATGCTATGGTGATATTTCTGAGGATTATTTATACATGCAAACATCAAGATATAATTGTATTTTGCATTGCAGGCGCCCTCCCAGTTGAAAGAGCTGCAGTTGTATCAAACCACTTTGGAAGAGTTCCCGGATTTCTTAGGAATATCAGATAATCTTGAGCAGGTAGTGTTAGATGCCAAGGATATGCCAATAGAAAGCTGGTCTTTATTAGAATCCCTCAGAGTTTACCCTAAGAGTCTGGTTTTGACGTGTTCCACATTACATGGAGAACTGGCTTGTAATAGCAGGGGAGATAAGACTACTTTTAAGTCTACCTATTTTACAAGTTTGGTTATCCGGAATTTCATAAAGCTCAGCGACAAACTGGCTTTGTATAATATAGGAGAGTCTACAGCTTTCAAGTGCCCCCTGAGTAACCTTGAACGTCTGGAGATTAACAACCATATAAATGCAACAAAGATCTTGATTTGCGGAAATTACTGTCCAAGACTTTTGTCTCTCAAAATTCATGAGATGGAATATCTGGTTGAAATGAATTTATGGGGGATGCAGACCTTGAATTGTCTTGAAATTAACACGTGTAAGAGCCTGAAAAGACTGTCAGAAACATCCAATTTTAGGAATCTTGTAGCGTTTAACATTTGTGAATGCCCTGAGCTTGAAGAGTTACGGGTTTCCCATCTAACCTGTTTAGAAAAAATAACAATTAAAAACTGTGAACAATTAAAGATTGCGTCAGATTTATCCGAACTTACGAAGCTTGTAGCGTTTAACATTAGTCAATGCCCTGAGCTTGAAGAGCTGCCATGTTTTACCCGTCTAACATGCCTTGAGAATATTTGCATCTTCAGCTGTGGGAAGCTGCAGAACATACATGTGGAGGATTGTGAGAAGATGAAGAACATAGAGATCAAGTATTGTGAAAAGATGAGGAACGTAACTCTACCATCAGCACTCATCAATCTCTCTGTGAAAGGTTGCAGAGAATTGCAAAAAGTTGCAGGAGGTCATCTTGAAAAGCTTACATGGATGAATATTAGTGACTGTCCTGAGCTTGAGGAGCTGCCAAGTCTTTCCAGAATGCGCTGCTTGGAGGAGATTGAGATTGACTTTTGTGGGAAGCTAGAGTTTGAGTTCTTGTGTCTCAATGGTATGAAGTTTCTGGAGAGGATACGATTTGATAGCAATGTAAAGGTGAAATATATTGAGGTGGATAGCTGTGAAAATTTGGAAACAATAATGTTTGGTTGTGAAGAACTTATAGAATTAAGCATTCGGGGTTGTCCGAAGCTTGAGGAGTTGCCAGGTTTTAGAGGTCCAGTTTGCTTGGAGAGGGTTATACTTGATGCATGTGGAAAGTTTAAATCTCTTGAATTCGATGGTTGTCAAAAATTGAGAAGTGTGTCAGGTAACATTGAGTTTACAAAGTTGTACATTAACCAGTGCCCTGAGCTTGAGGAATTGCCAATTCTTACCACACTGAGCTGGGTTGAGGAGATTGATATCGAGTCTTGCGAGAAGCTACAGAATATTATGCTGCCAACAAGAGCCATCAAGCTGTGGATACGAAGTTGCAGAGGTTTGCAAAGAGTATCAGTAACTAGTGATTTTATGGAGATTTTAGAGTACTTGTGCATTAGGGACTGTCCTATGCTTGAGGAATTGCCAATTCTTTCCACACTGAGCTGCGTTAAGCACATTGATATCGAGTCTTGTGAGAAGCTACAGAATATTATGCTGCCAACAAGAGTCATCAAGCTGTGGATACGAAGTTGCAGAGGTTTGCAAAGAGTATCAGTAACTAGTGAGTTTATGGAGATTACAAAGGACTTGTGGATTAGGGACTGTCCTATGCTTGAGGAATTGCCAATTCTTGCCACACTGAGCTGCGTTGAGCAGATTGATATCGAGTCTTGTGAGAAGCTACAGAATATTATGCTGCCAACAAGAGTCATCAAGCTGTGGATACGAAGTTGCAGAGGTTTGCAAAGAATCAGTAACTAGTGATTTTATGGAGATTAGAAAGTACTTGTGCATTAGGGACTGTCCTATGCTTGAGGAATTGCCAATTCTTGCCACACTGAGCTGCGTTGAGAAGATTGATATCGAGTCTTGTGAGAAGCTACAGAATATTATGCTGCCAACAAGAGTCATCGAGCTGTGGATGGTTGCAGATTTGCAAAGAGTATCAGTAACTAGTGATTTTATGGAGATTACAAAGGACTTGTGGATTAGGGACTGTCCTATACTTGAGGAATTGCCAATTTTTGGTGCATTGAGCTGCGTTGAGCAGATTGATATCGAGTCTTGTGAGAAGCTACAGAATATTATGCTGCCAACAAGAGTCATCAAGCTGTGGATACGAAGTTGCAGAGGTTTGCAAAGAGTATCAGTAACTAGTGAGTTTATGGAGATTACAAAGAACTTGTGGATTAGGGACTGTCCTATGCTTGAGGAATTGCCAATTCTTGCCACACTGAGCTGCGTTGAGCAGATTGATATCGAGTCTTGTGAGAAGCTACAGAATATTATGCTGCCAACAAGAGTCATCAAGCTGTGGATACGAAGTTGCAGAGGTTTGCAAAGAGTATCAGTAACTATTGATTTTATGGAGATTAGAAAGACTTGTGCATTAGGGACTGTCCTATGCTTGAGGAATTGCCAATTCTTGCCACACTGAGCTGCGTTGAGAATTGATATCGAGTCTTGTGAGAAGCTACAGAATATTATGCTGCCAACAAGAGTCATCGAGCTGTGGATTTGCAGAGATTTGCAAAGAGTATCAGTAACTAGTGATTTTATGGAGATTACAAAGGACTTGTGGATTAGGGACTGTCCTAAGGAATTGCCAAATTTTGGAGCTGCGTTGAGCAGATTGATATCGAGTCTTGTGAGAAGCTACAGAATATTATGCTGCCAACAAGAGTCATCAAGCTGTGGATACGAAGTTGCAGAGGTTTGCAAAGAGTATCAGTAACTAGTGAGTTTATGGAGATTACAAAGGACTTGTGGATTAGGGACTGTCCTATGCTTGAGGAATTGCCAATTCTTGCCACACTGAGCTGCGTTGAGCAGATTGATATCGAGTCTTGTGAGAAGCTACAGAATATTATGCTGCCATCATCAAGCTGTGAATACGAAGTTGCAGAGGTTTGCAAAGAGTATCAGTAACTATTGATTTTATGGAGATTAGAAAGTACTTGTGCATTAGGGACTGTCCTATGCTTGAGGAATTGCCAATTCTTACCACACTGAGCTGGGTTGAGGAGATTGATATCGAGTCTTGCGAGAAGCTACAGAATATTATGCTGCCAACAAGAGCCATCAAGCTGTGGATACGAAGTTGCAGAGGTTTGCAAAGAGTATCAGTAACTAGTGATTTTATGGAGATTACAAACCAATTGTGGATTAGGGACTGTCCTATGCTTGAGGAATTGCCAATTCTTGCCACAGTGAACTGCGTTAAGCAGATTTTTATCGAGTCTTGCGAGAAGTTACAGAATATTACACTGCCAACAACAGTCAACGGTCTGCAGATAGAAAGTTGCAGAGGTTTGCAAAGAGTATCAGTAACTGGTAATTTAATGATGCTTGAAAAGCTGATTATTATAGAGTGTCCTGAGCTTGAGGAGTTACCAAGTCTTGCCAGACTCGAGTCTTGTGAGAGGCTGGAGAACATAACAGGTATTGAAGAGTTGCGCGGATTACGACAGATGGGACTTTATTATTGTCGCAATGCAGTCACACGGAATTGCATTCATAAGTTGAAGGTCATGATTTCTATACTCCTTTCTAACGGAAGTGTTCTTTTATTTCGTTATTGATCCCGAGCTCTGTTTTGTCATTTGTCCTCACGAGACAGTCTATATTTTCGTAAGTATGTTTAAAGTGGTGTAAATGAAAATAATTTATAGTGGATGAACTGAGTATTTTGTCTTTATTTTCAGAGCATACCGTCAAGGGGAATGGTTATGATTGGAGGAGCGGTGGATGGAGCGGAGTCAAGTTTAAACGAGTATCTGTTTTCTGACGCTAATTTTGGCGTCGATGGAGTGATCGAATGTTGTTCTCACGGAACTTATCCTCAGTGGTTATGGTCAGAATTGAATAATGCAGTAATTGTCCTATGCTTTGTGGTTGTGGTTGACAGCTCTACTTCGGTAGAGAATATAAATCAATCACTTCAGATCTATGGATCTAAGGTGCGTGAAGGAGAATGGATTATTACAATGGTAGCACATGATTTTTGTTTTAAGAAATTTTCAGATGTTTTATGGGAGTACGGGATAATGAAGAAAGGGTTCCGGATGGAGGTGAAGAAAGATGAAGAGTGGAAAAGTCTGCATGTGTTACACACAATTGTTGATAGGTTACATTTATAAATGTAATTTTTTTTAAAAAAAATTGTTAGATAGATTAAAAGTTAATGATTAAGATTAGTAACTTTTCAATATATTGTATTTTGATTTAAATAGAGAGGTGATAGATAAATAAATATATTTTATAGTTAAAAACATATTTGGTGACAGATATATGGTTTTTTGGAACTTTTTAATATTATCAAAATAAATATATATGTATTGGGTATTATTATTAACTACTAACTCATTTATTCTTTTTTAAAAATGATAGCTATATATGATTAGATTTTACATGGTTTTGTTCGTCTTCACTATATTACTTTCATGTTATAAATGTATCAATTGTTGTATATAATTATTGAATACCCATTAATGTTTCAATTAAATATCCTACATATCAATCAAAGTGCTAAACGCTTTTACTACATTTTTTGGGCCCTTGACTACATTATTTTCATCAAACAAAATGCTAATTTTTTTAGACATGTTCTTTCACATAGTTTCAATAGAAAAGGGTTAAAGTTGTATAATTTTTTTTCTTAGAAATATTGTCTAGAGTGGTGTACATACACTTTGAAGGAATACAATTCTAGTACTTTGGATTGAATATGCTCATTTAATATTTTGAAGTTTGAGCAACTCTAATGCATACATGCATTCATTGTGGCATTTGATCTTTTGAAGCCACATTTAGAGATAATGCTTCTGCTTATTAGAAAATGCAAGTGATTAATGAAGGGACTTCTTTGATTTGAAAAATATATTAACTTAAAATTATAAAAAGTTCAATTGTTTAATGTCTTGATCAATGTGAATGCTACAATAAGAAGTAAAATTGTTTAGCTAATAAGAATGTCAATATTGTTTAGCTAATAAGAATGTCAATACTTGATTTTAAAATATTTTTGATTAAAAATATTGTGTGTTAACTTTGGAGAAAATAAATATATATTTTATGTAGGAAATTTATAGCATGTCATTGCTTACTAGATACAAATAATATTTTTTGTTTAAATAATTTTTATTACAATAGTATTTCCTTACATAGATACTAATAAGATGAGAATAATATGCTAATTATTGTAAGAGCCAAAATATGTAGAGACCATGACTTTTGATCCATGAAATTGTTTGAACCCATTTTCTTAGATTCAAGATATTGGAAAGCTCCACATCATCATAACTAATACTAGCCAATTACAAAGTGCTTTGAACTTTTTCTATTAAAGGCCAAATTCAACTTTTTAAGGTTCAAAAATTATATTTTAATATTTAAAATAAATTAGAAATTTTTAGACTTAATAATTTAGTGTTTAACTATGATCTTGGATTGTAACTCACTCTAAAAACTCATTTAGTTTTGTAGGGGTTAAGGGATGTCTTTATGTCCACTATGCTTAATGTTAGGATTACAATGCTATCAACTTTGTAAATCTTATATATTTAATTCTTCCATATCATCATTTGTAAATACAATCATAAGGGATATGAGGTCCACTAGCAGCAAAAATCATTTAATTATTATATTAATGAGGTGAAAATGTCAAGTTTGGCACACATCCTAGAATAGCTAATTATTTGAGGACTTATGACATATTGTAAGAGTATCCCCTAATTTATAGGGGTTGCATGATAAACTAGACATCCTAAATTAGTGGGATTGATTTCAACCAATTGGGTATTCGTAAGAAGTTGGGTCCACATAGAGGGGAAGAGTCATGCAAAGAAAAAATACTAACACTTGAATGGGGACCCGAGCTTGAAATTAGAACAGGTACTTGTTATGCTTCAAGATCCTATCCTAAATGGGTACCCATTTTGTAAGACTATTTATTTTATTTTTTAAAATGAATGAAGGTCATTTTTTCTCAACAACAATGAGCAAGATGGGTACCCACTTTTGTAGCTCTTTCCACCAATAAATTTCCCCTATCATCTCCTCTTGTCAACCTTACAAGTTTTAAAGACCTCCAAGTTTTTTTTCCTTCTGTATGTATTTTTTGACTATATATTTATCTTTTTCATTTATAAATTAAGATTTACATGTCATTCTTTATTTTTTAATTAAAACATACACCCATGAACTAACTCTAAACCCTAATTACTTTCTAAATGTGCATGCAAACCCTATGACTAGCATATACACAACTAATTTGACAACAACTCAACTATTGCAATGGAATGCACTACAAAGAAATGGGGTATTTTACAAACAAGAACGGCATGTTAATCTAAGCTTCATCTAGAGTACACATTCTCAGTTGAAAAGGTAGTGTTACACTCGAAGATTTATAACCATGATTCATGCAATGTAAATGCACTTATAATAGGAGTGATAAATTATGATCAAACACTCATTACCATGTGGTAAATGTAGAATAGTCAAACATGAGGCAAGAGGAATCATTAGAGAAGTGAGTGTATCCATCTTAGTGAAAGGAACAATCACTATAGCCACATCCCAACATAAATGAAACTAATTCTTTAAACATAGGAGAGCCCTTGATTCATGTAGATTAATATAATATCTAATAGCCCCTCTATTTTATGACATCATTATCTTCAATAATATTTATAGGTCCCACTACAATATATCCCAAAATAGGAACATCTATTAAAGTAGTTGTGTATACACAAAAACATAAACTAGGGAGCCACCACTAGAAACATGGATTTCAATCATCAATGGAACACTAGTATTAAGATGTTATTATTCATAATGTGTAAGATACACAATCCTCCAACTCTACTTGAGATGTAATGTCACATTTTTTGTTAATATAATTTGTAACTATTAAGTTTATTCCTTATTTCTTAGGGTTTTTAATGACCCCCTTTTTCTTTGTTTGTGTTAGTTTTCAAATTTCACTTCCTAGTATTACTTCCTCCCAACTCTACTTTTTTTCTATTAGAGTTCCAATCCTCCAACTCTACTAGAGAAGTAATATCATGTTTTTTGTTAATATAAGTTTGATTAATTTGGAATGATAGAGAAATTGGTATCAAAAAATATGCTTGGTCTATATGTAGCTTAGGAATATTTATAGAGAATATATGATACAATTATATATAGCAACCACATTGTTTGTAATTTTTATAGAGAATGTATGATATAATTAAGATTAAAAAAATAAATCATGACTAATATAGCCATCATGTCAAGGTAAATAATTAATGGATTTATTATAAAATCCTTAGGACTTTTCCTTAAATGATAGCCCTAACAAAAATGAGAAACTATGGCCCATTTTTCATGAAATTTTCCTCTTACAAAACTTCATTTCCAAAGATTTACCGAAACAAAATCTTTTTGTATCTTGTACTGATGCAGAGAGCACCTCTACTCTCTCTTAAGAACTCTTCACCATTTTGTGACCTACATATTAGTTTTTAAGAAACATCCAATAACACCAATAGATGCAACAACTAACAATAAAAAAAGAAAAGAATCAAACTTAGAATGCAAATCCATTTACACAGTGATATGCATAGTGATAAGGACAGTAAACATCAACCCTCTATATTCCCCTTCTCATTGATTTCTCTTCTCCCCAAATGTGTCGTAGCCTTCATTTTTCCTTTATTCACCCCCAACCCAAAAATAAATCCAAAAACCTCTACTTCCTACAAGAAGGTGGAAAAAAATCAAAAATAGAGTCGGTCCAAAGTTGACCGTTACAAACCAAAAAAGAATGAACAACTAAAAAAGAAAAGATCCGACAGGTAGTGGGATTCCACAATTAATCTGTTGTTACATTATCTTCCCCGCCTTTGAAAGGTTTTGAATCTCCTAGTTCAAAAGTGTCTAATTTTGTAAACTTCATGAGATCTCCTTCAATGATCCAAGTGTTGTTGGAATCTAGTAAGCCTACCCATTTTACCAAATACATTTTATAATTCTTGGCTCTTGTGGTAGCAATCTTGGTGTCCACTATCCTTTCAATTTTCTCTCTCCTCTTTCGTGGCAATGTACTCAACAAGTCTCTTAGCACATCTTTATCAAAAGTTTGATCAAGACAGAGTGGTAAGAGTAAAGATCAACAATGTTGAAAATAGGACTAATATCCAAATCTTCAGGAAAATTTAATAAATACGAATTCTCACTAATTTTCTTTAGTATTTTGTACGTGTATACCTTGGAATTTCTACTGCTCTAAGAGTGTAAAACAACTAAGAAACATGAATAACAAAATACCAAGGACACCTCAAGATTAGCCAAAAGAGTGGTTCAACGAAAAGGAATGCAAACAAGATAAAACACAAACACTTTTACCTCCCTTGTTGTTGATACCTCTTTGATTGGCCCTTGCTTGGATTGGTTGTGTGCTCCTTAGATGATGGATTGAGTGACTATATGCAAGATTCAATATGCAAGATGATGAACAAAGATGGTTGAATGATTGAAAAGGCTTGAGGATTCAAATGGACAGCATGTAGTTATCAAAATGCAAAGTGTTGGAAATGCAAATGGGCAGCATGTAGTTGCTCAAATCAAAAAGTGTTCTCCAAATGCCCTTGAGGAGGGGGTATTTATAGGAGAATTTGAATTCTCTAGAGAATTCAACGGTCAAGATTGCTCCAACAAGGCCAAGATGAAGGGCTATGGTGGGTTGAGAACCCACAAGCCCTCACATCTTGACATGTGGAGGGTGAAGTGGACAAGAGGATATGAGGTGGAGATGAGGTGTCAAGAAGGTACATGAGGTGGAAAAGGACATGCACCTTGGGGAGTGAGGAGATTTCCACAAAAGGGATTTCTTGTCCCCAAGTGGGAGTGAAAGGGACTTTGAGGAATTTTGGAATTCCTCAAAAATCTACATGGGAAAAGGAAAGGTGGTTGGGGATATAAATGTGAATTAAAATTCACATATAAAGAGGGAATCTAGGAAGAATAAAAGGAATTAAAAATTCCTTGGAGAATGATTAGGCTTAATTAATTAGTAATTAGAAGATAAATGAGGATTAGAAGCCAACTTGCAAAAGTTGGAGGATGTGACACATCCTAATCAAGGATTAGGCATGTGCACATCCCTAATGAAGAAATTAGAAAATGGATTAGGATTAGATGAAAATGACATGTGAGGAATTAAATAAATGTAATATTTATTTAATTCATTTGATGAAAGGAGGATTAAGGAGGGTAAGGTTAATTAAATACCTTAGGGATTTGGCAGAATTAAAGATATTAATTAAATAATAGTAATATTATTTAACTAACTAGGATAAGAGGATGTTTAGACGAAAAGTGATAAATTTGGATAAATTAAGTGTCCAAATTTGGATATCTACAGTACGGTCCCACTTTCCTAGGTTTTAATTTGTTATAATTTCCTTGGGTAAACCTTTCTTTATGTAGATATTCCATGATTTGCTCACCTTCCTCATATACTTTCTCTCTCCGATGCACATCAACATTCCTTTTATATTGCTCATTGGTTGGTTGCAACTTATACTTCACTAGTGGACCTATTGATGCTTGAATTAAAAGAAAAATCAACTTGTACCAAATTCAAAACCCAGTACCTTGGATTCTCCCCAACTAGACATCAAAGCAATTAAACCTAAACTCTTGTTTACCACCCCAGTTTTCCCATCCATTTGAGGATGATAAGCTAGACTATACTGAAATTTACTATCAATCTTCCTCCATAAAGTCCTCCAAAAGTGGCTCAAAAACTTTGTATATTGATCACTAGTAATAGTTTTAGGCAATCCATGCAAGCAAATAATTTCTTTAAAAAATAATTCAGCAACCTATCTTACATCAATAGTCTTTTTGCGGGGAATGAAGTGGGCCATCTTTGAGAATTGATCCACAACAAAAAATAATATAATCATTTCCACATTGAGTACGAGGTAATCCCAACATGAAATCCATGGAGATGTCAACCCATGACCCCTCAAGAATGGGTAAGGGTTTGTATAACCCTATGTTTTTTCATCATTCTTTAGAACTTGACAAATTCTACATGTAGAAACAAATTTATTCACATCCTTCCTTAATTGAGGCCAAAAACATTTCTCACTTACCAGGATATAAGTTTTGTCCCATCCAAAGTGTCCCCCCAAGCCATTTGAGTGCATTTCTCGAATCATTTTTTCCCTCTTGAATCCTATGGGGATGCAAAGTTGGAGTCCTCTAAATAAAAATCCACCTACTAATAGGTAATCTTCAAAACATTTTTCCTTGGTAATAGTAGTACTATTTAGGGAAACAATAATTTTGTTGAAATAAGGATCATTTGTATATTCTCCCTTCATTTCCTTAAACCCAAAAATCTCATTGGTCATTGAGACAAGTGACATCTTCTACTTAAAGCATCAACCACTACATTAGTTTTTCTACTCAAATGTTGAACCAAAAATGTATAACTTTGCAAAAAGGAGACCCACTTGGCATGTTTATTTGATAATTTGGCTTGGGTGTTGATATATTTTAGCGCTTGATTGTCTATCAACAAGGTGAATTCTCTATGTAATAAGTAATGCCTCCATTGTTTCAATGTTTGGACAATAACATACCATTCTTTATCATAAGTACCATACCTCTTTTTGGCATCATTTAGCTTCTCATTGAAGTAGGCAATTGGGTTTCCCTCTTGACTTAGTACACCCTTAATGGCTACTACTAAAGCATCACACTCAATGGTAAAAATATTTTCAAAGACTAGTAAGGCAAGGATAGAGGCTTTTGTCACCTTATTTTTAAGCTGATCAAAACTTCTCTCAGCTACTTGAGTCTAAGAAAAAGACTTTCCTTTAGTACAATCAGTCAAGGGAGCACTAATTCCACTAAAATTTCTAATAAACCCATTATAAAAGCTCACCAATCCATGAAAACTCCTTATTTTTGTAATACTTTGAGGAATAGGCCATTAAAGTACAACCTTAATCTTTTCAAGATCCATGCTTACTCCTTCTGCTAAAATCACACTTCCAAAGAAAACCTACTTATTTTTACAAAACTCACTCTGCTCAAGATTGATAAACAACCTCTCTCTTCTAAGCATGCCAAATTTTTTTTGAAGATGTTCCAAATGTTCTTTCAGGCTCTTGCTGAAAAATCAAAATATCATCAAAATAGATTATGATAAATTTTCCAATATAGGGTCTAAATACCTGGTCCATGGTGGGCATGAAGGTGGCAGGGGAATTAGATATTCTAAAAGGAAAATCACCAACCATTCATATAACCCATCCTTGACCTTGAATGTTGTCTTCCATTCATCCCCTTCTTGAATTCAAATTTTATGGCAACCACTCTTAAAATCAACCTTGGAGAAGATCTTAGCACCTGCCAAATAGTCTAACATGTCATCCATTCTAGGAAGGGTTTACCTATACTTTACCATGATCTTGTTGATGGCTCTAGAGTCCACACATTCTCCATTTTCTCCCTTTTTAGGTGATAATAAAGTTGGTGTAGCACAAGGGCTCATGCTCTCTCTTATGAACCCTTTTTCTAACGATTCACTAATCTTCCTTCTCATTTCTTCATTTTCTTTTGGAGATAATTGATATGCATCTTGGTTAGGCAGCTTGGAACCTAGTACTAAGTCAATATGGTGAGTAATACCTTGTGAAGGAGGTAAACCAACATGCAGCTCTGTTGGAGTTATATCAGAATATTCTTTCAACAACTTTTGCATCTCTAGTGGAGGTTGGACTCTACTAGGCTCCCTTGCTTCTTTAAAAAAAATCTTATGGGTAAAAGCACAAATCTGTGTCACACTTTTAGCCAACTTATCAGCACAGCTGAATTTAAGTATTTCTAACTAAAAATCATTTTTAGTCAAACATATGATCTAGTAAGATTCATTCTAGCTAAGTTAGATACTTCCACAATTTTTTCAACTAAAATTGTTGGCTAAAAATATATGGAGCAACACGTTGAGTCAATTTACCAAAATATTAAAATTATTTTAAAAACTTGAAGTTTCAATAACTCCTACTAATGTAAATAACATTTTTAAAAAAATATAAAAATACCCTTTTGTAGACCCATAAGTGTAGTTTTCAAAAATATATTTATTTTAATAGTTGAATTATTATTTATATTTTATTTTTTTTATTTTTACTAAAAGTAGGTTAGTAGCACAAAATATTAGGTTGATTACCATGCCAAGGAAAAATACCAAAACTTATTAAAAAAATTTAAAAAATATGATGCACTAGATAAAAGAATCTATTTCAAGATGGTATATTTTTTTTTCCATTTTAGATTTAAATATTTAATATGAAAGTTGACGTCTAATGGAAACACCTATTTTTTTATTCACACACATTTTAATATTTATTTAAAAATATATATTTATCAACATTAGAAAAAAACATCTCCATGCACTACAGTAAGTTATAAATACACACAAAAAAATTGAAAGAAAAAAAAAATTACTATAAAAATTTTGACGTCTCATGCAACTTCATTTTTCAACATTTTATCAACAACTAAATTATAGTGTTAATTTATTAAAAAATAGTTTATGTATAGTCGTAAAATTGCACCCCTCACAATTTCACATACATTCTTGTATCCACTTAAGTGTCCACTCCTTTAGCATCTTGAGTAGGCTCATTTCAACCTTTGCATCAGCCTTTTTCCTCTCAGGATGCTCTAGCACCCCTTTTTAGCAGCTACCCTTGCGTGTTTGCTTTGCATCAGACTTTGTACCCTTCCCATTCATGTTGTTTTGTACTGTGACATGTTCAAACACTAGTGCATCACGTGGACGTTTGTACGCTACACTAACATCCTGTGACATTTCGACACTCAAATAACTATCTCCAAGCATGTTTTCCACTTGACACCTTTTGTCGATGGTAACGGCTCGAGATGCCTTGAAACAATTTGGGAAGGTTCTTTTCCTTCCTTAAATGTTGTCTTTTCACTTCATTTGCAACTCTTCCCCTCTTTAAGTCCTTCTAGCTTCTTGCAATCCTTAGCTTTTACATTTCTCCCTTGTTATCTTTCTTACATAACTCAATACAACTTGTAGCAGCTTCAAGCTCTCTCAAGCTCTCTTTACAACACTCCTTGTAGCCTTCTTGGCTCTTGCAACTCCATTTTATGTTTGTGAGCATCCTGGGATTCCATAGCCCCTTTCTATTGCATTTTTACTTTGTGATATAGGTTCTCCTCCTTGAGCGGGGATTGCTTTTATCACCTCCTTTGTGATAAGGGTTCTCCTCCTTGAGTAGGGATTGCTTTTATCACCTATTTTATGATACAGGTTTTGTTCCTTGAGCGAGGTTTTCTTTTATCACTCATACTTTGTGGTGCAGGTTCTACTCCTGAGGGTGTTTTGCTTTCACCACATGCTTTTTCCATTTCAGTTCATTTCTCTCTATCTTCTTGGTTGTTCGTGGAGGTGGGAACACCAAAATGGGGGTTTGACTAAGACAAACCCCTATACATCCCCAACACTTTCTCCAAATATTACACATGCAGGTTTTGAATACATTCACATGATGGAGGCTTCGTCACTTCTGTGGTTGTGAGTATCTTCCTTCATTTCTTCTCCTTATCTTTGTCATTTCTACTTCACTCTATTTTAGTTCTTTTACATTTGGTTACTTTATCGCATTTTGTAAGTTATTAGTAATCAAATTACTAGTAGTCACTTAGGTATTTTATGAGATATTCTTATTCTCTGCTTCATACGAGATGCCAACACGCCCCTAGGATGCCAGTGCGTGCTGTAGTTTGTTTCCTATGTTGAAGTCCTCTAGCTGAGAGCTTGTCAGTTTGTCCAAAAGATCTTTTTGATCTCCTCTATCCGATTCTAGAATTTTTGCTCGTTGTTCTTGAGGTAGTTTAGGGAAGTTCGCTTTGTGAGGCTCTCTAGATAAAGAGAACTTGTGAGTAGTGAATCCCCCTTCTCTACAGTGTAAAATATTTTTTTATTTTTTATTTTTTAAATACTAACATAAAATATACTAAAAAATACATATTTTACTAGTTTACATCATTTCAAAATTCAAAACATATGCCACTTTTTAGTGATTCAAGTTTAAAATTTGGATCAGTGTTGGTCATTTCCTTTATAAGTGTGACACAACTTTGTGATTTTCCCCTTATAGCTTGTTGAAACAAGAGACAACTCTAATATTTCACATGAATCCTCTTCTTTCCATGGTTTTAAGAGTGTTTTCTTTCCTTCATGAAATACCTCAAATATTCTCTCTACCCCGATGTATAACGTTTTGGTTACTACCAAGGTCTACCCAACAATAAATGGCATGCATCCATTGGCATAACATCACAAAGCATTTCATCCACATAAGGACTAGTTTTGAATGCCACAAGACAAGATTTATCCACCATCACACTATGATCATTTTTTAACTAAGAAATTTTGTAGGGATTAGATTTTGGAACACAAAGAAGTTGTGATTTTTAAACCATTTCCTTACTCACCAAATTATCAATAAATCCCCCATCTATGATCACCTTACACACATTATCCTTACATTTGCATTTGATTTGAAAGACACTTTTCCTCCTCTAATCAACTTCAAGAGTTTCTTTGTACCTAGATATCAAAGTTCTCCTCAACATTAGGTTCTCTCCTGACTCTGCTTTAGCTTCTTCAATCCAACATTTTTCTTCTTCTTGGACTACCATCATCCTTTTGGGGTTTTTATGGAAATCTACAGCCTTGTGGCTTCATCACAAATAAAAAACTTTAAAGGCTTCCACTCACTAGAAGATATTCACCCAAATGTCCTCTATCCCTAAAGCTTCCCCTTCCTCAAAAACCTAGATTCACACTCTCATCTGGTTCTTATTCTTTATTAGACTTGGAGGAAATCCCTCTTCCTCTATTTTGGTAGTTATCACTTCTCTTACTCATAAATTTTCCCTTTCAGCTTAGCTTCTCCTCTTTCCTTAATGCATATTCATAAGCTTCATCCAATGTAGGCACTTTCAACAATGCAAGCTCATCCTGAAGTTGAAACTTGAGTCCATTCACATATCAAGATGTTATTTTCTCTTCACTCTCTTATATATCTATTCGAATTTGAAGTCTCATGAACTGTTCAATATAAGCATGCATTGACTGATCCTTTGGTTTCAAATTTTGGAATTCTTTAAATACTTTTTGTTGGTAATCAAAGGGAAATAATTGAGCTCTTAAATGTTTTAGTATCTTTGGCCAAAGCCTAATTTTATCTTTTCCTTGTCTTCTCCTTGAAATTTGTACATTCTCCCACCACAAGGCTACATGCAACTTCAACTTGGATGCAACAATTTCCACTCTTTTTGGATCATCCACATCAATTTCCTCCATGTAAAAGTACTTCTCCAACTCTTGAACCCAATCTAGAAATACATTTGAATTGAGCTCTCCTTTAAAATAAAAAATACCAACCTTTACCTTGGAACTTTGGCTTTTTAAAGCTTCAACAAGCCTCTATGTGGGGTCTACTACATTGGCAATGTTTCTATGATGGCCTGCATTCCTTCTACCTCTTCCTCCTTGATTCACATGTACACCCCTCTGAGCCATTATTGATTGCTCTGATACCAAACTAATGCAAATAACACCTCTACTCTCTCTCAAGCACTCTTCACCATTATGTGACATGCATGTTTGTTTTTAAGAAACATCCACTAACACCAACAAATGCAACAACAACTGATAATCAAAAAAATAAAAGAATCAAACCCAAAACATAGATTCATTTACATAGTGAAATGCACAATAATAAGGAAAGTAAACAACAACCCTCCTTATTCCCCTTCTCATTGATTTCTCTTCTCCACAAATGTATCGTAGCCTTCCCTTTTCCTTTATTAACCCCCAACCCAAAAATAAACCCAAAAACCTATAATTCCTATAAGAAGGTAGAACAAGCCAAAAATAGAGTTAGCCCAAAGTCAACCATTACAAACCAAAAAATCATGAACTAAAAACAAAAAGAGCTGATAGGTAGTGGGAGTCCACAATTAATTTGCTGTTAAAATGAGAAACTATGGCCCATTTTACATGAAATTTGCCTCTTAAAAACTTCATTTCCAAATATTTACCAAAAAAAATTCATTTTATATCTTGCACGCTTCTACTCATATTGCTAAAATTAGAATCAAACTTATCTAAACACTAATACATGCCTAAGTTTAATGTTGAAAAGTGTCATAGTTGGAGGGAGGTAGAGAGGTGAGAGATAGATAGGGGAGGGACATAGAGAAGTGAGAGAGAGAGGGGAGGAAGGTAGAGAGAGGAGAGAGAGTGATAGAAGGTGAGGGTCATTTTTACTTTAAAATAACATGAACATGTTATTGAAAGCCAGAACAAAAAATAACGTGAGCATGCTATATAACACTCATGTTATTTTGAGCTTTGATATTCCAACCCTTAGGGTTTGATTTACCTTGAGATTCTAACCCACATGGTTGGATTGACATTTCAACATCCAAAGACATGTGTTTTGCAAATTGTAAAAAATTGAAACAATCTCGAGTATACTCCCCCTCAATTTTGTACATGTCTCAATGTTAAGTAAAAAAATTGATGTATTAATGTTAAGAATTTTTTAGCCTTCTAAGCATGAAATTTTTTCACATTTCAAATATTATAGGGTTTTGATCTTTAATTTATTTTTCTAGTGTCTACATTTTTTGTCAAAAACATATGTATGGTATTTTTGGTCTCATGTTTAACCTATTCATCAAAATTTGGAAAAAGAACATTTTTACAAACTAGGCTCTATTCTTTGCACATTAAAAAAAGTTTATTTTCAATTAGTTTCCAAAGAATTTTGTGTGGGGGGGGGGATAACACTAACTTTATGTTTTGCAAGATGCGCCCACTTTGAAATTAGTAAAAAATTCACATATTCATTAAAAATTTAGTAGAAAAAATCAAGTATAAACTACATGGTGTTAACTAATTTCTCACCAAAGAAAATTTTTAAATACTAAAAAATGGTTAATATTTTATGGGGAGCACACCAAACACTGTGTTATTTTTTTTGATAGAAATAGGAGTACTTTGTGTGCTCCCCCTTTTTGAACCCCTTAATCTCCACCATTTAAAAAAAAGTAGTTTAGAAAGTATATTCAGAGAACTACAACTCTTTTTCTTGTTGAGTCTTCAAATTTTGAGCACGTAACTATCTTCAATTTCTCATATGAGGTCACTTTCCTGATTTTTAAAAAAGTTGCCACTAAAGACCCCCTTTTGGTTCCCCATCTCCCTGCACATACCCTAGAACCTCATGTGTACCACCTCTATCCTATGAAGTAGATGATGACCTATTGAACACCAATGTATAAGAACTCCTAGGCCTATGAAAATACCCTAAGGCAAAGAGATTCAACACATACATAGAGTTTACAAAAAAATAAAAGAAATAAAAAGCTACTAAAAATATGAAGAAAAATAGGGAAAAATTGTACAAGAATTGGGGGATTTCTAAAGAGGAGCCATCACCAAAATAAGAAATAAATTCCATATATCCAACCAAAATAGGCTATCCTTAAGTGTGGTGCTTCGGAAGGCTAAATATAATTAGAACACTATTTTGAATAATAGAGTAATAGTTTGCAATTCAAAGTCACCAAACCACACTAGAGCTAAGTAACCGTAATCTATCTCATTTCAAAAAGTATACTTGTACACATTCAATTTATTGTCTCAAGTCTCTTAAATATAAATCATTAATTTCTTTAATTTACAACGATTTGTTATCCCTTGATGGTGCGCTCTACTCTGATAATTATCGCGACCAACCTTGTGAATGATGTTGGGTTTCATGCCTCTAAAGCTTCACATACCCTCCCCTCTGCAACATAAGATAATGCTCTTGTAATGGCGGGCCACGATGGTGTTTCTTCTTTATTTCTAGGATGGGATACATTGTGGGACTTAGGGTCCCATTTTCCTCGCAAATTGGTCAGATATGTATGGAAGGAGTTGCAACCTAACTTCAAGGTTGTGCTAGGTTTGACATCTGACCCATTCAGTGGGTGTTTGGAGGCCAATAAAAAGTCATTTTCTTCTCCTCTAGAGTCCTCTTTTTCCTATTATCACACCTCCCAAATCCTTCCTCTTTCCATCTAACACTCAAATTCAGTCCTGAAATTTTTCTTGGATACTATTTGCCTATAATAGTGAAGTTTACTTACATGAACATGCCCTAATATGCAAATTTATTTTGGCCAAAACTTTGCGACCTTCATTCCTAGGTAAGAAAAAATTGGGAAGAATATATGAAAGTAGAAATCAACATTTACCCTTGTGCTAAAGGGTTTTTCATACTAGAATTCAAATCATTTGAAGAAAAGGCACTGATTCTCAACATCGGTCCTTGGTTTTTTCAAGGATATTTTTTATGCATCAAGCCATGGTTTTCCTCTTTCGAGCCCTACGCTGAGAATTTTTCTTCAACATTCCTTTTGGGTAAGATTGTCTTACCTCCCTTTGTAGTTTTGGGAAATCAAGTGTTTGGTGACAATCACCAATAGAATTAGCAAATATCAAAACATTTCAAAAGAAACCATTAATTATGAAAATTCTACTTGTGCTCATTTATGTTGTTGAATTTGATTTATCCAAAATCCTTCTGACATAAATCTCTTTCAAGGTGGGGGATAAATGCTTGCATCAACTGATAGATTATGAACATATTTCTTTCAGATGCAAGAATTGTTACTCAATTACCCACGTAAACTCCCAATGTAACAAGAAGCAAGCATCGAGGTGAGGAAAATCTAGCCCAAATTAGCCCTCATGGTGGGTGGGGGTTGAATCTAGCCATTGTGTTATTGCACCCAACAAGAAGGTTGAACCATCATCTTCACTTGTACAAAATGTGAATCCCATTTCCTCCCCCTCCTCAATTGTTTGGGTAGTTTTTGTTGGTGGTATGCTTGATGGTGGCTCGTTGGGCATTAGTGCACCTCCAACTATTGGGAAACTTGATTAATTAGTTTTATAGTTTTCAGATTCATAGTCTCCATGAAGGTCTGAAGAGGGATGATCTACAAAGAATGAAATGTGCAAGGAACAAGATACTACCTATAGATATGATGAAGAATAGACATAAGTAAAGAGGAAAAGATCGCCCCCTTTTCAACCCAAACATACAATGACATTAAGGTCAAAAAATTTTGGGGAAAAAAATATGAAACTAAGTGTCTAAGAACTTTGTACACATAAAATATTGATCTATGTAAATCCTTTTGAATTCAATGAAAGAGTGCTACCCTCTTTGATAGTAGTTTGCCAAAAAAATATATTTGATTTACCTTTAGATTTAACTAATTTAGAAAGAACTATGTTGTTTATTTTCATCTTTAACTATTACTGTAGTTCTATATAGTTGTTTAACTAATTTTGTTGAGCTTAATTTTTAGTAGTACAAATAGTCTTTTATAAATTTTTTATTAAACATAAATTATAATTTTAATCATCTTCCATAATGATAAAGTTGCTAAAATTTAAATATTTTTCATTTTTTTGACCTCAATTTTTTTTAATAATTTAACTACTTAAAATAATAATAATAATAAAAAAAATCATTAACTCCAAAAAAATTGAAACAATAACTATTCAATAAAATAAGTTAAGCAGTAACCACACTTCTATAAATCATTAATTTTATGAGACAACTTGTGGCCTTGCAATGTTATTTTACATTGTTTATGATGGTGGCCACAACTCTAGGAATAGATATAGGTATTAATTTGGAAAGTATCAAATTCTTTTATCAATTATACAAGACAATTAGTCTTTTCATTATTATTGATGGGAGACACTGAAGCTAAACTAGACACACTAGTGAATACTATTTTATAAAACTATTGTATTGTTCTGAACCTAGAATCACGACCTAGTGAACCATTCAATGTTATTAAACTAGCAATTGCACCTTGGTGTGCAATGGGTACGCCGAAGAGCTCATAGATGATAGCAGTTGCATAGTACTTTAGACCAAAGAGCTCAGAGATGATAGCAAGCATAACATTCCATTGTGTTCCAAAAGAGAACCCTATAGCTATGGAGGCCAGATATAGTGAACTTGGCAAAGCAAAAGCTATAAAAATATGCGTAGATGTTGATGAGTGAAAAAAAAGTGCTAATGTTGACAGAGGTGTATCCTAGCGACCTCCCAATCTAACCCATGTTGTTAATGGCTATCAAAGTTGCTCCAATCCCAAAAGTCGTTGCTAAGAACATGATTATCATATCTATGCTTGCAAATTCCTATAGGATTAAGTCATTTCCCCTTGCTGGGCCCTTGAACATTTTTATAAGGCGAGATCTCAGAGATTTGAGTTGTTCATGGTCTTCATTACTACTTTCCATTCTAGTTGGAGGAAATGAAATCCATCAAACTTACTACAAAGGCACCACAGGTATTGAACAGAACACTGACAACGTTAAATTTTTTGAGTGCTAGGAATGGCACCACCACGACGTGAGGCTTTTGTAACCCACTCATTTTCACATACCAAAACAAGTTGTTGAAATAAACTCATCCTTGGTGTGTTGTTTGGCTAAGCAAGATGATAAGCTTCAAGCAACTGTCGTGACACTTCCTTGATTTTTCCTTTTGTTCTTCTTTCATCATGCATGGCGAAGTTAATGTCCTTGATGATACTTATAATTTTAGGATATTAAGCGATGAGAATGAATGACATACATTATTTCCATGATTGGAAGGACGATTTGAGTCATCGATGGTAAAACTTAGCCCATTGATCTCAAATAAGGATACACCTTTGGCATAAATTATTGCTTACTTTCATAGCCGACTCTTGTATTTTTCCTTAGCATTTTCTCTATTGCTTCTCTTTCTTGTTTTGCAAGAAGATCCTAAGTGAACATGTTATCTTCTTTTCTCCATCCTTTCCAAGAAGGGAGATACATCAAGGTAATGTCTATGTAGAGATCTGATTGCACCTTTGACTGTATTTACTAATTAATTGAAAATAAAAATTTGAATGCATTTTTTATTTTTAATCAATTAATAAATGTAGTCAAATGTTCAATAAGATCTCTGCATAGACAATTCCATACATCAACCATCTCCTTGTCTATTTATCTTTGCCATCTCATAATCAACTTCATCTCATTTTTCCTTCTTTGAAAACAAATCAACCCCAACCTTGCATTTCATAAATGGCATCTTATTCTTCATCTCACAAACAAAATGTTCAACTTTCCTTCTTTGGAATTGAGCCTCGTAGATAAAGGAGGAAGGTTTATATATCTTCAAGATTATTTGATGTATTCATCAACCATGGATGGGATTAAACAACACACACTAAGCTTCATCTGTTTAGGTGGTTGTATATGAGCCCATTCCTATTGTCTAACATCCATTCCTGTTCATTTCCCTTCAAAAAATAATTGTCGTTAGTGTTTGAATTCGAACACTACTACTGTGCATATGATCACATAAAACAAAATGAATGGCAAAGGGAATTTACGTCTACCTCATCACTAAGGTATTTTCATGGCCTTTATTGCTTTATGCAAATGGTTTTTGTAGTGGGAAGAAGATATGGGTGTCCTCACAATGCTATCGATGCAACAAATAGGTTTCCATCCTGATCAATTTTATTTTCCAACATACCCCTTGCCTGTGTCGCTTTGGAACAGGGTATGGACATCTATCAAAGTAGAACGAAAGGGCCATTATTATCAAATAATGTAGTGGGAAATGTTCTTACAAACATGCATGCAAAATGAGGAAGCATAGACAAGGCACATGAACTTTTTGACCGGATGCCTCAAAATTCTAGTCTCATGGAATGGCTTGATTATTGGATATGCACAAAATGTGTTTGTTGAAAAATATTTAGAAACTTCCAACCAAATATGATTGGATGTTGTAAATCCATACTCTATAACCTTTTTTGGCATCCTCCCATCCTATGTAAAAATGGGATCTTTGGAACAGGGTATGGACATGATCACTACAACGATTCTGCCCTAGTTGACATATATACAAAATGTGTAACCTTAGACAAGGCATGTGAACTGTTTGAAAAAATGGCTCTAGATTGTTTGACCAAATGCCAATGATCATAGTATATGCAAAAAGTGGAAAAATGGGCTCATTGTTGAAGCCCTATATTTCCTAGGTCCCAAGATTGAATGAGGAAAGAGGTGGTTTTTGTAGGGATGAAGAATGCAACAATCTAACAAGCTTCTGGTTTATTTCAAACTTCTCTTTCTCAACATTCCTTCTATATGTAGATTGTAGTTATTACGTCCCATGGTAGGAAATTGCTTTCTTGGCAGCATCTAACTATGCTGGTTAGAAATAGGCTTCTTCCACAAATTATGTAAATGGGCAGTGAATGGAAATGCAAAAACTGTTAGTGTAGGTTTTTATTCCTAGTTGGGTTATTTATTTTCCTATATTCCTAGGTTTTTCCTACACTTTAATTAATCTTTCTTAGGTTATATTATGTGAGTATTAGTCCATTTATACTCACCTTGTTAGTGTGAAAGGGGTACTTTATCTAACTAGTTCATTCTTAACTAGTTCTCCACTAAAGTCCTCTTCACACTAGCTTAACTTTACATAGGGATAAGGAGGTTGAACCTTTAATGACATGAGTTCTCACACCTCATAGGATGCCAACACTTGTCATATCTGGTTGCATCTATCTCTCCCCTTGGCCTATATAACCAAGGCATTTCCTTTGTAATTCTCAAGCTGAATATAGCTTTGCATTCTTGAGAGGAATACAGTTTATTCCTCATATTTCTGGTTTTGCAGATCCTCATAATGCTATTATGCTTCTGGAGCATTTACATTACTCTTGTGGAGACTAACTTTGTATTGCTATTTTGATCTTGTGTCATTTGCTTTCACAGTTTCATATCTATTTATTTGCACTAGTTTTATGGGTTATTCATCTTTTTAGATTCTAACATGGTATTAGAGTTGTTCTAGTGAAATATAGATTGTAGTTTCCTTATTTGAGAGTTTTTGGGGGGCTAATAAGCTTTGTTGCAATTTTCTTCAAAATCTCGTACACTCTTCTCTTACGTTTTTGAAGGATTTGAGGAATCTAAAAGGATTTATGAAGATCTTGTTAAAATTGTAGGTTTTAGCATGCCTTTGCTTGACTTAGGTAGCTGACTGAGACTTTACAAGCCATTTTTTCATTTTTGGGGTCATTTTTTTTTTACTGTTGAGAGCATTATTTTACACTAGATCTACATTTTTTGTACAATTTAAAGAAAATCCACCATCTGGGTTTTGTGCGCAACAAAAAAAAACCATCTGGGTTGTTAGTTTTTGCATACAGAATATATATTTTTTAGAAGCTAAAAATCAATGTTTTAGTAGACCCCCTCTTTGTTGACAGTTGCAAATTTGAAGGAAGTTTTCAAATGCTTCATTCTCACTCACACGGGCTCTATTTCTCAACCATTTATTTTTTTATTTGGGCTATTTTCTTGTGCTCTTTGCACCAGTGTAGGCGTGTTTTGGTTTTGATGCAGTGATTTTTCAGAAATTGTTGATTCTCACCTGTGACACTATATTCTCATTTTGGGAACTTCAGAGACTCATAACTTTCTCATACGATCTCAGATTAAGGTGATTTTTTTTTGAAAGTGCATGATTTTTTAAGTAGAACACAATGGTATTGTTATTTTCACTCATATTAACTCTAGTTTTATACTTTTAGCATACACCCAATGTGTGAGAATTTTGTAAAGCATTGAGATCAAGACCACTAAGTATTATTACTAGTGGAAGTTGTAAATGCACTAATTATAAAGTGTCAAATCATATTTGCTTGGGGAGGTTATTTCTTTGAGTTAAAAGGGGGGGTTGTCTTGTGTATGTTCTCTTCTTTTCAACATCTCTTTTTTTGCATTTCTTCATTATGGATCAAACAATAGTACCCATATTAACTCCTTACAACTACTTTGAGTGGAAATCATGCATGACAATCTACTTAAGGAAAGTTGTATTACATAGGATAACAATGGGACTTGAAACTAAACCTACTAAAGATGAAGATAAGCCTAAGTGGTTTAACAAATGTGATGAGGCCTATGGAACATTGTGTTTTTCTATTTCACCTGATTTACTATTCCACATTGAGTCTTTGAATTCACCAAATGAAATTTGGACAAAGCTAGAAACACTATTTGGCACACAAGATTCAATGAGGGGCCATATGTTGGAAAATGAACTAATTAGTTTAAGTCCAAGTAATTTCAACACAATTCAATATTTTTTCACAAAATTGAAATCACTAAGGTTGTAGTTAAAACAATGTGGTATTGATAAGAAAGATGAACAATTGATTCTTAGTATTCTCTCTAAACTAAGTTCAGAATATGTTGTCTTTGTTTCTACCTTCTATGCTACTAAGGGTGCACTTGGGACACAGTTCAGTATGCCATCTTTGGATGATTTTGCTATCTCTCTCACATGGGAAGAAGATAAGCTAATCCAGATGGGCACTCTTAAATCCTCTAAGTCACATGCCCTGGCTGTCAACTAAGGTACGAAAGAACAAAAAGGACAAAGTAGTAACAATAAGGATAAGAAACAAAAGAATAGCAAGGAGAAAAAAGATCAGATTCTAGTTGCTTCAAAAACAACCAATGAGACCCAATTTTGTAAGGGCGAAAAGCCTAAGAAAGAGAAGGTCAAATGTGCCTATTGTAAGAAACTCGATCATGATGAGCACAAGTGTTTGAAGAAACAAGTGGATCATTTGGCACACATTATTGAGAAGAATAATCTCAGTGTTCCTAATTCCATCAAACAGAGTTTAAAGGAGGGTTCTCACAAGCTTAAAGACAATAGTAAGGGGAAAGGAAGGGAAAGGCCCTTGTAGTTGTTGCTTCTCCACCATCCACATAGGTTCTTGATTCAAATACTTCACACCACATGACTTCAACTAAAGACAAAATTGAATCTATGGAGCCATGTTATATGCCTTCCATTCTGATAGGTGATGGCACTCTTCTTGAGATATGTGGGAGAGGGTCTATTGATATGGGGGATGGAACATTTCAAGATGTTCTCTGTGTGCCCTCATTATCAAATAATCTCCTATCTATCTATCAAATCACTCACATAGGTACAGGTAAGAGATTTGAGTTTACTCCTAATTTAGTGGAGATTCGTGAGATGCAAAATGATTCTATAGTTGTAGTTGGGAGAGCAAATCATTAGTCTTGAATTTATTTTTTCTCTAACTTTGTTCTTGATCCCCCTTTGACTATTCTACTTACTCATTCAGATGATGTGAGTAATTTATGGCATCAGTGGTTTGGACATTTGAATTACTGTTATTTGTAGTAGCTTAGCAAACAAGATATGGTTACAAGATTTCCTACAGTTTGCTTTTCTAAAGGTTTTTTTCATGGTTGCATTCTTGGAAAACATCTTGAAGAGAAGTTTAACAAAGGAAAAGCCTAGAGAGCCTCACATCTTTTGGAGTTGGTACATAGTGTTTTGTCAGGGCCATTTCCATAACCATCTTTTAGTAAATCTCGATATGTTTTGACATTCATTGATGATTTCTCTAGGTACACCATTGTGTATTTTCTCAAGAAAAAGTCTGAAGTCTTCGATTCATTCTTGGAGTATAAAGCTTTTGTAGAGAAACAAACTAGAAAATCTATCAAAGTTCTACGTACAGATAATGGGGGGGAATATGTCAACCACAAATTTGTGTAGTATTGTGCTTCAGAAGGCATTGATTTGCAGCATATAGTCCCCTATAGTCCTTAATAGAATGGAGTTGCAGAAGGAAAGAATCGGTCCTTGAAAGAGATGGCTAATTGTATGATTCACTCCAAGTCTTTGGCACCACCTTTATGGGAAGAAGCCATTAAATGTGCATGTTATATCCAGAACCACGTTCCCCATAAAGATGTGAAGGGGGTAACTCCTTTTCAATCTTGGACCTATTGAAAACCATTAGTTAAGCACTTTCGAGTGTTTGGCTCTAAAGAATGGGCTCACATTCCAACAGAGGAATCTAAGGATATGGATTTGTAGAGAAATCTTTTCATATTTGTTGGTTACCCAGATGATGTCAAAGGCTATAGGCTTCTTCATCCAACCACACATGAGTTGTTCATTGAGAGGAGTGTTCAATTTGAGGAGAGTACTTCTAGTCCTTCTCTCCACACTTCTCCTACCACCATCACCTTGGAGTCCTTGTATCATGATGATAGTTCTTCAGAGGTTCATAATACTTTAGATCATGATGAGGAGTCTTCTTCCTCCACTTTAGATGATGATAGTGATCATGAGGATGCACTCAGTTCATCTTCAGAGGATGATGATTCTCCTCTAGATTCCCCTCCTTCTCCATGTTGGCATATGGCTTGAGAAGATCATTTTTGGCTATTTGTATTGTCATTGATGGAAACTAGAGTCAATAGTATGATCCATAGTATTAGCAGTACTTCTACCAATAGTAAGTTTGGAGAATAGAACATCCAGTTGCACAAGTGAATTGTGCATGATATCGCTCACCATACCGGATCATTATTTTGTGGTATGGATCTCTAGGAAATATTTTTTTTCATTTACACTATTCTCTAGTGCATTTTGTGGTATTGTATTAAGTCATAGTTGGAGTTAAGAGATTCAGTAGCATGATTCATAGTCTATTTTTCATTATGGCCGACATGCTTCATATGATGTTTTCTGGATCTATGTGGAATACGTGTTTTTCTATTACTTATGTTTTGGGTCCCTACTAAATTCTAGCCAACTTTTGTGGGTACACTTATCTTCCAATTAAGTGATATGAGCTGACATAAAAAGAAAAATATTATATCCTATTGTGAGGCCGACATACTTTTGAATTTCCTATTAGTGGGTATATAAAGGTGATCCGTAAATCATTTTAAGAGAGTGGAGACATGCAAGTGGATGTGTGTGTATGTGCAAAAATTTAAGTCATGATGGTTGGCATAATGTAGTTATAAGGAGAGAGCAAAAAAGATCAGATTTGTTGTTAGGAAGCATAACAGTTTTAGCAGAGTCGAGCAGAGTAGAGCAGAAGTGTGATTAGGTCAGGGATCCAAAATTTAATCTTAAGCTTCAGCAGAACTGAATCCTAGCATGTGTTGATGCTATATTCTCAGGTCAAATATAGTTGTAAAAATTTATCACATCTAAAAGGCAATGAGCCTCTTTTCTTTGAGCAATGAGCTCTAGGCAGTGTGTCTGAATGCAAGTGCATTCCTCTTTCTATTTACTTTTAACAAAGTAAACATTGTGAACTGATATCCACTGTGGTTTTTCCCCTAATAGGTTTTCCACGCAAAAATATTTGGTGTTATGGTATTCACTAATATGACTGCATGTTTTGAATGTTTTTATCTGTTATGTGTTAGAAGTGATAAATGAAATATTATTATTCTTGTTGATAATGTTTGATTTGTTTTGGAAGTAGAAATCTTCGAACACTGATTCACCCCCCTCCCAGTGTTCCCAATGTCCAACAATTGGTATCATAGTTGGTTCCTCTTCAAAATTTAAATAGCTTGAGGTGAATCTTGAATCTCAATGGATGTGGTGGTATTCAAAAATAGCTTATGGTGGCACTTGATGATCTTGATCAATCTAAACTAGAAGCCATGGAACTAAAAGTGAATTAAGAAAATGCCAACAAGTTCATTCAATCATTGAAGGATAAGATAAATGGGTCAAGGGAAAAGAGGAAAGAGTTGTGTGATCAGTTGAAGCAAAAAGAAAGCAAAGGTCTGGATGATGTGCATCTGAATCAAACCCTAAAAGAAATAACAAAAGAATGTGAAAAGCTAGCCAAGGGAAGTGCATACCTGAAAAATTGAAATGGAATCTATGACAATGAAGTTTATCAAAGAGATCGAACAAAGAAAGAAGAATGAGGAGAATCTTTCTTAGTCTCTGAAAGAAAAATCTGAAGAATGCAACATAATCAACACTAGAACCATTTAGTTGGAGGCTAAACTGCAATTGGCCAGAAACTATGAAAATGAGATTGAAAGACAAATAATCACTCTTGGAGATGAGCTTTCTACTGCAAATGAATTCAAGGGGAAATTCAGGTTAAGTTCAACTAAGCTTGATGAGATAACCAAAAGTTAGAAGAGTACGAATGACAAGAGACGTCTTGGCTATGAGAAGGGTGAAATCTCTGGATCCAAATAGAAGAACTCTAAAAATAAGAACAAAGGAAGAAAGCATCCGGTAAGGCAACCCAATGCTCAAATATTTAATGGATTTTTTTTTTGTAATAAGTGGGTATGTGCAAGATCATGATGGGCCAAAAAGTGGCAATATGATGGGTATTTGTAGGGTATGTGGTTGACGAATTTTTTTTACCCAAAATTAATGAAATGAAAAGGGTTTTAAAGGAGATTCTTAGCTTTCCACCAATATAAATTATGCTTCACTTTGAATTTAATAAATAATTATTATTCATTTTATATTTGAATTACTAAAAGTCCTGATTGAAAAAAAATCTATAGCTTTCAAATAGTATCACATTTTTGAATCCAAAACATGTGTCACATTCTATGATTCACTTTGAATTTAATAAATAATTATTATTCATTTTCTATTTGAATTCTGACTAAAGTCCGATTGATAGGTGATTGAAAAACATCTATAGCTTTCAAGCAGTGTCACATTTTTGAATCCAAAACATGTGTCACATTCTATGCTTTGCATACTATAGGATTAAAAAATGAAAAATTGAATTTCATGAAGTTTTGACCAAGTTAAGGTGGTCGACATATGAGTTTTTATATTTTTAAAAAGTTGTAATAAAAATTCATAATTAATTATTTACTTGAAAAAAATTACAAAAAAATATGCATTACATCCGGACATGAGTCCTCTACTTATATCTAAAATTTATAAAAAAATATTATCATTTTATTGTGGTTAGGGTGGTCAAGCAGACACCTACTTCTTATCTTTTCCCTAAAATTTAAGTACTATTGCATTGAAATTTCAAATTTTCACCAAATATTTTTTTTTTATTTTCTAAATAAACCTAGTAGTTTAGAAACTACATTCAATTTTCTATAAATTCCATTCTTACATATTTTTGAAATAATATAGACAACTTATTCAATTTTTTACGTCAAGTTGCCTAACTCTAATTTTTCTAAATTTTTGCTACTTAAGGGCCTATTTTTTCCATGATAATCCTACTGGTATGTGAGGATCATGATGGGCCAAAAAGTGACAATATTATGGGTATTTGTAGGGTATGTGGCTAATGACTTTTTTTTAACCCAAAACTGATGAAACGAAAAGGGTTTTTAGAGGAGATTCTCAACTTTCCACCAATATAAATTATTCTTTAATTTGAATTTAATAAATAATTGTTATTCATTTTCTATTAGAATTACGACTAAAGTCCTTATCAATAGGCTGATTCAAAACATCTATAACTTTCAAATGGTATCACATTTTTTGAATCTGAAACATGCATCACATTCTATGCTTCACATACTATATGATTAAAAAAAGGAAAATTAAATTTCATGAAGTTTTGACCAAGTTAAGGTGGTTAGACATACGAGTTTTTATTTTTTTTAAAATTGTAATAAAAAATTCATAATTAATTATTTACTTGGAAAAACATTACAAAAAAATATGCATCACATCTGGACATGAGACCTCTACTTATATATAAAATCTTGTAAAAAAATATTATCATTTTATTATGGTTAGGGTGGTCAGACAAACACCTACTTTTTATTTTTTCCCTAAAATTTAAGTACTACTACATTAAAATTTCAAATTTTCACCAAATAGATTTTATTTATTTTTAAATAAACCTAGTAGTTTAGAAACTACATTCAATTTTCTACATATTCTATTCTTACATATTTTTGAAATAATATAGATAACTTATTCAAATTTTTATGTCAAGGTGCCTAACACTGAATTTTTTGAATTTTTTGTCACTTAAGGGCATGTTTTTTCCATGATGATCCTGCACATACCCCTACACATACCCAAGTTCAGTCATATGGCTTCACAGTGTAGAAATAGGATAAATCCTAGTACTCCATCATTCTCTAGTCAATGTTTTAAATGCAAGAAGTTTGGTCATAAGGCATTAGAATGCAGAAGCACACCTGTCAGTTCAAGTAACATTAAATGTTATACATGTGGAAGATTTGGACATGTTGCTAATCAATGCAGGTTAAGTGGAAATCAGAGGAATAGTTGATATAGATAGAAAGGTCTGGTATGTTTTCATTGTAAAAATTTTGGGCACCTTTTAAAATTTTGTAGGAACAAGAAGAAGAATAAAAGAGGTTCGGTTTATCAAGGAAGAAAGTCACAGAAAGACAATAAAGAAAAGAAAAAGAAAATGTGGAAGAGATAAGAGATCAGATGAAGAAGACATGGGTAAAGAAAAGTGAATTTGATGAAGCAAACAAGGTTGTACCGGAAGTTCTCTCCAGTAGCTCTTCCGGAAATTAATATCAGGTCATAACCTAGGGGATTTTTTCATGAAGATCTCCTATCCCCCTTTGTATAATTGGCTCTGAATTGTTGGATGTTGTCAATCATTGTGTTAATTCTTGAAGTAATAAATTTAGAAATCATATGCTAAATTGGGTGGAATGGTATAGGTTTGAAGTCAAATTCTTCACTTGTTGTCTGAGTTTGTAGAGTAGCCGGAACTTCTAGGGCATCACATTTAATGTGATAGAAAGTAAGTTATAAAAGGGGCACTCATAACCCTAATTCGTCACCATGCATTGAAGGATGATAGTTCGAGAGCATTTTCTGCAAAACTTCAAAGGCGTGAAAGGTGATTCTTGTAGCAAATTTCTAGGTATTTCTATTTGTCATTAATTTCATATCTCTACTTGCGATCAGTAGAACTTTGTTCGGGGTGAAACATGAAGCAAATCAAAGTAATCTTAACTCTAGATGAGTATAGTAGTCAAAAGATTAGGGATGCAAGGAATTTGTTGTCGCTCACCGATTTTAGAAGGCTTGAAGGATCTAAGCATAAGATTTTGGATATATGGAAAGAATACCCTCATTTCATCAATGTGGAAGTAATTTGGTTTGTTCTAAGCAAAATTTATGGTGATATCCTCACTCTCGACAAACCTTATCAAATTACTAAGGATGTGATTAGAAATTTAACAAGCTTACGCAATATTGGTGATTTACCAAACAAAAAGTTGATCTGCAATGCTAAGGTCAAAGCCCTAACCAGAATAAAGGGAGATCAAAGGGATCTGTTAATTGTGACAATTACTAATCCTTTGACAGAGTATGTGGCACATGGAATTACATACAAAATATTATTCAAGAATTGTGAAGGATCAACATTGGCAAGCGTTGCATATATTGCTCACAAGATGATAATTGAAAATGAAGATTTTGATCTATGAGGTTTGGTAAAAGAACAACTAATGGAAAGCATTCAACTAATGAAGGATATTGACTACCCCTTTAGGTTTGACACTCTGGTTATTTGCATTATGATGTATTTTCTAAACTATTTTCTTGCAAAATACAATGTAGTGTGGAGAGAAAATATGCCGGTTTGTAAACAAAACTTCAATCACTATAATTCTTTTGAGAATTGTGATCAAGTGTATGAAAGTTTCTTTAGAAAGGTGTTAGAAAATTTTGGGGAAGGTGTTGTCCCTATCCCAGTAAAGATAATAGAAGGTGAGTCATCCTCCAAAAAGGTTAAGAGAAAGCAGAAGAGAGGAAGTGAAGTGGGTGATGTTACTCCACTAGTACTCAAGTCAACAAAGGTTGAAGAAAAGAGAAAAGGTCAGTTAATTATGGATATAGAAAATGTAATTTCTATAGATCATGCCTTAGAAGATCAACCAAAACTAGTTGAACCAGTTGTGGAAATTGCTAAAGACAATGATGAAGAAGGTGCTTTGTTCAAATCAATGGTAGTGAAAATCATTCAGGATGAAGATGGTATGCAGAAGATATCAGATATTTGGTTGAATGGACCATCCTATGAGAAATATGTCATTGAGGACACTCTGCCAAGATACTGTGTTGATAGGAACATTGAACTAGAAAGTCTATAGAATGTACTCCTAGATGAACTAATTCACTGTGTCAAAGAAGCCATGGAATATGTACCTCTGGACAAAAAATGGGAAGAGATAATTTCTCATTTAAAGACATAGTTTAGGCTATCTCTTTCCAAGTTAAAGAAGAAAATGAATATGTTAAGACAATGTAGTGATTTGGGAAATAAGGTACTCAATTACTGTCTAAAGTGGCCCCATGTGGTAGGAAAATACAAAGACAAGTTGTAGGAAATTAAGGATGAGATTGTCAAAATCAGTCAAGAGTACTGCATGTCTTTGGATATGAATGGAGAAGTAAAGAATAAGGTTCATGCTCTGTAGGATGAGCATACAAAGGTCCACTCTACTAGAAACACTCTTATTGATACATTTTGGAAATTAAAAGATCTAACTGAAGGGAGATTAGAACGGATGATTGAAGTGCTCAAGTCAAGAGAAAAAATGAAAGTTGCAATCAATATTCCTGAGTTGCTTATTTAGATCATCAATAGAACCTTAGAAAACAACAACTTGATCATTTCCATTGGAATTGCAGTAGATTCTTGAAAGAAGTTCTTTCCAGAAATGAAAGCTAGGTACAAAATAATTTTCTGAACTCTTGCTGCAGTTGTCAAATTTTGATGAAATTCTTGCATTATTATTTAAGGAGAGAATGGAACATGAGTAAGGAAGAGAATTATAGACAGGGGATATAGTAAATTTTTGTCATTGATGTCAAAGTTGGGGAGAGAATGAGTGAAAAATCTCTCGGATATCCTTAAGGGGAGTAATAATTTTGTTCTGACACTTAGTCAATTTTTCACTAAGTGTTGCCATCAATGCCAAAGGGGGACATTGTTGGCATATGGCTTGGGAAGATCATTTTTGGCTATTTTTGTTGTCATTGGTGGAAACTAGAGTCAATAGTATGATCTGTAGTATTAGCAGTACTTCTATCGACAGTAAGTTTGGAGAACAAGACATTCGATTGTGCAAGTGAAACTGCACATGATATCGCTCACCGTACTGGATCATTATTTCATGGTGTGGATCTCCAAGAAATATTTATTTTAATTTACACTATTGTCTGATGTGTTTTGTGGTATTATATTAAGTCAAAGTTGGAGTTAAAAGATTTGGTAGCATGATTCATAGTCTATTTTTCATTGTGGTCGACATGATTTGTATGATGTTTTGTGGATCTATGTGGAATATGTGTTTTGTTATTACTTATGTTTTGGGTCCCTACTAAAGTCTAGCTGACTTGTGTGGGTACGATTATCTTCCAATTAAGTGATATGAGCTGACATAAAAAGAAAAATATTATATCCTATTGTGAGGCTACCATACTTTTGAATTTCCTATTAGTGGGTATATAAAAGTGATCCGTAAATGATTTTAAGAGAGTGGATACATGCGAGTGGATGTGTGTGTATGTGCTAAAATGCAAGTCATGATGGTTGGCATAATGCAGTTATAAGGAGAGAAAAAAAATCAGATTAGTTGTTAGGAAGTAGAACAGTTTTAGCAGAGCTGAGTAGAGCAGAGCAGAGCATAAGTGCGATCAGGTTAGAGATCCAAAATTTAATCTTGAGCTTCAGTGGAACTGAATCCTAGCATGTGTTGATGTTGTATTCTCAGTTAAAATCTAGTTGTAAAAAATTATCACATCTAAAAGGCAGTGAGACTCTTTTCTTTGAGCAGTGAGCTCTAGCCAGTGTGCCTAAATGCAAGTGCATTCCTCTTTTTATTTAATTTTAACAGAGTAAACATTGTGGATTGATCTCCACCATGGTTTTTCCCCTAATAGGGTTTCCACATAAAAAATATTTGGTGTTATGGTGTTCACTAATACATGATTGCATGTTTTGAATGTTTTTATCTATTATGTGCCAGAAGTGATAAATGAAATATAATTATTGTTGTTGATAATGTTTGATCTATTTTAGAAGTAGAAATCTTCAAATACTGATTCACCCCCCCTCTCAGTGTTCCTAGTGTCCAACACTCCAACTACAGGGCCTCTTTGGGCTTGTCAGACTTTGTAGTGAGCAGGTGATTGGGTAGGGGATCTATCAAATCATAGGAGAACAAGATCATAGTTTCAGGATGCTCCACATGCCTTCCTTGCTTCAAGTTCTGATCCATATATTTTTTGGGAAGCTTCTGGTATTCTCGAGTGGGATGCAGCCATGCAGGAAGAGTTTAGTTCCTTGGAGAGGAACCATACTTGGGATGTTGTCCCACTTCCAAAGGGAAGAAAACTTGTTCGATGCAAGTGGGTCTTTCAAACAAAATATTTAGCAGATGGGTCAGTTGACAAGCATAAGGTTCGCTTGGCTGCCAAAGAATTCTCCCAAGTTCCAGGGATTGACTACTCTAAGACTTTTGCACCAGTCACCAAAATGAATTCCATCCGACTTGTTCTTGCCATAGTTACAATATATAGATGGGATGTTCATTAGATGGATGTGAAGAGTGTTTTTCTTCATAGTGATCTTCAGGAGGAGAAATACTTGGAGCAACCATAGGGTTTTGTTTAGGATTCTTCACTTATGTCATCTTTGAAAGTCTCTCTATGGCCTCAAACAGGCCCCTCAAGCTTGGTACACCAAGATGGACTCCTTTCTTCTGACAGTGGGATTCACTTGATGCTATTCTGATCCTAATGTCTACATATTATATCAGGATGATACTCACACCTCCTTGGTTCTCTACGTCGATGACTTGTTGATCACAGGGAGTCACTCATCCACCATTTGAGCAGTAAAAACCACCCTTCATGATCAATTTTCGATGTTAAACTTGGGCTTGTTGCACTACTTCTTGGGGATTGAGATCCCTTAGTCTTCCTCAGTGGTCAAACTTGAGGCTAAGTGTTCTTCACCCTTGGTTGATGGCACTTTGTATTGACAACTTGTTAGTATTCTCATCTATTTGACTCATATGAGGCCTAACATTTCATATGCAGTAGGAATGGTCTCTCGATTCATGTAAGAGCCACATGAGATGTATTGGAAAACAACTAAGTGGATTATTCACTACATCAAGGGTACTCACAATTATGGGATTCATTATGCAGCATGCATGGATTTTTCCTTGGTGGGACACATAGATTCATATTGGGTAGGTGATTCTTAGGATTGCAAGTCTACTTTAGGGTATTGCTTCTCCCTTGGTTTTGGTCCAATTTGTTGGTCGAGCAAAAATCAATTTGCTATTGCTCTTTCATCTACAAAGGATAAGTATCAAGGAGCACTTAATGCTGCTACTAAGGCCGTCTGGCTTCAGAACATTCTCACTGAGTTTGGAATGCCCTTTCAGAAGCCCATAGTCATCTATTGTGACAACAAGAGTGTGATTCAGATCTCTTGCAATCCAATCTATCATCAGCGAACCAAGCACATTGAGATCCACATGCACTACATCCAAGAGCTAATTCATAGTGAGATCATTGATCTCAAGTACTATCAGACATCAGATCAGATTGTAGACATCTTCACCAAACCCTTCACTGAGAGCAAGTTCCTTCATTTGTGAGCTTTGCTTGGGGTGTGGTTGTTCTCATGCATGGGGGGGCTACTTAGTCCTTTTCTTCTTTTCATCTCTCTTTTAGGGAGGAGTTTTGTACCACTGGGTTTCTCCTTTTCTCCAATTGTGAGATATTTTTCTGCATTGCACTTGTACATGGGTAACTAACATGGCCTCATTTGTCGGGACCCATCTTTTACATCCTCCTAAGTTGTGCTTAAGGGGGTGTTGGTGTAAGTTTTTATTCCTAGTTGGGTTATTTATTTTCCTATATTCCTAATTTTTTCCTACACTTTAATTAAGCTTGCTTAGGTTATATTATGTGAGTATTAGTCCATTTATACTCACCTTGTTAGTGTGAAAGGGGTACTTTATCTAACTAGTTCATTCTAAACTAGTTCTCCACTAAAGTCCTCTTCACACTAGCTTAAATTTACATCGGGATAAGGTGGTTGAGCCTTTAATGACATGAGTTGTCACACCTCTAGGATACCAACACTTGTCATAATCTAGTTGCATCTATCCCTCCCCTCAACCTATATAACCAAGGTATTTCCTTTGTAATTCTCAAGCTGAATATAGCTTTGCATTCTTGAGAGGAATACAATTTATTCCTTCTCATATTTCTAGTTTTGTAGATCCTCATAATTCTATTATGCTTCTGGAATATTTGCATTACTTTTGTGGAGACTAACTTTGTGTTGCTATTTTGATCTTGTGTCATTTTCTTTCACAGTTTCATATCTATTTATTTGCACTAGTTTTCTGGGTTATTCATCTTTTCATATTCTAACAAAAGTTGCAATCTATTAATACAATGCAATCTTATTTAATTCTGGTTTGAAATTATCTTTTTTTGTTCTCTTGTTTATGGGGTTGGATTTGGCAGCTTTTAGGACCCCATGGTATGAAAATCAACTTTATAGGCGAGTATTGTTTGTATTAATCTATTATGTTCTTGAGATATTTTTCTTTATAAAAGCAAAGTATGGATAACCCTAATCTTATCTTGAGCAATAAGATAGCTCAACAAGATAAGGATGAGAATAATTAACCTAGGAATTAAAATATTACCTAAGTAAAGTTATGCAAGTGTAAATAAATATTAATTACACTAACACCCCCCAATAAGTGCAGCTTAGGGAGACTAAAAAAATCATGCACCTAAAACTAATCTAATGAATGCAAAAAAGCATGAATGGGTCCTGACAACAAGGCCTGATTAGGTACCCATGTACAAATGCAATAAACAGGTAGAGAAGGAAAACCCAGTGGGACAAAACCCCCTACAATGAGATGACTACTGCAAAGAAGCACTGGAAGAACACTGTGGAGTAACACTGGAACCACAATCTAAAAAACAAGGAAAGATACTTCTATCTACAAGAAACCAAAGTGGAATCATAATAATGTGACAGTACACCCAATGCCACGAAACACTAGAAAACTCACAAACTGGAACAACCCTGGAATTTGTGAAGCAATAGTAGATGAAATGATGACAAAATTTGGAAACTGTGTATCTCGATGCCAATGCCAAACTCTGAATAAAAATATTCCATGGAAACAAGTACCATAAATACTCTGGAACATTAACCATAAAAACATGGCCCTCAAACTAAGAAGGATCTGAACCAATGCAGATCAATAACCATAAGCTCCCAATCTAAAGTGTGAACCGATGTGAATCTGATATGTGTCAAACTAGAGCAAGAAATTTGGCCAAAAGAAACTAAGAAACTAGATATAACCCATGCAAGTTTTCATCAAAACAAGATGAAGATCAAAGTGCATGCATAATCTAATCAAATTATTATGAAAGAAACCCCCCTGATGGAACTTTATCTCAATTCATTTATTACAATAACCCAATGATTGTAAAAGAAGAGAATGAAAACATGCATAAATAGAAAATTAAAATAGACCTCAGAACTATGTAGAGGACTGAACCAGCTTTCCAATGCCGCAAGAATGGAAAAAAATGGATAAGCGAGTCACAAGATATGTCTCCCAGAGTGAAAACAGAAACATGAAACTTCTAAGGCTGAAAACGGCATAAAAAATGTAAAACCAAAAATTCAGACCTACACCATTGCGAAGAGCTTGGAACCAGCTTTCTGATGATATCTCATTTGCAAAAAAATGATGCCGTATGCAAAAGTTATGCCCGATTCCATGAAAGTGCTCCGATTCTGCCCAATAAGGTCCTATGTAGCCCTCAGGGGCTAAAAAATAAAGCCCCTAGTCGCTTGGGAAAACCAAGGGGTTGGAAGATAGGGGCCAGCAGCAGAGCCCTTGGTAGCCGATATGATTAGGGTTGGGGGCTCGGGCCAGTGGGGGGTTGGATCTCAGCTCTCGATTCTCACGTGACCAGCTGCTAAGCCTACAGGGGCTAATAATAGGGAGCGACGCTACAAAAAAGGCTACCGGTGGCAGTGGCAACCCAGTGGCTGCCTAATGGCGCAAGGGTGGCACTGGAAAATTGAATGGGCCGTGCAAATTTTTTCCATGGTTTTGATTTTTTTTTCCAAAAATGGTGCCTCGAAAAACATGCTTGGGGGCTGTATGGCCCTGAGACAAATTTTTTTTGCCTCCCTAGTTGACTGTGTCCAAAATGGAAATTTTTTATATGAAAATAGGTGTTTTTAGGTGCTGCGAATCCAACGTCTAGGTCCGTTTTGGCCCAAAGTGCCTAAAAACTTAGGTGACCCCCAGATCTCTAAGAAAAATCACCGAACTTGAAACCCTCACAGATTTCTTCAACGATGACCAAAAATAGTGAAATAAAAGTCATTTCTAACTTTTTCCAGCACTCCTCATCTAATGGAAAACCTTGATCTAATCCAAGGTGCTTCATGAATATGCTTAAGGAATGAAAGCATCGAGGAACCCTGAACATGATCTGCAATTTATTTCTTCAAAAAGCTGAGAAGGTGCTACAAATCAAGGCTCTAATACCATGTTAGAAACCAAGATTAGACATGCAAACTAGAAAAACCTTCCACATAAGAGAAAAATAGAAAAAAAAAGCTTTGCAAAAAGATGTGCAAAATATTATTATTCAAGAATTCATAATTACATGAGATGGTTTGTTTTATGAAAGCAAAGTATGCATAACCCTAATCTTATCTTGAGCAACAAGATAGCTCAACAAAATAAGGATGAGAATAATTAATTTAGGAATTAAAATATTACCTAAGTAAAGTTATGCAAGTGTAATTAAATATTAATTACACTAACAGTTCTATCTTTGTCATTTTGGGTTTTTCTCTGCTTTTGTTGAGTGCAATGTGGGATGTCTTAGTTAGATTGTTTGAATTATTCAAAGCTGCATTGTATTAAATGATGTATGGGAAAATTTTAACACTTATAGATTTCAAATATGATATGGTCGTTGATTGTAAATTGTAATGTTTAAACTGATTGATTGCATGAAGGGGGTATTTATCTATGTAATAAGCTATGTTATCAGCCTATATTTACTTTCATGCATTTTGTTTGTGGCAGTGAAGTAATGTTGTCCAGAAGTTTACATAGATAAACTCATTTGAGCCAGTTGGAGAATATATCATTTCATCTAAAGCATTCCTGCAGATATTATAATTTTTTTTCTTTGTATCATGGCCATGCCCTCCCTCTCTTGATGCTTTATTTGTACTACAACTTTTGGACCAAATGTTTCTATTTCCTTTTCAATGAAGGGATTTGAACTTATGCAAGAGTCTTCAGGTTGGTATTTCAATTCTAAATCATTAGGACGACACCCATTAGTGATTTTCCAGAGAAAGCCATATCCTGTTGCATCTATGTCTTAAAGTAAATTATCTATTTTTTCTTAGGAACTTTTCGTTCTTCCATGTTAAATGGAAATGCAATTGCTAATGAAGTCCAATTAGGTGGAGTAGTTTTCCCAAATCAGTTTAAGCCAATAAGGCGAGGAATTAGAAACAAGTAATTGAATAAGCTATTTTCTAGTAAAGCAACAAAATCCTACACTTCTAACATGAAAAATCCCTCTTCATTTTCTGTAGGCAAGAAATTTGACCTTGAAGATGTCATTGAAGCTCAACAATTCAATAGGGAAATTTTAAGTGCAATTTTTGAGGTGGCAGAACAAATGGAAAAGATCGAGAAGAATCCAGTTGGAGGACAAATTTTGTGAGATTACTTGATGGCTACTTTGTTTTATGAGCCCTCAACAAGAACTAGACTTTCATTTGAGTCAGCTATGAAATGACTTGGTGAAGAAGTTTTGACAACTGAAAATGCTCGGGAATTTTCTTCTGTGGCAAAAGGAGAGACTTTAGAAGGTATTCATTCTACAAAAGTGGATTAACTATCAAGATATACCAACTTCCTACCTTATTTTTCAAGGATTTATACATTTTTCCCTTGGCAGATACATTAAGAACTATGGTAGGATACTCAGACATTATAGTTATTCGACATTTTGAGAGTGGAGCTGGAAGGCAAGTTGCAACTGTTGCGAAAATTCCTATTATCAATGCAGGGGATTAACCTATTCAACATCCAACATAGGTATTTTTCTCTGTGTATGCTTGGAAAAGTGTTAAAGTCTTCCTGGTATTAGAAGTGAGGTTCTACATCCCTTATGAATTTCAGTCAGACTGATCTTAAGCTCAATTTCTGCCTCTACACTAGTTTCTAAGGATGATATTTTTGTGTTTCATCAAGATGTCATTATCTGCTATTTGAAGTCACTGATTTATTCTAACAAGTGCCACTGAACTTAACTAAGTTATTCAGGTTAGTGTAAAAGTAAGAAGGCCCTTACAGATAAAGCTTGTTGCTAACAAAAACAAAATGTAATTCAACTTGGATATTTGAGATATTTATTGTAGTTATAGACCATTTCCAGGATTTTCATCATTTCTCATAAATAAAATTTTAATTATTGAATTTGATTTACATGGCTTAAATTCTAAATACCCATTCTTTGAATAAATTATTCATGATAATGGATTCTCAATTTTGTTATTGAGTGTTAGGTACTCATATGTCTATAGGATGTAGGCATTACTAGATGTATATACGATTCAAAGAAAAATTAGACGTCTAGATGACATAAAGGTTGGTCTTGTTGGGGATCTGGCAAATGGTCAAACTGTTAGATCATTTGCATATTTGCTTGCCAAGTGAAACAAGGTGATGATTTATTTTGTAGCTCCAAATGTAGTGAAAATGAAGGTAAGTTCTCTAATCATCTTTTACAAGAATTTTTTACTAGTTCAAGTTTAATTGAAAATTACTCAATATTTCTAGCTTCTGTGTGCAGTATCTCTAAACTGCATGACCCTCATTGAATTTCTAAGCAATATTTTTAATTTTTTTTGTTGTGGTTTAAAAAATTGTCTTTCATTGATTCAGAGAAATCTGTGTGCACCATCTCTAAACCACATGTTTCTCTTTTAATTTCTAAGCCATATGTTTCCTTTCATTTTTAGGGTTTATACTTATATTTCCTTAACTCAGAGAAATCCATGTATTGAGTTTAATGTTTGCATTTTCTTGAGCTTAGTTGGATGGAATTAGTTTCACAGTTTTATTTAAATGAGAAAACCCAAACAAGGAAAAATGGTGTGCTGCTATAGGTTACAGAAAGTCAAATCAGTCTACTTATGGGTTGCCAGAACTTGTTAACAAATTCATGAAAGATCAACTCCAATACTACAGTTTCATTAAGAATTTTTTAAAGAAGGCCATAAGCATTGATAGTCGCATCAATAAAATGAGAAAATAGAACTAGAAATAAACAAGTTTGATTCATCTTGAATAACTCTTATACATTTTCCAAACTTCACCTAGTATCTTATCATCAACAACCTATTTGACAATAATTACATTATAAGCTTAAAGCCACCATTGAGGCAGTATAACCTACCAAAAATTCTGCAATGTTCAGTGAGCCAAGTGAGAAATATATTCTTTATGATTTGCACCTTCATAGAGACTGTATAACCAATCTAAAGCTTTAAACAGGCTAAAAAAGATTCTCCCAATTTATACAATCTATGACTTTAGCAATTACATACAAGTTGCCCATTTCATTATATTCATATAGGGAACCAATAATAGGTTTCTCTAATTTCAATTTACCATCTAGCCGAAGCTAGTTGTCCCAAATAATTATTGAAATGAGAGAAAAAGTGAGATTGATCTCAAATTAAAATTCAGTCATTCACATTACACAAAAAACTATTACATAGTATTAACTTTATAAGGCCATTATTCCCATCTGAAACTAATTACGGGAATATAACTTCTAAAACCAAATTTATTTATTAAATTAGCAATAACATGTTAATTTATTTATTTAATTATTTATGTCAAGTACTAAATTCTAACACCTCCCCTTAGTATTGACATAGAGAAAAACTAGAGATTAGTACAAATATTCTTCGTCACTTTGATGTGGAATTTCTTTATCACTTGAAGTGTGGTCCTTTCCTTCAATTATCAAAGCATTATCTTGCAAATTTCCATCAAGAAGATCCTGTGCTCTCTATTTGCAATTCAGTTCTACATACATGTCCTATTTTTTTTACAATAGAAACATGTGCCACTTGTATGTTTGAACTTCATCATATGTTTTAATTTTTTGTAAGAATTACTAGCCTTGTTTGGTGCAATCAATGCAACTTATTTTTTTGAAACATGTTTGTTTCTTTCAGCAAGCAATATGGATATAATACTTCTAGACTTGGATTGATTTTGCTTGAGGTGAATACCTTATGAGTCATACTATTTAAAAGTATGGCTTTTGCATCATTTTCCTTTATTTCTTCATTTATACTAGCCAACTGATTTATCAAAAAACAAAATTTACTGATGTGAGACACTATATCTTCACCTTCTTCCATTTTCAATCCATAAAACTTTTGTTTTATAGTTATTTCTACACTATCAGCTTTTGATCCAAACAAAGTATTCAATGTTTCCCAGATGTCTTTAGAATATTTTTTAAAATCTACATGATGTAAATAAGGTTTAGATAAACCAAGACCAATTATAGCCAATGCTTTCTTATCTTTTACCTTCCATTTTTGAAGTTCATCTGCATTTGTTGGCTTTGTCACTGTATCATCAACAATTTCCCAGAGATCTCTTTCAATTAACAATAATTGTATTTGTATTTTCCAACTATGAAAATCATTTCCATCAAACTTTTCATAAAGGCTTAATTTATCCATTTTGTGTTGAATAAAATATGTCCTTAAAAATAATACTTATATCTCCAATATTCCCCACACCTCTATTTTTCAAAAATAAAATGAAAAAACTCATAAAGAAACCCTAAACAACACACCTCTTTTTAGAATGCCTTGACAAAAATCTCAAACAAAATTCATCTAAAAAAACTATTCCATGCGTTGGACTCACCTATTGGTGAATGCAAGAATGGTAGAAAACAATAGCAGTTGCACGTGGTCTTCATTGCAATACCATTGTAAACACCACTGTGAAAAAAAAAACAAATGAATGGAGAGAGATTAGAGAGAAGTCCAAGAAGAAACCTACTTTGATACCATATTGAAATGAGAGAAAAAATGAGATTGCTCTCAAATTAAAATTTAGTCATGGGTGGCTTTAGAATAGTGGTTTACAATTTATAAGAGGAAGGCAATTTCACTTTTTTCCTTTTCACCATATTCAATGGGTTCGGTCGAACCCAATGGTTCGATCGAACCTCATAGGGGGTTCGACCAAACCCATATAACCTAAATAAAGAAAATCATATTTAAATGGGTTTGGTCGAACATAGGTTCGACCGAACCCCTTAAATATGACAAAAACCAAAAATTCTCTCATTTTCAACTGTCACTTTTACTTTCCAATTTTACTAGTCACTTTCCCTGTGTGCGGCAAACAGAGAGCGTGACAACGACCAAACAGAGTTTTTCTTTTCAGCAAAAGAAAATTTAAGTTTGTCTCTCCAAAGTTCATCATTCCGGTTTGCATATCAAACACTATCAAGCACTAGGTATTTAAAATTTGATTTTTTTAGAGTTCAATGCATCTATTTGTTTAATTTTGAAACCCTAAATGCAAATTTTTTCAATTTTTTTGAATTTAAATTGCATTTGTTTGAAAGTTTTTAAAGTGTTTTCAACATATAGTATTTTGCTTCCCCATTTTGCATACATTTTTGTCTTGTGTAAATGAAATATGCCTTCCCATTTCAACAATCAAAGCTATGGATAAATAGATTTAATTTTAGTTACAAGAAAAATGTATAAACTATAAATTTATAACATGTATTCATCTCAAATTATGTGGTATTCATGTAAACATGTATGGAAAGTAAATATTTAGACATCAAAAAACATGAGAAAGTGGTTCATTGTCTTGTGCACAACACATCCTTTTTCTTTTGAGAAAATCATCTATCACTTTGTAAAATCCTTGCTATGTTGAGATTATTTAATTTTTTCCCTCCATATTTGTAGTCCTTTTTATTTCTAGAAATATAATTTATGACATTTTTTCTTAATAAACAACATATGAATAAATTTTACATGGTTGTAAATTTTACACATGGTTGTATGCAATCTCATATATATAGTACGTATGGTTGTGATTACAATGTTTATATTGTGTTTAGATTTGGTTTTATATTATCCTTCCAAAAAAATTTTGATGTTTATAATATTTTGATTTACCTTTGGATTTTGTAGACACTAAATCTCACATACACTCATATCCATACCATGGTCCCCACCTGAACACCTAACATCCACTTATTCACAAAATTCATGATACCTTAATTCCTACACTTTATCAAAATCAAATTAATTTTTCTTTTCAAACCTAAAAAGATCAAGGCCTAAACTAATTAAAATATTTATTGTAAAAATTTCCATAGTAAAGTACAAAATAGAGAAGGGCATGTCAACCCACAAATCATGAAGGTGTGATGCAGGAGCATCTAGTGGTGTGAGGGCAATCTTGCATCGCGAAAAAAGATTTTTCCATTTATGTTCCTATTGTTTTCTTTTTGTAGATGTTTTTGTATTTCTAGATACCCTTTTCATTGAATAAGAGTTTCCAACTTTCAGAACTGCTTTTCTGCTTTTTCTGCTCAACAACTATTTTTAGCAGGTGTGAATTTTATGGCGTGGGAAGACAGAAATTTATGGGAAGGTTCTTGATGGAAAAATAAACACTTTGGTGAAAGAATCAGGTCAAGATCATTTACGGTTTGAAAGTTATTCAAGTTCTAGTTTCTACTTTTTGCCCTGAAAAACCTTCCGAGTCCAGTTTGAGGCACTAAATGGTCCTGTACAGGTCCTGTTGTGCAGTTTTCGCACACACGCCCCACTTGGAGTAGGGACCCTCTTTTTGGATGTCTTTTGACCTTTCACTATATTGGACTTATCATTTTGAGGTCTTGACATGTTAGTCTTGCTAGCTTTGACCTTGCTTTGAGGCTGGAATTGATTAAAATTGGGTTTTGGGTGAAATCCAGGTTTTCACCTAACTCCGGGATTTCCCAGCTCCGGCGGATTTTTCCGGGCTCTAGTCTACTGTCCGTTCATCGCTGCATTTTCCAAAGCCGGGTTTCTGCTTGACCCCGAGATTTTCCATTTCTGGTGGATTTTCCCGAACTGTGCCAAAATCCCGAACTCCATCGTTTTTCTGGTTTCTGCATTTCTGTGAAATTTCTGTCCATCCAGATTTCCGCGTATCTTGGGTTTTTCCAAAATTCCGTTTTGGGCTCGGGTTTCCAGATTTGTCAGAAGTGTCTTTTCGCTCATTAATGACCAAGGTATCTCTGCTCAGACGCATAAATGGATGGACATAAAACCTTTTGGGCATCATTTTTTTAACTTTGTCATTCATTTGCTTGCTACTTTGGCGATTGAGAGCTTTCATTCAAGCTTTGAGCATTGATCCTGTGTTGCTTGTGCATGGATTGTTTGGTACTGATTGAGGTTTCCATTGCTAGGATGTGTTTGCTTCGTGATTGCTTCTTCGACCTCGAGTTTCAACTGAATTGGTCCATGGTAGGTTATCATTGGCCCTCCTTTTAATTTTGCATGATGATTGAGTTTTTCCGTGTTGAATGGTGGTCGTTCTGGGTCGGCCCACACTTGGTCACGAGTTTGTTTTATCAAATTGGGGTTTGACCTATCTTTCCGTGAGATCTCATCACCCACGCCTTCTGTGTGTGCTCGTATTTATTCATTAGATGGTGGGTGAATCCGTTTGGATGATGTCCTGGGTCGGTTTTTGTGTCCCCTAAGTACGAAATTTGCCATATGCGAAGATTAGGGTTTTCCTTGGTGCTCGGCCCAGAATAATGGGTTAGGTTGTGATTTGTCAATCTTTCCCTTGCATTACGCTGATCCTTGTCTTGTGAGGATTCAGGGTGCTTTAGGTTAATCATTAGTTGGTATTTTAAACCTTGAAGTTTTCCCTGGTTTTCATGGCGGGAGGTTTTTTTTCATCAAAATTAGGGCATCGCCATTTCACCATGTAGACTCTTCATTCAAGAAATTTGAGAATTTGAAATCATTTGCATGCTCAATCTTGTTGGTCAGCATCAATTTTGGGACTGTTAGAGTCCAGGTGGAGAACTTTGCATAATCATTCAATCGCCAGTTCACGTGTCGTCGTTCGTCGGGTTCCCGTGGTGTCCGCGGAATTCCTGCGCACCCGGATTTTCCCAGTTTAGGCTTATTCCGCGGAGTGTTGTAATTTCTGTAACATTTCAAGCGGTCCGCAAAAATCTGTCCCATCTGAATTTTTCTGGGTTTCCTGTCCGGCTATATCCTTTTTGATTTTTTCAAAGGTAGGATTGATGGATGCCCGGTCGCTCCATATAGGTTAACTCGGTATCCTACTGATCATATTGTTTTGTTAGAGATTGTGAGACAGATTTGTGAGTTTGATGCCATTGTGAAGAGGGAAAAGCATAAAACAGGCTTTGGTGGAGATTTTCCCCTTGGAATCGGTGTAGTAGAAATATGCCCTTCAATTCAATCAGCACATGCGGCAGGAGACGAGTTGGCAGCATACGGTTTCTCCTTCCACTCCAAGAGGATGAACTTCGACATCACAGGAGAGGTGCAGAAAAAGGCCACCAGGGAGTACCAGCATAAAAGTGACCTAGAGGACTATTGGGCCAACATCAAGGATGATTTTGGAGCAAGGAAAAAGAGGTATTCCAGACTCCCTGTCGATGCAATCAAATAGTACAATGTTAAGTTGATCCCGGATCAACTGGAGGATGATGGAAACCTTGTACAGGATCATGCTTATGAAGCTGTGAAGGACAGGTCAGTCGGAGATATCAATTGGAATGAGGATGAGGTTACAGAGTTAGAAGACCTAATGGCCCCGGTTATGAAATTCACCTCTTCCTGGTTGAAGTATAAAATTTGGGAGTTGGAAAGCGAGAAGGTGACTTGTACCTTCAATTTGATGGGAGATCTCAACCCTATGTCTACCTCAGAAGAATCCGGGGATGATGACCCCAAAGGGAAAACTGCAAAGAGCTCTCCTTTTAAGATAAAAATCAGAGGACCTAAGGAAAGTGAGCCTGAAACAAAAAGGAAGCCAAAAGGAAAAAGGAGATGGCAGACTTTGAAGCTTAGTAAGTCTTCCGATGAGGAAGAGTTGGAAAAGGCAAAAGAGGAGGATGCTCCTCTACCACCGAAGAAGACCAGAACCTCTAGGACTTCAAAGAAGAAGGGTCAGGTTGCCTCAAAAGATGAGCCTCCCATTGTTGATGTGGAGAGTTCAGGCGGAGAGAAGACAAAGGTCTACATGAGAAGATCAAGGACTCCATACCCTAAGGAGCCAATGCAAAGGAATGACCTTTCTCTGGAGATAACAACTGTTGAGCCATCTAGGGCTGCTTCTCCTCCACCGAGCATACCTGAGCTGGGAATTCCTGAGGAACATGAAACTAGCAGAGAGGCAGAGCCATTCAAGGAGGGGGCACTCTTTGGTGAGGCGGCGGAGCTTGAAGTTGAGGAGGAAAGGCATACTTCTCCCTTGGTGCAGTATGAAGATTCTCTAGAAAGCGACAGAGGCCATGGATTGCCCGAGCAGAAAGAAGACATCCCTACTAAAACCCCATCACCGGTGCAAGAGGTGGATCTTGAGGAAGATGATCAAGGTGAGCAGCTCTTTGAGAGGGAGGAGGATAAAATAACTGGAGAAGAAGAAGAGAAAATGATAGAACAGCGAGAGGAGGGAAAAGTTGAGGAAATCCGGGTAGAACCTGCAGCTCCGGACTGGCTTGAAAAAGAGATAGCAAGGAAGAAGTAGGTGGTAGTTGAGGATACTCCCTTGGATTGGAATGAAATGCTGTCAAAAATTGGCAAAGGAAAGAAAAAGAAGGTGGCTAAGGTAGCTTCCAAGATGGAGAGAGATGAAGCGAATAACAGGGTCATCCACATTGCCACTCCTGCTGCAGACAAGACTAGGGAAGAAGTCACTGGTCAGGACTACAATGTGCAGACTATCAACCTTGGACCAACATCCATGGAGCAGGACATAGAGGAGTATGAAGGGTCTAGTGCTGTGATTATTGGCAGGTTGAGGAGAGAGACCCAAACCAAGCATGATCTAAGGAAGGAGAATGAAAGGCTTAAGAAATGCTTGGAAAAAGTGATGAAACCCCTGCAGTCTCTCCATCCTTCTTCTTCTGCCACTCCCAGCTTTCTGCCCAAGGAAACTATCTCTGGGATTGAAAAGATGAAAACCTCTGCTCAAGCTACAATAGATTGGCTGAAGGATGTGCAGATCAAGGGAGATAGTGCAATTAAGGATATTCTATCAGTTGGAAAGGATGCTGTCAGAGCCAAGGAATTGTTGGAGCATGTGATGTCTCAGGACAAGGCAGACGTAGACCTCTTGTTGCAGAAATCTAGGGTCATCATGGGACATGGTAAGGAACAGCTGGCTGTAGATGGAATTCTTCCTTCTTCTAGGTTAGATGAACCTTGGGAATGGTTTGAGGCTCTGCAGATTAGGCATAAGGCCATCAAGAAGATCCAGAAATGGAAGAAACAAATAGATGGTGATCTTACTGCAGTGTATGATAGATGCATTGCCTTCTTTGAGGTGATGACTGGAAGGAGAAAGATAGCTCTGAAATATCTAAGTCTGGAGCAGCTGAAGGAGTGGTGGCACGAGGTTTATGCCCCAGATTCTGAGAATGTTATAACTGGCCACCAGCTTGATGATGCAGCTACATACCTAGCAGTAATGGATAAGTACCTAGCACATAAGGAGGATTGGGATAAGACTATTAAGCAGTCAAAGGATGAGATCGACTCCATTAAATGCAGACTTAGGGTCTTGCCTTTGCCACCTGTCACTGAGTTGGATGGAACATTTTTGAGGGTCCAAGGGTCATTAGCCCAGGGAAAGGATAAGGGAAGTGGCACTTAATGCCTATTTTGAGATTTGTGCTTACTTATTATCATGGGGCATGCATTGGACTGGATTGCATTGAGGATGGTGTCAAGGCCAACCTTGATGGTGGATGGCATTTAATGTGTGCCTTATTTTGATTTTCCTGGGCCGACTTGTTTTGGCAATTATATTTATCTTGTAAAATGCTTGGCTGGGCCGACATGTTTGAGAGTTTGCTATAAAAGGGAATTCCTGCCTCATTGTAAGAGTTAGTTAGAAAGTAATAGAGATAAGTAAGAGTAGCAAGGAGCTAGAGTATTTTGTAATAGGAGTAGTGTTCAATTTCTTGAAGCAAAATATTGTAATCAGAACAGTGGAATTGTTGCAGCATTTTGGATGGTCTAATACAATTGAAGACATTGTGGTTTTCCTGGTGCAATCTCTTGTGTTATTTCATTTCGCATGGTTCTTGTTGTTCTATCTTTCAAATTGCTTAAGGATCTAGGGTTTAATATTAGGAGTTAATTTTAGTTTGGTGAATGATGTTTATGATTTCATATTTGGAATGTTTGTAGCAATCTCTAGTCTATACTCCCAGTAACTATCTGATTGTAGTAGGTTGGTGAAGTCAACCTGGACCATACATTTAAATGTGCTTAAGTTCAGTTGTGGATGAATGTCTATGATTTAAAAATTTACATACCTCAGAAGATTGCACCATTCTTGTGATACTACATTGTGGGTTAGGTAGGAATTGGTTGTTTGAGATTGGTCCATTCCATATATCTATCATTTGCATCACTCATTCTAGGAGTAGTTTAGATTTTATCATATCCTTGCACCCTTATCTTTTGCTATTTCTTTATCATTTGGTTAGATTTAGGATTTGAGATCACCATATTGCATAATCTGATAAATTGGAAAGATACAGTTTGCTTGTAGTAAGGTCCCTTTGTGATTACCAGCATTTTCACATATTATCTGAGTTGTTTATGCATTGTCATGACCTGACACCCAAGAGACCTTGGGGTGATTTTCAGTGATTTTATTGTTGAAAATATCCTTTCAAGAGAGATAGAATATTGCATTCTGTCTGAGTTGTTGCTGTGCAGAAAACACCATCAACAGATTGGCGCTAGAAGGAGGGCCTGAATGAGCACACTGGATCGTTTCTTGAACGCCATCTCTCCAGAGAGATATAGGAGAAATACCAGTTCTACCACAGGAGAGGAAGATTTACAGGAATTACAGTTCCACGCTAGGTCAAGAAGGACTCGAGAAAGGGGAGAATCATCATCACCCATCCCTTCACTAGCATCATCCGCATCTTCACACCCTGAGGTTGAGGATATACCCGTCCCTGAAGAGGTTCCCGTTCAACAGCCTCAGCCTGTCATTAATAACCAACCACAACCACCACCCCCACTCTTGCCAATGGATTTCCTTGCTAATAATCCATCACCCTTATTCTTCCAAGCTTACAATGTAAAGCCCAAAAACCCTGAGCATTTCTGTTCAAAATTTCATGTTAATGACCCAAACAGGACTGCTGAAGAACACATAAGGATCTTCCAAACTTGTCTCAAAGATAGAGGGGTTGTCCATGAGGATGTTGCCTGTAGGTTGTTCCCTTATTCACTAGGAGTGGTGGCTTTTTACTGGTACAATCACCTCCCATCTGGCTCAATTCTGAACTGGAATGATCTTGAAACTTCCTTTTTACAGAAGTTCAGAATACCCATCAGTGCCAATGAATTGTATTTACAATTCACTAGGGTCAAAAGAGAGGTCAATGAACCCATATCCAGTTTCAATAATAGGTTTCACCGCGCATATACCAGACTTCAAGATCCTTATGTTTTGGATGACAATACTACCCTAGGAATCTATTACGAAGCATTGGATAGCCTCACAGCTACCTTTCTGAAGTGAAGACCCAACCCTCCAGGTACCCTAACTGATGCTTATACAGAGGTTGTTAAGCTTAGCATAGATATGAGGCAACACATAACTGGACCGTTGCCTTCTTTAGGACCAGTTGCACATCCCAACCAGGTTCAAGCAGTGAATCATACGCTTGCTAGTCATACTCCAATCATGAATCTAGTACCTCAATTACCCTTGGTGCCACATCCTGGTCTTCCCATGAGCCAGGTCTCTCCTATGATGAATTTTCCCCAACGGCAGGTTAATCAGCCTATGTATCAGTCATAGCCAAATAGTTTTCTTGCTTATCTGCAAAATTCTGAGGTATTGCATCAGTCTATGGGATCTAATACAATGCATGTCCCTCCTCAGAGTAACCCAAGCCAGCCTCCTTATCGAGATCCAAATAGGGAGAGGATTGATGAAATGGCTGAATAGATAAAGAAGTTGAATCTGGAGGTGACCTACCTAAGGAATCAAAATAGTCAACTGCAGGCTGCCCAGAAGAGTATGTAATCCAATTAGAACAGAAAATTTTCGCAAGGGTAGAATTTTGACAGAGGACAACGTAATGATAGAGGATTCCACAATGACAGAGGATACAATCAGGATAGGGGTTACAACAATGACAGAGGCTATAATAATGATAGGAGATAGAACTTTGATAGAGGTCAAGGTAGTGGATCTGGATTTGATAAGAGGCAATCACAAGGAAAAAGTAGGACTTGGAATACGGGACCTAATAATGGAGGAATCCCCACCCCATTGGATCAACCAGCTAATCAGGTAGTCAACCAATCTACAAATCAGCTAGTGAGTCAAGACAAGCCTCCCAGTGGTGTATATCTGGCTAAAGCAGCCTTATCAGGATGGTGTAGGCTTCATAAGACAAGTCAACATTCAAAACTGGAATGTCCAGAGTTCCAAACTGCTGCTTCTATTTTCCAATATGAGGTAGAGAATAATGCTAATGGGCAGGAGATTGTTCCCTCCAGTCCTTATGATTCTCCTGTGCTGGTTTTGAACCACGCCCCTTTCCCAGCAAGTAAGGAAAATGAACCAGAGGAGGAATCTGATTCTCAGGAGGGGGAAACAACCAAATTTGCAATGGGGCTGAAGTGGCTCAGCTATTCAATGAAGAAACGATGAATGATAATGGCCCCCTTGATCAGGAGGAGGTTCATGTTGAAGAAGTACAGATGTTTCAGAGGCAAGGTCTGAGGGATATGCCTCACAGGCGCCCACAGGCTGGGGGACCTTTCACCACTTCCATTCCTCCTAACAACTTCAGTATTCCTCCAAATCCTAATGCTAGCAATAATCCATCTTATCCACATGTTTCCAAGCAGTATCTTTCCAAGGAAAGACAGGCTCAAACTGACTCACAAAAGGAAAAGGTTGTTCAAGCAGGCAAGGATAAGGTAGAGGAACCTTCTAGAGAAGCTTCTACTGATATGAACAAGGAGCAAATGGCTTCATATGTTGCTGAGGAGTTCAAGAAATTAAAGGTAAATCTTTCAGCATTTGAGTTATTAAGGTTTCCTGCAATTAGGAAGGCTATTTTAGGTACCTATGATGCACATTTCAAGCCTTCTGGAGAAAATATTAGCCAGACTTCTAGTTCTCAGCCTGTGAGCACACACAATCAGGCCCAAAATCGGACTAACATGCCCCATGGAGATAAAGGAAAAGAAAAGGATAAGACTCAAGTGGCTCAAGTAGATACTCAGCCTACTTTGTTTCAAGGGAAAATGAAAACCTTGCCATTTCTAATCTCTGTGCGCATATTTGGGAAGAGTCTGCATAATTTTCTATTAGATTCTGGTGCTTCCACCAATGTGATGCCATTTGGAGTTTGTAGAGCTCTAGGAATTACACCTGCTGATTCCCAGAAGAAGGTGACTCAGTTGGATAGAACTGAAGTAAATGTGGTGGGAGAACTAAACATGATTCACATGCAGATAACTTTAGATCCAAGAATTCAACAGGTTATCAATATTCAGGTAGCTGATATTCCTGATGCATACGGTTTGATCCTGGGAAGGGATTTTACTAAGGCTTTGAATGGTTATGTGTCTACTGATCATTCTCATATGTGGCTTCCATGGAAAGGAATGCCCAATCAGATCAGAATTGAGAGAGAGCCAAGAATGAAGTACATGATCACAGAATATCAAAAGACTTCAACAGAGGTTCTGATATCAAAAGTTGGAATGGGAAATTACTTGCTATCAACTCAATATGAAGAGTCAGACTCAGAGCAGGTATTCATGCTACATACGATGCCCATTGATGATGAAACAGAACTCAGCCCTGTTACTATTTTAATAGAATTAGTTGAGGAAGAAAAGGAACCTGAAGACAATCAGATCAGTCTATTGGACAGTTTTCAGGAATTCATCACACAGTGTGTTGAAAATCAGGTTCGCCTTGGAAGAAGGACAAGCTTTGAAAAATTACTCTTACCTAATTGGTGTAGAGTTCATAATGCTTCTCATTCAGAGTTGGAGTGTTGTTTATGCCAAACAGCAGTAGAACAAGTATAGAAATGCATGAATCCAACCCTGGCAGTTCAAACAGATATACAAGATCCTCAGAAAGACTGTCAACAGAAGAAGTTCGTGTCATCTGAAAAGCCACCCATCAATATTAAGCCAAAGGATGTGATGAAGAAGATTGCAGCTACTGAGTGTTGGACACTTAGATTTGATGGATCCAAATCCAAGCATGGAGCTGGGGCAGGGTTTGAATTGATTAGTCCAAAAGGTAAGAACTTCTTTGCTGCCCATAGACTTCAATTTCACTGTACAAACAACGTAGCAGAGTATGAAGCATTAATTCATGGAATTCTTATGGCACTTAAGAAAAAGGTCAAGATTCTGCAAGTCTTTGGTGATTATGAGTTAGTAGTTAAGCAAGTAAGGAAACAATATTCATGCCATGATAGGAGAATGAATAATTATAGGCATAGAGTCTGGGACCTTATTGAAGGATTTGATGCTTTCAACATTCAACTGATCCCACGACAGAAGAATCTAACTACTGATTCTCTGGCTCAAGCAGCAAGCACTCTGTAGCCTTTATCTCTATCAGGATTAAAGAAATTCACTGTAGAATTGACTCCTGTGCCTTCGGTCCTAGGACAATGTCACTAACTTTCAGGTGTTTGAAGACGACAAGCATATTCTGGATTTTACCACAAACACAGATGTCTTTGCTTCCCAAATCATTGATGAAACAAAACCCCAGGAAGTAGAACTAGATTTAGAAGGCGTGCTGAATCTAAAGTCTAATACTATTCCCAGAGGAATGGTACAGTTGGAGCGAATTTTTGATATGGATAAGATCAAAGATCAGGAACAAGAGTCAAAGAAAGAATCAATCAGTGGACAGTGTGACACTCACAATATGGGAACTGAGGACAATGTCAAGAACATTTTTATTGGCAAGTTATGTACTCCAGAAGAAAGACAAGGGATAATTGACACCTTACACAGCTTTTCAGACATAGTAGCCTGGAGTTATGAGGATTTGAAGACTTATGATACATCAATCATAACTCATACTATACCCCTGAAACCAGACGCTAAGCCTTTCCGACAGAGGCAGAGGCCTATCAACGCATTGTTGGAACCACTCATACAGAAAGAAGTTCAAAAATTATTGTCTGCCAGAATCATATTTCCTATTAGGCATTCAACATGGGTGGAAAACCTGGTTCCAGTGAGAAAAAAGAATGGAGAGATTAGGCTCTGTGTTGATTTCAGGAATTTAAACAGATCATCAGAAAATGAAAAACTATCCAGTTCCCTCTTTGGATGAAGTGCTTCAAGTGGTCAATGGATCTCAGACGATGTCCTTCTTGGATAGTTATTCAGGGTACAATCAAGTAATGGTCCAGTATGAGGACAGACACAAGACTGCTTTCACAACTAAGTGGGGTACCTTTGCCTACAGGAGGATGCCATTTAGACTCATTAATGTAGGGGCCACATTTCAAAGGGCTATGGATATTGCTTTTAAGGATGTCATAGGAAAATGCATCATCATTTATATGGATGATTTGACTATGTTTTCAAAGAATAGAGGGGATCACATTTCGGATTTGCACAAAGTGTTTCAAAGGTGCAGAGAATTTGGCATATCCCTGAACCCCAAAAAGTGTATTTTCGGAGTAACAGAGGGAAAGCTACTGGGACATGTAATATCAGAAAAGGGAATTGCTATTGATTTGGAAAGAGTAGAGGCCATCCTGAAGATTCAGCCACCTGCTAGCAAAAAGGAGATGAATTCTTTCTTTGGCAAGATCAACTTCGTCAGAAAATTCATCACTGGATTTGCTGAAATTGTGAAGCCATTAAATGCAATGTTGAAACAAGATGCCAAGATCGAATGGACTACACAAGAGAAGGAAGCCTTTGTGGAAATCAAAAGAGCCATTGCTAACGCTCCAGTATTGGTAAGTCCCAATTACAGCAAACCCTTCTATATCTATTCCTTTGCTTCAGATCATTCGTGTGCTGGAATGTTAACTCAAAAGTCTGATGAGGGAAATGAGCATCCTATTGCTTTTATGAGCGCACCATTAAAAGATGCTGAGTTGAAATATCCAAGTGTGGAAAAACAGGCATATGCCCTGGTCAGAGCAGTAAAAAAATTCAGGCATTATATCCTTAGGAATAAGGTGTATGCAATTGTCCCTGATTCTGCAGTTAAGTTACTTCTGATGCAAAATGAATTGGGTGAGTGTAGAGCTGAATGGGTGACCATGCTACAAGAGTATGACATTGAGATCCAGCCCATGAAGCTAGTAAGAGGGCAAGGACTCACTCAGACTATGGCAGAGATAGGCCCTGAATTGTCTGTTCAGAACTATAATATTGAAGAGGTTTCTCCAGATGGTTGGTATGATGACCTAGTGTATTATCTGCTGAATCAACGGCCTCCAGGTCATCTTAATGCAGTTCAAAGATGAGCACTACGGTTAAAAAGTGATGGTTTCATGTTGAAAGGAGCTGTTCTGTACAAGAGAAATCATGAAGGCATTTATTTGAGGTGTCTTGGGAAATAGGAAGCTGAAAGAGTGATGAATTAATTTCATGAGAAATATGGTACTAGCCATGGTTCTGCAATTGCCACATCAAATCAGATTTTGAGGGCAGGATATTACTGGCCCACATTGTTCAAGGATGTTCACCATCATGTACGGACTTGTCACACTTGCCAGACTGTAGCAACAAGGGAAAGGTATGCAGCGCTCCTGCTCCAACCGGTCATTGAGGTAAGACCTTTTGCTCAATGGGGTATAGATTTCATAGGCCCCATCAACCCACCATCTTCTGCAGGACACAGGTATATTCTCACTATTACTGATTATTTCACAAGATGGACTGAAGCTTTTGCTTGTAGGCAATATACATTAGATGTAGTGATTGATTTGTTAGAGTCTACTATTCTTAATCGATTTGGATGCCCTATTGCTATTGTTTGTGATAACGGTCATGCCTTTGCATCTTTGAAATTCTCAAATTAGGCTTTTGATCATGGCAATATTGTGAAGTTTGCGTCTAACTACTATCCCCAAGGTAATGGCCTAGCAGAGTCCTCTAATAAGAACCTATTGACTGTCATCCGTAAGCTGTTGGAGAGGAACCCAAAAGACTGGCACACCCAGCTTCGGTTTTCCCTTTGGGCAGATTGTACCAGACTCAAGTCATCCATTGGAACATCTCCTTATCACTTAGTGTATGGTCTGGAGCCAGTATTCCCTATTCAGCTCAAGATCCCAACTTTACAGTTTATAAATCAGTTTTATGATGAAGGGGACAGAAGGGAGGCTAGGTTGTCAGAACTACTGCATCTTGAGGAGAAACGGGACAATGCCCTTGAGAACTTTTCCAAACATCAGGGGGTAGTTAAGAGATGGTTTGATAGGAGGGCTAAAGTCAAGGCCTTCAGGATTTCTGATCTGGTCCTATACTAGGAGAAACCTCATGATCAGAAAGGGAACCATGGGAAGTTTGATAAATTGTGGCTTGGCCCATATCAGATTGCTGAAATACTTGGAGATAATGCCTTCCGTCTGAGGACTCTCATGGGAGAGGATATCCCACTGCCTGTCAATGGGCAGTATTTGAAACATTATTTCCAGTCCTGAGTTGTTTTCAGCTCTCCACTCTGTACATAGTTAGTTTAGGTTGCTCTTTTTATTTTGCTTGGTTAGTGTAGGTTTCCCTTTTTCTTTGCTTGTTTTGTTTTGGTTAGAGTAGGTTTTTTTTTGTTTGTTTGTTTTGGTTTGCGTTGTTCTTGCTCTTGGTTCTTTCTCTTTTTGGGATCTTTGGGTGCATCTGTATGGCAATGGTGACAAAGTAGGTCTGATGTTTCTAGTATTTCCCTTACAAACTCTAATCATCCTTCCAGGACACCATGGTGCGAACTCTCTACCCAATGTCACTTTTCCTTGTGCTGAGGCAAAGAGTTTTCTAGTCAATTTGAATAGGAATATATTGGGGTCTCATACTTTTAATTATTAAATATACCTGAAGTTGCAGAAGGTCCTTATAAGGTCTGAACAGGTGAAAAACCCCTTTTCTGCTCTAGTGCCACTGTGGTTCTCAGCCATGAGTGTGGACTTCACTGTTCACAGGTTGAATGAAATGAGTAAAAGTGAAAGCTCTATCAAAAAAACAAAAAGGGAGAAAAAAAAGAGAAAATATGGAAAATCAAAAGGCTTGAATTCAACTCATCAGGAGGATCTGAATATCTCTACCGAGGCTATAGACGCCTGTCTGGCAGTAGAGCTATGTTCAGGAGGATCACAACAATAACCTCGTCGGGGCTATGGACGCCTGACTGACAGCAAGGCTCTATCTAGGTTACTTTTAGAGTATGAATCTTTACGTAGCCTGTTCATACCAAGTTTGGTTCCTGATGCAACCAAGGGAAGATAATGAATGCATATGCACACACTTGGACCCTGGTATAGGAAAGTTTCAATGATTAGGAGCTTCTTTGTTTTCACTTAGGTGGTGGCGGGATAGGTGAGTTGAAACCATAGGTTCTGGTTTCTTGATTCCAGTTTGTCATTGAAATGCTCAGAAGAATTTCCCTAGCAGAGTTGCCATTTGTTGTGTAGTTTTCGCACACACACCCCACTTGGAGTAGGGATCCTTTTTTCGGATGTCTTTTGACCTTTGGCTATATTGGACTTATCATTTTGAGGTCTTGACATGTTAGTCTTGCTAGCTTTGGCCTTGCTTTGAGGTTGGAATTGATTAAAATTGGGTTTTAGGTGAAATCTGGGTTTTCACCTAACTCCGGGATTTTCCAGCTCCGGTGGATTTTTCTGGGCTCTAGTCTACTGTCCGTTCATCGCTGCATTTTTTGAAGCCGGGTTTCTGCTTGACCCTGAGATTTTCCGTTTCTGGTGGATTTTCCCGAACTGTGCCAAAATCCTGAACTCCATCGTTTTCCCAGTTTCTGCATTTCTATGAAATTTCTGTCCATCCGGATTTTTGCGTATCTTGGGATTTTCTGAAATTCTATTTTGGGCTCGGGTTTCCAGATTTGTCAGAAGTGTCTTGTCGCTCATTAATGACCGAGGTACCTCTGCTCAAACGCACAAATGGATGGACATAAAACCTTTTGGGCATCATTTTTTTAACTTTGTCATTCATTTGCTTGCTGCTTTGGCGATTGAGAGCTTTCATTCGAGCTTTGAGCATTGATCCTGTGTTGCTTGCACGTGGATTGTTTGGTATTGATTGAGGTTTCCGTTGCTAGGACGTGTTTGCTTTCTGATTGCTTCTTCGACCTCGAGTTTCAACTGAATTGGTCCATGGTAGGTTATCATTGGCCCTCCTTTTAATTTTGCATGATGATTGAGTTTTTTTGTGCTGAATGGTGGTCGTTCTAGGTCGGCCCATACTTGGTCACGAGTTTGTTTTATCAAATTGAGGTTTGACCTATCTTTTCGTGAGATCTCATCACCCGCGCCTTCTGCGTGTGCTCGTATTTATTCATTAGATGGCAGGTGAATCCATTTGGATGATGTCCTGGGTCAGTTTTTGTGTCCCCTAAGTGCAAAATTTGCCATCTGCGAAGATTAGGGTTTTCCTTGGTGCTCGGCCCAGAATAATGGGTTAGGTTGTGATTTGTCAATCTTGCCCTTGCATTACGCTGATCCTTGTCTTGTGAGGATTCAGGGTGCTTTAGGTTAATCATTAGTTGGTAGTATTTTAAACCTTGAAGTTTTCCTTGGTTTTCATGGCGGGATGTTTTTTTCATCAAAATTAGGGCATCGCCATTTCACCATGTAGACTCTTCATTCGAGAAATTTGAGAATTTGAAATCATTTGCATGCTCAATCTTGTGGTCAGTATCAATTTTGGGACTGTTAGAGTTCAGGTGGAGAACTTTGCATAATCATTCAATCGCCAGTTCGCGTGTCGTCGTTCGTCGGGTTCCCGTGGTGTCCGCAGAATTCCTACGCACCCGGATTTTCCTGGTTTAGGCTTATTCCGCGGAGTGTTGTAATTTCTGTAACATTTAAAGCGGTCCACAAAAATCCGTCCCATCCAGATTTTTCCGGGTTTCCTATCCGACTATATCCTTTTTGATTTTTTCGAAGGTAGGATTGATGGATGCCCGGTCGCTCCATATAGGTTACCTCGGTATCCTACTGATCATATTGTTTTGTTAGAGATTGTGAGACAGATTTGTGAGTTTGATGCCATTGTGAAGAGGGAAAAGCATAAAACAGGATTTGGTGGAGATTTTCCCCTTGGAATCGGTGTAGCAGAAATATGCCCTTCAATTCAATCAGCACATGCGGTAGGAGACGAGTTGGCAGCATACGGTTTCTCCTTCCACTCCAAGAGGATGAACTTCGACATCACAGGAGAGGCGTAGAAAAAGGCCACCAGGGAGTACCAGCATAAAAGTGACCTAGAGGACTATTGGGCCAACATCAAGGATGATTTTGGAGCAAGGAAAAAGAGGTATTCCAGACTCCCTGTCGATGCAATCAGACAGTACAATGTTAAGTTGATCCTGGATCAACTGTAGGATAATGGAAACCTGTTACAAGATCATGCTTATGAAGCTGTGAAGGACAGGTCAGTTGGAGATATCAATTGGAATGAGGATGAGGTTACAGAGTTAGAAGACCTAATGGCCCCGGTTATGAAATTCACCTCTTCCTGGTTGAAGCATAAAATTTGGGAGTTGGAAAGCGAGAAGGTGACTTGTACCTTCAATTTGATGGGAGATATCAACCCTATGTCTACCTCAGAAGAATCTAGGGATGATGACTCCAAAGGGAAAACTGCAAAGAGCTCTCCTTTCAAGATAAAAATCAGAGGACCCAAGGAAAGTGAGCCTGAAACAAAAAGGAAGCCAAAAGGAAAAAGGAGATGGCAGAATTTGAAGCTTAGTAAGTCTTCTGATGAGGAAGAGTTGGAAAAGGAAAAAGAGGAGGATGCTCCTCCACCACCGAAGAAGACCAGAACCTCTAGGACTTCAAAGAAGAAGGGTCAGGTTGCCTCAAAAGATGAGCCTCCCATTGTTGATGTGGAGAGTTCAGGCGGAGAGAAGAAAAAGGTCTACATGAGAAGATCAAGGACTCCATCCCCTAAGGAGCCAATGCAAAGGAATGACCTTTCTCCGGAGATAACAACTGTTGAGCCATCTAGGGCTGCTTCTCCTCCACCGAGCATACGTGAGCCGAGAATTCCTGAGGAACATGAAACTAGCGGAGAGGCGGAGCCATTCAAGGAGGTGCCACTCTTTGGTGAGGCGTCAGAGCTTGAAGTTGAGGAGGAAAGGCATACTTCTCCATTGGTGCAGTATGAAGATTCTCTGGAAAGCGACAGAGGCCACGGATCACCCGAGCAGAAAGAAGACATCCTTGCTAAAACCCCATCACCGATGCAAGAGGTGGATCTTGAGGAAGATGATCAAGGTGAGCAGTTCTTTGAGAGGGAGGAGGATAAAATAACTGGAGAAGAAGAAGAGAAAATGACAGAACATGGAGAGGAGGGAAAAGTTGAGGAAATCCGGGTAGAACCTGCAGCTCTGGAATGGCTTGAAAAAGAGATAGCAAGGAAGAAGTAGGTGGTAGTTGAGGATACTCCCTTGGATTGGAATGAAATGCTGTCAAAAATTGGCAAAGGGAAGAAAAATAAGGCGGCTAAGGTAGTTTCCAAGATGGAGAGAGATGAAGCAAATAACAGGGTCATCCACATTGCCACTCCTGCTGTAGACAAGACTAGGGAAGAAGTCACTGGTCAGGACTACAATGTGCAGACTATCAACCTTGGACCAGCATCCATGGAGCAGGACATAGAGGAGTATGAAGGGTCTAGTGCTGTGATTATTGGCAGGTTGAGGAAAGAGACCCAAACCAAGCATGAGCTAAGGAAGGAGAATGAAAGGCTTAAGAAATGCTTGGAAGAAGTGATGAAACCCCTGCAGTCTCTCCATCCTTCTTCTTCTGCCACTCCTGACTTTCTGCCCAAGGAAACTATCTCTGGGATTGAAAAGATGAAAACCTCTGCTCAAGCTACAATAGATTGGCTGAAGGATGTGCAGATCAAGGGAGATAGTGCAATTAAGGATATTCTATCAGTTGGAAAGGATGCTGTCAGAGCCAAGGAATTGTTGGAGCATGTGCTATCTCAGGACAAGGCAGACATAGACCTCTTGTTGTAGAAATCTAGGGTCATCATGGGACATGGTAAGGAACAGCTGGCTACAGATGGAATTCTTCCTTCTTCTAGGTTAGATGAACCTTGGGAATGGTTTGAGGCTCTGCAGATTAGGCAGAAGGCCATCAAGAAGATCCAGAAATGGAAGAAAAAAATAGATGGTGATCTTACTGCAGTGTATGATGGATGCATTGCATTCTTTGAGGTGATGACTGGAAGGAGAAAGATAGCTCTGAAATATCTAAGTCTAGAGCAGCTGAAGGAGTGGTGGCATGAGGTTTATGCCCTAGATTCTAAGAATGTTATAACTGGCCACCAGCTTGATGATGCAGCTACATACCTAGCAGTAATGGATAAGTACCTAGCACATAAGGAGGATTGGGATAAGACTATTAAGCAGTCAAAGGATGAGATCGACTCCATTAAATGCAGACTTAGGGTCTTGCCTTTTCCACCTGTCACCGAGTTGGATGGAACATTTTTGAGGGTCCAAGGGTCGTTAGCCCAGGGCAAGGATAAGTGAAGTGGCACTTAATGCCTATTTTGAGATTTGTGCTTCCCTATTATCATGGGGCATGCATTGGACTGGATTGCATTGAGGATGGTGTCAAGGCCGACCTTGATGGTGGATGGAATTTAATGTGTGCCTTATTTTGATTTTCCTGGGCCGACTTGTTTTGGCAATTATATTTATCTTGTAAAATGCTTGGCTGGGCCAAAATGTTTGAGAGTTTGCTATAAAAGGGCATTCCTGCCTTATTGTAAGAGTTAGTTAGAAAGTAATAGAGATAAGTAAGAGTAGCAAGGAGCTAGAGTATTTTGTAATGGGAGTAGTGTTCAATTTCTTGAAGCAAAATATTGTAATCAAAACAGTGGAATTGTTGCAGCATTTTGCATGGTCTAATACAATTGAAGACATTGTGGTTTTCCTAGTGCAATCTCTTGTGTTATTTCATTTTGCATGGTTCTTGTTGTTCTATCTTTCAAATTGCTTAAGGATCTAGGGTTTAATATTAGGAGTTAATTTTAGTTTGGTGAATGATGTTTATGATTTCATATTTGGAATGTTTGTAGCAATCTCTGGTCTATACTCCCAGTAACTATTTGATTGTAGTAGGTTGGTGAAGTAAACCTGGACCATACATTTAAATGTGCTTAAGTTCGGTTGTGGATGAATGTCTATGATTTGAAAATTTACATACCTCGGAAGATTGCACCGTTCTTGTGATACTGCATTGTGGGTTAGGCAGGAATTGGTTGTTTGAGATTGGTCCACTCCAGATATCTATCATTTGCATCACTCATTCTAGGAGTAGTTTAGATTTTATCATATCCTTGCACCTTTATCTTTTGCTATTTCTTTATCATTTGGTTAGATTTATGATTTGAGATCACCATATTGCATAATCTGATAAATTGGAAAGATAAAGTTTGATTGTAGTAAGGTCCCTTTGTGATTACCAACATTTTCACATATTATCTGAGTTGTTTATGCATTGTCATGACCTGACACCCGAGAGACCTTGGGGTGATTTTCAGTGATTTTATTGTTGAAAATAACCTTTCAAGAGAGATAGAATATTGCATTCTGTCTGAGTTGTTGCTGTGAAAAAAACACCATAAATAGGTCCAAAAGTCATTAGAACTAGTATATTAGGTTATTAGTACGTTCTTCACTCTGAGACCTTTCCAACGGTGCAAACGGTTCAAAAAACGGAGTCTCGGATCAAAAGTTATGGCTTCCAGAAGTTGGCCGATTTTTGGAAAATTGCCAATTTTTGAATTAGGACTTAGTTTTTGAATTTCAAATTGTATTTTTTGGTGCCAAACCACCAAAAATATTATCTTGAATGTTTTTTTTGGTTCCAAACTGAAATGGGTCTATTTATGGGCTTGTTTCTAATTTTTGAGTAACTTTTTGGGGAAAAGAGTTTGCATGCTGCGAAAGGGGAATCTAGGTAATTTTCTGTAAGTCTGTAATTTTCATGTAATACAGAGCTCCATGATTTGAGATCCTCTACATGTAAGAGTTCCATATTTTTGAATAAAATATTATTCTCTATTTTTTGAGTGTTATTCTGTGTCTCGGGTTAGCTCCCTCGTCAGGTGGTATCAGAGCTGGTTTTCTTGAGCATGTGGACAGATTGCCAATCGTGAGGCAGTTTGCACCAGGACTGTGGTTGTGGGTTTGAGTTATTCAAGATGCCTCCAAGAGTGATTCCTGGTAGGCGTGGTGGTGCCAGAGGTGGTAGAGGTGGCAGAAATGCTGGTGGAAGAGATCCATTTGCGATTGAGTGTTTCAGAGCCCTCTAGAGACAAATTGATGCATTGCAGGAACAAATGAGAAGAGGGTTAGACCCGGGAAGGAGAGGAGAAAGTGAGGATGCAAAAGAGGTGGATGATACAGATTTAGAAGAGGAAGAAGAAGCTATTGATTAAGATCAAATGCAGCTGATTAGGGCCATTTCAAAGATCGAAAAAAGACCCAAAATAGAAGTCCCCAGTTATTTTGGAAGTCTGAACCTAGAAGAGTTGATCGACTGGATCAATGAGCTAGAATAATATTTTGAGTATGAAGAAGTAGAGGACCTAGATCGGGTTAAGTTTGCAAAAACAAAGCTGAAGGGCCATGCCAATATCTAGTGGAAAGAGGTCCAGTTGGAGAGAAATTGAAGAGGAAAAGGAAAGATCAGTAGTTGGGATCGCATGGTGGAGAAACTGAAGAAGCAGTTCATACCAGTGGACTATGAGTTAGATCTGCTGAAGAAATTGCAAGGGTTGAGGCAAGGAAGTAGATCTGTGAAAGAATACACAGAAGATTTTCACAAGATGATCATCAGAATAGGCCATGCAGAGGCCAACAAGGAGAAGGTAGCCCGTTATCTTAATGGGTTAGGACCGAGCATTCAAGAGGAGCTAAGCTTGGTCATAATGACCACCATTGAGGATGCATATTAGTTTTCTTTGAAAGTTGAGGAGAAGCTAAACAAGAGATTTGATAGCAAGCAAAAAGGCCGAGGAGGTCAAAGCAAAAGAGGTAGTGGAAGATATTTTGGGAGCCGAAATGAGGATGAAAGGAAAAATGAAGATGTGGGTACCAGTCGAGGTCAAAAGAATGATAACTTCTACCACCCTCATGATCAAAACAGTGGCGATCAAAGGGGTAGAGGATGAGGAAGATCTGGAGTAGGACCCAAAAGAGGTGGTTTCAGAGGACTTGTTTCCATTGTGGTGAAGAAGGGCATTGAGCCTATGAGTGTCCACAACACCAAGGAAGGACAGACAGAAGGCCAGAAGGCCGTGGAAGGGTTGTGCATGCAGATGAGGAGGCTCAATCTGAGCATTTAGATGATGCTAAAAGGGGAGAAGCCCTAGTGGTTAGAAAAGCCCTTGTGATTGAAGATAAGGAGCCAGAACAGAGGAAGAATCTATTCTGCATAAGGTGCAAGTGTGAAAACAAATGTTGTGGTGTCATTATTGATAGTGGGAGCACCAATAATCTAGTGTCAGAAGAGATGGCTACAAAGTTGAAGCTAAAAAGGGAAAGGCATCCACATCCATATCAGATTGCTTGGTTGCAAAAAGACCACAAAGTTCTAGTCAATGAGCAGTGCCTGGTGAGGTTCAAGATCAGAAGCTATCGTGATGAGGTACTCTATGATATCATCCCCATGGATACATGTCACATGTTGTTGGGGAGGCCATGGTAGTTTGATAGGCGTGTTGTACATGACTGCCATGCAAACACTTATTCCGTGATGAAGAATGGAGTCCGCCATAAGTTGAAACCATTGAAGAAGGATGAAGAAAAGGTATGCAGTAGTGCTAGAATTTGTTTTGTTGATGGAAGGAAATTTTTAGAAGGCATGAAGCATGAACGTATGTGTTATGCATTGATTCCTATAATGGATAAGGAAGATAGTGATGAGGTACCAGTAGAAGTTTCTGGGTTATTGAATGAGTTTCAGGAGATTATTTCTGATAACGTACTTGAGGGTTTACCACCAATGACGAAGATCAATCATCAGATTGACTTAATCCTTGGAGCTAGTTTTCCAAATAAGGCGGCTAATAGAATGACTCCTGCAGAGAATGAGGAGTTGAACAGACAAGTTTAGGAGTTGTTGAGAAAAGGTTTGATTTGAGAGAGTCTAAGCCCATGTGCAATACCTGCAGTACTAGCAACGAAGAAGGATGGGGAGTGGAGGATGTGTACAAACTCCTGAGCCATAAATAAGATAACAATCAAATACAGATTTCCCCTGCCAAGGATGGATGACTTGATGGACTATTTGAGTGGAGCACAATACTTCACAAAGATTGATCTGAAGAGCGGATATCACCATATCCGGATTCGTGAGGGAGATGAATGGAAGACTGCCTTCAAGACCAAAGAGGGCCTGTACGAGTGGTTAGTCATGCCTTTTGGGCTAACTAATGCACCGAGTACATTCATGCAGCTCATGAACGAGGTACTAAAAGAGTTTCTGGGAAGTTTTGTCATTATGTATTTAGATGATGTTTTGATTTTTAGTAAGAACTTGGATGAGCATTTAATGCATATTCTTAGGGTTTTTGAGAAGTTGAGAGAAGAGAAATTGCTGATTAATCTGAAGAAGTGTAGTTTTGTGAAGAAGGAGTTAGTGTACTTGGGGTTTGTTGTCTCAGCAGAAGGTCTAAAGATGGACCCAGAGAAGGTGAAGGCTATTCTAGAATGGCCTACCCCAAGAACTGCTACTAAGGTGAGATCTTTCCATGGTTTGGCTAGTTTTTATAGAAATTTCATTAGAAACTTCAGTAGTATTTGTGCACCCCTGATTGAAACAATGAGAGGGGATAGAAAAGAGTTCAAGTGGAGCACTGGAGCAGCGAAGAGTTTTGATTTGTTGAAGCAGAAGGTGACAGAGCAACTAGTTTTAGCCCTCCCAAATTTTAATAAGGTGTTTCAGGTGGATTGTGATGCCAGTGGTTGTGCCATTGGAGCAGTGATGAGCCAAGAAGGTAAGCCCATTGCCTATTTAAGTGAAAAGTTAAATGATGCAAAGAGAAAGGACTTTGTATATGATCAGGAATTTTATGCAATAGTTCAAGCATTAAAGAAATGAAGACATTATTTGTTACCGAAGGAATTTTTTTTGTTTACTGAACATCAAGCATTACAGTATCTAAGTAGTCAAGGAAAATTAAATCAAAGGCATATAAATGGGTAGAATTTTTGCTGTTATACCTTTGTTTTAAAGCATAGGAGTGGCAAGTCGAATAGGGTTGCAGATTCCTTTAGTAGGAGGCAAACATTATTGACAGAGATGCAGATTGAAGTGGTTGGGTTCAATGAACTCAAGACATTGTACCCTGAAGATCCAGTTTTTGCAGAAGCTTGGAAAGCTTGCAAGGAGCCTATCACAGTTGATAGGATGAAGTGGTTGGATTTCATAATCCAAGATGGCATGTTGTTTAAGGGAAGTCAATTGTGTATTCCAAGGAGTTCCATGAGGGAGAACCTAATAAAGGAGAAGTACAGTGGAGGAATGGCAGGACATTTTGGTCGAGATAAGACCATTGCCATTTTCAGTGAGCATTATTATTGGCCTTAGTTATCATAGGATGTGAAGAAGTTTGTGCAGAGTTGTAGGGTATGTCAGATGGCTAAAGGAGTGAGCCAAAATACTAGGTTGTATCAGCCCTTAACTTTACCAGAGAGGCCATGGGAGGATATAAGTATGGACTTTGTTCTTGGTTTTCCAAAGACACAGAGGGAATGATTCAGTATTTGTGGTAGTTGACAGGTTTTTGAAGATGGCACATTTCATCCCATGCCAGAAGACCCATGATGCAGTCCACATTGTTGACTTGTTCTTCAGAGAAGTGGTGAGACTACATGGCCTGCCAAAGAGTATAGTCTCAGATCGTGATACCAAGTTTGTGGGATACTTTTGGAGAACCTTGTGGAAAAAGTTGAAGATAGAGTTGAAGTTCAGTTCTTCACACCATCCACAAACTGATGGGCAGACTGAGGTTGTGAACAGAAGTTTGGGTAACCTACTAAGATGCTTGGTAGGAGATAAACGCAAGGGATGGAACTTAATCTTACCCTAGGTAGAATTTTCTTACAACAATTCTGTCAATAGAAGTACTAGTAGATCACCATTCCAGATTGTGTATGGAGATAGTCCCAGGACCACTCCAGAATTGAGGAAGATGGACCAAGAGAAGAAGACAAGTGTCGAAGCCAAAGACTTTGCAAAGAACATCAAGGATATACATGAGAAGGTAAGAGAACATATTAACAAGATGAATATGCAGTATAAGGCTAAGGTAGATCAGAAGAGGAGGTATAAGGAGTTTCAGATTGGTGATGAAGTGATGGTCCACTTGAGGAAAGAAAGGTTTCCAGTGGGAACCTATAATAAATTGAAGATGAAGAAGTTTGGTCCCTGTAAAATTTTGAAGAGACATGAATCAGGGAATGCATATGAGGTAGAGTTGCCAGATGGAGTCAACATTTCCCTTGTGTTCAATATTTCAGATTTGACAAAGTATCATGAAAGTGGCGCAGAGGAAGTACCAACAATGGAACAGTATGGCATTCCAGCACCTACTTCAGAAAAGGAGGAGATTGAAGAAATCCTAGATAGCCATAAGGGAAGGAGTACCAAAAATAGGCAATATGAAGAATATTTGGTGAAGTGGAGAGGAAGGCCTGCGGAAGATTCATCTTGGCTGTCTAAGGCAGAGGTTGACCATTTGGGTTTTCCTCAACCATCTGAGATATGACAGGGTCACTTCTCAAATTACCCTGGGTGTCTAATGCAGGAGCATCCAGTGGTGTGAGGGCAATCTTGCATTGCCCAAAAAGATGCTTTCCATTTATGTTCCTATTGTTTGCTTTTTGTAGATGTTTTTGTATTTTTGGATACCCTTTTCGTCGAATAAGAATTTCTAATTTTCAGAACTGCTTTTCTGCTTTTTCTGCTCAACTGCTATTTTTAGCAGGTGTGAATTTTATGGCATGGGAAGACATAAATTTATGGAAAGGTTCTTGATGGAAAAATAAGCACTTTTGTGAAAGAATCAGGTCAAGATCATTCATGGTTTGAAAGTTAAAGTTCTAGTTTCTGCTTTTTGCCCTGAAAAACCTTCTGAGTCCAGTTTGAGGCACTAAACGGTCCTGTACGGGTCCAAAAATCATTGAAACTGGTAGAGCAGGTTTGAAGCGCATTCTTCACTCTAAGACCTTTCTGACGGTGCAAACGGTTTGAAAAACGGAGTCCCAGATCAAAAGTTATGGCTTCCGGAAGTTGGCCAATTTTTGGAAAATTGCCAATTTTTGAATTAGGACTTAGTTTTTGAATTTCAAATTGTAATTTTTGGCGCCAAACCACCAAAAATCTTATCTCGATTTTTTTTTTTGGTGCCAAACCAAAATGGGTCTATTTATGGGCTAGTTTCTGATTTTTGAGTAACTTTTTGGGGAAAAGAGTTTGCATGCTGCAAAAGGGGAATCTGGGTAATTTTCTGTAAGTCTGTAATTTGCATGTAATACAGAGCTTGAGGATTTGAGATCCTCTGCTTGTAAGACTTCCATATTTTTGAATAAAATATTATTCTCTATTTTGTGAGTGTTATTCTGTGTCTCGGGTTAGCTCCCTCATCAAGGTGTAGGGACAAAACCAAGAGACACATCAAATAGGATTGTAGCAATCATATATAGACAAAACTGATTAAGAAAACCTACCATAAATGAAAAAAAACCTAAAAAGAAGACATATATTACATATTTTTTGAGTGCCCATATATTACATATATATAGCAAAAACTAGCAGAGGGTGAGGGACATGAGTGAGGAGAAACAACATTTGCATATGTGCCTCCATTATTTCTCCATACAATAGAGTGCCTAATTCTATTTTATGTCCATTGATTGTATTTTCCACTAAAGATTCATCCCATTCTTGCAAGGTTCATTTCAAAGAAATTCAAACACAAAGGAAACTAGAGTTTTCCTTTAAAACTTTGTGTCTAAACAAACACCCAACAAAATATTTTTCATTATGTAAGTCATCATCTTGAATGGCATTGTTTAGGGAATGGTCCAAAAAGAACTTATAAAACATAATCCACTACAAACTAAGCAACAAAACCATAATTTTGAAGAAGATCCATAGCATTAAACAAAAATAAAGACACTACCTAAGAGAGAGACATTAACTAGAGAGTTTCATATAGAATTTGGTCACCTACGGTCACCCAAATTACTAACTCCACATGCCAGCAATCAATCTTGAAAATTTTATTCAACATTTTGAAAAAAAGGTCCCAAACTCTAAATGTAATCCCTTTTTGGGATGGGATGAATTCTCTCCTATTCATCAAATCAACCTCCATTGTTACTTGAGTAGAATAAATTAACCAAATATTTAAATGAATCATTCTCTCACAAATATTGAAATAAATTAAAATAAATCCAAGTAAATCGATTATTCCTAGATAATTCAATGAAAATTATGATAAATTAGTTTATATATCAATCAAATTATTTAACATATTTAATCTTGAATTAGATAAAAATTGAAAATAATTCAATCAATTATTGATCAGAATAATTAAGAAATTTCATTAAATAAATAAATTAGTTAATTAGGTAATAATAGTAGCCACATTTTAATTGGGTTAAACTCATGATACATGATCAAATCCTAGCAATTTATCCATCATATAAAAAATCTATAAATTGAGATCAAATCCATCATTTTATCGTCTCAATTTTGAGCAAGTATATTTTATCTAGTTGGGCAATAAATGTTTTATCATTTGCAAGATATATCCATTTGTCAATATGTATTTCATTATAATTTTAGTTCATTTTTTGTGTAATTCATCTTTTCACTCTATTAGAGGTGATTTTTTAATTCAATTTGAAGTCTACATTTATTTTCCTCAATGTCTCATTTATTTAAATTCAATGCTTACAAATTGACATGCTTGGTGGGATGCAAACCCACAAATGCTCGGTTACATTTTATATTTTATACTATTAAAGTATTTGATTTATGCTTTATTTGTTATTTAATCTATGTTGATCACATTTTTCTATAGAAAAATTTGATTCTTGCGTTAAGAAAAGAGAATTTCATTATTTTTAATGTTTTTATTGGAATAATGTTTGAGATTCATGAGCTTATTTTCTAAGGAGTTGAGTGGTTGGTCTATTTCTCTCTGATTTAGTTCCCAATACAAGAAATATAACTATATATCATGCACATCATCAACATACACATAAAATATCACACCCATCATCAACACAACTACAAGAAATGATCCATACCTATGAGCATCCAAATACAAGAAATATAACTATATAGATCATGCACATCATCAACATACACATAAAATATCACACCCATCATCAACACAACTAATAGTTCCCATATCATATTATCTATGTTCTCATCCAAATGTGTCTTCAAATACATCAAAGCACTCATGAGTAAATCCACTCTGTAGAGCATACACACAACTAAAAAGGTGCCCCTAAGGTATTTCTCTCCTATATCTATCCTCTTCACCTATCCTTCTCTATGGATATGTTCCACTCATATCTACCACCCTGAGGTGATCCATGTCTCAATCCTTGTCAAGGTCACTCCTCCTCTCTACCTATATCATTTCTCAATGAGCTAGATCTATCACTGCTACTCCCCAAAATACCTACATTTAAATATTAAAAAAATGTTTAATAAATCATACAACATTGATTAAAACTAACTGAACAATGAAAGCATTTAATATTATAACACCTTATGAATTATATTGAATGTCCCCACCTTGAAATTTATAGCTATCAATTTCAATCACTTATTCATACTATAGCTTTGTTCTCCAAAACACCTACATTTATATAAAAGTGATTTTTTAAGAAAAATAATATTTAACCTACTTTTAACTCAACAATAATGGATGTATTTCTATTATAAACTCTTCGTACTCATAACAAAATCATGGCCTAGGTAGAGTATAAAAAATGTCATTTCCAACCTCATATGTAAATCTAGAGTTAGAGTGTCAAAATTGTTGAATTTCATCCTATGTGCTATTAATTAGCTTCTTATTGACTCATGGAAGCCTACTGCTAAAAGCCCAAGTATGATTTTCAATAAGACTTTCTAATCATGATCTTATTGATAGTACTTTTGATAATGTTTTATGATTTAGGCTTAATTCAAGAAAAGTTTACCTTAATAATTGAGCCTTTTTAATTATTTAATTTGTTACTAATGATGTTATTAGTCTATGAGTAACTCTTTTATCTTTTTCCTTACTATTATTTACAATAGGATTGAATGCATTAAAAAAAACTTTAACAACAATATTATTTCAATCAAACTTTTTGTTTACATGAATCTTTGAAATTTATTTAGTAAAGGTCTCATTTTGTACATCTTTAGTAATTGTATAAAAAATTGGAATATTTTGGTTAATACATCTTATTGGAAAACCATTCATTGAAATTTTTGAAGCCCACAACCGAATGGTTTGTGATGACCTCTTGCCTTCAAGAATTTCTATTATGCTCATCAATTTCAAACCATTTTGGGGTTCTTGAATGTTTTTAAATTTTAACAAACTCATTACAAAAAGATGGATTTTGAATTTCTTTTTCTTCTTCACATTTAGGTTCTCTCTTCTTATGTAATTTGGAGACACATTGAGTTTCATTGGTTCATGTGAGATATTTATAACAAGTATGCAATGAAGTCAAACTTTATTAGATTTGATTCTTAATATGAGATATTTATTTTGCTTTCCAATCTATAATTTTTTGATGTTCTTGGCTATATAATTGAAGTTAATTTATGTTAACAACTATTAGATTAAATATTTTTATCCCCAATTATTTTCAAATAATTTTATACTTTAATCTTTGTATTCTTATTTTTCTTCCATCGTTTCATTTAAAATTTGAACCATTTAAGGATGCTATGTTATAGATTATAGTTGTCTTCCAATTCTTTTTAAATTGTTAATAGTATGAAAATATTATTGATGAGTAGATGAATTATTACAAGTTCTATTTTAGATTTGTATTCTCTTTATCTAGATATATTATTTACCAAAGTCTCATTGCTTTTTTAGGCGTACTATATATATATATAACATGGAAAATGTAGATTATGTTCCACCTGCGCTAGATTCTTTGTTTGCAAATACTAGTAATGAGATAAAAAACTGAGAGATTCATTAGCATAGGGTGCAAACCCGAGGATATATAGTGAACCATGCATGCTAATATAGCATAGTCTAGAAAAACTAAAAGATGAACTTGAGAGGACTAGTGCATATTCCCTAGACAGAGTGACTGCTATTCTTTCCCGCATGTGGGAAGAAGTACATGGTGACGTTCCCCTTAAAAAAATACAAGATAGTGTCACCAAAGAAATGACAAAAGCCACTTGTTTTCCATTTTATCAAAATGTGTGTAAGATTAGGGGATACCAGGTCACTAGATGTGTCGATCATGCTATGGCCTCATTGATCTACCCACGACTTTTCATAGCACATGGTCTATACCCAAAAAATGACCATATTCCATTGTATTTTGTTCAGCAGTTGTAGGTTGAGGTCCATTTGGGTCTCAAAGTTAACTACTTGGACATTCCACCATATGCTGGTCAGGGGCATGGTAGGATTGCTGATAGGCCCACCTATCATCGAGCAAATAGACCACCCCCAGTGTTTAGGGTATTGGTTGGTGATAGGTCTCTTGCACTCACCCCAGATCTAGCCCCCATAGTAGATGAGGTTGTCGTTGCTTCCCAAAAGGAAGCAATTGACACTGTAGGTGACATTGCGGCTACCACCACTAGGATATTTGATGATCATGTAGGTTAGTATTTGATATCCAGACATTCTTGATCCACACCATTTTTAGCACAGTGGACCACCATGGATCCTTTTACAGTGGCCAACATCCCTACTCCTACACAGCTTGATGCACTTACAAGAGATATGTCACGCATGACTCTGCATTGTTTGGCTGAGGACCTATTGGAGGCATATGCCCACATTGCATTAGACAATGGGATCAGTATAGAGCATGTTAGAGATCATTTGAGACATAGAGGTCGTTCAGTTCCAGGATCCCATCATTCTCAACTGAGCACTAGTGCACATCAGGATCCACCTACAGTTCATATGGCAGCTGCACAGACTATGGGTTTTACTGATATGTTGATTGGTTCTGGTTCATCATCACCGATGTCATCTCACCTTCATAGTCCTCTACATTCATCATTTCTGGCATGACATGGGATATATCGGATGGATGTAGATGTTGATTCGTCGCTTGATCATTTGGTGGATATTGTGGAGACGACTGTTTTAGAGGACTTAGGTCATCCGATATCAGATGATGTGCATGTATGTGTGCATGTGCATGTTTCAATTCTTTTTTCATTATTTTTTAAATTTATTTTTAACTAGATATTCATGTAAGTTGATATATATGTGTATATATATTGTTACAGGTGGACATACCTCATATTACTCCTAGCCTTGGTCCAGATCGTGTGCATGATCGATGTGACTTTGTGGATGAATCTGCTATCAATGGACATGTGAGTTTTACATTTTTATATAATCACACGTGTATATGTACATGCAATATATTTATGTATGCATATATCTAGATTGATATTTAAAAATACAAGTTCATTTAAAAATAACTTTCATAAAATTTATTTAATATAAATTATATGTATTTAACACATCTTGTACATAATTTTATTTGTAGGGCTCAGCATATCCATCAGAGCAGGACCGTTCTCATTCAGATGGCCATTCATCTAGGAGTAAACATTCATATTAGGCCATGCATTCTAGATTTGTGATCTTTACCACATGCATTTGATTATATGATGACCTTTAATAGTATTTGATATTTGATGATCTCTCTAACTTACACTTGCTTATATGATATACATACATTTGCTTATTTTTTGATCTTTAGTATTCGACATTTGATGATCTTTAATTTACATTTTTCTTTTATGATATGTACATATATTTTCTTATATGATATATACATACATTTTCCTCTTTGCTTATAATATGTGTTATGTTTATACGTATTGAATCCCTTTACATATGTGTACATGTGTTTGCTTATGGTTTAAACATGTTTACACATAATAAATGTATGCATTTGTTTTAAATATTCAATATACATACATGTTTTCTTATTTTATGATCCCTTACAACTTACATTTCCTTATATTCAATATACATTTGATCTCTTGTAGAATTTTAGGGAAATCAATGCCACTTTATAATTAAGTTCATTCATGTTGATCACAATAAATATTTTTTTAAAAATGACTTAAGCAACATGAACCATTGAGTTGAGAACAAGATATAATCTTTTTGACAAGTAACTTGAAATTCAATTCAAATATAATTAAGAAAATTTAATTCAAATTATACCTCTATTATACATTTTCAACAACTAACTTGAAATTCAATTCAAATATAATTAAGAAAATTCAATTCAAATTATACCTCTAATATTTATACATTTTTTGACACTTTACCAAAATTCTAAAATTACTAGATATGTTGTGCATACCTATGAATTAAATAACAACAAACTCCACAATGAAATAACTTTTTTGTTTACTACTTGATTCATTTAAACTAGGATCTAGTTATTCCATGTACACTTGAATAATTTTGATTCACTTGGAGTGTAGATTTTGGAGAAGAAGTTTTTGCACATTTATCAAGGAGGAAATATTGGAGCTTGACAACTTTTCATTTTTATAAATCAAGGAAAAATTTGGAGGATAATTTAACTAAGTTGGTAGAGGACTTGTTTAGAGTCATCTTTAAGTTGAAGAAGAAAATGGGACAACAAAGAAAAAGAAAAAATGCATCTCAATGAAAATTGTCAAAAGGAGAAGAACAAAAGAGGTGTGATCAAAACTTGGAAAATTATCATAGAAAGAAACAAGGTACATGCTTGTTTCTTCTCTCTCTCAATCTCAAGTGTTTGTTTAGGAATTTTACTTTGAAGGTTTCTAACCATCATTGCACTTGAATGACTATAAATACTTTTAAATATCCTCAAGTCATCTTGGTCATCCAAGTTGCAATGTTTATATGATCCTTGACTCCAATTCCTTAAGCCAATTCTTTTTGTTTCAATATTTGTGTTTTGTGTTTTTGATCTTTTATTTTCATCACTTCAATGTTCTCAAATTATTTTTATGTTTTATGCTCTAGGGATTCCTCAAGCTGGAGTCGAGCCAAATCTAGATATTGGATCAAACAAATCCGTTGAAGAACACATGGACCTTGAAGTTAGGGAGGAGACCCAAGTTCAAAAAATGCTTGTTGGAGAGGGGTCAAGATCACTTCCTTCTAGTGGTATGGATGAGCATATAAAACTAGTACAAACTTCTCTCACTTATAGCTCATCATGTTTTATCAGTTTGTTTGCTTGCATACATAAACTTCACTTATATATTTAACATCATCTCTCACTTTTGTTTGCAAAATATATTGTGACACATGTGTAGGAAAGGCTCAACAAGTAGGAAGTTTTCATGCTCAAGTCGAGCAAAATATAGACATTGGATCAAATGAATCTGCTCAAGAAAGCATGGTCCTTGAAGATAGGGAGGAGGCACAAGTTCAAACAATGCATGTTGGAGAGGGGTTGGGATCACTTCCTCCTACTGGTATGGATGAGCATATAAAACTAGCTAAGAAGGTGGGGAAACAAATTTCTCATAGAAATTTAGATCATTTACTTGAAATGGATATGGAGAAACTCAAATATTATGCCAACTAGCCTTATAATAAGAGAAAGAGGTCAATGACTAAATTTGTAAATAAAATGATCAATCATCATTTCAATCATCTTGATACACTTGAAAAAACCCAATTGTTATCACATTTACTTCTTCGTGATGAGCTCAAAGAGTCATTACAATTGTTGGGTGTCCATTCAGCATCAAATAAGAAGAAACACATGGGATTACAAAAGGATATTGTTCAAAATGTTAAAAAGGGTTTAGATTCCATTGGGAAAGGATCTCGAACTATGGATAAGGCCACTACAAGAAGGGTGATGTTGACATCTATTGTACATCAAGATATAGCAAGAAAAAGAAAAATGTCAACACTTTCAACTGAAATTGGTTATAGTAGAACCACATTGATAAAATATGACAAAAAGAGAAAGTTTTTGGATGAGAGTTTAGAATGAAATTGGGCAACTATGTGTAGAGCTCCCCGTTCTGACAGGATTGAAGATGTTGTTAGGAACTTGGTCTCAGGTTTTTGGCACGATCAAACTTGTCCATCATCAAATACTAGAGATGTTATGAGATACAAGATTGGACCTAGTATTTATGAAAATCATATCAAACATTGGCTAGACATAACACAATTTGAGATGTATATGAACTTTTGTAATGCATATCCTCATATAAAGATTGGGAAAACAATGTTTCAAAGGTTAAAGCCATATTATGTGAAGATAAACAAGTTTTTGAAACTTGTTGTTGTCGTTATCATATTGAATTTGATCTCTACTATCAGGTGTTTTGAAAGATGAGAGAAGAAAGATGTGGGTTTCAAAATGCACCTCCTAAACAGGTAAGTTTGTTCATAAAGTCTATATTATGTGATCATGAAAATGGACCTCAAATAAACTGCGTAAAAGGAATTTGTGAGACATGTGGAAATTTGGCTAAATTTCCTTCAAGAATTGAGGATACTGACCTAAAAAAGATAGTAAATTGCAAGAGGTAAGTACTATTTTGAGAGAGTTTATTTGTTTCAATTTCTCATAGATCAAGTTATTTGGATTCTCTTTGATGTAATGTTTCATTGATCAAGAGTGGTTTATTAGTTATTCACATATTTTATTGACACAGGTACAAGTATGTAAAGTTGCAAACAAATTTTGGGAAAGAATCCACAAGGTTGAACTATGTAGAAGAGGAGATTCCCATCGAAAAATTTATGGAAGATTTTCGAAAATTGATACGACCATACATACATCATTCATTTTTTGCTAAGTGGCAAGCACAACAATTCCAGAGATACTTGCTCACATGGAACAGTTCTATCAGTAGTTGACTTTGCAGAAAATTACTCCTTTTTACATTAAAAGGATATTCAATCAGAGTATTACTTTTCAAAGAAGATGACTATTATGGTTCTTGTGTGTTATCGACATGCACAATCATAATTGGATGGTGTTGAGAGTACAAATGAAGAATGAGTCATTAAAAAAGAATATCACTTTTATATTAGTGATGATAAAGAGCATGACACACTTTTTGTCCAACATTGCTTTACAATATTTTTTGAGAATTTGAGAAGCAAGGGTGTAAAATTTGAAAATCATTTTGTATGGTCAGATGGATGTGCAACACAATTCAAATCTTCACGGCCATTCTATGCACTTTGTAGATATCATAAAATCTACAAAATACCACATGTTTGGAGTTTTTTTGAGAGTGGGCATGGAAAGGGTGAGCATGATGGAGCAGGAGCTTGCATCAAATGAGCTTTAAGAAAGCATCAAATGAGTTATCCAAAATATTGTCTAGACAATGCACATGATGTTGTTGAATGGTGCAAGAAACAATTTACATCAAATGTGGTCAGAACATCTTCAATAACAAACCGACACATTCCACATAGAGTGTTTTGGGAGATATCGGGTATGTATAAATTATATTAAATCAAAAAATTGAATTTATTTAAATTTAAAATATATATATACATATTTGTTCACATAAGTTTTATGTTGTACATATGTATCTAGGTGTGGATAGAAGATCGATGCATGGATGAAAGAGGGTAGAAAAAGCAAGATCTTTGCATTGTGTTAGGAGTTTAGATAGTCGCCATGGATGGATATTAGACATAAGGGATTACTCTTGTTTTTGCACTGAGTGCATTGAGGGAAACTCTAATTATGCATGCAACAATCAAGAACTTGGATATGTTGATAAATAGGATACAGTGCCACTAGTTGTTTCAGGAACATATGATGAAGACGAGGAAGAAAGATTTGAAGACATTCCTTTCATTTCAATTGATTACATGACCATATTTTAGGATTGGTTAGAAAAGGTACACATGTAAGTTTTCAATAATTTAATTATTATATATATCTAGTTAATGATCTTTAGAGACATTTCTAATTTTTTTCAATTTTTTTTGTGTAAATTTGGTGTATAGGAGATGTTTTTGCAGTCATAGCAGAGCCTAAAAACATCGAAGGTGTTAGCTATTATTTATCGTGTTGCAAAAAAGAGAGGAATAAGCTAACAAAACCTGAAACAAGTGATGGAATGTTATTTCCCACAGGTGAGTTTGAATTTAAAATTTTATATACATTGTATTCACATGTGCACATTACATTATAAACATTAAATATATATTGTACAAACCTTGTGCACAAAAATATTGCACACATTCATATGTCTTACCTTAGGTTGATGTTTACCATGCAGGTTCTGTTGTAGTACAAGGGACATATCTAAAACAAGTCAAAGTTGTTCAGCATGGGATTCATTTTGTTGACTATCAACCTTATAACAAGGTATATCAATATAGTCACTTAATAATTGCTGCCACTCTACATCTTCATGCAGTTCCACATGCACGTGGGCGAAGAAAATGGAGACTAGATAGTGATGATCATCAAAAAATTCTACATGTTATTGAAGAGCGGGATGAACCAAAATCTTTGACTTAGATTATATCCATGGTTTTCAAGTTCACTTGTAACCCTATATATGTTCAAATGAGAACTTATAGTAACTTGTACATAGTTGTAAATCATTTTGTGTAAATTACAATTATATGTACATATTTGTTCCATGGAAAATTCTTAAGTTCAAGAATCTTTGATAGCATCATCTCTCACTTTTTTTGGTTGCATGTAAACCCATATTATATGCTTTCAATCCTTATTTGAAATAGTGATTTTTTTAAAAATCATTTTGCCTAAATTACAATTATATACAACTTATATTTGTTTCATGGAATTCTTAAGTTCAAGAATTATATACACTTATATACAACTTATATAATTTGTTCCATCGAATTGTTCCATGGGAAGCTATGTAAATTTTAAAATTAAATACTATATAATTATAAAATTATTGTACACATTAATAAAACATAAATGAATGCAAATAAAAAAATAAACCCTAACCCTTAAACCCTTAACCCTATAACTCTAAACCCTTGTACCCCCTACCCTCTATCTTTCTCCCACTCCTCCCCTCTCTCTCTTGAAAGCCTCTCCCTCCTACCCACTCTTCCTCACTCTCCTCTACCCTTAACCCTTAAACCCTAAACCCTTGTACACTCCCTACCCTTTATCTCTCTCTGACTTCTCTCTCAAGTCTCCCTCCTACCCCCTCTCCCTCTACCTTTAACCCTTAAACCCTACCTTTATCTCTCCCCACTCACCTCATCTCCTCCTACTCCTCTCCCTCCCCCCTCACCCTTAACCCTTGTACACTCCTACCCTTTATCTCTCCCACTCTCTCTCTCAAGTCTCTCCCCTCCTACCCTCTCTCCTCCACCCTTAACCCTTAAACCATAAACCCTTGTACACCCCCCCACCCTTATCTCTCACTCCCTCTCTCTCAAGTCTCCCCTCCTATGCCCTCTCCCTCCCTCTCCCCTTAACCCTTAAACCCTAAACCCTTGTACACCCCCTGCATTTTCTCTCCGACTTCCCCTCTCTCTCTCAGTCCTCCTTCCACCCTCCCTCTCTCCCTCACCCTTAACCCTTAAACCATACCCTGTCTCTCTCCCTCCCCCTCTCTCAGTTTCTCCTTCTACCCCTCTCCTCTCCCCTACCCTTAACCCCATAACCCTAAACCCTACTCCCCTACCTCTATCTATCTCCCACTCCCCTCTCTCTCTAAGTCTCCTCCCATCCACCTCCTCTCGGCTCTCTACACTTAACCTTAAACCCTACCCTTATCTCTCTCTTCGACTCTCTAAAGTCTCCCACCCTCCCTCTCTCTACCCTTAACCCTTGTACACCCCCTACCCTTTATCTCTCTCCCACTCCCCCCCTCTCTCTATCAAGTCTCTTCCTCCTACCCCCTCTCCCTCTCTCCCCTCTACCCTTAACCCTTGTACACCCCATACCCTTTATCTCTCTCCACTCCCCCTCTCTCTCTCAAGTCTCTCACTCCTACCCTCTCCCTCTCTGCTCTACCCTTAACCCTGTACACCCCCTACCCTTTATCTCTCTCCCACTCCCCCCCTCTCTCTAGAAAGTCTCTCCCTCCTACCCACTCTCCCTCTCGAGCTCCTCTACCATTAACCCTTAAACCCTAGGACCCCCTACCCTTTATCTCTCTCCCACTCCCCCCTCTCTCTCTGAAGTATCTCCTTCCTAGCAAGGATTAAATTTGATGGTTGACTTTTCCTGTTAAATTTTTTTTTTAATGACGGTTATCTATTCAAGGGTGCCCTTAAAACATTATGATATACCTTAGTGTATGTAAAATTATATATAAATCAAACATATATATCATTATAATTCTATATAAATTTTGACAGTCTATCCAAAATATCTCCTTTTATCTGATACAATCTTCTTAAAATTTTGATTGTATTCTACAACAAAAATCTCTAAATACGATCATATGGCCATCAAATTTAAGCCCTGCCGCCTACCCCCACTCCCTCCATATCTTTCTCTCAAGTCATCATTTAAAAAGAATATAATTAATATTTATATTAATATTAAAAAATAATTTTTAAAAGAAGGTGTTCGACCGAACATCTTTAGAATGTTCGGTCAAACCCATTTGAAATCGATTTTTTTATTCTATGTTGGGTGGGTTCGGTCGAACCCCTATTCGACCGAACATTATTTTTTTGTTTGACCGAACCCACATTTTTTCACCCTCACCCCCCGAGGCACCAAAATTGCTGAGAATTTTGCACTTCGAAGCTCAATTTGAGAATGAAAATGGAGGAGATCTCAGAAACCCAACTAGTATCAAGTTCCCCTCAAAACGAGCTATCCAACAAATATAATTTTAATATGTTTTGACTATATTATCTATCTGTTTTTTAAGTTTTATTAAATATAGGTTTTTCACCGAAAACAAAACTCTCTGTTCTGCACAAGTGGAAAAATAGAAGATTATCAAAAAAAAAATTAAAAATATGAGTGCACCAAATATTGGAGTCCTTGAGCCAACAGAAAACAAAAAAAAGAATTTCAATACATACAGTAAAAGTTATGCGTTATACGGTTCTGTTATGTCTGAATTGTAATTAATTGGACTTTGAAACTTGATTAAAGAAAAAATATTCAATTAAAAACTATCTAAGTAAGTGGAAGCACTAGATATCGGAGTTAAAAATCTAAATTTGAAAGAATTGGAATTTTATCTTTCAAGGAAAAAAAGTTATGCATTATATAGTGTGCGTCACTTTTTAAAAATGTTGTTTTTTGAAAAAAAACAATTTTCGTGGGAGATGGAAAACAAAGTGCAATCTAATTCCAAAAAAAATTTGAAAAAACTATTTTTAGAATCTATAGACAAAATGTGACAAGACTCTAGTTTGCATCATGTTCAAATTCCTCACGGTTTAATCGCTATAGGTGCCCGAATGTGAAGATTTAGTTAAAAAAAAAGCAGTGTCCAGTTTAGCCAAAAATTGTAAACCACTATTGTGGGATCACCCTCATTCACATTACACAAAAAACTATTACATGTAATATTGGATTTATAAGGCCATTATTCCTATATAAAACTAATTATGGCAACATAACTTCCAAAACAAAATTTATTTATTAAATTAACAATAACATGCTAATTTATTTATTTAACTATTTATGTCAAGTACTAAATTCTAACAAGAATTACAATGAAATCCTACCCAGATGAATCCAGATTGAACAATGGGATTGATGTATCTTGAGTTGATAAAAGGGCTATCGATAGTGGACCACTATCATGAGAAAAGCTTGCCCAGCTTGGCCAAAAACAAGAAGCCAGCTGAATCTAAAAACAAAGTAGTAGAAGCCTTGCCAGTTCACGAAATATTGGAAGGCTAACTAACATCTACAGAAACCAAAGGATCTCCTGCAATCTAAATGACATATCCTGGTTGAAAGAAGTAGTCCCTACAAAACAAAAGAAACCAACAAAGCAAACAAATTTTATAGCTTTCGACATTCCTAGTAAAGCACCATGAGTGGCCAACACTGCAAAAAAGAAAACAATAACCCACAACTACAATTGATCATTGTAGGATTCTTGATATTTGTGAGAATGTTCAAGCATCTGTAGCAACAAATTTCACATAAATCATAAATATGGTCAAATCTATGAGTTTAGATACCAGATTCGCATGCTGGAATAAGACCCAAGCTATGGATTGCATGATCCAAAATGTAGACAAGACACACACAAACAATACCTGCTAATATGTTAATTACAATCGTCAAGGACAACATCACAACCCCCCATAAATATGTTTACAATAGAATGGTCAAAATCTTTGACATCCTTTAGGTCACATAGAATCCTTTTAGCATGATAGTTGTAGTTTCAGACATCAAAGAAGCCAATGTTTTTCTTTCATTTCAAAATCATATATTTTTCCAAGGAATCATTTCATCAATAGGACTCCACCTTTCCACCTTATTTATTTCCATGTCATCCATTGTTGTTTCACAGGTTACTTCCTAATATGGTCAAGTGACAATTTGTTCTATGATGCAACCTTTTGCAAGTACTCAAGTCCATTTGTTCCAATGCCTGGAAGTTATGAAATAATCCATGATCAAGAAGAAAGAGAAACCGCAATGGTTGAGAGGTAGACTGTCATCCACCACAACACATAAAGGAGATGACCTGCCCTTCAAACACTGCCTTCCAACAACTAGGATAGCTAACCATCTTTTCTTTATCACCTTTTCTGGTTTTAAAAACACATGTAGATGCACACTACTCATGTTTCTACAACATTCTTTACTTGCTTCTCTTCACATTGTATTGGATTCAAACTCTATTCTTAGTATTTTGGCTCACTTCCTGCAATGGTCAAGTAAGAAACTAGTTTTTGTGATAACGTTTTGCAAGTACTTTAAGCCTGTTTGTTTCAATGCATGGAAATTTAAAAATTGTGATATAAACCATGAAGACTAAGAAAAGGAAGCTGCAATAATTGAGAGAGGTAGACCATCATCCAATACAATGCATAAAGAAGATGACATGCTTTGCAAATGCTACCTTCAAACAGTTAAGATAGTTGACCTTCTTTCACTATCACCTATTCTGGTTTACATGAACAAATTTAGCCCATTACTGCTCATATTTTTGCAATATTGTTGACTTTTAGGGACATTCCCCCACACACAGTATTGGATACAAACTGTGTTGTGGATCACTTAAACACTCATATGTTCATTTGTGGAGACACTCAAGTGACCACTTGGAATAAACATATTTATTGTTTGTAGTAATTGCTCTATTGTAAGCCACCAAAAAACTCTCCAAGCCCTCCTAAATTTCATACTTCATCATCTTATTTGTGGCTAAGCTGTAATCCATTGTAATATCCCCTTTTGGGGATAATCCTAAATCTTCCCTAATTAATCAATCCCAAGTAATTTCCTTGGTTTTGGGGAAAGCTTCTAGAACAATTAGGTCCCTGCAAACAAAATTAAAGATTATTTACAAGATAACAATAATTAGCATGCATGTAAGAAAATCAAAAGAGAATGTGGTTAGGGATACAACTACCTGTTGACCTGCAAAGTGTTAGTAGACATAAGACAACATCATTTCATAAGCATATTGAATCTCCTAATTCATTCTTCCTTGAGTATGATGGTCTGATAGGGTGCCCAAGAATCCCTAGGCCCAAGGGCAGTTTAGCCCCCTTGGCCCCATGTGGCCCTTTCCATCCATATGGGGTGGTGTACCTAGTATTCTACCTTCGTTCCCCTATACCAGAACCATCATTGTTCAATCATATTGAGAGGTTGTGGGTGCATCTATACAACAGGATGTCCTAGGTAGTCATTTCCTCTAAGCCCAAGAGCAGTTTACCCCCCTTGGCCCATGTGGCCCTTGCCATCCAGATGGGTGTTGTACTTAGAGGGTAACCCTCACGTTGTTTCCCCTTCAATAAGCCCTCAATCTTCCCTATCATGGCTAATTACCATAGTCAGGCAATGCAAATATGATTTCACAATGTAGTCACATATTCTATCTTCACATACAACTAAGTAAAATACTTATTATGCCATATTTAGAAATATATGATAACTCAGACTAATCATTATTAATAATCTCTGGACTTAGAATACTCTTCTTTGCATGAGTCCACATATCATAAATATATATAAAATAGCAAAATATACAATTGCACTAAATAATCATGATGAAGCTTATTAAGAGAGTAACAAATATCAATAACAAATTATGTATCCATTTACACTTGCAGACAATAACCATGATGGAGCATACTACAAAAATAATTAATATAAATCATAAAATACCAATATGCATATATAATTGCAGACCCAAATTATGTTAGAATCTACCATAGAAATAGCAAATATAAATTATAAACATACAATAACATATAATAATTATAATAATTATAATGTAACTTACCACAATTTGCTGCTCCCTTTTCATGATTAGATTTTTAGATAATATGATTCTCTGTGAAATTATATTATTTTCTCTACATATATAAACTTTAATTATTTCTTATTTTAAATGAAAGATACTTACCTTTATACGATCTATTGTAACCTTCCTATTCTCCCAGTCACGATGATATGATTTTCTACAAATATCCTTTTATAGATTCCTTTCTAAGTGTTTGATATATATAGTTGACCTGCTCTTTCTCTCTCCTATTCCATTTAATTTCTTCCCTGCTCCATATACCTTTTTAGATATGCCTATTTTATCTTTTAAATCTGTATATATTTTTTATGAATATATGGTTTCTTCCTTTTTTAAATTCACTCCTCTCCAATCCATCCTGCTACTATATTCAGAAATCCAGTTTCCTTCTATTTTTTTAAACTCTTGATGTTCCTCTCCTTATACCCCACGGTGGAGGGAAGAGACATAGCTATTCATCGTACTTGTCCCTTGGTAAGGGACACATTTCCCTTTGGGCTAGTCGTTTCCTTTTAAAAACCAATCGATCCCTTTTTAATCTTTAATTACTCCCCTCTTTATCATACACCTTTCGTATGTTAGATCACTGCCTCTACATGAATCGTTGCCTTTTCTTATAGCAAAATATAAATAAATAAATATATATATATATATATATATATATATAAAAGTGGCTATGCCACTGAACATTTTATTGATAAGAATATAGTTTACACCCCCTGGTTCAAAAGGAGCATACCGGTAGGAAAGAACCAGGGAAGAAAACCTCCGGTTATAGCTCCAAAAGAAAAAAGAAAAAAGATAGAGAAACTAGCCTAACACCACAACCAGACCCAGACAGAAGCCCCAAAAACAATAATATCATTTCACCCCCCAAAAGAGCCCCCCCACAGAATAAGATACTGTTTCTTGGTACCAGAAACCCAAAGAAAAACATATCTCTAGAACAGGAAAAACCACATAACATAGAAAGACAGTAGCAGTAGATGATCCAAAATCCAAAGAGAAATTGTCTTCTTTCTTCTTCAGAGGAAGTGTCACAATTGAAAACAACTCAAATAGTTTCCACCAAGGAAAAACCACATAGCAAAATAAAATTGCTGTTGTTGCTTATGCTAATATTCAATATGTTTCATTATTATTATTTATATATATATATTTTATTTCATATTTAATGTATTATATGTTTTATTTAATATATTTATTTTTATATTGGTTATATATATATATATATATTTGATGATTATAATTATAATATTACCTTATGCTAATTATAATTATAATAATATTAATTTGCTAATATTTATTTTTTATATATTTTTTAATATGAGTTTTTATTTTATTTTATTTATTTATTTATTTTCATTTTAATACTTAAAATTGGATGTTACAATTTCAAGGGACATGACATCCATCTTCCATTTGATTTGGGGTGAAGCCACAATAGTGGTTTACAATTCAAATGAGGAAGGAAAATTCACAAAAATGACCCCAAAGAAAAAAAAGTGATTTTGGGGGTTCGTACGAACTTGCTAGTTCGATTGAACCCATTAGGGGTTCATTCGAACAAGGGTTCGACCAACCCGTTTGAATTTTGACTGCCAAAAAAAAAATGCATAGCAAAGGGGTTTGAGCGAACCCCTTTGAATGGGTTCGACCGAACCCATAGAGGTTTGCTCGAACCCCTAGGGGTTTGTACAAACCCCCCTTATCCCTCATTCCCCCCTGAGACACAAAAGAAACCTAAATTTTGGCACCTCAGAGCTCAGGTTGAGGATGAAAATGGAGGAATCTTCACAAACCCAATTGGAATTGGGTAGTCCTTGGAACGAGCTATCCAACGAATATAATTTTAATATGTTTTTGTTTTATTATGTATTTGTTTTTTTAGTTTTACTAAACATAGGTTTTGCACCAAAAATGAAGGTCTTTGTTTTGCACATGTGGAAAAATAGTAGATTATAAAAAAAAAATTGAAAAATACGAGTGCACCAAATATTGAAGTCCTTGATCTAACAAAAAAAAAAAATTCAATATATACAAAAAAATTACACATTATATGGTTGCGCTATGTCTAGATTGTAATTGATTTGATTTTGAAACTTGATTAAGGAAAAAATATTAAATAAAAAACTATCTAACCAAGTGGAAGCACTAGATATTAGAGCTACAAATCTAAATTCGAAAGAATTAGAATTTTATCCTTCATGGAAAAAAATATATACATTATACAGTGTGACTTTTTTAAATGTTGTTTTATGAAAAAAGTCAATTTTCGTGGGAGATGGAAAAAGAAGTACAATCTAATTCCAATTTTTTTTAAAAACTATTTTTAGAATCTGCAGACAAAATGTGACAAGACTCTAGTTTGCATCATCTTCAAATTCCTCACGGTTTAGCCGCTATAGGTGCTCGAATGTGAAGATTTAGTTTAAAAAAATAAATTTAGTGTCCAGTTTGGCCAAAAATTGTAAACCACTATTGTGGGATCACCCTTTGGCTACAAAACATTTTATGTTGGCTTTGCCATCATAAGATAAGATTCACAAGTTGTGGCCAGACCCTCATTTGGATGATTTTCAGGTGGATGTGCAATTTCTCTTATTGCATGTAATGACATTGTGGACAAAAAGCCATTGCTTGCTTGTGGTGCCAAAATATCTTACTAAGAGCAACCACATCAGACTTTACTTTTTGTAGATAAAATAAAGTTTATAGAACGAGTATTTTTGCAGGAAGACATTTGTCAAGTCTTTTTAGGATAACTTGTGAAGTAGTTTCCCAGTTTCTCAATGTTTTGATGAGCTACCTTATCCTTCAATAGGGAAATGGGATTTGGTAATCATAGATCACCTTTTGGTGTAAACTTATGATTCAAAAGGGTAAAATTGGAAAGTAAGGGGTTCTAGTCAACTTAAAAAGAGTTTGAAGTTAGTTTTTAAGGGGAAAAAAGGTACCATTAATTTTACCCAATTTCATTGAGTTTTGAAAAGGATGTTCATTTTACAATTTTATAAGATCATGATCTGGATTGAATTCTTGTTGTTTAGCTCATTCTTCCTCATTGAATCTAAACAACTGTATTAGTGGTTTGCATGTTCGTTACTAGTTTGCTGAACAAACTAGATCCTTACCCTAGGGAAATCCTTTATAATGCCTAAAATGTCCATTATTATTCTATGAAAGCACCAATTGTAGCATTTTTTCTTAACTGCTTCTATAATTATCTTTAAATCTTGCTCTCTATAGATTTTAGTCCAATTTTTCTCCATTGTAATTGTTAGTTTTGCTAAGAAGGCTTTACATTTGGCTAGGTTATTGTTGTTCTTGGCATAGTCTTTGCTATAAGTAAGCATTGTTGAAATAGCATGATCTCTAGATAAACCCAGTCCATTTGCTTGGCATGGATTCACTTTGGCTGCCAAAAGAAAAATTAAGTTTGATCCTGCCCTCCATTGGTAGTTCATACTTTTTGATAGGTTCCAGAATCATTGAAACAACCCTACTTGTAGCGATGGCTTTCATAATTTTTTTCCAATGATGAGGTGCATACTTTTCCTTTTGGCTCATGTTCCAATCTTGAAGTGGTCAAGTTCTTAAGGCTCCAGGAACTAGGTTTTTAGTTTCTAGATTTTGACCTCTCTGAAAATTCTTTTTTTTTTTCGTTTTAACTAGATTTTCCAACAATGAGAGATAACCTTGTCTTTGATGGGTTAGTGGTGCAAAATTGTTAGGTTAGATAGAATCTAGTTATAAATAAATGTAAGGGGTTTGCATCTCTTTGAAACACCCCTTATTAGATAATAAATTTGTTATGTGGGTAGGTGTCAAGATTAGGTTACTGAGTGGTTTAGGAAGTTATTCTTGTTGGAATGAAATCATTAGCCCATGATTTTGATTGGTGGTGTTTTGGGGCTTCTAGCTTACCCCTCTCTTTTGTAATTATTTTTGAATAAAACCTCTTGTCTGTCAATCTTTTTGGGCCTGGTTTCCAACAAGTGTTAGCAAAGGCTCCCCTATCTAGTTTGTGTTAGAGGAAGCAATGAGAGATGGACCAATTAATTCTGCTAAAGGAAAAGGAAGTTTTGTTAGACTTACTTTCAGGGACTGCAACAACGGTGGTCATCTATAATACATGAAAGGCCTTCCTATGCTCTCAGTAAGCACATTTAACACAATGATTTACCCACCTTGGAAATCCACTCTAGATTAGAGAGATGCAAGTTCTAAGTCTACATCATCTGCAGTTGAGACATCAACTTATTTTTCTTCTCCAAGAGAACATATTAATAGTTTCTGAAGGTTGTCCCATGACTTGAGCTTTGATTATCAAGAACTTCTTGGAATGCCAATTGTAGACTCTTTCTTTGGTCTTACAGACTTTGTCCCAATGAAGAAGGTGAATTTTCTTCATTTTAGCTGCTCCACAACACATGAACTTCTAATTTTTTTAAAAGCTTTAACCTACTTTTGATGAAATTTTTTAATACATACATGATCTCTATTGGTGTGGCTTGAGAAGTGGATTTGATTAACTGAATTCTTTATGCTAATGAGAGCCAATTCCTTTTCCATCCCCCAAGCTTGGCTTGGATTGCTAGAAATTACCTACACAATCATTATCTAATTTTGGTTGTAAGAAGAGGTACTCTAAGATATGAGCTTGGAAATGACCGTACATTCCATTCTAACTAGTTTAGAAGTCCTGCATGTCATTGGGTTCATTGTTAAGTGATGCGAATATAATGAAAAAAATATTAAAGGCAACTAGTACTTGACCTTTTAAAGGAATGAAAAAACCATCTTTTATGTATCGTGGTTACATTTTATTTACATCCTTTCTTCCACGTTGTTGCCGCTTATTTTTTCCCATGTTCCAATATTTCTAGGATGATATAAAGGACTATCTCACTACAAAGGGAATTGACTAGGAAGAATCTAGAGATTTGATGGAGGTGGCTTCAAAGTGTGATGTTGTTTATCAGACTAGGATTCAACATGAACATTTTGGTGAGAGAAAAAATTTGTATAATGAGGCTTGAGGAAAGTATAGCATTGATAAGAATGTAATGAATGCATTACAGAAGCATGTTGTCATCATGCATCATCTTCCAAGGCTTGATGACGTGACTGATTTCACACACAAAAACACTTTAAAGGAATTGATTATGTCAGAAAGACAAAAAAGCCAGGATATCTTGTAAATTTCATGACCTCTAGTTGATAATTCATGTTAGATGTTCTACAAATGATCATTCTTTGTTTTTTTGTATTATACTAACAATTTTTTCCTCGCAGATAACTATTATGTTGATTCTAATCCAAGAGCAACATATTTTCACCAAGCAAAGAATGGAATTTATATTCAAATGACTCTATTAAAACTTTTGCTACTTGGGTGGTAATATAATTCAAATATTTTTTACCTAACCTTATGAATGTCACATACTACAACTTATTATCTATTGGTTGGCTTGGGATTGAAAGAGTCAATTAATGGCTTGGGGTTGTTCAGTATTTGTAATCAACATATCACAATGTCTTTAACTACTTATTATAGTTTTTGTTAAACCTTAAAGTATAGGATAATGGGATGTTAATTTTTGTAACATCAATTTTCATAAAGAGTATAGAGTTGGAATGAAAAATAAAGCTACCAATAATGAGAGAGCGATTTGGTTTTTTATACTGCACATATTGAATGGTTCTTTTCCCTTTTTGTTGAGTGTTGTCAAAAGTTGTACTGTAGCCTACTGAAGTGCTTAGCTATTTTAAAGGATAGGATGAAGATTTTATTTTGTGATCAAGTGAAATCCCCTTAGTCCAGATGATGCAAAACAAAGTGTAAAAATATAGGAAACAACACCTAACACCTTGAGATAAGCCTAGTTGAACTCAAAACAAAATAAAGATAAAAGAGAAGATTTTACCTTGTCTTGAATTGATCTTTGATTGGCCTTTGATGGTTGATAATGTGTGCTCCTTTTGATGGAAAGATATGATGAAAGTAGATTCAAAATTATCTATTGAAGATGAGGAATGCAATGAGAAAAGTGGGTAGTTGAATGCATGGATGCGAGTGCAAAGGATGAAGCTTGAATGTGAGCAACAACAGAGGTATCAAGAATGCAAGTGTTGGAGAGCTTGAGCTTGAGATGAGATAGGTTGAATGTGATAATGTGTTGTTGAATGAGAATGTGTTAGAGAATGAAAGAAAAATCTTTCATTTTATGGAGAAAATCCCTAGAAAGATGGACGGTTGAGATTTTGCCACCATGGGAAAGATGTAGGGCTGTGGTGAGTTGAGGACTCATAAGCCCTCACATATTTTCATGTGGTAGATGATGTGCTAGAAGGAAACATGAGGTGGAAGATGACATGTGATGGAAAGGTACTTGTAGGTACTTTGGAATAAGGATGATGTGACCTCTCAATGATCACATGAGGAAGAGGAGAATCTTGGATAAATAAAAGTGCATTTAAAATTCACATGATTGGGGATATCTCAAGGATAAGACAAGGTTCCCAAAAGGAGAGGTGATAAGTACCTTGGATAAGACAAGGTTCTTATAATAGAAGGTTTCTAACCCATGTGACTAATGTGACATTTTAATGATCACATGGGGAAGAGAAGATTCCTTGGAGGAATAAAAGTGAATTTTAAATTCACATGGGATGAAAAAAATGAATTAAAAATTCCTTGGGGGATGGGGAGAGTTGACCAAGGTACTGATTAGACTAGGTAATTAGTGGTTAGAAGATAGTTCTAGGGGTTAATGAAGATTAGAAGCCAACTGGAAAAATTTGGAGGATGTGACATCCTAATCAAGGATTAGGCATGTGCACATCCCTAATGATGAGATTAGGAGGTGGATTAGGATTAAGGAAAATGATGGAGGATGTGACATGGGAGGGATTAAATAAATGTATTATTTATTTAATTCTTTGAGGACAAGGGGGATAAAGGGGGAAGATATTTATTTAAATATTAACTAAACACCTTAGGGATTTAGAAGAATTAAGGATATTAATTAAATAATAGCAGTATTACTTAATTAATGCAAATAAAAGGACATTTAGATGAGAAGGGACAAATTTGGACAAATGTAAGTGTTCAAATTTAGGTGTCTACATTTTTCCCTTCTTTGAGATGGTGCTCCAAATTAGTATCATTTCAAAATAGATTAAAAGATAAGACCAAGAAGATGGTTAGATTGGAAAAGATGCCCTAGTCATTCAAAGGAGTGACAAGGAAGAAAAAAATGATGGGGGTGAAGATGAAAGTTAGGGATTGAGGATGCCCCCTTGAGAGGACATGCAGGTTTAAGAGAACACGGGTGTGCTCTCGAAATGGATGAGATGATGCAAGGGGAGATGAAGAAGAGGATGTAAAGTGATGGAATGATAAGTGATAGGAGACAAAGGTGATGTTTCCCCAGTTAAGCTACAAGCCCAAAATGGATTGATGATGGATGGAGTGTTGTCGATGAGGGAATGATATATCTTGAAACAACACAAAAGGATAGGAAGGATACATCCCAATGATGATGATGATGAAAGTGTTGTTGATGAGGGAAGGATATATCCCAAAACAACATGAGGATAAGGAAGGATACATCTTAATAATGATGATGAAAGTGTTGTTGATGAGGGAAGGATACATCCCAAAACAACACCAAGGATAGGGAAAGATACATCTTGAAGATGATGACGATGATGATGATTGGATCAAGGATTGTAGCAAGGTAGGGAACAAGACCAAGGATGTGAGTAGATGATTTGTGCTAGATTAAACGGATGAGGATTGGATTGATATGTGAGATGGATGAAAAGAATGAAAATGATGGAGGAAAAGATGCTTAGATGGGATAAATGCAATGCAATGGAAGTGATCATGAAATGTAATCCTAATGCAACTTACCATTTTCAGAGCACTGATTTTTGCTATAGCATAAGACACTAGTTCCCAAGGTATATGAAACCAAGGTGGATTAGTGTCTAACACATAAAATAAACACAACAAACAAGAAGGATATTCCAACACCCCAAAGGCACGGAGACCTTGGTCAGGCCAAGCATTGGAATAACCACAAGCATAAGAGGGTGCCTTAGCATAACACAAGACCGAAAGGATCTTGGTGGGTACAACATGGGACAACTAGGAAGACAAAAACAAATAAAAGATCAAGATATGCCCCTATGTTAGCCAGCCAAAGCACACCATGATATGATAGATCAAGGTGACCTTGACAAGGTATGATAGGGAGCTCAAATGATAAAAAAGGCCAAAAGTATCAAAAGATCATAATAAATTTCAAAATGTCCTTTTTGTTGATGGTGTTTTCTGCATAGCAACAACTCAAACAAAATATGAAATCTTATCTCTCTTGAAAGGTAAATCTCTATCAGCAATCCTCAAGAGATAACCCCAAGGTCTCTAATGTCAGATCTTGAAAATGCATAAACAACTCAGTGATAAATGTGAAAATGCTGGTAATCACAATGAGACCTTACAAATGAACAATGTTGGAAGTGTACTTTCATCAGATGCAACAATACGATGATGCTTTTAATCCTACAACTAACCCAAATTCAAAATAAACAATAAAAGAGATAAGGGTTAAGAGAGATTTCTAAGACTAAGACCTAAGATCAATCACAACAATGATGAATGTTGCAGATGGACAGATCCCCAATGAAACCAATCTCTGTTTGATCAAGGAGAATCCTACAACTCTATAGAAACGGTGCAATCTTCTAAGGAAACTGAAGATTTTCAGACTTTGAATGTTCATTCACATACCCAATAACTGGCGCAATGTAAACAAGCATCCACAGTTGAACTTAGCACAAAATAAGGCCCAGACTAACTTTACACAACAAATTACAATCAACAAATTGCTAAAAGTATGGACCAAAGATTGATCAACATCATTAGCATTTCATCATCATTGCAAAAGAACTGAAATCTAACATCTAACATTTGAGAATCAAGAAAAAGAAATCATGAACTATCAAATTGTAACACAAAGCTTGCCAAATCAACAATCCAATTGCATTAACTTCTCTAACATTACATAACAATTTCCAGTCTCCTTCCTCTCCTATAGCTACTATCTTGCATAATCTAACTCCTAACTTAGCCAATTCTGGCTTCTAATTAACTCTTCTAACCTAGTATCACCCCCTAAATCTGACCCCCTTTACAAATCAGAAGGCACTGGCCCTTTATAGAAAATTGCATTTTTAATCAATGGCCAGGATTTAGTTCATCCAATGGCTGAAATTGCACTTCTAGAAGCATCAAGCTGTTACATTTAATTTGGGAGTTCATGGTACATCATCATCCAGTTGCATAAAAGCAGTTACATCATGGAACAATGAGAAAACAATATTATGCCAACTTGTCATTAATGAAAATTCTGATTGGATGATGAAATCAGCTTCACATGTCTTCCAGAAACTCCTTCCAGCTGTAGAGAGTTTGGGCACGAATTCTCATGCAAGTTCCACTTTTAAAATTTCAATTGAACTCTTCCATATTTTCCTTTTGGCATGAATCCATATGCAAGTTCCCCTTTTAATATTTATTTAATCTTGAAAAAATGATATCATTATTAGTAGCTCATAATAAAAAATCCCAATCCAAATTAAACTTGAATAAAATTTTTGCCCTTTTAAAAAAACTTACATTTTTTAATGGGAACTTTTTCATTTTCATACTTTTTTCCATTTTGAAAGCTTTTATTTTTGAAATTTCTCTATCCATCTCAAGAATTTCATTTTCAAGAACATTTAAAAATTTCAAGGAAAAAATTCCATTTTGAAAAAAATGAATTTTGAAAAAAAATAAATCATTTTTGAAAAAATTTCCATTTTGGAAAAACAAATCCAATTTTTTCCACTTTTGGAAATTTTTGGGTTTTTAAGGAATTTCGGGATTTTCAGGGGGTCAAGGAATTTTCGGGAAAATCCTGAGGGAATGGATTTTCCCGGATTTCCTGCAGGGTCGAAATCCCCTAAACCTCATAACTTCTTTTCTAGAAGGAATTTTCAAAAAGTTCAAAAAGTAACCCTGCCTAATTTTTCGTCCTCTATCCACAGGTGTAAAAAAATTTACATATACCATTGAAAATTCACTTCAAAATCCCCATTTTCGAATTCCAAGACAGACAAATTTCCCCTAGAGCCTCAAAATATTGTCCTCATCAAACCCAGTCTAGAATTAATCCCAAAATAACCTCCCAAGAAGAGAAAATCCAAAATTTGACCAAGCCAAGGGGCACAGATGCAAAACAAAAAAGAGGGTCCCCGCCTCCGATGGGGCGTGTGTGCAAAAATTGCACAACACTTTTCCATAGGATCAAGAGGATGGATGGGGTTGATAAGGTCTATTAGAAAGTTCTACAAGTAACACACATGGATCCTAGTTTTATTTACCAATCACATCATTAATACGAATAAGAAAGTTGAGTTGTAATTGTAGACAAGGAAATCTCGTATGCACTAATTTCCACAATATCATCTCATGTTTTGATTAAGGGTAAAATATGGGTTTTGATGGGGCCCATAACCCATAACAAAGGTAAACAAGCTGCATTTAAAATACATCATAAACCAACAACCCCACATCAACCACTAAAGATAACTCATGACTACACACGCTACATCATACAAACAATTAAGGTCTTGAGACCCTTAAACAACTTGGTTTTAACTAGGACCAGAAACCCTTTGAGATAATCACAAATCCTACCAGGCATCAGGGAACCTGTTGCTCATAGAAGACACCCCTAAGCCAAGAAAGATAATTTGCATAATGGTGTAAGACACCATTAGTCCCCTAATCAAAAACAACATTAACCACCTAATTTTTCTAGGATAAAAAACCCATAAATTGCCTACATCAGCCAGGCATCAACAAACCAACCACTCTTGGAAGACACCAAAGAGCCAAGAGAGTTAACCATATTAATGGTTTAGAACACCAACCAAGATCCCAAATCAACCATGGACAACTCCAATAGTAACAACTCCTTCAAATCCCTCTGGGTATAGGAAACCAACTCCAAAACCATCTCAAAAGGAATGAGCTCCCCTCTATAGGAGAGGATGCTACAAGTAGCAAGACCACCACATCTAGAAATAACCAACACGCTCCACCTCCACCTCCATAGGAGATTTTCCCACCTCAATAAGAATAGTTGAAGGAGGTCCACCTCCATAGGACCAAAGGAGAAAGTGAACATAGTTGCTAAGCACACATTCGTAACATCCTTCATATACACTACACTAGAAATAAATTGTGTATAGGGAAAAGAATCACAAATACAGACCAATGGTCCACCATAACAATATACACATAAGAACTTATTTGGGTTTCTATGGACAAAAACCCAGCAACAAGCCAATCGCTCACCCACTTCCGAACCTTCACAAAAGGCCAACACAACTGAGCCAACAAGAACTCAACCAAAGAGAAGACCACAAACCTCAACATCAACCACCTAGGGAATAAGAGGAAAAACAACATCCTCAAAAAAAGAGGGCCAAAGACACTCAGTCTGAGAAAAAAAGGCCACAACAAAAAAGTAGCCAAGGAGATCAGGGGCATAGAGAGCACATCAGCAATAAGAACCATAGGCCAATAGACCAACAAAGGTAGAAACCTAGTCTTAGAGTGAACGAGAATGCCCAACCCCCCAGAAAAATAGGGGACCCCAAACAGGAAGAAAGTCAGAAGAAGAGCCAGCAATAGAGAACACCAAGCAACCCTAATGTTCTAGTTAGAGCTAGAGATAAGCCCAAAATCCCAACAAACAACCAGAGGGAAACACCACCACACCAACAAGGGGACAAAAAGAACCCAAAACACCCCAAGAGAAAAGGCACCTAGCAAGTAGTAGATAGAAACAAAGAGTAACCAGGAGGAAACTAGAAGCAGAGAAAACATACAAGAAAAGCCACCAAGCCTTCCTATTACGCTGAATAGGAATAGAGACAGACCCTTCTGCAACTAGAGAACCTTAGAGAAACCTAAGCTCACCCACTTCCAAGAGGGAAACCAAAGAAAAGAATGGGACACCGACATCCAGGCACCAACTCAAACTCTAGTACTTGGCCAACCAAGCACAGGAAACGCAATCAAAACGTGGCACTGCAACCACCCACACTAGCAACCTCATACAAGGCAAGGAGGGAGAGCACAAAAGGCCTCTCAACCACCCAAAAACCTCCAACAACCAAAACACCCTCTCCATCCTCAACGCTAACAGTGAAGAGTACCTGGCCCAAAGCACAGATCGCCAATAGAAGGAGAAGCTAGCGAGCAGCCACCCGCTAGCGTCCAACAATGACAACATCTACAATAGAGACTTTGTCGCCTACAACAGAAGGATTAGAAACCATCACACCAAGAGAACTCCCACCCATGTGCCACACTCCACTCCTAGATCCATGTACACCACTCCAGCACACCAACCCATGGACAAAGCCAAGCAAAGAGGAGTGATGCCCAAAGAATCCATCTAGGTCACCCTCATCCTCACTTCTACCATTTGCATCCTCTGCAGATTCAAAATTACTCCCTCCCACCTTTGCAATGTTCACCATCAAATAAATGCTAGTTTTCGATGTTAAATGAGGAAACTAGTTAATGTTGGGAATAGTTAAGTTGGGTGTTGATTTCTAAGTATTTGTCATCATCTCATGTTAACATTTAACACATTTACCATCTCTTAATCCATTAAATTAATTAATTTTATCCTAAGTCCAATATTTTATCACAATTAAATTCATTAGATAATATTTATGGTTTAATTAATTTAATTTCAATTTAAATCTAATTTATCCATAATTAAATTAATGTAAATCTTGAATTACATCTTAAGTAATTATCCAATAAAAAGTAGTTAACTACTTCGTCAATTTAATTGACTCACCAATCAAAATTGTTAACCAAATAATAAATATAGTTAACTCACCATCAGCAAGCCAATCAAGTTAGCTAATTCAAGGTCATAAATAAATAAATTAAATAAATAATTATCAGCTCACTAATCAAATGATTTGACTACCTAGATATCTACACCCATTTTTCAAATTGATTTCCACCTCTCTTCACATTCATCAATAGGTGAGAGGGGCCCATAGTGGATTGGGCTCCAATAGTGAGGATAGAAGTAGTCCTCAGTGGGCCCCATAGTGGAGCACCTTAATATCCAATTGCAAAACACTTTTTATCCATAAAGTACACAAATTGACAAATCATATGATGCCACATCGACACACCAATAAAACATGACTTAGTGCACCACTATTGGTCTCACTTTTTTATCCTTTTTGAATACCTCAATGAAAATCATACTGATGTGGCATCATATTTTATGATGTGACCCTAAAAATAAATTTTTTAAATAGGCGAGTTTCCAAATAAAATGCTATACAAAATTGGGACTGATTTGAAATTTCACATAGGAAATTGAGAAATGTGAAGTTAGGGTGCATGGGCTCCTCTCCTCTAGTGGATCCAATTCATGATCCAAGATTTAATCTCCACCATTCAATTTTTTTTATTTTTTATTTTACTTTTTAATTTGGAGCTCAATCCTTCATTTTCATCTATCCCATCTTTAGTTGAGCAAATAGATGTTGTAGCATTAAACAACAAACATTCAAACATTAAAACCAAGAGCATCTATCAGTTGGGATAAAAATAAATTTGTTCGTGGATGGAGATTGGAGAGAGAAGTAATGATTTTGGTTTCACACATGCAACTATTTCCTATTCTTCCCCTATCTAAAATTTTGCCTAAATATGCTTGCTAATCCATTGGTACAAAGGGAAGCTTTTAGCCTCTACTTGTAAATCTATGCAAATCCTTGTTAACATAGGAAAACACCATTTTTTTTCTTTATTCTAATCTACGGTTTTGGTGTTTCTATAATTACCATTGCTTTATACCAATTATTTCATACAAATTCAACAATCTAAACGAAAAAAATGTGTAACAAACTATGAACTACAACTATCATAACTTCAATATAATCCTCTAAAAATGTAACGGAGGTGTACTCCATTACATGTTCACGCTCCATCCTCAATTCTTGTTTTCCACGTTGTTTGAAAGCCAATCCAAGCCTTTGTATAAGAAAATTAAGGTTGTTAGTGATATGTGCAACATTCATAGCATTTGGAAGATCCTACATGTTTACAAACATAAGGAGCATTGCATCTTACAACTAGTCCTATAAAGCTCCTCCCTTGCATCAAATACATGGTATATCTATGACTCTACAAGGAGTGATACACCTACTTGTCTAGCTTAGGCTTGTTCATGTCCATTGTGTTCCTTTTAATGTTTAGATAAAACCTCCTCAAATTTACTTCATTTCCAACTCTTGCTTTAAATAACTTAAAGCTATCTAGAGTCAGAGTCTTTTCTCTAAGAAATGAAACCCATGTCATTCGAGTATAATCATTAATAAGAAACATAAAATACCTATCTCCATTCATACTTCCATTCCTAGTCAGACCACATAGATCAATGTGAACTAACTCCAACATTCTAGTAGTACAATGTTCCTTTCCCTTAAAGTTGCATCTAGTATTCTTCCCTAATTGACAACTCCTATGGATAGTATTAGTAGGTCTTGTGATTCTAGGAAATCCTCGAACAATCTCCTTTGAACTGATCCTGACCAAGTTATCAAAATTTACATGTCCCATTCTTCAGTGCCATAACTTACTTTCACTAATTTGAGATACCAAGTACTGACTGTCAACTCCCTTCAACTGATAGATGTTTCCATGAGTTCTTCTTGCAGTTGCAACCATATCTCCATTTCCCAATCCCTTTTTGATTTTACAGGTATTGTTCTGAAACAAAAGTTTAAATCCATTGTTGCACATCTGACCAACACTTAAAAGGTTATGCCTCAAACCCTTCACATAGTATAAATCATCAGTATTATGCACTCCATAAAAAATAATTGAACCTTTACCATAGATCTTAGCTCCTGAATCATCATCAAACATAACCAAGCCACCATCATTTTTCTCAAGTTTAGTGAACTTACTCTTATCTCCAGTCATGCAATTTGAACATCCACTATCAATTACTCAATAGTCTTCATCCTATCTTGCATGGAAAATAGTAACCAAATTACCTTCCATCAAATTCTTCTTATCCTCCAGAGCCTTCTTACTTACACATTTTCCAGGGTTAGTGGATATAGATTTATTTTCCAAAGCTAAGAATAAGCATTCACAATCATCAACCTCATTGTCAAATTCATCATCAGAAATACCTGCCTCTTCCTTAACATAGTACAACTTCTTATACTTCTTATCCTTTCTATCTTTACCCCTATAAACCTTGTTCTTTTTATGTGTAGCCCTATTTAGACATCTTGAATCATAATGACCAATGTTACCACAACTGAAACATTTAAAGGGTAACACACCTTTATATTTTCTAGTACCTTTCTTTAGCTTCTCGGTGAAGTTTGCTTCCAACTCTTCATCATCACTATCTGGTTCTTCAGTCTTCATCACCTTAAATGTATTTTCTATCTTCTCCTCTACCTTTTCATCTTTCTGGAACTTCCCTATCTTGAATGCTTGTAAGCTGCCAAAAAAATATTCTACTGTGTACTTCTTAGGATCATACATTTCTTCAATAATAGATATCTTGTCGCTGTAACATTCCTATAGGGTGATTAGAACTTTCTCAATTATATCTTCATATTCTAGTCTTCCTCCTTGATTTCTAAATTCATTTAATTCTAGTTCAACTCTCTGAAAGAAACTTATAAATTCTTCACCTTCTTCCATCTTCAGATTCACAAATCTATGCTTCGCTACCAGTATCTTTGTCAATTTCACCTTTTCATTTCCTTCATTCATTTCTTCCAACTTCTTCTAGACTTCAAATGTAGTATCCAAAGAAGAAATATTAGCTCGCTCATTTTTAGATAAACCACTGCAAATCACATACTTCGCCTTCTCATTTTCTTCAAAAGAAGATATCTCATCTATAGAATTAACACCACCAAACAGACGTGTATACTTTGACTCTATAACCTTCTAGGTCTTCAAACCAAGAGAGATAATATATCCTTTCATCTATCCCTTCCAGTCATTGTAATTAGTTCCATCAAACATAGGGATCGCCAACTTGTGTGCCATCATATCTTCCTTAAGTTGTTAAGGTCTACACAAGAAACCACATCTCTGATACCAATTGTTAAATAGGTGTGGGACAACTGAGAGGGGTCAAACTTAAAACTTTATCACTTATCAATTCCTTAACCACACTGTTATGTTATTAAGTATGAGCATGAAACACTGTGCTATAGAAAAATGGCCCCTTGTCATTTTCATGGCCTTTTAGGTCTTGTTTCATGGTGTTGGAACTATGTTGCTTTGATTTTATGTTGTAACATGGCTTGAACATGGTTATTTAGGTACTAAAACTCAAAGAGCGATGTCTTGTGAAGGTGTTGTGAAGTGTTGTAAGATATTTCTACATTCTTCTAGACTCTATTTATTATAATTTACCTAAAAACTAGCTTTCCACTCATCAACAAGCCTTATTTTGAAGTGTTGTAAAGACTTGTAACACGTGTTCATGCTTTTCTAGGCATATATTCACTATTTATACCCTTCTCATGCTTTATTTTGTCTCATTATACCCTCATATGACTTAATTAAGTGTATTTTTTAATGTTATCCCTACAAATAACATTAAATACAACATTTTTCCCAACACATGTTTTTAGGTCCTAGGTGGGACCCATTCACCATGGGTGGAAAATGAGTCCCCCTTGGCCCAAAATTCAAAATATTTCAAATTTCCTTTTAGGATTTTATTCAAAATCACTTGATTTCAGCTTGTGATGAGGTATGAATGGATAGTAAGGCACAAGAATTGTATAAATATGTGATTTTCCCCTCATTTTAAATCTCCTACAATCTCCTCACTCATTTAAGCATTCAACTCTACATTTCAAGCATTCAAGCATTCTACATCATCAATTCAAGCACTTTGAGGTAGCCATTGACATTACTTTAGACTTGCATTATTGAGAGTTAGGTGAGTTGATAGCATTGGTATGTTATTAGTTTATCTTTCTCTTTCATTTCATTATCTTTTCAAGGGTTTAATTGCCAAAAGTGGGGTTTGACCAAGGAAAACCCCTATTCACTAACCCCTAATAATTTTTCTCCTTTCTTTTGTTTGTTTATAGCCCTTTTTTTGCAAATTTGATATGTTGTTAGGTGTTGAAGAGTGATTTTCAAGTCAGCTAGGTGCTTCAAGTCAACTTGAGTCAAAATCAAGCTTGGAGAGAGTTATTTGTCCATTTTCTACAAATTTGACTTCAACAACCCGACAAGTAAACATTTCCAAATTTAGTGATTTAGGGGAGGACTGATTTTCCACCTCTAGCAAATGAGTCCCACCTTAGGACTAGAAACTTGAGTTTTGTTAGATTTTAGATCTCGACAGACAAAAACTAGCTCTCGACAGTTTTTCACTAGTAGGTAGGCTGATTCACCACCCTGGGCAAATGAGTCCCACTGTAAAAAATTAGTGAATTTCACCAGCATCCAGAAAACTCCAAAATCACACATTTCATCCAAGTGCTCTCATATTTATCATTGTGCCTTTTATTCTACATAATTTCTTCATTTACTTCATTGTTTACATATCACAATGCATTTTCAAACATAGTTGTAATTGCACTTAAATTGCATTCATTTTAAGTTAACTTCATTTACATCATATCACATCACACACAACTTAGTTTGACAGATACATTGGCGTTTTTGGACCCAATCTCTCTCGTTTTAGGTGAAAAACCCTAAAAGTGCAAGAGTAGCATTCAGGTCCTAAAAATCTATGTTTTAAACACTAATAACAGAAAGTAAACCAACACAATGAACACCAAATTTTTATGTGGAAAACCAATAAGGGAAAAACCATGGTGAGGGTTAACTCATAATATAAAGATTATAAAAATGAATACAAAGGCTCATTTCCAAGGGCTCACTGTGTAGAAGAGGACTCACTATCCAAATACAAAGGCTCACTACCTACAAAGGACTCATTGTCCAATAGGGAGGCTCACTACCTATAGATAGAAAAGGGAACAAAAGATCCATCACTGCATTTAACACACCTTCACAACCTGGAAAGATGAATTGTAGAAACCTTCAACTCGCTGCCTTTAGGAATCTGACATAATGAAAATTGTTGTCACAACTCACTCACACACACACTTCTGCTCTTGTGATTGTGGCTCACTTTTGTTAGTTTGCATCACATTGTCATACAACTCCTTACAATTCAACATGCTTTTATATCATTCTCAACCTTAGAAGCATTTACCAAGGTTGGCCACAAACAACCCATTTCATAAATTCAAATTAGGTTGGCAACTCAAAATTTATGCAATGGAAAGGAATAATAGTGGACCAATAAAAAATATTTTTCAAGATCAAAAATAATATTCTCGAATGAACCACACACTTCCTTAATTAATTTTTTATTCTTCGAATGAAGCGTAAACACCAGGTCGACCAAACCTAATGAAAACACAAATGAACAATGGTGCACACACTTCCAAACACGAAGATGACATGTGAACACCTCAACACGCTTCAATATTCACGAGGCTTCAACTTAGACTTCTTCAGATATGTCTGCAGAAAAACAATATATTCCATATACTGAATACCTTTCACCAAATCATTTAAACTATGCAAAGTTGCACTGGAATATAGAAACATGACTTACAGATTTCTGAACTTCAACCTTCTTTTTCCAAACACAGAGAATACCATTATAAGACAAATTCCAGATCCACAAGATCTAAAATAAACTAGTGGAGGACTAGGGAGCAAAAAAAAAATTCCTAGTCCACAGAAGATCAACTCTACCAATAGAGAACACATACCGGTAGACACAAATTTCACATACAATCTCATTAGAATCTAAAACTCAAAATATATCACCATCAAATCACCATTAGTAAATCTCTAGAACTGCATAGGCATAGGATCAACACAGGAGAAACACAGAGCACATACCAAAGCACAATCTAAAGAAATTCATCACACTAACTTCTCTTCTTTATTAATTTTCTCAAAAGCACTTGGAAACTCATCAACACAACTCATCTGCAACCAAATAAGATAGCTACATGTACTGAAACTATCTCAATAACATCTCAACTATACATGTACAATCTACAACATACTAAACAGTGTTGACATCAATGACAACATCAATGGCCACACCACCAAACTAGCCCATACTTGCAACAAAGGCCTATGAAACAAATGGTAAAGCAAGGTTTGTTCTTTTGAGTAGTCTTGCAAATTCTGAATTAATGAAAGTTATGGATTTGAAAACTGCTAAAGAAATTTGGGATAAGTTAGAAAGTATTTATGAAGGAGATGCTAATGTTAAAAAAGTTAAGATGTAGAATCTAAAGATACAATTTGAAAACTTGTGAATGTCTAATGATGAAAATATTACGAGCTACATGTACAGAGTTGATGAAATTGTTAGTGAAATTAGAGGTTTTGGAGGAAAAGTCAAAGAACCAAAAGTGGTAAAGAAGATTCTCAAAACTCTTCCTAAATCTTATGGTCAAAAAGTTTTTGTTATTGAGCAAATTATAAATTTTGATACTTACACTAGAGATCATTTGCATAGTAGACTAACTACATTTGAAATGAGAGAATTTGATACAAATAATATGGTGCAAAATTGAGACTTCTTTCAAGGATGGAAAATCAGAAAAGGTTGAACATTTAAATGAAGATGATCTTGATGACGTGGAAGGTAACTTTTTGAGGAGAATGAAAAAGGGCATCGATAAGTATAAAGGTAAATTACCTTTCAAATGTTTCAATTATGGAAAGATAGGTCACTATGCTTCAAGATGTCCAAACAAAGCTATGAGAAATGAGAACAAAAAGAACAAAGGTAAGATGATCAAGAAAATCTATTATGTTAGAGAAGATGCAAGTATTTCTAATGATGAATTTGATTACTAGGATGATAATGCTAATGAGTTCTTGTTCATGGCTTTAAAAGGTGAATCTATTTTTGTTAATGTTGAAAGATGTGTGAAGGAGAGTGTTTTGGAGATAAGGAAAAAAGATAAAATTGAAGGTACATTGGTATCTGCTTTTCATGCTAGACAAGATAAGAAATTTTGGATCATTGGCAGTGGATGCTCAAATCATATGATTGGAGACAAGAGTAAGTATGTTAAACTTGAAAAATACGATGAAGGACTTGATATATTTGGAGACGATTTGGGAGCTAAGATTTGTGGAACAAGTTTAATCATTTTTTATGGAAATCATAATACTGAAGATGTTTACTATGTTAAAGGTTTAAGGAATAATATTTTGAGTGTTGGAAAAATGTGTAGCAAAGGATACAATCTTATATTTTAGGATAATGGATGTGAGATCAGAAAAGGATCTGGAATTGTAATTGCTACTAGAAAAAGGATAGATAGAAATGTTTATTAGCTCAAGGGTGTTGATGGTCACTGCTTTATGACTCATATTAGTGAAAGATAGTTATGGAATAGGAGGATGTGTCACATCAACTTTGATAATCTAGTGAAAACTAGTTCATTTGAGGTTGTGAGAGATTTTCCTAGGATTACAAAGCCTATCAATGCTATTTGTATAGAGTGTTAGGTTGGAAAGCAAACAAGGAGAATCTTCAAAGGAAAAGAAAAATATTTTATCAAATTACTAGAATTGGTGCACACATACTTATGTGGTCCTACAAGAGTGAGAAGTCTTCAAGGTGATAGGTATTTTATGCTCTTTATTGATGATTATTCTAGAATGACATGGGTTACTTTTCTTAGAGAAAAATATGAAGCCCTAGATAGAATCAAATAATTTAAAGTTATGGTTGAGAATGAGATGGATATGAAGATCAAATGTTTGAGGTCCGAAAAAGGTGGAGGGTTTATCTCCAATGAGTTTAACATATTTTATGAGAATCATGGCATAAAAAGGAACTTTTATATCCTTAGGACTCCTTAGAAAAATGGAGTGGTTGAGAGGAAAAACATGATTGTTCAAGAAGCTGAAAGGACTATGATGAAGGAAGCTAATCTACTGGAAGTCTACTAGAGAGAAGCAATACATACTACTGTTTACATATTTAATATAGTTTAAACAAAAGGAAACAACACAAAGAATCCCTATGAGTTGTGGTATGGAAGGATCCCTAATGTCATGTACTATAGAATATTTGGAAGAAAATGTTATATTAGAAGAGAAGATGAAAACTTATGAAATTTTGATGCAAGGTCCGATGAAGCTATCTTCCTTGGATATTCTACTAAAAGAAAAGCTTAGATATGCTACAATAAAAGGATGAGAAATATTTTTGAGTACAATTGTCAAAGTTGATGAAGATTTGCATAATTCAGTAGTAATAGATGGATATGAGTCAAATGAACTTTCTTGTAGTGAAGAAGAAAAAAGAGCTAAGGAACAAGAAGTGCAAAATGAAGAGAAAGAAGCTCTAGAAAAAACCCCTAGAACCCCTAAATATGTATAGAGGAATAATTTAGAACAAAAAAATATTGGAGATAAGAGTAAAGGTGTATTGACAAGGAGAAGAGTTGTTGAAGAAGACGTAAATATGTGCTTACTTTCTAAATTTGAACCTAAGATAGTGAGTGAAGCATGCAAAGATGAACATTGGATGAAGGCTATGGAAGAAGAACTTATGCAGATTAAGAAGAACCCGACTTTGCAACTTGTACCAATACCTACAAACAAAAAAATAATTGGAACTAAATGGGTATTCAGAAACAAACTGAATGAGAATGGAGAAGTGGTAAGAAACAAGGCAAGACTTGTGTATAAAGGTTACTCACAATTAGAAGGAATAGACTTTGAGGAGACACTTGCTTCCTTAGCTAGAATGGAAGAAATTAAAATGTTTTTAACTTTTTCAACACACAAGGACTTTGAAGTTTATCAGATGGATGTGAATTCCACTTTTTCAATGGAGAGTTGGAAGAAAAAGTCTACGTGGAACAACCAAAGTATTTCAGTTATTAGACAAATCAGAATTGAAGAAGACATTGTATGGATTAAAGCAAGCTCCAAAAGCTTGGTATGCAAGGTTGGATAGGTATTTGTTAAAAAAAAGGATTCAATAAGGGTACCAAAGATAGTAATATCTATTTCAAAGTTGTAAAAGATCAAATCTTGATAGTGGTTGTGTATGTTGATGACATAATTTTGGAGGCAATGGGCTATGTATAAGAAATTTATAGAAGATATGTAGAAAGAATTTGATATTTCAATTTTTAGGGAGATGAATTTCTTCCTTGGGTTACAAATCAATCAAATAGATAAAGGAATTTTCATTTCACAATCAAATTACGTTAAAGAGATGTTGAAGAATTTTGGAATGGAAGACTCTAAACTGGTATGTATTCTTATGGCTACTAGTTACAAGATGAGAAAGAATGATGAATCTCCTAAGGCTAATAAGAGAAAGTACAGATCTATGATTGGTGGATTGCTATATCCAACTACTACTTTACTAGATATCATGCATGTAGTTTGTCTTGTGGATAGACTTCAAGAAGATCCTAGAGAGTCACATGTTGCAGTAGTGAAGAGGATATTCAAATATTTGAAAGGAATTTTGGATCATGGCTTGTGGTATCCAAAGGATATTTATTTTACCTTGAGTGCTTACATAGATGTATATTGGGTTGATTGTGTTGATGATAGAAAAAGTACAAGTGGTGGTGCAATCTTTTTGGGACCATCATGTTGTGGTAGCAACACTTCACCCAAAAGGCTATGATGGTACCTAAACATCTAGATAAAGCCATCTTAGTCATTAATGTGTATCATGTAAACATCAAAGGATTATACAACAATGCTTTAATCCTAAAAACTAACTACTTTAAATAGGAAATTATTAGCATGCTATGAAAATCACATCTACATTGACTATCTCAAACATACAAGGACCTATGAAGAAACTTTGAGAATTAAGCTATCAATGACATCAAATTAGAAAAAAAATAGTAAAGATAAATAATTCATCCAATGGTGATAACCATTTTCTTGGAACCTTGGATAAGTACTGTTAGCTCTCAAAAACATAGGTAAAGATACCTCAAGAGGTTGCCAATATCTTGATAAATTTTAGGGTAACAAACAAGGTCAAGAGAACTCAACCTTCTACTCTTCAGGTGCTGCCAAACCTGGGTGGGTGAACCTTTTCTGAATGAAGTAGACTTGACTTATGGTTATCCTTCTTGGAATGATTTTTTCACAATGGCAGACAAAAGTGGACAAATGAAACCAAGTGCAATAGCAATCTTCTAATCTAAATCCTACTATGCTCAATTAACAGATGTAAAGGAAATAGATGAATCTGAATGATGAAATCACAGAGACCAGTGCCTTATTGGGTATGCGGAGTCAAATGAAATCAATATGAGCAACACTCTCTGGAGAAAAATCAAATTATCTGGCATACATTCTGTTTACAACTTGTATAAACATGCAATATTGTAACTATTAAGCTCTACTTTAATAATCTAGACGAATCTCTCTGATTACTGTGATTAATTAAAAGGATTTAATCTTTGCTTGAAAGAACCAATTGATTAATCACAAAAATACAACAAATGTGCATTGATAAACTGAACATAAACTTGTTATGTCAATTTAAACAACCAGAAAACATCAATCTTGGAGACAACTTAGCAGTATTTTTCATTGAATTCAATAGAAAATTGACACTAGAAAAATGTAGCAACATCAAATGATTTTCATAAATACCTCCATTTTGAAAACATGCATCATAGTCTCTAATCTGAGAAGTTTATTCTATTGTATTTACTTGCTGTGTATTGAATATCTAAATAACTGATAGCTCTTTTTACAATTACAAAATTCCTATTTATACACCAGCATTAGAAAAATAAATCATATTGAGATCCCATGTCGGCCTTCCACAAAATTCAGATTCAAAACATGTCGGCCATAGTGTTTGAATTTCTGTTAATCGTTATTGGAACAGTCACCAAGATATTTTGTTAGTTATGTCGAAGGAAATTCAATCGCTAGTCATTCCCCGTGTTTTATTCGCTTTCGCTGTGACATATCTGAGTTGGGGAGATATCCTGTAGATCACTTTATGTTTCCCCGAGAGTTCCTTTACCTTTCATGTGTCACTATGACATTATGATATCGGGGAGACGTCTTAGAGCATATTATGTTTCAATGAAAGCCCCTGAGTTCACCACAGATTTCCAAGATAATATCAATCTCACATCGATGGAAAGCTTTTGTTCTATCGGCGAGACCCATTGTACTTGCCAAGACCTTATTCCGATATTGCTAACTCATACCGATATGTATCTTCCTACCACCAGTCAATGAGACAATGTAAATTCGCTAAGAGATAATGCCAAAAACATTAACTCTTACTAATGTATCTCCGTACATGTCGGTCGATGAGACAAAGTGTAATCGATAAGACCTTATTCTGACGGTATAACTTATACTAATAGGAACCTTTTCTGTCGCTGAAATAATGTGAATATCCTACCGATAGTTGCCAGTAGATGAAAACCAATTGCCATGACATCAGAAATGTCTTGTTGATAGGAAACATAGACGTTTATTAGAAAAAATAGATCGAGGAGACCTTGGCCATCTCATGCCGATGTATATCCATAGGTAAATTCCGATCATAGTGACAATGAAGAAGTCATGCCGATGAACCTACAACAAACATATGTTAACACAAAAGCATCATGGGTCAAGGAGACCTAGATAGACATTTGCCGATATGGTCCACAATGTGAAAATGCATGACCCAATGGAAACTATGGGACCATATGGAAAAATATGGGTGAAATATGCACACGGTAGGACCAATATAGAAATTTATGAGTAAATCAACATGTAAAAACACTAGATTTTTATAGTTCCAATAGTGGCTCCGTCTGGGGATGAATGATAGTGAGATCATTGCAAGGATCTAGAGCTTTGGGTGAGCAGATCAGACATAGAATGATGAACCAGTGAGCAGAATGGAAATGGATATGCAGTATGATGGAATGAAATGGAAAATGAATGTAAAAATGGAGGTGAACTAGAATCATAAACTATTGTGCATGGAAAACAATTTTAAAGAGGATGAGCAAGAGTTGTCCATGCACTGGAAACCCTTAGTCCTCTGTGTTGCTTCAAGAGAAAAACTACTTCAAGAATTTCCCATGAACAGGCAATTCTTGATCTTCACCAGCCATATTCTGTAGATAGTATGAATCTTCACCTTTCTTTCCAACAACAACAAAAGGTCCCAACCACAAAGCTTCAAATTTACCATGTTTACCTTTCTCTTGACACCTTGTGTTCCACATCAACACCAAATCATTTTCTTCAAATTTTCTATCCTTTGCCTCTTGTCAAATAGATACTTCATCTGTGTTTGTAACTCCACGTTTTGATTTTTGGAAACTCTCCTAATTTCATCAATTTCAGCTAGTTGCTCCATTCTTTCCTCCATAAGTTCAAGAACATCCAAATCCTCTTGAAGGACAAACCTGTAGACAAGAAACAAATTCTGCAAAGGCATCCTGGCTTGTGCTCCATACACCAGTTCAAATGGGGATTTTTCAATTGCCTTTTTAATAGTAATCCTGTCAGTACACACAGCCAGTTTTAATTTTGAATCCCAAGCTTTCTTGTTCTATCCTAACATCCTCCTTATAATCTTCAAAAGACTCTTATTGCTAGACTCTGCTTGACCATTAGCTTGTGGATGGTAAGGAGTTGCATAAGAAATAGTAATGCCATATGTGTCACAAAAACCTTTGAATTCATTTGACCTAAAACACATCCCATTGTCTATGATTAACCTTAGTGGTGCACCAAATCAGGTGATAATGTTGTCCATCAAGAAATTTTTCACCACTTTGCTTGTAGCCTATTTAGTTGGGATTGCCTCCACCCACTTGGTAAAATAATCAGTGGCAACCAGTATCCACTTGTATCTCCCACTTGATTTTTCTTGTATTTCTCCAATGAAATCAATTCCCCATTGATGAAAAGGGGCATCACCCTACAAGGGTTGAAGTGGAAAAGCTCCTTGATACTTTAGTTTTCTAGAGAACTTCTGGCAGGCCTCACATTTTCTTACATGTGTGAAAGAATCATTGAAAACCTTTGGCCAATAATATCCTACCTTGAGAATTTTATCTACAGTTTTCTTTGCTAAATAATGTCCTCCACAAACTCCTTCATGCATTTCACTCAGAACATGCTTGGCCTGAGACTCATCCAAACACAACAGTATACCATCCCTATTCTTCCAAAACAAATCTCCATCCATAAAAAAATATTTAGATGCCTGCAACTTCAAAGTTCCCTTTTGGTTGTCACTCAATCCCTCTGGACACTTCATGTACTTAAGGTAATGCATGATATTAGTATACCAAGGAGTGTGCTCAATACTTGCAACTGTAGTCCCTTCATCTAAATTACAAACCTGATTAGCTTCAATATTTGATTCTGCCATCAACCTAGCCAAACCTTGACCTCTCACTAGCTTAGTAATCTGTATTTCCATATCAAACTCTTGGATTTTGTTAATCCACCTGCATCTCTTCCCTGTTACTTTAGATTGTGTTATAATATCTTTGACAGTTGCATGGGGGACGTAAACAATCACCTTTTCTCCAACAAGATATGGCCTCAAAGCCTTTGTAGCTTTCACTAATGCAAAAGCATGTTTTTCTATTATATCATACTTCAATTCAGACCCTTGTAATGACTTATTGAAGAAAGACACAGGTTGTTCATAACCATCCTCATTAATTTGTCCAAAGAATGACTGTATAGCCTTAACAGTTTTTGGAACAAGAATCTTATCAATAGCTTCAACCCTCTCAGGATCTATCTAATTCCATCTTTTGAAACAATATGTCCTACGAGCTTACCTTTTGTGACTACAAAATGACATTTCTTAGGATTTAAGCTAATACCATATTCCAAAGCTTTTATAAATACCTTTTCTAGATGTTGCACATGATCTTCAGCCTTCTTCGAATAAGCAGTCAGGTCATCCTGGTACACCACCATGATAGCATTGATTAAATCTGCAAATTCCACATCCATAGCTCTTTGGAAAGTAGCTCCTGCATTAGTGAACCAAATGGAATTCTTATATATACATACGTTCCCCAAGGAGTTGTGAATGTTGTCTTATATTGCTCAGATTCTTTGACATTGACCTGGTTGTATCCTGAAAACCCATCCATCATGGACAACAGTTCACACCCTGTTACCTTATGCAATATAGCCTCCATATTGGGTAGAGGATAATTGTCCTTGAGAGAAGCCATATTCAAATTCTTGAAGTCCACACATAATCGAATGTCTCCATTTTTCTTCCTCATAGGGACCAAATTTGAGACCCGCGTTGAGTGCCTAATTGGTTTGATGATTCCCCCATCTCTGAGCTTTGTCAACTCTTCTTGCATTTTAGGCTCCAATGTTGGATTTATGGGTCTTTGATTTTTTCTGAATGGCTTAGCATCTAGCTTTAATGGTATTTCATGCTGAAAAAAATCTTCCCTATATGCCTTTAGATCTTCATAAGACCAAACAAATAAGTGTTTGTACTTTCTTAGCAACTCTATCAACATTCTTCTAATTGTAGGGCTTATCTTCTTTCCTATGTACACTTTTCTTGGTGCTATCTCAGTCCCCAAGTTAACTTCTTCAATATCTTCTCTTCTAACTAGTGTTTGTTTCATGAGGGACCGATCATTTCTATCATACAGCCTCTCTAATGCCACCAAGCCCTTAGGAAACGTATTTGTTTTGAGTTGTAAGATCTCTTTTCCAAACACTATTTGCTTACCATCCACTTCCTCAACAAAAGCATTGAAGTCAATTTCCTGGGCTTCATATTGATCTATACAATTGAGGAATTTCAAAAGGTTAGTATCATCATTGAAAACCTTCCAACTATAAATATTATCTGGAACAACAGGTCTTTTCTTGAACTCAATCTGTGATACCCAAGCCAATGTGATATCATCTCTTTTTAGTGCCACATTTTCTAAAAAATCAGCCATTATGTTCTTTGATCTGTCAATCCACTGAATTGAAAATGCATCAAACAAATCAATTGTGTCCCATACAACATTCCTATATTGTTTCAATCTTTTGTGCTTTGCTACATACTTTGACTTAATTTGTGAAACAACCAGCTCAGAATCTCCTAAAACAGCCAGCAGCTTGATTTTATGTTTCACAGCTATGTTCAAACCTGTCAACAAGGCTTCATACTCCGCCACATTGTTTGTACATTCAAATGCTAACAGAAATGAATATTTAAATGTAATACCTTCATGTGAAACAAAAACAATCCCAATGCCATTATCTTCTTGGCTGCATGCTCCATCAAAATACATCTTCCACACTTCATTGTAGCTTTGTGCCACATGCTTTTCAATTGGATCACTATTAGTTAATTTTAGCTAGGTTGATTCAATCTTAAAACTTACAAGATCAACATCACAGAAAAAATTGATCTGATCTTGAGGTACACAATCAACAAGCTGGTTCATTCTTGGCTCCCTATACAATTTCACTTTTTGACCATTCACTGGAATAGTAGCATAAGATAAATCAAACTGGACATTTCCTCCAACTGCTACTGTCCATTGTCTTGATAGAAGCATCCCAAATTGAGGAGTATCAATCACTATTATATCTATATTATAAGCCACCTATGGATAAGTAGCCAGTTTGACTTCAACACTTCTCATAGTTCCTACCACAGGTACAGGTCTTTTATCCATTGCATAGCACTTCCCTTCACATGTATCAACCCACATGCCAAGCTGCTTCATAACTCCTACTGGCATGATATTTATAGCAGCATTAGAGTATATCATGCAATTTCTTAGCAGTTTGTTATTTATGAGTAATGTGGTGAAAAAAGGATCAACTTGAGGGGGAGTTGCTAATACATCACTCAAGTAGACTTCTGGGATATTTACTTTCTCTTGCCTATTGACTGCTTTAATAACTACTCTATTTTCAGAATTCACATGTTTTTCATTTTCATTTGTTATCAATTGAACAACACTATCTATGTACTCCTTAATTTTCATCATTTCAAGTAGTGGAACATACATTTTTACCTAAGATAACGCCTAAGTGAAGTAAAAAGAAGAGCCTTCCACTTTAACAATTTTCTTCTATTCTGGCATTTCTCCTTTGTTTTCTTCTTTTTCTCTTTTACTAGGCTGGTCAGGATTTTGTATCTCTTTGTGTAATTCCTTCACTTCCTCCTTTTGGACAGGCTTCTATTCACTCTTATCAGGTTGTCTATTTTTTGATTTTTTCATAAAAATTCCCCTAGGGAAACCTTCCTTCTCATTTACTGTTCTATTTCTCAACCAGTATTTACTCCTTGCTTCCTCAATTGTAGCAATAGTTAGTCTCTCTATTTCATCTTTGGTGAGTCTCCTCATACTGCACTGAGCAGGCACCTCAACTGAATGTGGCTCTGTATAATCTTCTTCAGAATCAGAAAGGACCTATTGTTTAGCCATATGGACATTGTATTTCTGATTTGAAACATCATACTCGTAACCTTCATCTTCTGAAGATGAGTACCTCTCCTAAACATGATGAAAGGTATTTGAAGTCAAATACACTATGTGATCTTCTCCATTATTTTCCATCAACATTCCCTCTTCTTTCATCCTTTGAGCTACAACACAATAGTCTGGGGAATGTGGCTTATCACAAGCTTCACAAAAGTAATTGTCACTTACCATATAGGTTCCCTTCTTGCTCAATGGATCAGGAGTCTCTTTGTTTCTTGGCCTAGCTGTTATAGGTTTTCCATCCTTCCAGTCTATATTATATGGCATGTCATGCAACCTCGGCCTTTCATTTTTGTATGTGCTTTTCTGTTTGTACTGATAATTGTTGCTTTGCTAAGGAGCCCTAGGGTTATCTCTTTTATTGATTATACTTGTAGCTTTCCTGCTGTTTTCAATTGTCAGTGCTATCTTTTGAGCTTTAGCCAGATCTCTTAGGGACCTATTTCTCAGTTCACACCCTATTTTAGGATCAAATGCATTTAAATAAACACTCAATGCTATAGAATCTGGCAACCTCGATCCAGAAGGTACTTTAGTCTGCAACTTGTTGAATCTCCAATTGAAATCACAAATTGAATCATTTTGATTTTTCTGAATTCACATCAATTCATGAAGAGCTACACCTAGTGCATTTAGATTCCCATATTGCTCTAGGAATATATCCTAGAATATTTGGAGAGAATTAATTAAGAGTGCTGGCAAGCTGTTGAACCAATCCCTTGCATCTTAAAGAAGTGACATCATAAATAGCCTCATATGTAAATCTTCATATGGCACACCTATGTCTTGGATGAACACATTGAAATTCTTTAAATGTTCTTCAGTAGTAATTGCATTACTCCCTATAAACTTAGGTACCAGACCTCTCCAGCTTCCATCCATAAGGTAAGGTTAAAGATGAAACCCTGTCAAATCAAACTATCTGATCATTGTTGTATACTGGTGAGGGGGAGGAATAGGTGGGTACTGATATTGGTTCATAGGATTATTGTATTGTGCTTTATGATGTGGCACATGATGCTGACCAAGAGGTGGATGTATATTGGTATGTTGTGTGGGAATATGAGGGGGATGATTTGGCTATCTGTAGTGATTTCTTGTCTGATGGTGAGGAGACACCAGTGGATTAGAAGGCCCTGCACTATGATTACCTTACTTATGAGGTGGTACATACTTTGGGGGGCAATTAGCTGTCTGGGAAGTAATTTGGGATTTCAACAATGCAACCCTTAGTTCCTGTATCTCCTTCCTCTATGATTCAAACTATGCTTTCACTTCCTCAGGAAGCTTATGATCAATAATGTCATTTTGGTTACCCTCCATCTTTTGATCATGTCCATGCTGAATTCTGATTCATTCAGCCTCCAGTTCAGCCATAAACTCAGCCTCTTTCTGAGGATTGTAACATGGAAATGTATTTCTTTTTTCTTCTAGGGTACAAGGCTTTGCACTTGAATCGTCCTTCAATGTATCAAAACGACCATATGTTTCACAATGTGCTTTTGATGATTTGTCCTTGTTCATCATGCACATGTCATCACTTATCCTTTTACCCTTATCAACCTTGTCATCTTTGTGTGTCCACTTACTGCTACCAGTAGGAGCTCTAGTATGACCTCCCTTGTATTGAGATCTTCTTCCATTCATGTTTGAACAACTGCAAAATTTCTGTCAGATTTTCCACTCACTTTTGTCAAAAGTGAGAAAATACTTGATGTTTCTTATTCCCAACAGAGTCTATATAAAGTTCCTAACTCTATGATGATTAAGGCCTTGATTCTGAATGCTTCCCTAGTAGAGTCACCAATTTTTTAGCTCTCAAAAACACAGGTAAAGATACCTCAAGAGGCTGCCAATCTCTTGATACATTTTAGGGTAATAGACAAGGTCAAGAGAACTCAACCTTCTACTCTTCAAGTGCTGCCAAGCCTAGGCGGGTGAACCTTTTCTGAATGAAGCAGACTTGACTTATGGTTATCCTTCTTGCAATGATTTGTCCACAATGGCAGACAGAAGTGGACAAATGAAACCAAGCGCAATAGCAATCTTCTAATATAAATCCTACTATGCTCAATTAATAGATGTAAAGGAAATAGATGAATCTGAATGATGAAATCATAGAGACTAGTTCCTTATTGGGTATGCAAAGTCAAATGAAATCAATATGAGCAACACTCTCTGGAGAAAACTCAAATTATCTGGCATACATTCTATTTACAACTTGTATAAACATGCAATACTATAACTACTAAGATCTACTTTAATAATCCAGATGAATCTCTTTGATTACTGTGATTAATTAAAAGGATTTAATCTTTGCTTGAAATAATCAATTGATTAATCACAAAAATACAACAAATGCACATTGATAAACTAAACATAAACTTTTTATGTCAATTTAAACAACCAGAAAACACCAATCTTGGAGACAACTTAGCAGTATTTTTCATTGAATTCAACAAACAATTGACATTAGAAAAATGCAGCAACATCAACCAATTTTCATAAATACCTCCATTTTAAAACATGCATCATAGTCTCTAACCTGAGAATTTTATTCTACTTTATTTACTTGTTGTGTATCGAATATCTAAATAACTGATAGCTCTTTTTACAATTACAAAATGCCTATTTATACACCAACATAAAAAAAAAAAATCATATTGAGATCCCATGTCGGCCTTCCATATAATTCAGATTCAAAACATGTTGGCCATAGTGTTTGAATTTCTGTTAATCGTTACTGGAACAGTCGCCAAGATATTTCGTTAGTTATGCCAAAGGCAATTCAATCGCTAGTCATTCCCCGTGTTTTATTCACTTTCGCTGTGACATATCTGAGTCAAAGAGATATCCTATAGATCACTTTATGTTTCCTTGAGAGTTCCTTTACCTTTTTCGTGTCGCTATGACATTATGATATTGGGGAGATGTCTCATAGAGCATATTATGTTTCAACGAAAGCCCCTGAGTTCACCATAGATCACCAAAACAATATCAATCTCACACCGACAGAAAGCTTTTGTTCTATCGGCGAGAACCATTGTACTCACCAAGACCTTATTCCAATATCGCTAACTCATATTGATATGTATCTTCCCACCACCAATCGGCGAGACAATGTAAATTCACTAAGACACAATACCAAAAACATTAACTCTTACCGATGTATGTCCATACATGCCAGTCGGCGAGACAAAGTGTAATCGATAAGACCTCATTTCGATGATATAACTTATACCAATAGGAACCTTTTCTATTGTCAAAACAATGTGAATATCCTACCGACAGCTGCTAGTAGATGAAAACCAATCGCCATGACATCATAAACATCTTGCTGATAGGTAACACAAACATTTATTAGAAAAAATAGATCGGGGAGACCCTGGCCATCTCATGCCGATGTATATCCATAGGTAAATGCCGATCACAGTGACAATGAAGAAGTCATACTGAAGAACCTGCAAGAAACATATGTTAACACAAAAGCATCATGGGTCGAGGAGACCTAGATAGACATATGTCGATATGGTCCACAACGTGAAAATGCATGACCCGATGGAAACTATGGGACCATATGGAAAAATATGGGTGAAATATGCACACGGTAGGACCAATATGGAAATTTATGAGTAAATCAACATGTAAAAATACCAGATTTTTATAGTTCCAACAAGTACTATTATAAAAAAATTGAAAAATAGGCATTATGTATAAATCAACCTTATTTACATACTTTACACTTGGGAAGAACTTGTCTAATCTATCTCTTATTACCTTCTCATCCTTATGCATCATATCCATGTCTTCTTGTTATCATCTCCCATCATCAACCCTATTTAATGATGATCTTGATAAGGATTGAGGTATTATTTTGCTATATGGTTTGATAAGCACTTGACATAGCACATCCTTATAGGAAAAATCATCTACCCACATTATTATCATTTATTCCATAACTTTCATTTCTTTAGTCTAACATCTTGAACAATATTTGAAAATTAGTGGCATGTTTTCCTTTTCAAGATAGTTCTTGGAGGTCACATCCTTCCTTTCCATTCATTATCATTAAATATTTAACCCATTCATATTCCTATCCATTATTGATAACCCCTTAACCCATTGATATGAATTTCCATCCACTATTAGCAGTCCCTTAATCCATCCATCCAATTCATTAAGCCTCTTATTCTAAATAAACCTATCTCACATCCTTTTTTCTTGAATATACGCTCCCATCATCCAATGTAATCATAAATCAATTAATCCACTACAAGTGATTATTATCCACATGTATGTTGATAATAAATCTATCTAATCATCCTAAAAGCACCCTACAATATTTTTGCAACCTTGATGCAAAATTTTAATCAACCTAATATGATCAACCATTATCATTGAGATATATCATTTACACATCAAAAAACACCATCCTTGCATTGTTCTTGTAATATAACACTCCCACATATCCAAGTCTTCCACCAAAATATTTAATGATATTACTGGTACTTCAATTATCATAGAGGTAACTTCATCTGATGTGACCATTGAGATAGGGATTTTTCTTAGCCCCTACAACAAGCTTGTTGCTAACTGTTAGAGCAAAGCACTCAAGAAACATTTGTAGAATATACCTTCACAATGCATGAGATGAGCACTATGATACTTCACTAGAGAGAAAATGGAATGAGATGATTAAATTTACATATGGTACATGCTTTTAAAGTTGTGAAATAGATGACGGGTGAGAAAATTTCTAGCATAGGAAAAACTACCCAAAAATAATTAAATGCATAATTAATCTAAATGCAATGTCCCTAAGTTAAAAACTTAAGATGGTAAATATAATTTACTCTAACACCCCCCTTTAAGTGCAACTTAAGGAGAATAGAAATGCAAATATGAAGATGTAGTATGGGTCTTGACTACATAACCATGTTAGGTACCCATTTACAACTACAAAAATGAATCTGTAACAACTAGAGAAAAGGAGAAAAACCCTATGGTAAAAAACCCCTCTCCAAAAAAGAGAAAAGAAAACAAGAAAAATGCATGGATGGAGGACTCAATCACAGCCCCCAAGGACTACATACATCATGTATATACAATGAAAATCCCCCAATAAGAGGGAAAGAGAGAGACTATATAGCCCCCCCACAATGTGTAATCACCTGCAAAAATGGTAAATGCATGAAGACAAAACATGATCCAATGTCGACAAAAGAATTGTCTCCCTTTCAAAAGAAACAAAACCAAATACAAATGCAGGTATGCTTCCCATTCCAGATAGGAATTAAAATAAAGAAGCATGAAAATGTATGATGGTGTCTTTTAAATCCACTCATGTGTCACCAAGACCTTAGAAGATGATGTCACGAACCAATCAGGAACATGCTCAATCACAACAAAAGGTGACAAACAAGATACCACTAGAAAATGATGTTGAACAATATCTAGAGATTGAAATGGAGTGAAAATAGTTATACCACAACTATCATCAAATAGGAGGTATATACCCTCAAATGTGTCCTCCAAATCTAAAATATGAGATTCTACAAATAAGGAAACAATGTGCAACAAATAAAAATCCCAATCAGGAAGACAATGAGATATTGCTTGTGATGAATCATTGGATGTGCACAATGAATCATCAACAAAAAATGAATGATCTTGTTGAACACGAATGATAGGAATCCCAATCAATGACTCTTCACAATGAATCACTGAAGGTGAAGGTACATCAAATTTCCCTAACAGAGAAGAAGGAGCATCTAAATAACCCTCATCATCCTCATCTGAAGACTCAAAGTAATCCAAAACTTCAAACTCCTACATAGTAGCATGATCATAGGGTATTTTATCTGAAAAGTTAAGAGGCACTAGACAATATGAAATAGGGTCATTTGGGAATGACTAAGTATCAGGATCTCCAAGTATTTCCCAAGTTCTAGTCCAAAGAGTATAAGGACACTCAAAAAGATCAATAGCATCCAAAGTGGCATCATCAATATGCATTGTAATAACTCCTAGGACATGATCCCTTTTGCAATCCCATGCAAATTTCTTACTATCAATACTAGGAGGGGGAACTAGATTACACAAATGTGGCAACAAATGAATCCATCTGAGATGTTTTATGATACCATCTCTCTATTGTTTATCGTTTCCCCTTTCCAACATAATCACAATTGGATGCAATGAAAACCCTATAATCAACTATGACAAATCTCCAAAAATTCAAGGACATTAACCCTCAACAACAATTAGAAACTCTCAAATATTGCAAATGAAGTGAGACTAATATTGAACTTAAATGGATTAAAAGAACCACCAAACAACAAAATATGAGAGAAATTCCTCAACCACTATAAAGGTGATGAAAATACCTTTCCGTTGATATGTGGTTTGTGAAAATCTTCCTTCATTTGCGAAAGATATGCAAAAATGAAAAAAAGGCCTATAAAGGCACTTTTGACATCTTCAAGAGCTCTCAATCACACCATTATCAACCACCCTGAGTATCCTCAACAACAAAAAAAATGGCCCAACAAATTAGGCCTCACCAACCCACAAAGCCAAGTTTGGTAATCATGAAAACATCAATGCACACGAACCTTGCACAGACATAAAGCCTCTATGAGTACTTCATAAACACTATAGAAGTGTTGGATATATATAAACCCTCAAGATTAATTATGTGGGGTAGATGTGGAATATATGATCCAAATGGATCTCTAAACACAATGCACAAGTGCACACCTCTTGCTAGGGCACCAAAATCCTAATCAAATATTTCCAGATAAACTTTATAAAATATAAAGTTCCCCTTGAAAATTTAAAATGTCGACTAGTAAGGAAAAAAATAGATCTCCAAAATATGTAAGCACAAAAAAAAAGTGCCTCCACTAAGATTTTCCACCTCCCCACAAGAAAAACAAGGTTCTCTACAAATGTGGCCATGCCCAAGACAAGGATTGATGCAGCCAAGGGAGAATCCAAAAAAAATGCTTCTACACACAACCGTCGAGCCTTCAAAGGTTTCAACCAATGAATCCAATAGAAAATTGAAGGCTCTAGTCAACAAAAAAGAAAATAAAATTGCTTCCCAAAAAATCATGCCTCTTCTATCAAATGTTTGATGATTGCAAAAAGAGATGCCTCAAATAAAATTTAAAGTCACAAATTTGTGGCCAACATCCTGGCAAGCCAAATGTCTGATGATTGCAAAAAGAGATGCCTCAAATAAAATTTAAAGTCACAAATTTGTGGCCTCTCCATAGAATTTGGCTTGCTAGGATGTTCAACCGACCTTTCCAAATGATTCCAAAATGCCTCCTTTTGGTTGTTGCAGTTGGATTGAATTCCAAGAATAAGACAAACCACAACCAAAGTAGTAATTTTAACACCAAAGATTAGAAACACATCAAATATTTTTAAATTCCAAGTGCAAAAATCACTCTAGGTTTTAGCGCCCTCACGAACAAAGAAAATCATGCCTTCCAAAAGGAAAAAAAAAACCTTCCATTCCCAACTTACACTAGATAATCCGCCTAGAAAGAGTTATGCCACCAATAGTTCCAAAAAATAACATCCTTTAGGAAAATGAACACAACCAATGTAAGGAAAAGAATGAACTCTTACAACTACCTTCAAAATAGAATGTTGGCCCATAGAGGAAACACAACCTTCAAAAGGACACAACAAAAATCTACAAATTGTACCCTCAAATAAGGAGAATTACGCCAGTAGAGATGCCAAAGGAAAACCTTCGATGAAATTTTCCAGCAATAGGAAAGCAATCAAACCATATATTGGAAATCACACAAACAAGAAAATCAGTAGGAAACTTTAAAATTTAAAGAAATTTCAAATGCTAAAAAAATGATCTCACAGATCTCCAATGAAAACTCTCAGGAAGGATTCACAAATGGGTGGCTCTGATACCATGTTAGAGCAAAGCGCCCAGGAAACATCTACATAATATACCTTCACAATGCACAAGAGGAGTGCTATGCTACTTCACCAAAGAGAAAATGGAATGAGATGATTAAATTTACATATGGGCTTTTAAATCCATGAAATAGATGGAGGGTGAGAAACTTGTCAACATGGGAAAAACTACTCAAAAATAATTAAATGTATAACTAATCTAAATGCAATGTCCCTAAGTTAAAACTTAAGATGGTAAATGTAATTTACTCTAACACCAACAATCATTCCACATTCATCATCTGTACCAATAAATAGTATCCTTCACATCTTCTACCCCTTTATCAAGACTGACAAAATGATGGACATGCATTCTACTAAGGGGGGGGTGAATTAGTAGATCAAATCTATTTAAAACTATTTAATTCAACATTTATATCTGAATATGAAACTTGAATCGAAACAACTACTGATAATCAAGCAAAAATATAAGCACACATTCACACATGATAACACCAGATATACATGGAAACCCAAGATGGGAAAAAACCATGTTAAGAATAGTTTCTTGGATATACTGTCCAAATCCAGCCTCACAAAGAAAGAATATAATGAGGGAATTTATGATATGAAGTAGGCACCAACCTATTGGAGACACCAATCCCCAATTGTATCTATAGGCACCAACCTACTAGAAACACCATTCCCCAATACAAAGATCAACTTAATAAGTAGAACACCAATCCTACTAGATTACAAAGATAAAGCTTGCAGATCTTCAATGTTGATTACAAAGCTTACACAAGATTTGAACTTGCTTCAGACAATCTTATACACTCATTATTACCTTCTAATAGTGGTGCACAATTGAGATGTAACTCACATTAAATAACACTAGCTCACACATATACTATTACAATTTCCTCCTTGTATATTCACCAACCACCTTCTCTTCTCTTGTTCTCACACTCAACTACTTTTGTCATGTGAAGTGACAATGATTATATACAACACTCTAAAAATAACATAACACAATGTCAGAAAGGGTTCCACAATTAACTAGGACGACATAAGGTGGCCCTAAATTCAAATTATATGAAAGATGTAATAGGTCAATCCTAAATCAAAAATTTTAAAGCCAAAAGAATGTGATGTCATGCACTTCCATAGATGCATTAAATTGGAACAATTTTAACATCCCACACTATCTTTAGGTGTTGAACACTACTAGTCATTTCTACATAGTTTTAGAACACTAACTGGTTGACAGAAAAGCATATAAAACCTTCTATCACTTCAATATTTTTGCATGTAGAACATAAATTTTAAAAAACTCTAGAATATAATAGAACATGTGTAGGCATACTCTCCTTTATAACCATAGAGAAAAACTTTGATGTAGATCAACAATTGAAAAATCCTCTGAGAATATTTCAATTGTTGCAACAAATTAATAACTCTTGAAATAGGAAAAAGCACCAAAAACAAATTTTTAAAACAAACCCCAAATGAGCTCAAAAAATTCTAAAAATTTCTCCATTCAAATGATGAATCTCAAAATTACTCATGAAATTTATATACCATGGATCATATTTTAACTTCACAATTTTTTTGATTACATTGAAAACCCTCTTCGTGAAAGAGGTTGAACAACATGAACATAACTATTGGAATGCATAAAATCAAACAACACTCCAAAATCTAGCTTCTCAGACTCTATTTGCAACTATATACCCTACAACAACACATCCTACACAACTACAGGAATGGTTGCCTCCAAAATTTCAATGCAAAAAAATAAAATAAAAAAATCCATATAAACCAAGTCCAACTATGAAGAAATATGGCCTCTAGCACCAAATTTTTCTGCCCTCCACATTTAGATCAAATTTTCTTCATTTTTTTCTCTGGATTCCTCCATCTTTTTCCTTCATCTTCAATCTATAACTACTCCAATCCTAGGAATTGGAAAAATCATCTCTAGATCTGTCAAATGCTATCTCCAGTACCTCCAAATTGGGGTGTGAGTTTTCCACTACTTGGCACTTTTTAATTTATGGCAATGGTTTTCAAAATTGAAGCCAATTTTAGGCTCCACTTCACCTCCACTTTCTATCTAGTTTGGGTTCCCAATAGATCAATTGCAATTTTTTTTAATTACATGGGAGTCACAAGTTTGAAAAGATGAAGAATCCTAGCCTAGATGTGGGATATGGGCTAGTTGAGAATTTAATAAAAAAGATCTTTTTATCTTCTTTATTTAGTCCAAATGAAATGCCTTTCAAAGAAAGCCAAAGGAAAAAATTCCTAAAGTCCAAATAATTGAGATAGAATAATATGGAGCATGAAACTTACCTAGACACACACCAAAAAATACAAAAAAAATCAAAATTTAAAGCACCACCAAAATTGTCAAAACTAGCCTCACTCGATGCCCCTGCATCAGTCAATCGGGGTAAGAGAAGAATGTTCCATGATAAGAGAATCATGAACATTCTTAGGCAAAGGAATCCTAAGTTTGACGAGCTCTGGAACTACCACCCATGTTGCATCTTCAAGCTTTTTTCCTTTCCATTTAACCAGATACTCCTTATAATCCTTGTTTCTTGTGCTTTTGATGACCCTTGAATCAGTGACTTCATCAATTTCATCACACTATTTGGTTGGTAGTTGCTGCTCCCAATTTTACAAATCTGATTCTTCCTTCTTATTTCCACATATTAAGTGACCATGGAAGGGATAAAGATCAGCTGCATTGAAAATAGGAAAAATATCAATGTCAAGAGGCAACTCAATCTCATATGCATTAGTAGAAAACTTGTTAAGTACCTTGCATCATCCAATTTTTTTGCATTTCAACTTGTTATAGGTGCCTTGAGGAAATATTTCCTTTCGTAGGTGTTCCAAAACCATCTCTCCTACCTCAAACTCCTATGATCTTATTTTCAAATCTGCATTAGCTTTGTATTTTTGTGCATTCACTTCAAGTTTTTCTTTTATTTCCTGATGCAACTCATGGAGGTAATTAGCATAATCTTCAACTACTGCACTTGTCCTTCCTAAATCTACACTATCCCTCATCTCATGAACACCCGTAGGGCTGAAATCATAAATAATTTGAAAGGGAATTTTACCTATGCTCATGTTGATGGTGTTGTTAATAAGAAAATTCAACTTGGGCAAGAACTACATCCCATTGTTTGGGTCTTCCATTTATCAAAAACCTCAAAAAATTACCAAGGCTCCTATTGAACACTTACATTTTCCCATCCATTTGAGGATGATATGTTGATCTATAAGCCAAACTTGTACCCAATTTCTTCCACAATGTCCTCTAAAAGTGACTAACAAATTTAGTGTCTCTATTAGAGACAATACTTCTTGGCAAACTATGTAATCATACTACCTCCTTGAAGAATAGATTAGCAACATGTGAAGCATCATTGGTTTTCTTGCATGGAATAAAGTTAGTGATTTTAGAAAATATATCAACTACAACAAAAATGGAGTCATTACCCTTTTGTGACTTATGCATCCCAAGAAAAAAATTCATGCTTACTTCTTCCATGGCTTTTCCGGAATTGGAAATGGCTGATATAGTCGAGTGTTCTGACTTGTCCCTTTGGCATGTTGAAAATTTTTGCACCTTTGGATCATGTTATTCACATCCTTGCCCATACTTGGCCAATAATAAGCCTCACCTAGTTGCCCCAATGTTTTATCCACTTTAAAATGTCCACCAAGTCCTCCACCATGCTTTTCTTGAATCAAGTTCTCTCTCATTGATCCCTTTGGTATGCATAATCGTTGTCCTTTAAATAACAACCCCTATTGAATGAAATAATCTAGCCACTTATTTCTATCACCCTCTAAGGGATTCTTACATTCTACCCATCCTTCGCCAAAGTCAAATTCATTTTCATAGAATTCTTTCATTAAATCAAAACCCATAACATTGACTTGCAATTTGTTCATCAATAAGCATCTCCTAATTAAGGAATCTGCTACCCGATTTGACTTGCCACTTCTATGTTTAAGCAAAAATGAATAAATTTGTAAGAATTCCACCCATTTAATGTATCTTTGGTTTATCTTACCTTGGTTTTATATGTATTGTAGTGCATGGTGATCGGTGTAGAAGACATACTCCTTGAGTAGAAAATAGTGTCTCCATTTCTTGAGTGCTTGCACAATAGTGTAGAACTCTTGATCATACACTGAGTATTTCCTCTTGGATTCATTTAGATTCTCACTAAAGTAGGCTATGGGCCTTCCCTCTTGACTCAAATCCCCTCCTATGGCTGCCCCACTTGCATCATAGTCAACTTGGAACACTTTGCTGAAATCTGGAAAAGTTAGTATGGGTTGTTCTGTTACTTTCTCCTACAAGATGTTAAAAATCCACTTTGTTGTATCTATCCACTTGAATTCCCTTTTTTCCCCCTTCATTGTATCAGTGATTAGTGCACAAATACTATTGAAATTTTTGATAAACTTGCTATAGAAGCTTTCCAAACCATGGAAAATCCTAGCTTCAAACATGCTCCTAGGAGATGGCCATTCTAGAATTTCCTTAATCTTTTCTGGATCCATTCATAGGTCTTCCTTTGAGATGAAAAAACCCAAATACACTAGTTCCTCCTTCATGAAAACATATTTCTTAAGATTCACCAGCAACTTTTCCTCTCTTAATATTTTCAAAATAGACCTCACATGTTCTAAATGTTCATCTTTTTCCTTACTAAAAACCAAGATGTCATCAAGATAGACAATTACAAACTTACCAAGGAACAGTTTGAACACCTCATTCATCAACTTCATAAATTTTTTTGGGTCATTTTTAAGACCAAATGGCATAACCAACCATTAATATAGTCCCTCCTTTGTCTTGAATGTGATATTCCATTCATCTCCTTCTCTGATTCTTATCTGATGATACCCACTCTTCAAATAAATCTTGGTGAAGTACCTTGCTCCACTCAAACATTCCATCAAGTCATCCATATGTGGCAATGGAAATATATATTTGATTTTTTATTTTATTTATAGCTCTTGAATTCATACACATACACCATTCTCCATCCTTTTTGGGTGCCAAAACTACTGGTACTGCACATGGGCTCAAGCTTTCTCTTATCAAACCATTGTCTAGCAACCCTTTCACTTGTTTATTTATCTCCTCATTCTCTTTTGGGCTCATTCAGTGCACTAACTTGTTTGGTAAGCTTGCTTCTAGTATGAAATCCATATAATGACTTATACTTCTAATTGGTGGAAGTCTATCTGGAAGTTCTTTCATCAAAATATCATCATATTCTTGTAATATCTTCTTGATTTCCTTAGGTATTTCATGTTCTTCACTTGTTGTCCCAACTTTTTTTGGCTTGGAAACTAGAGCATAACATAGTTCTTCCTTTAACTCCTTCAAAAAAAAAATTCCAATGATTATGTATTCCTTTGTATTGCTGTCCACTTCATTTTGCTTCTCCTTTAGTGGGTTCATGGCATATTTTTTCTTGTCCTTTGTGATTGTATAGGTATTTGCTTCACCATCATGAATTTATTTATGGTCATATTTCCGTGGCCTTCCCAAAATTATATGGCAAGTATCCATTGGAATTACATCACATACAATTTCATCCTTGTAACCAACAATTTGGAAACTCACCATCCACTGCTCACTTACTAAAACTTGATATCCTCTTTGCAACCAAGTGACTTGATATGGATTTGGGTGCTTTGTCCTTTCGAGTTTCATATTTTTTACCATCTCTTGTGACACTAAATTATCAGTGCTTCTGTTGTCCACAATGATAGTGCAACATTTTCCTTGTGCCTTGCAAATGGTTTTGAACAAACTCCTCCTTTGCATTGGCTCTGGTTGCTCCTTTTGTTTTAAAAGCACTCTCCTCAACATTAGAACTTCTCCATCTTCTAGATCAACCAATTCAGTCTCATGCTCAGATTATATGGCATATGCCCTTCCAATGTTGGTATTTTCTAATTCTTGTGTTTGAAGGCATTCAAAGGCTCTATGACCTACCTCCCCACAACTAAAAAAACTCCCGAGAATCCTCTTCCTCTTCCATACACACACCTTCCCTTAGAACTTTCACCTCTTCCTCTTGAATAGTCTCCTCATCCTATTGCATTTATCCCTGGAGTTTGTTGTGAACAACTTGTATCTTCTTCCTTTATCTACTGCTCTCTTCCATTACTTGCTTGTCCTCTTCCTCACAAGGGTTTTCCCCTTCCTCTAAATCTCCCTTACTCCCTTCTTTCTAGTTTCTCCTCTACCTTCAATGCATACTGCTAGGATTCTTCCACTATCCTAATCCAAACCATGCTAAGTTCATCTTGGATATTGACTCTTAGGCCATTTACATATCGATCTAATTGTTCTTCATCATCTTCATATGTCCAACATGAATGCTCAATTTATAAAACTCTTTTGTGTACTCCATGACACTAAGATCCTTTTGACTAAGCTTTTGTAACCTTTTCATTACGCTAATGTGATAATCCAGAGGTAAAAGCTTTGTCTTCAACTTTGTGACCATCTTTTCCCATGATTTTATTTTCTCCTTTCCCTTTCTTTGTTTGTCAATTTGAACTTGATCCCACCATAGGGAGGCTTGTCTCTTGAGTTTGGTGCTATCATATTTTACCTTCTTACTTTTTTAAATGGATTCTAAATCAAAATACTTACCCATTTCTACAATCCAATCAATGAGTTCCTCAAGCTTCATACTCCCACTGTAACTTGATGGGTCCATTTTTGGCTTACTCCCGAGCTTTTCCAATGCATGTAAAACCCTCTCTTCCTATGGATCTCCTCCCTGTTTAGCTACAACCTAAGGAATTTCTTCCTCATCTTCAATAGGAACCCCCTCTCCTCTAAGAGGTTTCTATGGCTTCCAATCTTGTTGTAATCCCTCTTAGCATCTCCATGAGTGTTGAATTTTCTTCTCCTTGTTGGGGTCTTCCTCTACCCCTTCCTCTATGTGCCATTTTGTATTTTCTTTACTAACTTCTTCAAACGGTCCCTGCTTTGATACCAAATGATGCAGATCACCAATTGAAAAATCCTCTGAGAAGATTTCAATTTTTGCAGCAAATTAATAACTCTTCAAATAGGGAAAAACACCAAAAAAGAAACTGTTAAAACAAACCCCAAATGAGCTCAAAAAATTCTAAAACTTTCTCCATTCAAAAGATGAATCTCAAAATTACACATGAAAAATATGCCATGGATCAGATTTTCACTCCACAAATTTTGTGATTACATTGAAAAACCTCTTCCTAAAAGAGGTTGAACAACATGAACATAACTATTGGAATGCATAAAATCAAACAACACTCCAAAATCAAGCTTCTTAGACTCTATTTGCAACTAGAAACCTTACAACAACACATCCTAAACAACTATAGGCATGGTTTCCTTCAAAAATTTAATGCAACAAAATAAAATTAAAAAATACATATAAACCAACTCCAACTGTGAAGAAATATGGCCTCCAACACCAAAGTTTGTTTCCCTCCACCTTTAGATCAGATTTTCTTCATTTTTTTTCTCTGGATTCCTCCATCTTTTTCCTTCATCTGCAACCTATAACTACTCCAATCCTGGGAATTGGGAAAATTATCTCTAGAACTACCAAATGCTATCTCCAACACCTCCAAATTGGGGCATGGGTTTTCCACTACTTGGCACTTTTTAATTTTTGGCAATGGTTTTCAAAATTGAAGCCAATTTTAGGCTCCACTTCACCTCCACTTTCTATCTAGTCTGGGTGCCTAATAGACCAATTGCAATTTTTTTTAATTACATGGGAGTTACAAGTTTGAAAATCCAAAGAATCCTAGCTTGGACGTGGGATATGGGCTGGTTGAGAATTTAATTAAAAAAATATTTGTATCTTCTTTATTTAGTCCAAATGAAATTCCTTTCAAAGAAAGTCAAAGGTCAAAATTTCTAAAGTCTAAATAATTGAGATATAATAATCTACAGTATGAAATTTACCTAGACACACACCAAAAAAGTAAAAAAAAAATATCAAAATCCAGAGCACCACCAAAATTGTCAAAACTAGCCTCACCCGATGCCCTTGTATCAAACTCACACCCAAAAGAGAATACATACCATTACTTATTTTTAAAGAGAAACTAACTTCCAACATTCTGGATCAGACTTTCAGATCACTTCCATCAAAGTGAATATATGTATACATGATATTATAGACAATCCTCAATTGATTTTATTAATATTTCAAACAAATCTACATTATATATTTATCCATCCAAACTCAATACATCACAAACACCTAGTTCCACATCCAACATCCCTCATCAAAATCCAATGCCCAAATTTTTCGTAAGGCAACAATGCTTCACCATAAAGGATATGATGGTACCATATAAGATCATAAACATCTAGATAAATCCAATTTTTTTTCATCAATGAGGATCACTTAGACAACAAAAGATTATACAAGAGTGCTTTAATCCTAAGAAAGAAACTACAACAAGCAAGGCATTATTGGCATGCTATGAAAAACATATCTACATCAAATATCTCAAGTATATAGGGACCTATAAAGACACTTTGATCATTAAGCTAACAATGAAATCAAATTATAAAATTAAAAAAAAATCAAAATAGTAAAGAGAAATCATTCATCTAATATGGTGAAAACCATTTTCATAGCACCTTGAATAAGTACCATTATGAAAAATTAGAAAATAGGCATAATGTGTAAATCAATTGTTCACATACTTTACACTTGGGGAAATTTGTCTCATCTATCCCTTATTATCTTCTCATCCTAATCCATCATATTCATGTCTCCTTTCTATCATCCCCCATCATCAACCCTATTTAACATTGATCTTGATAAGGATTTAGGTATGATTTTGCTACATGCTTTGATAAACACTTGACATAGTGTATCCTTATATGAAAAATCATCTACCTACATTTTTATCACTTATGCCATACCTTTTATTGCTTTAGTCTAGCATCTTGAGCAATATTTTTAAAGTAGGGGCATGTTTTCCTTTGTGACATAATTCATGGATATCGCATCCTTCCTTTCCATCCACTATCATTAAATATTTAACCCATTGATCTTCCTATTCATTATTGATAACCCCTTAACCCATTGAAATTCCTTTCCATCCATTATTAGTAATCCCTTAATTCATCCATCCAATTCATTAATCTCCTTATCCTAAATCAACCTTTCTCACATCCTTGTTTCTATACTTGGTGATCCTTTTTGATTAATTATCATATGGAGAGAATAATCACATCCAAAAGAAACTCAATTCCATCATCCAACATAATCATGAATCAATTACTCTACTACAAGTGATCCTTATCCACACATCTTGATAATAAATCTAGCCAATCTTGAAATCATCCCATGGTTTTGTTTCTGACCTTGTAGAAAAACCTTAAAAACTTAATCCAATCAATCACCATCATCAGTATATATCATTCCCACATATCAAAAACACTATCATCATCATCATCACTCAATCAATCATCGAATTTTAGCTTGAATGCGGGCAACATTGTGTTTGTCTTTGTAATAATTTTATGCATGCTTTATTTCTTTTCTTGTATGTGTGGTATCATTTTTTGTTGCATTTGTATTGGTCCTTGCAATGTACATGCCAAAAAAACATCATGGTCATTCATATCATGGTGTTGAAGGCATATGCTTGCATGTGACCTTTGGTCCTTTATGCATTTGACACATTGTCACCATGGTATTTATATCATGGTACATAATATGCTTACATGTGACCTTCAATCCTTTATGCATTTGGAAAATTTTCACCATGGTATTTATATCATGGTACATAGCGCCAGGTGCTATATGAAACATTAGGTTTCTCACACTTGTTCAACATGACTATCCTTTCCTCCCTCATTTGCATCTTATCCCAATTTCCCATCCTTCTTTTCAATTCATTTATGTAAACCATTTGTCAAACTTCACACTAGACCAAATCATTTGTCAATATGTAATAACTTTAAATCATTCTCCTAAATAGAAAGAAAGATAAATGAAAATGAGTATAAACATACAAATTTCACATTTAGACTAGAATTACTTAAATATAAAGTCCAAAATCTAAATTTCTCAACCATGATTTATTCTGAGTTTTCTATTTTCTAATTTACTCTATCCTTGTTTGAAAATCCTTTTTTATCTTTAGTACTTAATAAATTATATTTTCATCTTACTTCTATGTATATTGGTGTCTTTTTTTCTTTTGTATAAGTTGTTAGATCCAACTTCAGAGCCCAAGAACATCTGCATGCAAGAGATACCTATCACATGGAAGAGAATGGAGAAAAAAGCAAGAGAGGGTTTTAAGCTCTGTAATATCAGAGATCTGTTATCAGAACAATAGAATAGAATACAAGAGATCAATCCTTATAAAAGGAGATCAATACTGAAAGGAAAACCTAACCCTAAGGTGAGTGCATTTAATAATTAATATTAATTATTAAATGACTAATATATGTGCATAAGGTGAAGTCTTAAGAGGAGAGTAAAGTTAATTATTTACTTTACTCTAACACCCCCCCTTAAGATGAGCTACAATGCAGCTACAAACAAGTGCAAAAAAGAAAAAGTAACTACAATGCATGAAAGTAAAATTGGGTCCTAGCAACTAGGCCTGATTAGGTACCCGAATACAACCAAATCTCTATAAAGTGGAGAAATAGAGAAAACCTCATGGGAAAAACTCTACTCCAAAATAGAGAAAAGAAAGGAATGAAATGCACTAATGAAAGAAGGATAGGAGGTGGATTACATGATACCCCCCATAGACAGCTTATATCATATAAGTACATATACAATGGTCTCCATAGGAGAGACAAAAAGAGAGAAGAAGGTTCCCCCACAATGAAGAAACTCTTGTCACAATGGTAGATACCTGATGTAGAATCCAAAAGGAGATCCTGAAGCAACAAATGATATTCTTCCCCTTGGGAAGAAACGGATCCAAAGGACGATGTCGAAGAAACCTTGTGAAGAGTGATGAACCAATCTGTCTCAAGATGTGTTCCATGATAGGATGCTAAAGAATCTTGCTATCTGAACTGAAACAAATGATGTCAAATCCAAACGGATGTGGAGAATCCTAAAATGCAACCTCTAAATGCACTGATAATGGTGGGCGTAAAGTGATAACCTGACTGTCAAGGTAGAGGAGATGAATGTCCTCAAAATAATCCTCCAAATCTGCAATATAGGACTCAACAAACAAGAAAGATGTGTTTACAAGATAAGAGTCCAAAGTAGCTATGTCTGGAAGGTGAATGATGCCCTACTGCACTAAATCAGGAACAACAGGAGATACTGATGAAGTCTCAGTCTGAAGAGTAGGAATTGTGAGACAAGCCTCTAATCCATCGGAATATGTAAGGGTGTCTAAATACTCAAGTTCTTTTAAAGTATCATGATCAAAGGGTGCATTCTCTCTCCAAGCAATGGGTAAGAGACAATTTGAATCAGGTCCTCTGGGAATGGAGAGAGATTGGGGTCTCCATAAATCTCCCAAAGACATGTCCAAAGTGGGTGGGGACAATCAATATCCGATATAGCCCACACAGTGTCATCATCAACACTAGACTGTATAAGTCCTATTATGTGATCTCTAATGATATCCCAAGCTATTTTTCCCTGTGAAGTGGTTGGTTTAGGTATGAGATCATACAAATAAGGAAAAATATTAAGCCACCTACGATGTGTAAGTATGCCCTTTGCCCATGACTCATAATTACCCTATTCCAGAATTACAACTGAAGGGTGAGTAGAAAAACCCATGATAACTCTTCAAATTAAAACATATGAGAAAACTAACCTTACAACATGTAGATCAAATTAATATGACCCATCCCACGCAAACAAAACCCATGTAGGTGCCAGAATGTCCAAGTAATTGAGCAAAGTGTAAAAACACACAAAGCTGAATAAAATATACCTGGTAAATTTTCTGATGAAATAAACTATAGATCTGGAAAGAGCACAGAAACACCTTTCCGATGCCTATTCACTTTTGAAAAACGGAGCAAAAATGAGCAAGTTATGCCCCTCAGAGTGAAGGATAGGAGGTGGATTACATGATACCCCCCATAGACAGCTTCTATCATATAAGTACATATACAATGGTCTCCATAGGAGAGACAAAAAGAGAGAAGAAGGCCCCCCCACAATGAAGAAACTCCTGTCACAATGGTAGATGCCTGATGTAGAATCCAAAAGGAGATCCTGAAGCAGCAAATGATATTCCTCCCCTTGGGAAGAAACGGATCCAAAGGACGATGTCGAAGAAACCCTGTGAAGAGTGATGAACCAATCTATCTCAAGATGTGTTCCATGATAGGATGCTAAAGAATCTCACTGTCTGAACTGAAAAAAATGATGTCAAATCCAAACGGATGTGGAGAATCCTAAAATGCAACCTCTAAATGCACTGATAATGGTGGGTGTACAGTGATAACCTGACTGTCAATGTAGAGGAGATGAATGTCCTCAAAATAATCCTCCAAATCTGCAATATAGGACTCAACAAACAAGAAAGATATGTCTACAAGATAAGAGTCCAAAGTAGCTATGTCTGGAAGGTGAATGATGCCCTGCTACACTAAATTAGGAACAACAGGAGATACTGATGAAGTCTTAGTCTGAAGAGTAGGAACTGTGAGACAAGCCTCTAATCCATCGGAGTATGTAAGGGTGTCTAAATACTCAAGTTCCTTTAAATTATCATGATCAAAGGGTGCTTTCTCTCTCCAAGCAATGGGTAAGAGACAATTTGAATTAGGATCCTCTGGGAATGGAGAGAGATTGGGGTCTCCATAGATCTCCCAAAGATGTGTCCAAAGTGGGTGGGGACAATCAATATCCGATATAGCCCACATAGTGTCATCATCAACACTAGACCGTATAAGTCCTATTATGTGATCTCTAATGATATCCCAAGCTAGTTTTCCCTTCGAAGTGATTGGTTCAAGTATGAGATCATACAAATAAGGCAAAATATTAAGCCACCTACAATGTGTAAGTATGCCCTTTTCCCATGACTCATAATTACCCTATTCCAGAATTACAACTGAAGGGTGAGTAGAAAAACCCATGATAACTCTTCAAATTAAAACATCTGAGAAAATTAACCTTACAACATGTAGATCAAATTAATATGACCCATCCCATGCAAATAGAACCCATGTAGGTGCCAGAATGTTCAAGTAATTGAGCAAAGTGTAAAAACACACAAAGCTGAATAAAATTTACCTAGTAAATTTTATAATGAAATAAACTATAGATCTGGAAAGAGCACAGAAACACCTTTCCGATGCTTATTTGCTTTCAAAAAATGGAGCAAAAACGAGCAAGTTATGCCCCTCGGAGTGCAAAAAGCTCATTAGACTTTGACTGCCAAAAATGTATCCAAACTGGAAAATTCTGAAAAAATTCCTGCAGCAACAGAACGGGCTTGGAGCTAGCTTTCTAACGCCTATTCTCATTTGAAATCCAAGTTAAAACGCCCATTTTACACCTGATTTACTGCAAGTTGCTCAAAAAGGTTTTAAAAAAATTTGCATAGCCCTCAAGGGCTAAGATCTTCGGCCTCGTGTCAGATGGACGACTAGGGGGCTGGCGGCTAGGTGCTGGGTGCGTGACCCCTGGTTCTACATGTGACCTTGCTGCTTGCAGGGTAAGCCCTCAAGGGCTATCGGCAGGGTGCTGGTGGTGCGCGGGTGGCGCGTGAGCGGTGCGATGGTGGCCCATCGGCAGAGCCCGATAGGCGGTTGCCAGGCGGAGCGCCGGTGGCGGCCCGATGGCCCAGCAGTGGTGGTGGCGGCTGCCGCCACTCCTGGTGGCTGCTTGGCGATGGGCTGGCGGTGCTCCCCTTCTAAACTAGCAGCGCAAATTTGTTTGAAAAAACTTTGTTTTTTTAATTTTTTTTTAAATTTTTTGACCTCGTAGATCGTGCCCTGAGGCCGTATGACCTTGGGGCCAAAAAAATTTTGCTTCCCAAATCAACTATGGCCGAATCAGTCATGCTTTATATGAAAATAGGGGTTTTTGGGCGCTGCGGACTCAATGGCAAGGTTCGTTTTGGCTCAAAATTCCCAAAAAATTAGGCAACCCCCAGATCCACAAAAAATCAAACTAAAAAACTATGAAAGCCTGATCAAACCCTCGTAGCTCCAAAATCTTCAAAAAATAAGAACACGCTACAGTAGGTCTGCTCTGATACCATTTAGAAGTTGTCAGATCCAACTTCAAAGCCCAATAACACCTGCATGCAAGAGATACCTGTCACATGGAAGAGAATGGAGAAAAAAGCAAGAGAGGGTTTTAAGCTCTATAATATTAGAGATCTATTATCAGAACAATAGAATAGAATACAAGAGATCAATCCTTATAAAAGGAGATCAATACCAAAAAGAAAACCTAACCCTAAGGTGAGTGCATTTAATAATTAATATTAATTATTAAATGACTAATATATGTGAATAAAGTGAAGTCTTAAGAGGAGAGTAAAGTTAATTACTTTACTCTAACATCTTCCATTCAATATACCATTCAAATCAGAGGCCATCAACTTAATTCTAAATTTCTAAACCAATTTTTAATTTTCCATGAGTTTTCTAATTTGAGGCCATCAACTTAGTTCTAAATTTTTTAACTTGATATTTAGTTACTAGTGCTTCTTTTTTCTAATCTAATATACTTTTATTGTGTGTTTAACAATTAAAAAAAATTGGAGTGTTATTTATTTCAATTATGTCTATACTTGACAATGTAAAGTTTTTGAAATTCTCAATCAATATCAATGTCAACACTCCATGATAAAATTTTCACATCTAATTTACGTCATTCTAAATTTTTAGGCCATCATTTCCTATTGATTTCCTATTTTTCTTGACATCTCAAATGAAACTGTGTGAAGAAGGTAAGTGTGATTAACAATCCAAGATAGTTGAGATTCTCAATCAATATCAATGCCAACATTCTATCATATAATTTTCACATCTAATTTACTTAATTGCAAATTTCTAAACTATCACTTTCTATTACTTTCTTATTTTTCTTAACATCTCAAATTAAATTGTATAAAGAAACACTCCATCATATAGCTTTCACATCTAATTTTCTTGAGATTCCCAAATTAAACAATATGAAAGAAGTTAGGGGAGAGGAGTCTATACGTAAGCGAGGGCCCCAACGTGCAATGGGATATGTGCTCATTGGGGCCCACACCTATATTTCGGTCCTCTGCAACTTAAAATAATATTCATTCATACATAGGCACGATGACATCAAACATAAATTAGATTTAAAATGCACACTTAATAGCATTCATTTCAAAACAAAACAAGTACACACTGGTAGCCAAACATGATGAAGTGTATCCAACTTGTATCCGACATATAACAAGTGGCATTCTTAAATGGAATTTAAACAACCCAAACATTAAGACATGCACCCTTCCCTGTAAACTGGTACACACTGGTAGCCAAACATGATGAAGTGTATCCAACTTGTATCCGACATATAACAAGTGGCATTCTTAAATGTAATTTAAACAACCCAAACATTAAGACATGCACCCTTCCCTGTAAACTAGTAAACTCAACTGTCGCACCAATACAAGCGCCACTTTTACATCAATCACAACTACACAACATAACAAGGTGCCAAGTCAACAACATTCAAACCCATCTGACCCATCTTTGACCGGAAGGCTAACCCATTACAATAATGTTTCCCATCATAGCATAACTAAACTAACACATAAATGCATTTTCATGTCTCGTCAACCATGAGACCTACAACACATATCAGCTTCAATCTATCCCATCTCAACAAGTAGGGTGTGCACGTATTGGAGCCAAAGCCAAATATCCCACCTTCATCCATTTAAAAATCTTGTAAGGACACCATTATTCAAAAAAAAACATGGAAACAATTTCAAACAATCCACCAAACCAATCAACTCAAGAATTAATGGTTGAAATCAATCAAATCTTCAATTCATACGAAAAAAAATTCAAATTGAAAATAAGATAGTAATTTATTTCACCACACAAAAAATGCATCAATCAAATTCAAATAATTCCCAATTCAAATATCTATGAAAACCAAGAAGTATTCACTTATTCTGCAGTGAGTGACAAAAGAAAAGGAGTGAGAAGCACAAAATATTCCAATGCACCAGCATCCATATTGTTTCAAGTTTTCCTTTCACAAATTTCTATTCATTTACTTTATATTGTTCTTCATTACAGCCACTACTGTTTTCCATTTCTAAGATTTATATTGATCTTCATTATAGCCATTACAGTCATAGGTTTGTATTTATGTTTCCCTAGGGTTTATATTGCAAATATTATAGTCACAGGTGTTTTGTTGTCTATTGCTAGGGTTTCTATTGCTAATATTGCAATGATGGGCTATCATATGTGTTCCATAGGGTTTATAATGCAAATATTATAATCATGGTTTACCATTTAAAGCTTTCCCTAGGGTTTATTTTACAAAATACAACCATTTGTTAGCATATACATTCCCTAGGGTTTATATTGCAAATATTACAGTCACAAATTACCATTTTTATTTCCCAAAGGTTTATATTGCAAATGTTACAGTCATAGTTTACCATTTCAGTTTCCCTAGGGTTTATACTACAAATATTGTAGTCATAGTTGACCATCTCTATTTCCCTGGGTTTATATTGAAAATGTTATAGTCATATTTTAGCCTTTCTGTTTCAGTAGGGTTTATATTGCAAATATTACACTCATAGTTTAGCATTTATGTTTCATAGGTTCTACATTATCATTCAATCTACTTATCATAGTCTCATAGTTATTGCATTATCATTCAGTCTTCTTATCGTAGTCTCATAGGTCCAGCATTATCATTCACTCTGCTTATCATAGTCTCATAGGTTCTACATTATATGGTAAATATTATTCATGGTTTACCATTTCTATTTCATATGTCCTACATTATCATTCACTCTTCTTATCTTATTCTCATAGCTTTTGCATTATCATTCACTCTAGTTATCTTATTCTCTTAGCTTTTGCATTTTCATTCACTCTAGATATCTTATTCTCATAGGTTTTGCATTATCAGTCACTAAGGTTTCTATTTTTATTAGTTTATTTTTTCATCTTTTTCATAGGTTTTTGCTTCATCAATTCACAAATATTTATGCCTATGAATGAGTTCATCATATACAAAATATGTGAGCTTTTTTAAACACTTACTGTTACTCATTTGTAACCTTTCTATTGTGTCATAGTTCAAAAATGAGTGTGGTTTTCACTTTTTTGTGCATGAGAATATTAAGGTTGTAAATGTTTAAGATATATGAGATGTTCTTAAACTCTAACTCCCTTGCATAGTTTGTAATTTTGTGCTTCTTACTCCATTTCCTTATGTCACTCACTCCAGAATAGATGTAACTCTCTAATCTATTGGAAAAGATAATCTCAAATGAAATGCAACAAAGTAAAACAATACCACATACATAAACTAAATAATCTTCTATTCAAGCATCACTCTATTCATACATATAAAGATAACTATTCAAGCATTTGTGTTTCATAGTTTACCATTAATGTTTCATAGGTTTTGCATTATCATTGACTCTGGTTATCATATTCTCATATGTTCTACATTACAAACTAATTATTCTTCTATTCAAGCATCACATTGACACTCTCTTCATACATATAAAGATAATTGTTCAAGCAATTGTGTTTCATAGTTTACCATTTATGTTTCATAGGTTTTGCATTATCATTGACTCTGGTTATCATATTCTCATATGTTCGGCATTACAAACTAATTATTTTTTTGTTCAACCATCACTAATTTGATTGTACTTATTTTGTGTAGATGGACAAGGGAAATGCAGTGGTGACCCATACTAGGAACAAAAAAAAGAAAAGAGCCACAACAAGGTTTCCCTCTGGAAAATGAGGAGCTACATTCCCCCCTAAAATAGATCCTATTGCACAAGTAGATGAGGTTTCTACTCCTCAAATACCACATATTGAGGTTACTACACCTCAAATACTGCAGAAGGTAAAACAAATACAAAAGTTGTGGTCTTCAGATGACATGGAAAGGGAATTCTATGATGTTGAAGAGAATGACATGTCGATAAGGGGGCTTCCAAAAAGGTGATCAATCCCAACATCCAAACTATCCAAATGGCTAGGGGGTCTAACAACAACTTCCAAGAAAGGTCTGCCAATAGTCCTCACTAAAGAGGAAGAACATCTTATTGTGGAATGGTGCAAGAAAATGGTTGATATTGGTCATGGTCTTGAGATAGTCAATCTTAAGTCTGAGGTTGCTCAAATATGTCAAAATAATCCAAAACCTTTCACCAATGGGTTCCCAGGGAAGTCTTGGTGGAAAAGCTTCAAAAACAGACATCCTAAACTTTCATTAAAAACTACTGAAGTTCTAGACAAAGACATGGCATTCAATCTTAGAGTTGATGTTGTAGCTACATTATACAAAACACTATATGTAGCATACGAAGCCATGCCATATGGTCCTGATCGCATATGGAATTACAGTGAAACTAGCTTCCAAGAAGACAAAAATGGGTCCATGAAGGTGCTTGCAAGAAAAGCTAGCAAGAATGTCTCTTACATTATTCCAAAGAGTGGTGAATGGATAACCATTCTATGTTGTGTCAATGTTGTTGGGAAAAGCATTCCAAGATTCTACTTTTTCAATGGGAGTGTGAACATAGATAATTACATCATAGACTACAAACCAAGGGCTTGCATGGTATCCCAACCCAATGAATGGATGACCAAAGAATTATTCATAGATTGGTTGACCCATTTCAAAACCTTAGTTCTAGGTGGTGTCTCGCCCACCAACAAGGTGTTGCTAATCTTTGACGGTCATGGAAGCCATGTAGCACTCAAAACCATTCACAGAGCAAGAGAAATTGGTGTAGATTTGTTAACATTTCCATCACACACATCACATAAGCTACAATTATTGGATGTGAGTGTGTTTTCACCTTTTAAAGCTTACTTCAAATCAGAACGTGCAGATTTTTTGTCAACGTTTCCAAACATTGAAGTGAGGAGGAGAGAACTTGCAATGTTAGGTAGTAAAGCAATGAAAAGAGCTTTGACAACTGACAACATCAAAGCTAGGTTTAAAATGACTGGTATATGGTCGCTAAATCCTGATGCACTTGTCAATGACATGCATCCTAGTGAGACATTTGTGGTTAGCGAGGATGCTAACACAGTTGAAAACATTCTCGACCTTTCTGGACTTGGTCTGTCAAGCGATGATGTTGCAGTATTGTAGTCCACTCTTCCAGATGGGAACTTGTAGACTACAATAGAAACACAACACTCACCTCATAGTTGTCCTACTAAATAAATTGCATAAGTGGTGGTTAATGAACACACGCCTCCCATGGTGGACAACCTCGTTAATCAATTCAGTGAAAGTTTAGATCTTCCATCACAACGAAGCCAACCATCCTGGTTGGTTGAGGGAGCAATGAACTTGGGGATTCATTTGGAAGTCCCAAAATAGTAGGATACCTATACTTTCCCATCACCACCACCAGAAATTGACCCTTCTCAAGTTGTGCATTACTATGCTCCTTGCATTTTAGATTTAAGAGGAAATGAAGATGTACTAGAGGGCTCATAGGTAGTGGAGGAGGTCATTTCCACATAGCCGAATCGGACAGAAGAAACACAAATAGTTATGCACATCAACAAGTTCCTCAAGCTACTTGTCCACACTTTCCATCAAAACAAATCCAAAGCTAGTGCAATTCAGATCAGTAGACAGTCTCAATTATTGACAATAGATGACTACATGAGGTTGTTAATGGAGAAAGAGAAAAGGAAGAAAGAGGTCAAGGATATATAAGAAAGAAAGACAAAAAAATGAGGAGAAAAGGGAAACAATAATTGTGGTAGTGGAGTTGAAGGACAATGCCAGAATTGAGGAGATACTGCAAAAAGAAAAAGAGCAGCATATCTTACAACAAAAAAAGGATAGAGATGCGAAAAAGGAGCAAGAGAGGCTTCACAAGGAAAATGACCTAAAGTAAAAAGAGATTAAGGAGGCATAGAGGGATTTACAAAGAGAGAGGTGGTTAAGGAACCCTTCTAATCCATTGTCTCAAAGTAATGGAGTCTTCTGTGATATTCTCAACATTAATATCCCTTGGTTCTCCACAACAATGAATTATTCAAGCCTCTCCAAATTTGACTTCAGGGGCACTTAATATCCATATCAATTTGGCACTTGAGATGTACAGATGTGTTCACCACTGCCCCCAACACATGTCACTTGCACCCAATTTACCACTCCAAGTCCCACTCATGTATGCAACACTCCTCGTCGAGTGGAAGGGGTCGAGAACATGGCAATTGGCACCCCAACCAACCAAGATCCATTTCACAACAACAATAGCTAGATGCTATGTTTATTTTGATTTTCACATGCAATTCAAGTTTCATACACTTTAGAAGTTTTGATATTTACAAATGCACTGAAATTGTGGATAGTTGTACATTTTTTATAAGTATAGATTGACCGTTATTGTTTTGGTTTGTGAAGTAATTTGAAAAAGTGTTGTATGTAATTTGCAATCTATGTTATTGTTTTTATTTGCAATGTATGATTCTTCATTGACAGTTTTAAGTATATGATAATTATAGATGCATCGTTATTGTTTTGATTTGTAATATTTTATGATCATATTGCAATGTGTGTTCTATGTAATTTGCAATGTGTCACTATTTTGATTTGCAATGTTTTCTTCTTTGTTGACATTTTGTCATTTTCTATTCCTTTTTTGATCTATTTTTCCATGTGGGAGGATGATATTTGTCCAAGCATTTTACAAATAAAAAATAACCCGTTGACCGATACGTAGGCACCTCGAGTGCCACTTGCTATGTGGTACAACATCTGAAGTTGACAACCTTTCCATGTCAACTTCTCTCAATTTTCCACCCTAAGAATCCACTTTGTTGCATTTATCACTTGCCGCCACTTCCTATACTTCTCGATTGTCGTGTTCAATGCAAGTCTCTTCTCCTTAGCTCCATGCCACCCTACAATATTTTTCCAACCAACCTATACATATATATATACATTTACATATACATATACATATACATATACATATGCATACATATACATATCTATATACATATACATATGTATATGTATGCATATATATACACATATACATACATATTTTCTGAGCCAACCTACATTCAATGCTAGCAGTACCTCGCTCTTCTCACCATCTTTACAACCTTTCATTCTAGCAAGTTCTCATGTGTTCTTCACTAGCACACAACTACGTGCTCTATTCATTCTCTACAAGTTTCAAACCTTTACCACAACCTGCGATGCTTGAACTCTAGTTAAGAGATGGATAGATGCCATTTGGTGAATTTTACAAGCAACTTCTTTCTATTGTTACACATAAATCTATGTATATCTTTATGCATATGCATATGTATATATATATACATATACATATGTACTATTGATGGTGTTTTCTGCACAACAACAATTGATACAAGATACAAGTATCCTATCTCTCTTGAAAGGTAAATCTCTATCAACAAGCCTCAAAAGATAACCCCAAGGTCTCTAATGTCAGGTCTTGAAAATGCATAAGCAACTCAGTGATAGATGTGAAAATGTTGGTAATCACAAAGGGACCTTACTACAAACAAATATTGGATCTTAAGTTTACCAGATTTGGCAATTTGATGATACTTCAAATCCTAAATCTAACCCAAATGATAAAGAAATAGAAAAAGATAAGGGTTTCAGAGAAATTTCTAAAATTAACACTAATCCTAAGATTAACAACACAAATGATAAAATACTTAAAATGGAATAATCCCTCAGAAACTAATTCCAACTTGATCTAGATAAACCTACAATCTTACATAAATAGTGCAATCTTCTAAGGCATGAAAGATTTTCAGATCATGAAAATTCATCCAAATAACCCTGTTGCAATTGAAATGAACAAACATTCACAATTGAACTAAGCACAATAAATATCAAAGTTCAGGTTAAGTTTTCAAAGTAACTAATAGTTAGCTAGCTACAAAAAGTATGGACAAAAGATTGTTGCAACACTTCAAGCATCAAATCATAAACACCATTGAATATTCTAACATCAAGTCTAACATATATCAAATAAACTTAAGCAATTTCAAGAGATCGAATCACATGAACCATTCCAAATAAAATTAACACAAGAAGGACACGAAATCACAATGCCTTTACTTGAATTAAGTCATTCAAAATAGCAACAATTCCAGTCTTCTATTACAACACTTGCTTGAAAATAACCTAATTCCTAACTCCTTGCTCTAATGTTTAATTCACTCCAATGTAAGACTATCTATCCCTTTCAAATGAGGAAATATCCCTATTTATAGAGATTGCAACTTATGTCATCCCAAATAGGGTTACAAACAATAGGCCCCAAAAAATAAGTCAACCAAGAAGAATTCAAAATGAATTAAAGTGTGCATTAAATGCATGTGTTCCATCCAAGTCGGCTTGGGATCTCCAACATGGTTCAATCCAATGCATGTGAAGGATGAAGAGAAATAATGGGCAAGAAAAAATTCTGACGAGGCATTGCATTAACTGCTCTCCCCTTTTTCCTTATCTTGCTCCACTTTATCCTGCACCATCAAAAATACCTTCTCCAAGAACCTTCTCCAAGTCGGCTATAGGTGGAATAACACCTTAATTTTCCTCTCAATGGATTTGATGTCCTCTCTTGACTGCTTAATGACCTTATCCAAATCCACCTTCAGGGTCTAATACTTATCCATCACTGGAATGTATGTGGCTGCATCATCTAACTGGTGCTCGATCACTGGACTATCATCAACTGGAACATACACTTCATGCCACCATTTTCTTAGTTGCTCCAAGCTCAAATGTTTTGGTGCAAACCTTTTTCTTCCTGTCATAACTTTCAAAAAGGAAATGCACTTGTTGTAGATTTCAGTTAGGGTATTCTCAATTTTCTTTCCTTGCTTATGCACTTTCTTCAAAACCCTTATCCTTATTTACAAAGCTTCGTGTCATTCCTAGGGTTCTGCAACTTTGGAAGAAGGAAGAATTCCATCACTTACCAGCTTGTCTTCAGTATATTCCATGATGGTCATGGTCTTCTGCAACAAGAGATCAACATCCTCCTTATCTTGAGCTAGTAAATTCTTCAACCACTCTATTGATCTTATAGCATCTCCACCGGTCGACAGGATATCTTTAATGGAATTATCTCCTTTGGCTTCCACTCCTTGCAACCAATTCAGTGTGACATGTGTAGTGGTATTCATCTTCTCTAACTCAGTTATTATCTCCTTTGGTAGAAAACTTGTTGCAGATGATGAGGAGCTAATTTGGCTGATAAATTGCAAGGGTTTCATCAAATCCTATAGATACCTCTTCAATTTTTCATTTTACTTCTTCAAATATTGCATAGCTTGCACTTCTTTCTTCAATTTGCTAAAAATAGCAGCATTGGAGCCTTCAAATTCTTTAATCTCCTGTATCATGGAGGCGGGTCCCAAGCTGATAGTTTGCACACTGTAATCTCTACCAGTCACCTAATCCTTATTCTTATCTGATGTAGGGGTGGCAATGTGAATCACCCTGTTATTGGCTTCATCTCTCTCAATCCTGGAGATAACCCTAGCTTTCTTCTTTACTTTTCCCTTTCCTATGTGTTAGAACTATAAAATCTGATATTTTCACATGTTGGTTTTACTCATAAACTTCCAGATTTGGTCCTACCATGTGCATATTCCACTCATATTTTGCATAACCCTAAGTTTCCATCCTAAGCACTAGGGTTTGTTTTTGTATCATTCTGCTCACTTTTTGCATATTTTTATCCCATGTTTCCATCAAGTTGTGCATTTTTTTTACATTCTAGTTCCTTTCGGCGTGAGTCCATTAGTTTCTCCCTGATCCATTGTGCATTTTCTGCTAACATGAGTTTGTGTTACCTTTCGGCAAGACTCATGTGTTGTCATAGCGATCAAACTTTCCTGTAGGTGGCTTTTGGCAGGACTTTCTCTCAGTCTCGGTGATAGAGGTTGATTCACATTTTCGGCAGAGGTTTGGCCATCACACTAAGGTCTTGGCGAATTTAGTATGTCTCTCCAACTGATGCATTGAAGGTCTTGTCGGTGTAAGTTAGGGGCTTTGGTGAAATGTCATAACAATCTCGTGGTGTCTCACCGACTAGTGTAAAGAAGCTTTTGGTAAGAGTTGAAGTCTTCAGTGGGATGTCATGGTGATCTCCATATGTATTACCAACTTTGCACGGGTGTTCACTTCAGCTTGAGTCATAATTTTTGGCATTGTGTTTTGGCGAACTTGTTGGGTCTTGCCGACAATGACTTATGAATAACTTTCGGTGAAAGGTTGGCATTCTCTTGGCAAACAGGTGTGCTCGGGGCTTTTGGTATAACAATATTCTCTATGTGACATCTCGCCAAGGGTTGGATGTTATAGTGGCATACATGGGGCAGATAGGCTTTTTGGCGAGAAGGGACTTAAGTCATAGCGATACACAAGAAATGAAGGAGCTTTTAGTGTGACATAATTTTCTCTATGAGAGGTCTCCCCGAAGTTAGTGTGTCTTGGCGAAGGGCATGAAATGTGTGGAATCTGTCGGTAAGAATGTACTATTGTCATGGTGACTAATATGCATCTTGTGGCCTTTTGGAAAAAAAAATGAATTCTCTATAGGGTCTCCATGATAATGAAGAATCATAGGAACACAAAAGATAAAGGGGTTTTCGGTGAGACATAATGTGATCTACAAGATGTCTTCCCGACACCATAAAGTTATAGCGATTGTGAACAAAAAAAGAGGTTCATTTTGATAAGACATTTTCTTGTGTCTCGGCGACTAAAATAAATCTAACACATGGGTGCTCTTGGAGTGACATAGGGTTTTCGATATGATGTCTCCCCGATATCACAGAGCTATGGTGAAACACAAAGGAGACATAAGGATGCTTCCTGACTTCAGCGTAGCGAATAGTTGGTCACAGTGAAAGTGAATAACACAAGGAACAAAGGAACATGGGCAGACATCGATCAACATTATAATTTCCTTCGGCATACTACTGCCCTGTCTCACTAACTGGCTCACTGGTGAATAATAGAATTTCAAACACTGAGGCTGACAAGTATAATGCTTGAGAACCATTGTAGGCTGACTTGATTGGAGCCCGATTTCTACGTTGGTCGACATGATTTTGAAGCATTTTGTTTTTCTTGTGCTGGTGTATAAGTATGCACCCCGATTGTAATTGAGATCATCAGATTTTAGATTAGAAGCAGTAGATTAGGAATGGCTACATTAGAATAGCTTTCTCTTATCAGAGACTATGTGCATGTTTTCAAATGGTGATTTCAATGAAATTCAGCTGGTGTGGTAGTTTATTTCTGGTGTCAATTGTATGTTGATTTTATTGAAAAGTACTGCTAAGTTGTCTCCAAGTTGATTCTTTCTGGTTATTTAAATTGAAGTAACAAGCTTATTTTTAGTTTATTAGTGCACATTTTTTGTATCTATGTGATTAATCTATTGGTTCTCTCAAAGTAGAGATTAAATCCTTTTCGTCCATCATAGTAATTAGGAGATTCATCTAGATTATTAAAGTAGAGCTTAGTAGTCATAATCTTGCATTGTTTATACAAGTTATGAGCAGATCATATGCCTGCAATTTGATTTTTTGCTAGAATAAGTTGCCCACTTTTGTTTCATTTGACTCTGCATACCCAATAAGGCAATGGTCTCTGCACTTCATCATTTTGAATTCATTCAGTTTCTTTACATCTATTTATTAAGCATTTTAGGATTTAGATCAAAAGATTGCTATCAAGTTTGATTTCATTTGTTCACTATCATCTGCCATTGTGGACAAAACATTTTAGAAAGATAATCATAAGTCAAGTCTGCTTTGTTCAGAAAGGTACACCTACCCAGGTTTAGCAGCACCTAAAGAGTAGAAGGTTGAATACTTTTGACCTTGTCTGTTATCCTAAAGCATATCAAGAGACTGGAAACCTCTTGAGGCATCTTGCCTACGTTTTTGAGAGCTAACACTATGTTTGCTAGTAATTTATCCCAGTTGGGAGGAGTATCATCCACAATAATTTGTTTACTATTTAATTCTTTGTCTAGCCAAGTAGGAACAGTGGAATCCGGTTACACATTACCTTGTCCAACCTCATCCTATTGCTCCTTGGAGGAATCCATATTCATATTTTTCTCATCAATAATTTCTTTAGTTTTATCTTCACTTCCCTTTCCTAGATTCCTATCCTCTTCATTTCCTACAGGTGAATCCTCATAAGTCACGAAAGGGGGCCGCAATATCTTCTCCATCTATGCCTCTATATTGTAGAGTTCACCCTCCTTGAATCCTTTCATTTCCTCATCTTGATGATCCTCTGCATCTTTATATTGATCTAATGCATCATGTGATTCATGGAGAGGAGGAGAATCATTATGTTGTTCTGCAAGAGGGACCACTACAAGAGTATCTTCCTTTAGTGCATTATCCTTGGGAGAAGGAGTTCTTGACCTCCTTGTGTATACTTGAGTCTTCTCCCCTGAACTCTCCACATTTACCACAGGTGGGATAATTTCTTCTTTCTCCTTAGAAGATTCATCTTTCTTCTTTGAATTTTGAGTTACCCTTCTCATTTTGAGCTCAAGAGTACTATCTTTCTCTTCCTCCTCATTGGGTTGTTCTTCTATAGACTTCCTTGTTCTTGGAATATGCTTCCTCTTTTTAGCAATCGGTTTCCTCTATTTCTCCCCTTATTTTGCTTGAGAACCCTTGATCTTTATTTTAAAAGGGGAATTTTCCTTAGCTTTACCTTTAGAAACCTGCTCGCTTGATTCCTCAGTAGTGGAACAAGACTCCAAGTCCCCCATTAGATCATAGGTGCATTGCACACCTTCACTCTCGAACTCTCAAATCTTGTGTTTAAGCCATAACTTGGTGCACTTGATTATTGGAGTCATGATCTTCTCTAATTATGTCTTCTCTTCCTCTGTCCAGTCTATCTCTCCTATCAATTTATCTTTCATAGGCTCATAATCATGACTCTGAATCAAATCTCCATCACCCTCAGTCTAGTCAGGAATGGCCTTTATGTTGTATAGTCAAACCAAGTTCACTAGTAGCCTAGAGAACTTCTTTCTCCTAACTTCAAATTCATCCTTACTGTTAGCCCAATAATCCTCTACATCATCCTTATGGTTGTATTCCTTGTTGTCCTTTCTTTTTGTCTCACTAGTCCTATCAAATTTGGGTCTCTTAGAATGGAAAGAGAGACCCAAAGTGCTCATTTCCTCCTCAGAAGCATGAGCTGAATTAATAGAGGGGCAAGCTTCATTACTACCTACCCTCAAAGGAAAATCACCACCAAATATAGTTTTATGTTTGTCTTTCTTAACAATTGCATCAAAATCATAGATCTGTCTTGTGACTTCCAGAAGTATGATGTGTTCTATGGGATATCTAGGGAGTTTGTATGGGGCCCTCTAACAACCATCTATTCTAATGTATGAGAAGGTAGGGAACTGGATAAACCAAGCTCCAAACCTCTTGATTAGCTCCTTGGCATTGTCTGAGATTTGGACATGCTCTACACCCTATAATAACCTGGTTATGTACATGGTGAATGCATCATTCACCCTCCTATAACTTGTGCTACCCAAGTGTAATTGTGGGTACACTTCATAAATCACATCTTTCACAAACATGCCTCTTGTGCTTAGCCCCTTGTATGGATGGAACCTTGCAAGTGCATAAACCAATTAAGAGGTCATTGTGAAGGCTTTTTTTTTTAGCACATTGTACATTTGTTCATGTATCATTGCACTTATAATGCCTTCCCAATGGTAGTTGATGTTTTGCTCCATCCTCACAATGACATGAAACATCTATTTTTCAAATACCCCTACACTCTTCAATCCTGTCACTCTACTAAGGAGTGTGATAGAATCATAGTATTCCCTTTTTAATTTTTCTTTGAATAGTTGCTTGGGTAGTTTGGAGAAGTGAGACTTGGGTTTCTCTATCTAGGATTTGATGAACTATTGTGATTTGATAATTTCTTCATCATAATACTTCTTCGCTATGTCCATATCAAAACCCACCACATGAGACCTATCAAGCATGTCAAAGTTTTGGGCTATAGACACAGGGCTAAGATTTTCCACTATTGTCCCTTGAGCACCCACTATCCTTTGTGTGCCCATGCCATAATTTCTGGCACATTCTAGCACCAACTTGTAGCATTGAATTGTGGGTGGAAATCCTGCTACATGGACCAATCTTGACTCTACCATCCTCTTAGCCAATACTGAGAGATCTTTCTCTACCATCCTAGCCTTGAATTCTTCATAATCCCACTGACCTACATTTGTATCTATGAACTCTAACCATATGGAAGTCAATTTTCTTTCTAGGACCCTACTTCTTATATCCATTTTGATCCTCTCTACCTTGAAGATAGTAGACTCTTTAGCACTTGGATCTATCTGCTTGTCCTTGGTCTTCTCAACTACTATCTTACTTGATTCAACCTACATCCAACAAAGAAAACCATGATAAATCCCCTTTATAATATTAGAATCAAGGTTAGTCACCCATGAATAACATATTCATCATTACATCAGCTCAAAATCATGACAAAAATCCATCAAATCAATCATAAAACACAATCATTTAAAATCTAGGATTTTGAGCAATCCAGGGAAAACCGGCCAAAGAGGAATTTTGGGAAATTCCATGTCAAGCGGACTTCACCAATCAAGCACAAATTTCATCAATTCAATCATTAAAGCATGAAAGGAAAGCATGCAACATCATTTAAATCATCAATATCAACCATGAGATGCCAAATACACAACATTAAATTTATTCATCTCTCAAATTTGTTATACTATGAAAAATATGGGAAAATTCATCAAAAAAGGAATTCCACGAGGAACTCGAAACTTCGAGCCCTTTTCACACCTCTAGGAAAACAAAAGGGGGAGGTATAATTGAGAAATTCTAAGGGTGCAGAAATTCTAGGAAGACCTCAGGATCTGAAAAACTATCATTTCTCACGATCTTGCCTAGAACAATCGAACGATCACAAATTTGCAACTTTAGGCTCTAATACAATTTATTTTATGTCTCTTATTGATCGTTTTAAGTCCTCAACTCCCTTAGAGGAAAATTGGTGAGGATTGGTGATGCCCTAGGTTGTAGTTGTGATGCCTTAGGTTTGATTCTAAAATCTCTGCCATGAATACAGGGAATGAGCTCAGATTAAGCTTGAATTGAATTCATTTGTCTAGTTAAGCTCAAGATAAATTGTTTAGAACATGCCTAAGTCAGCTTTTAGGTAATGAAATTAGAGATAGGCTCATGAACTCACTCAGGGAATCATCTTCAATCAAGTAAACTCTCAAAACCCTAAATCATAAAAAAATTACTAATGGGTTGATCCTGAAGGAGTGATTTGGGAGGGCTTGGCACTGCAAAATTATTGACTCAACTAGGGGGGTCTTAATTGGGTTCTAAGAATCTATGAAAAAGTAAACTAAACCCTAGTTCTAGAAAACTCGATGCCAAACCTATGAAATTCGAGCTCTAAATGCATTCAAAATGTCAAAACATCACATTCATTTATCATCCAAAAGGCGAGGAAATAGATACATACCATGGATGAAGCAAATCTAACTTCAAAGGAGATTGATAACAAACTTGGACACCCTCTCAATAGCTGCAATGAAAATGCAAGAAATCTGCTACTGAATCTAGAAATTGACCAATCCAATCGCCAAATTGCTAAACACTCAAGACCAAGATCTCAAAAGTAGCAAAGAGAAAATGATGAAAGCCTTGTGACACACAATCCCTCAATAAGTCACCTAAATACTTGTTGTAGAGATTGTACTATCAAGCATTAATGTCATCGACAAGATAGGTCAGGACATAATATGGGAATTCAACGAGGTGATGGAATTTCTAAGAAATCCTGCCCAAGCAAAATTCCACAAGGACCAGAATCCTTGGATCGCAGTGTAAGCTCCTCCGCATAGGGTTTTCAAGGAAACTAGGGAATTTCGCCAGAAGAGGAAAATCTTGAAGTCAAAGGAAAACCTAGAAATGGCTCAAAACTTAATATTTTCAAAAAATAACATAAAGGGATCATCAGTGCAAGCAAGATAAAAATTCAATCACATGCCAAATCAAGCAAATCCTTAAAACCAAAGGGAAAAAGCACTAGAAATTAGAGAGAAAAAAAAGGGGGTCACTAATTTTAGTGGGGCATGTGCGCGAAAACTGCACATGTATATGTATATGTATATACACACATATATGTATATGTATCTACAGATACATATACATATACATATTTATATACATATTCATATACATAGACTTATACTTATGTATATACGTATACATAGACATACACATATACATATGCATACCAATATACATAGACACACACATACACATACACATATACATATACAATTCAGTCATGCAACTATTCTATCTTTTTAGGTGCCATTGATGAATTTGGTGGTGTTTTCTTTTTCATAGGTGACGCTTCATCTTTAATTCAATGTAAATGAATGCAGATATATTATTATGTTGTGATTCAATTCATTCATGCAAATGAATTCATGTAAGCAATGTTGTAACTTTTCATTTCAATAACAAACAATATATTTGGTTTTTTTTATGCCATTCATAAACTTGGGGTTGTTCTCTTTTCCATAGGTTCTGCATGTAGGAAATTCTATATACATATGCTCATATATATACATATATGCATATGTAAATATTTATATACATGTATACACAAATATACATAAATATATACATATAAATATATATACACATACACATACACATACACATACTCATATACATAGCATTATATGTTGTTTCCATGCCATAGATAAATTTGGGGGTGTTCTATTTTGAAATGACTGCATATAAGCAATGCTACAATTTTTCATTGCAGTAACAAATAATATTGTTGGTTGTTTCGATGCCATAGATAAATTTTGGGTTCTCTTTTTCATAGATTCTGCATGTAAGAAATTCTATATACATATATGTTTATGTATACATATATGTATATGTATACACACACACACACATACATATATACATGTACATATATGTACATGTATACATTTATATACACATACACATTGGTTGTCTTTTTCATTGGTTGTGCTTCATCAATTTAGTCATATAAATATGGTTTTTTTGTTAATGTAGACCATAGAAAATTGGATGTGCACATATCAGCTCCTCTCCCCTATAGAGTCATGTGTGTTCTTACATTTAGTAATGAATTAGGGAGACTTGATTTTATGAACGCTCCTCTAATGGAAACATATGTTGCACTGGTTTACAATTCCATTAGAATTGGGAAGTGTTGCATAGGTAACCATCAGACAACCTTCACAAAACCAAGTCCCCTAAGTGATTCAAAAACAAAGCTACAATAGTTGCATGATTCAATTGATGTACCCTAACCTATTAAAAATATAACACCCCCAAATGAATCAAAGCACCTATAAAATAGAACACACTTGCAATTAATCAAAGGAACCTAAAATTGATAGAATTGTTGCAGGGCTGATTTGATGAAGGATAACCTATGCAAAAGAGAAGCCCCCCAAATTAATTGAATAGTAGACCTTCATGTTGGAACCACGAAAAGAATTGTAAATTCCAACCATACAAATATTAAACACAATTTGCAATGTCAATTTTTGTGCAATTATTACAAGATGTAATGGTTTAGGGAAACTTGATTTTCCCAAATTCTTTGTAATTGTAATCTATGTTGTACTTTGTCCACAATTGGACCTTTCAACTATGAAGTGCTACATAGGTAACCATGAAAGGCCTTAGGAAAAGCAGGTCCCCTAAATACATGTTCTAACAAAGCTTTACTGCTCTTTATTGTTCTATGGTAATACATGTGAATACTTGAAGGTTTTCATGGCTATTTGAATTGGGAATTATTTGAATCTGATTAATTTCGGCCACTAATTATTCAGTTGATTAGTTTGGTGTATTGTTTGCAATTGTTTCCATAATTTTTTATTTAATAATGGGTGCCTTACAACTTGTCAAAATGGAAGCAGATGGGATTTTGGAGTTCACCATGACTACGTTCGCACCCTACTTGGTGAGATGGGGTAGAATTGTGTCGATATGTGTTGTAGGTTTCATGATTGATGAGACAGGTGGATTCATTTTCTTGTTGGTTTGGTTATGCTATGATGGGAAACATGGTTGTAATGGGTTCAACAATCGCTCAGAGATGGGTGAGATGGGTTTGAATTGTGTTGACTTGGCACATTGTTTACGTTGTGTAGTTGTGATTAATGTGAAATGCATGCCTACATTGGTGCAATTGTTGGGTTTACCAGTTTACGGAGAAGGGTGCATGTCTTAATGTTTGGGATATTTAAATTCCATGTTTGATACAAGTTGTATACACTTCATCATGTTTGGTTTTTTGTGTGTACTTGTTTTGTTTTGAAATGAATGTTATTAAGTGTGCATTTTAAATCTGATTTATGTTTGATGTCATCGTGCCTATTTATGGATGATATTTTTTTAGTTGTGGAGGACTGGTGTATAGGTGCACATTATATAAAGTAGAGAACACTCCCAAATTAATCAATGGTACCTAAAAAAGATACAATTGTTGCAGGTCTGAATTTATGAAGCATACACATACACATACACATATACATATACATAGACATAAGTGAATTAAACACGATTGTAGAGAAGTATAGAAAGGGGAAGTGAGTGATAAATGCAATGCAATGGAGGGTTAGGGTGGTTGACTGAGAGAAGTAGATGTGGAAAGGTTGTACACTTAAGACCTCTTCACACATCTATACACACACACATTTACATATACACATACACATTTACACATACACATTTACATATACATATACATACACACAAACATACAATTATACATATACATACACATACACATACACATTCACATACACATACACATACACATACACATACACATACACATACACATACACATACACGTAACATACACATACACATACACATACATATTTACATAGACATAGACATAGACATACACACAAAAATAGACATAGAAACATCCAACACATGGAATAGATGTATTTGGAGTTGCAAAAAAATCCACATCAATGTATATGTCTTGAAAGTTAGTTGCATCGACATATATGAACATTTAAAAAATCAACATTCTAAAGTCACCAAAACAACTGAATAGTCTATATCATTTACAAAAAGGCATTGTTGACTACAGGTCTATGGCCCCAGATTATAACCAAAGTTAGAGGACGATAGACAACAACACCTTACAGAGTAAAATTAAGGGCAGTAGTCTCTCGGCTAGCTAATAGCCCTTCATAGGTGGCGGAGGTGGATGGCACACGCTGGGAAGCTATAGAACAACTGTCAACAATGCCTTGTAGAAAACAACATAAATTGTATAGTGGTGCAACCATGAACAAAAATCCAAAGTCTTCAATGACACATACACATACACATACACATACACATACACATACACATACACATACACATACACATACACATACACATACACATACACATATGCATACACATACACATACACATACACATAGACATAGACATAGACATAGACCACCTCACAAAAATAGACACCCCCATAGACATTTACTAATTTGATGAAGAAGAACCTAACAAAAATAGAACACTCCCATGTATTTCCAAGGACAAAAAGGAAAGCACAATAATTTGATGACTAAATTGATCAAAAATAACCTATACAAAAGATAACACCCCCAAAATAATCAATGGCACCTAAAAATAGATAAAAACATCTACATTACAGATTTAATGAAGTAGCACATATGATAATCATAACACCCCTATATTTATCAATGACACCAAAAAAAGGCTACATATTTGGCAAATGAATTGATGAGACGTAACCTATGAACAACATAGCAACCAAAAAATTCCAAATGACACCTGAAACTGGTAGAATAGATGAATACTAACCATGATGAAGTCAAAGTTACAAACAAGGTAACACCCCCAAAAATATCTAGGGTACCTAATCAAGCAAAACCTATGAAAAAAATAAGACCCCAAATTTTTTGTAATGCAAATAAAAAAAGCTCCAATAATTACATGTTTGAATTGATGAATCCTAACCATTGGGAAACATAACACCCCCAATTTAATGAATTTCACCTAAAAAAAATAGCATTAATGAATGAATGAAGCAACATGTATGAAAAACCTAAACCCCCAATTTTATCAATGACACGTAGAAATGGTACTGAACAACATTAATTGAAACATGAACATTAACCCGTGACTATAATGGTTGTAATGAAGAACAATATAAAGCTTATGAATGGAAAAAAGTAAGAGTGTAACAATTATCACATATGTATATGACTGAATTGATGGAGTAGAACCCTTAAAAAAATAACACTAACATATTTATCTATGGCATAGAAACGTCATACATTTTTAAATTCACTAAATAGATGAAGCAAAACCTAAAAAAATATTAACCCAAATTAATTGTTTTGGTTAATGAAATAGAGAACACAACCCAACTGAATGATAATGCAAAACCTATGAGAATAGGATAAGCAGAGTCAATGATAATGGAGAACCTATGAGAAAGAATATGATAACCAGAGTATATGATAATGCAGAACCTATGAAACGGAAATGGTAAAACTATGACTATAATATGTGCAAAATAAACCCTAGGGAAACATAAATGTTAAACTATGAATGTTATATTTACAATATAAACCCTATGGATCAAAACCCATATAAAAAAATATATAGCTTCATCTATGGCAAGGAAACAACGAACAATATTATTAATGAAAGAAGAAAACAACCCCAAAAATTTGAATGGCAGGGAAACAACCAACAATATTATTATCTATTTTGTAAAGAGAGCATTGCTTGAACAAAAGATTAATTTCCAAAGATTCAGTGTGTTTATAAAAAAAAATAGGATAGTGTTCATAAACACTAAACTTCAACCAAAAAAACAATTTTTGCAACACAAAAAGTCCAATAAAACAAACAAAAATTGTAAACAAAACTCAAAAAACTAAATAATGGCGAGCATTAGTGAGCAAGCTCACTTGGGTCAAATGGCACGATGCACGGCCCAAACAACAACTAAATATTGAGCATGGCGGCGAGGAACCTGTTTGTTGCTTGCATGGTAGAATTGGAGCCATTGCTAACGTTCACTAACTACCCTTTACCCATCTCCTAATCAGCTTCTACCCAAATACAAACCAATCTCTGAGCATCACAGGTTGTGGTAAATGTTAGGAATTGTATGTAGAAAATATCAATTACATGCAAATGAAGATTAAACAGAGGAATGAAAAACACAAAAATAATAAGTGACAATAATTAACGTGGTTCACCCAAACTTGGGCTACGTCCACCAATAGAGAGTCCAATATTATTATCTACTAAATCAAACCAATTACAACTAGTAATCCTTGCAACTCAATACTGCTACAAATGCTACAATACAAAAATTTCAATAGAACCCAAACCCTTAGCATTTTATCAAGACTTATGTTGGTTACAAAATTAGGGTTTTTAATGTCGGCCAATGGAAAAAATAAAACTTGACACCTTTATAAAATAATAAAAAACGTGAGAGGTTTCGGGGGCACTACCCCTCGACCCTACCCTATATCATGATAGGGAACGTGCTAGGGGTGCATCCCCTAGATCCTGCAAGGGGCACTACCCCTTGACACCATCTTGGGGAATTTCCCCCAAACCCCCACAAGGGGCATTGCCCCTTGACCTCGGTAAATAATTGGGGGGAAACTACACCGATAAAAGAGGGGAAAATTTAACCTCTAAGTTTGATTAGGCTCCATATACCAACAACCTCTCACTTTGAGACTGATCATAACATTGCTGACCCTATAGCTCCCACTGGAAATAAGCACCTTGGACCCTGTTGTTCTGAGTTTATTATTTTCAATCTTGAAGACCAACTGAAGTTGAAGAGGAGCTCAACTTCTCTCTTGGCACTGCTCTTGTAAACATATCCGCTAGATTTCCATCTATTTGTATCTTTTCTAGCCTTAACTATCCATCATCCAATACTAACTAAATGAAGTGATACCTCAGCTGTATGTGTTTGGTCTTTGAATACAAGGAAGAATCCTTTGCAAGATGTATGGCACTTTGGCTATCTATAAAAAAATAAATGTTGGTCTATTGTTTTCTCAACTCCTCCATGAAATATTGTAGCCATATCTTCTCCTTGCTTGCCTCTATTGCAGCTACATACTCTTCCTCTGTGGTGGATAAAGCAACCACTTTTTGCAACTGTGAGATCCAAATTATTGTTGTCCCACCTGCAATAAAGACATAACATGTAGTACTTCACCTATTATCAATATCCCCTTCCAAATCTAAGTCTACATAACCTACTAAATTAGTATTGGAGCCCCCAAAACATAAACATTTATTGGATGTACCTCTCAAATACCTGAGAACCCATTTTACTACATTCCAATGCTCAACATCGAGATGACTCATATACTTGCTAACAACTCCAACAACATGTGCAATATTTGGTCTTGTGCATACCATGGCATACATTAAACTACCTACAGCTAAAGCATATGGCACCTTGGACATTTTATCTTCCTCCTCTTATGTCTTTGGACACATCTCCTTAGTCAATTTCAAATGACTAGGCAAAGGTGTGTTGATAACTTTTGCATTGTCCATGTGGAATCTCTACAATACCTTTTCAACATAACCAACCTGTGATGGAGTCAATTTTATGTTCTTCCTATATCTACAAATTCTCATACCAAGGATTTTTTTTGCTGCCCCCAAATCCTTCATAGCAAATGATTTTGCTAGTTGTTGTTTTAACTCACTTATGTGATCCATGTTAGACCCTGCTACAAGAATGTCATCAACATATAAACATAAAATAATGTAGCTGTTATTATCCAACCTCTTAAAATAAACAAAATGGTCAGAATTACACCTTTTGTAGCCTTGCTCAACCATAAAACTATCAAATTTCAAGTACCATTACTGAGGTGCTTGTTTCAAGCCATATAAACTCTTCTTCAATCTACACACCAATTTCTCCTTACCTTTGACCTCAAATCCTTGGAGTTGTTCCATATATGTCTCCTCCTCCAAATTACCATGAAGAAAGGTGGTTTTCACATCTAGCTATTCCAAATGCAAATATTTAACAACCACAATACTTAAAATAGTACAAATAGAAGTCATCTTAACAACTGGAGAAAAAATTTCAGCAAAATAAATGCCCTTTTTTTGTGCAAATCCTTTTACAACTATCCTGGCTTTAAATATGTTCTTACCTCCATCTTCCTCTTTCAGCCTATAAACCCATTTTTTTGGTAAAGCCTTTTTACCTGTAGGCAACTTGCATAATTCCCAAGTCTTATTTTTCAGCAAGGAGTCCATTTATTCTTCCATTGTATTCTCCCACTAAACCTTTGTATCCACCTACATAGCTTCATCATACCCTTCAGGTTCACCAACATCTGTTAACAAAATAGAATAGAAAGAGGAAGAAAATATTTCTGGAGGCCTACTTATCCTTGAAGATTGTCTAACATTCACTATAGTTTGTGGTATTTGTTGTTGTTGTTGTCGCAGAGCACGAGGAACCACTAGATCATCATTGTTTGGTGTATCATCCAATACTACATAATCATTTTATTTCTTCTCATGTTTTTGCAACTAAACAACACTTTCTCATTGAATATGAAATCCTTGATTCTCACAATTTTTTGATTTTTAGAATCCCAAAGACTATAGCCAAATTCATCAATCCCATAGCCAACAAATATACATTTCTTTGATTTTACATCCAGCTTGGTTCTATTTTCAGAATCTACATGTGCAAATGCTTCACAATTGAAGGTCTTGAGAAAAGAATAACTCACATTCTTACCTGTCTATGCTTCCTTTGGAATACCACAACCCAAGAAAACTAAATGACCTCTATTAATTAAATAAACAACAGTGTTTACAGCCTTTTCCCTCATGTTTAAAGGTAGCCCAACATTCAATCTCATAGTTCGTGCACACTCCATTATTTTTTTGTTCATGTGCTCAACCACTCCATTTTCCTCTGGAGTCCTTGGAATCATTTTCTACCTATGAATACCATTAGAGGAACAATAATATTCACCACCATTATTAGATCTGAGAAATTTTAACTATTTGCTACAATACTCACCACCATTATCAGATCTGAGACATTTTAACTTTTTACCTGTCTCATTCTCAACCAAGCTTCTCCATTTCTTAAAAGTTTCAAATACATCAGATTTCTACCTAAGGAAATAAATGCATACCTTCCTTGTTGCATCATCAATAAAAGTGACATAGTACCAAGAGCCACTGAGAGAAGATACTTGAGCTAGTCCCCATACATCTGTATGTACAAGCTCCAATTTCTCATCTTTCTTTTGCTTCCCATCCTTGAGAAAACTCTCTTTTGTTTTCCATACACACAACTTTCACAGAAATCCATATTAACACATTTTAGACCTGGTAAAACATTTTTTGAATGAAGTAATTTCATACCTTTTGCACTCATATGCCCAAGTCTGTTATACCACAATGCTAATTCAGAATCCATAGCAACTGTCTATTTTTCTACCTGCTGAACTACAACAACTGCTCCTGAACATTGATTTTTATCTATAATAGCTAAAGTAGAAGGAACAATATGACCTGTACAAAGATATAAGGTGCCTACTTTCACACCTTTTGCTACCACTAAGGAACCTTTTGTAACCTTCCAATTTTTATCACTAAATGTAACAACACAACCCTCATCATCTAGTTGCCCTGTTGAAATTAATTTTCTTTTCAACATTGGAACTTGCCTTACCTCATGTAGTAGCCAATGATTCCAATTCTGCAACTTAATCTTGATTATCCCATTTCTAATAATCTAACAAGGTTTGTTATCTCCCAAATAAACCAACTCAAAATACCCTTTAGACATAATCAAGAAAATAACTTTTATGGGTCATAGCATGAAATGAGGCCCTTGAATCTAACACCAAGAATCATCAGCATTATCAAGGGAAAGAATCAAAGCATCCTCATTAGATTTATTACTTACCACAATTTCCTCTTTATTGCCATCCTTTTTATATCCTTTTTATTTTTCTGAGACCAACAATATTTCTTCAAATGACCTAGCTTACCACAGTACCAACAATCCCTCTTGTCTCTAGATTGGGACCTTCTATCCTTTGATTTTCCTCGTGACTTCCCACGACTTCTAGAATTGTTTCCTCTCTCCTTTGTTCTTCCCCTGCTTTCTACATTCAAAACACTACCTAATGTGGATGTTCCACCTGAGCTTTTCCTACGAATTTCCTCACTCAAAATAACACCAACAACATCATCAAATTTCAATGTATTCGAACTAGAAACAATACTAACAACCATGACCAAGGTTTTCTAGGTTTTAGGAAAATAGCACATAATCGAAAGATCCCTAACTTCTTCATCAAAGTTTACATTTACAGAAGTTAATTGACTAGTAATTGTATTAAACTCATTTAAATTATCAACAACTGACCCACCTTCTACCATTGTCATATTAAACAAATGCTTCATAAGAAATACCTTATTTGAAATGAAAGGCTTTTCATATAACTTCACAAGGGTTTCCATAAACTCTTTAGTTGTCTTTTTTGTTGTAATATTGAATGCCACCCACTGTGCTAGGCATAAACGAATGGCTCCCAGTGCCTTTCTGTCCAGAATATTTCATTCCTCATCACTCATTCCTACCAATTTTTTGGTTGTTCCTTCCAACGGCCTCCATAAATCCTTCTAATAGAGATAATCCTCCATCTACATCTTCCATAATTGATAGTTCTACCCATTGAATTTATCTACCTTTAATTTACCCTCATCTGCCATTGCTCCCACTTAACTATGAGACTCCCACTCAACCGTGAGACCTTCCTGAAGATGACAATCAAACACAACCTAGCTCTGATACCACTTGTTAGGAATTGTATGCAGAAAATATCAATTACATGCAAATAAAGATTAAACAGAGGAATGAAAAACATATAAATAATATTAGCAAGAGACAATATTTAACGTGGTTCACCCAAACTTGGGCTACGTCCACCAACAAAGAATCCAATATTATTATCCAGTAAATCAAACCGATTACAACCAGTAATCCTTGCAACTCAACACTGCTACAAATGCTACAATACAAAAATTTCAACAAAACCCAAACCCTTATCCTTTTATCAAGACTTATGTTGGTAACAGAATTAGTGTTTTTTATGTCAACCAATAGAAAAAATAACACCCGACACCTTTATAAAATAATAAAAAATGTGAGAGGTTTCAGGGGCACTGCCCCTCGACCTTGCCCTGTATCATGATAGGGAGTGTGCAAGGGGCACTACCCCTGGACCCCACAAGGGGCATTGCCCCTTGACCTTCTCTTGGGGGTGTTGCTCCCAAACCCCCAAAAGGGGCACTACCCTTTGACCCTAGTAAATACTTGGGGGGAAACCACACTGATAAAAGAGGGGAAAATTTAACCTCCAAGTCTAATTAGGCTTCATATACCAACAAATGTTTCAAGATTGCAAACAATGAACTGAGTAGGTTGTGGCATGCAAGTGAAGAAAGAATGACAAATTTCTAGAATGAAAGGTTGAAAATTTGGTAACAAGAGTGAGGCAATGGGAGCATTCAGTGTAGGTTAGCTCAAAAAAAATGTAGAGAGGCATGGAGCTTAGGAGAGGAGAACTGCATTCAACATGATAGTCAAGAAGTATAGGAAGTAGCGGTGAGTGATAAATGCGACAAAGTGGATTTTTAGGGTGGCGAACTAAGAGAAGTTGATGTGGCAAGGCTATCAAATTTAGATGTTATGCCACAAAGGAAATGGCACCCGAGGTTCCTATGTATCGGTCCACAGGTCATTTTTTCAATTTGTAAAATGTGTGGACAAATATTGTCCTCCCACATGGAAAAATGAAGGCAATTTAAATAAAATAAAATTATATTGTTTATATCATATTTTTTTAAAATGGGTATAAGGAAAAAAAATTGTGCGATTTTGAGTGCATACTTATCGACTACTCTCCCCTAGTGTGTTTGACAATCCAAAGATTTTGTCAATATCCTCTGAATATGCCATTTAAATCTAATCTATATCAATGACCACTTATTATAAAGTGTAGAAAAATGGGTGGTCGTATTGATGGGATGTGATGAATGACAAGCACTGAGTAGAGAGAAAAAAAAGAGTGATAGAAAAACTAAAGCCACTAGGAAACAACTAAGAAAGAAATATGAAGATTTCCACATTGTCAATTTTTTCTACAGGATGCAATGGTCAAAAGTCTATATAATGACTATTCTCGCATGCAAAAGAAAATTCCACTCAATTAGTCTTAAAAAATTGCGGAAAGAGAAAACATCTTCTAGCACCACCAGTTGTTTCATTAAATCTTCCACTCCACACACATATCACATGCCAATAATAATTTATCGTTTGTTGGACGTACTCACTTCCTAGAAGTGAAAACATTATACTTAAAAGAAGATAAAATATAATATTTTAAGGATTTATAGGATTAAAAGTCCTTTTTTTATTAATGTTTTGGTTTGTGTTATAATTATTAATTATTTTAAAATTATTTATATAATAAAATATGATATTAGTAATGGTATCTTATTTGATAGGTATGTTAATACATATTTTTATTTATTATAGTATAATAAAAAATATATATATTTAAAGAAATATAATTTTTATTAATGTAATGTAGTATATAAAAGATATGGAATAAAGAAATGAAGCATATTGTTAGTATTACAATTTTATAAGTTGATTTATCCATCATATGTCATTAAATTGTATTTGCATTTAATCAACAAATTCTAGAAAATTTGTTAATGAATAATCTATTTGTAATTAGGAGTAATGAGCTTAAATATTAAATTAAACACTCAATTTTTAATTTTTCAAAATGCTATACAAAGACCCATTCTCCCCTGGGTGAACCTATCCTTATACAAGTGATTTTGCAAAATTCTACACATATCTCTATCTCCATCAGCTTCATTTTCCTGTATGTGAAGATCTTTGTTTTAGTTTCAGAAATTGTATATTTATGTATTTTTTTGCATTTAATTCAATTGGTGAAGGTAAGTGCATTATTTAAAATGAAAAATTGCATTAGAAAGACATCATTTTTTGGTTATTTCACCCTAAATCAGTAAATTATCATGTTTTAGATCTAAAATTTCAATATCTCTCTTACATAATTGCATAGTGCTTCCTATTTTTTGGGTGTTTTCTATCTCTATTTAGTGGTTTTTTTCATTTTGGCTACACTTATGGTTTGGTGAAACTTGTATGAGTTTCACAAACTGGTGTCCTACTACCAATACTTCAATGAGACATAGTTAGAGACTCATGGAATCCCAAGCTAGTACATCTATAGTGGATCTTAGTTTTCCAACTCTTTCACACATAGTGTTGACACTATTCAACCCATTTTGGATCACATCCCTAATGTTACATGTCCCATGACCACCTTACCAATTCAACCACTTTCACTAGTTTTGAAACCACAATTTCTCATGTCCATCAAGAGAAGATAAAACAAATGGATTAAGCCTTAGAAAATTTTCAAAACTTTCTAAGTTTTGAATATATTGCTAGCACTGCAGTTCCTATCATAAATAACATGAGGATAATGATTGATAACAATCTAGGAATATAAATTATGTGTAACCTGGCTCACATTATTGATAATCATGTTTCTACAATGGCTAGTTGTGCTCAAACTTTGGGATACACTCAATATCAAGGAGGCAATCAAATCCCCCCCCCTACAACCATGGACTCAATTCATACATATACAAATCCAAACATTGCTACAAAAATATAACCAACCAACAATATCACTCCAATATTGGGTATTTCCATCGGAAATCCTTTTAGTTTTGTGAATTCAAACATCATATCTCCAAACCCCTCACCTCTCAAAAAATTGAACTATAGTTTCCCACCTAACACATAGAAACCTCCACCATATTCACCTCCTTCCCAAAACACAACCAGTGATTCCATCCTAAATCAACTATTGAAAAATGTTACATCCCTCTTGATAGGGAAAAACTGGGGTAAAGAATAAAGTGGATTAAGCTTGGTCTAAGTTTAAATCTGGGGATCATAAGCTTGTGAAAGGTGTTGTGGTAGTATACCTAAGGGCTGAAAGTAGTGAATTAAGTGGGGATGAAATGCAACTAGAACACACAAAAGACTAGAAATCGAATTGACTATCTTACTGTCAGAATTGTGCTAGAAATTGTTAACTATGACATAAATAGTTTATGACAATAATAACAATAGTTTATTAATAGAAAATAAAACAAACTTTGCTAAATTACAAATAATGGAATCAAAATTTAATGAAATATTACATTCCAAACTCAAATCACAAAATGTTCTATCAAACCAAACTATGATATAAAGATGTTGGAATTTAAATCACGCAACTATGAAATCTATTGAAATTAAATCACATAGAAAATAAATAACGCATAGAAATATTAATAGTAAAAAGAAATAAATGTCACCTTGCTTCACCTTGGGAGTGGGCCCTTGCTTTGTGGTTTGCAGGTGAGAAGAGATGAGAGTCATTCTATGTTGCCTTGATAAGAAGAAATGTTGTTTTAATTATCAAAAGTTTGATACAAAAATATGTGTTCCCTTACACTATGCATAATTATATATACATTGTTTGTAACTACTAAGTACATAAAAATATTGAGTTTATTTTGGCCTACAACCAACAAACTAGAAGAAACAAAAATATGTGTCGCCACCCACAAATTAAAACAGGTTCATTATAATAGAAAATGAGAATAGAAGACGTGAAGATTTGTAGATTTTTCTCCAACAAATTAGCATCATGGGTTTCCTTCCCTAGTCCACAAAAATGACACACATGTGACTTTGGTCGAGTGTACTCTACTCTATTTATCATTGGCCATGATTTAAACATTGTTTTGATTTCCTCAATGCATATCTATAAATTGTATCTCCATTCATATTTATTTAGAAAACCATTTGTTTCTGATTCTTGTGCTTAAATTAGAAATTGTTTATTTAGAAATTGTATCCTTAAATTAGAATGTTGAAATATTTATTTCCTTAACATAATAGAAGCAAAGATTAGTAAATATAATCCAGTATTCATTATTCATATATTTCATCTAAAAAGTGAATTAAATATTACTTATATATATTAAGCCATGTATGCATCATAAAATGGTAAAATGGTATGATATGCAATGGAAATGGAATTGGGAATGGGTATGAAGGTGTATGAAATAGGTTAAAATATGGCATAAAATGGGACATAAATGGCTCTCATCACCTCTAACAACAAATTTCCACATTGAAGCAAAACCAAAATGGACAACCTTCATAATATGTCAAAAAGAAACCCATTGTCATTGTAGATATTGAGAGCAAAAATTCCACAATGGATAGAGATACCTAGATTTGATAAATATGGTGGTAAAGGAGATCCTAGAAACCATGTATCGGAAAACACAACCCTATGTAGTGACTTCATTTTTTAAAACAAGCTCTTAGCTAAATTTTTTCTAGGTCCTTGAAATATATAGCCTTGGAATGGTTTTGTTCCTTATTGAACAACTCAATCCACTCATTTAATGAGCTTGTTGATTTTTTCCTCAACCATTTCCAAGTGCACATTGGTCCTAAGATGGCCCTATCCAATCTGATGCAATGTAAACAAAACATAGATGAAAAGGTCACAAATTTTATAGCATGCCATCAACAACTTTACTCATAAATTAATATTAAGATTCCCAATGTTGATCTTCAAAGAATGTTCATTGACAACTTACAAAAAAAATTCAAAGATAAGCTTGGGATGATGAAATTAGCCTCCTTTACACATGTATGCATGGCTCTCCATGATTATCAAAATTTAGTCAACCAATGTGAAGTGAAAACTTCTTTGAACCATCCTGAGAAATCCAAATTTGTGCCTCACAATAATTATCAACCATTAAAGAAATAAAATAAGGGATTTATATAGATAAATGTGCCTCAAACAACCCACCATGTTGAATCTCAATTGGTTTCCATTAAATCAACAACAAATCCATACCAATTTCAGGATAAGAATAGGAAATTCACCAGACTACCTAATTCCCTCCATTCAATTATGTTGCAACTCTTGAGAAAGAACCTAATCACCTTACCTTAGGTTAGACCTCTTGATACAACTAAGCCCTTACCTCCACACCATAACCCAAATGTATTTTTCAATTATCATTGAAAAATGGACATTATATAGAATGATTCATGCATCTTATATATCAAGTACAAGACCTCATTGATTGTAATCACATCCATTTGGGTTGTGTTAATAATCAAGTAAATAAATTTGTTACTCCACCCAACCAAAATTTACAAATATTCACCAACTCAATTCCAAACCAATCCATCTCTTCTACGAAAGATAGTGATAACAAGAATGATTTTATGAATGTTCATAAGATACAAGACATGAATGATGATGATAAGAGTGATAATGAGGATGATATACAAGGTATGATAAATTTCATTAATGTTCAACCTCATAAGGGCCAAACCAACTTGTCACTTGACATTGCTTTCTCACATAGTGATACAATTAAACATGCACCCGATGGTCCTCTTTACATCATCAAAATAATCAATGACAATCCTACAAATGGAAATTAATTGATCTCATGTATGTAGAGAATGTGATCACTGAGAAATTATTATTTATGCATGAATTTTACCAATGAATCTATGAACAACCAAAAGCATGGATAAAAACACATGATGGTTTTGCTTCCCTTACAATATGTTCAATCACTCTTTCATTAAAAGCTAGACCAAAGAATTTATATGTGTCATTCTCCATCATCCAAACGTCAAACCAATTTCGTGTGAGTGAAGTTAGGCTATCCTTGGTTATGCTCCTTGAATGTTGTTTTGTAAGTCATTCATGTTGGTGTAATTAATTAATTAATTAATTATTACACTAGCATTAGTTAACTTAGGTCATAAATCATTTAGTCCTAGGTTGCATCATTTAATAAATGGGATAATATTCCCTTCCTAGTTTGTGGGATAAGATTCCTTATAGAACTTATCTCATCATTTAATGATCATCTACATAGGGTTCATATTTTGTCACATGTTGTTAGATTATAACACTTGGCAACATCTCATGCATATTAGGGTTTACTTCTTTCCTATATAATCAGGCATCTTGTTCATTTGTAACATATCAATATCATATCAATCATATATCATTTTCATCATATCAATAGAATCTTTAATCAACATTCCTTAGTTGCAACACTTATCTTTGTGGTTGATTATCTTTCATGGCAAAATTCCTTCATTGAAGATTCTGGAACTTCAAGGGCTATGCATCCATTAATCACAACAATTCACAAGTGCTTGAAATTTCCATTTGAGAACCAAGTGTTTATAGTACATCATAGTGGGTTTAATCCTTTGTCTTCCCATAGGAACTTTTCATTGGATTTATTTTGGCCCGAACCTATAAAACCAATTACACCTAATGAGGATTTATTAATTAAATCATATAAAAAGTTCAAAGTAAAGCATATAGGAGAGTTATCCCTTGCCAATATTGAACCTAAAATTGAAATATCTATAGTTGTTCCTCCCACTCCAATCATTGTGGATGAACCTATGATTGAGCACAAAGCTCTCCCTAGTAATGAAAGTGAAAACATTTTCATTCCATCATCCTATAAGAGACCAAGAGATAACCATACAATTCCCTTTGTGCCTCCCAAAATGAAGCAAGTTTATAAACCTAAAGAGAAAGTGGTTTCCCAAGCCTTAGAGGTCCCTTGGGTTCCTCCCTTAAGGGAATAAAAGAGACCAATGGCTAATAAACCCACTCCTACACCTTCACAATCTAGAATTCATGCAAGAAGAAACTAAAATTCTAAAGAGTGTAGGTGTAGGAATTGTATTATTGCTCACCAATTAGAAGAAAAACATAAACCAAAAACCCAAGATCAAACACCAACTCAAGAAAAGCATGATGATTCTTCACTTTCACCACAATGTGAAACTTCTATATCTCCACCACAACAAAAGAAAGAATGAAAAAAGGATATTTCCATTAGAACTCCTATTATGATTAACTTGGATGATGATGATGAGATTGCTAATATTGATGAACAATTGTATGGTGAACTAAATTTATTGTTTTCAACTTCTTTGAATTTGGATAGGGGCAACCATGATTATCCTCCTAATAAGAGTGAGGGACCACGCATTGAACCTAGTCATTCTTGTAGTACAACACTTGTTGTATTCCCTTTTTATATTTGTCCACATTCTATATATGATGAGCAAGATTGGGATGCAGATGACCTGTTATAGGTTGAGTCACATGTGACATACTTCTTTATTTTCTTCCTATATTCTTTATGATTGCATGTACATAATTTGATCCTCTGTATTATGTTGCTTGGCATGCCTTTATATTTTTGAGTTTTCTTTGGACGACCCTTGTCACTCCATTGGTACAAGGATTTAAAGGAAGCAAATATGTTGTGACATTCTTCTATTTGTATATTTATTCTTCTATATGTCATAAACCTTGCCTTTTTATGTTATCTTGTTTTTTCTTTTTGGGCATGATGCAAGGCATCAAGACATTTAGGTCTCTTCCATGTTGATCCAAAATTATTTTATTTGGATTTCACTCTCTATGTGGTATTCTTCCATTGTGTTTTTTTTCTATGAGTATTTGGGGAATGGTGGTAGTTTTGAGTTCTATCATATCACTGTAGCAAAGACATACACTAACCTCAAATCCATGGATCCCTTTTGTGTTGTCTTTTGGATTGCATTTTGGAGAAACCCCTCTTCATGAGACAACTTTATATGGAAACATATCATTGGAATAATGATTTCCAAATAAGCTATCATGTATCTTTTACTATTTGGCATTTATCATTTTCTACTTTAAAGTAATTTCTCATAGCATGGTGTTTATCAATTTCTTTATAGTGGGGGCATACATTGGCATTATCATTTTTTCATTTCATTACATTTTGTTCATAGATGTTGAACTTAGTGTGACATTGAAATTGATATCTTGGCTTCATTTTTTTCATAGGAAGTTGATCTTAGTGTAGCATTGGCATAGCATATTGACCATTTTGTGGCACCTTATCAAAGTTATCAGGGAGCATACCTTTTTGGTATGGTTTATGTATGGTTACACACCTTTCAACAACTTAAGTGTGTGTTTTCACATTTGCCACATTTTTATGGGTACACACCTTTAGATGACTTAAGTGTGTGTTTCTCATTTTTCCTTGGGGCTCACCCAATGTATAGTAGATTGCACTATCCCTTGCAAGTGTATTTTATGGACATCTATCCATACTCCTTTTATTTTTTCATTAATTTTGACATTGTATGTCTATGAATCGTGTGTCACTACTACATACATGTGTCTCTTTTGTGCCTTTGTTGATTTTCCATGAGATCTTAGATCTTGGGAAATTGTCCACCAATGACTCCTTGATCCCTTTTCATCTTATATTTCCAGCAATTGTACAATTGGACCTCCCTTGACATATATTGGTTTACTTTAGTGCAAAATTTTGAACATAAGTTCATACTCTCACTAAAGTGGGGGCTAAATTTAGTGCAGGAAATTGCATACCTTTACAATTTCACACTATGTTTGGGTCCCTTAATTTATTGGACTTAATTAAGCCTCTAATTTTCCAAATTATGAATTTCAAAGCCTTATTCTTCTCATTTTATGAAGGGGGAACCAACATTAAACATATGCAATATTTAAATTTCCTTGGATCATATGTGTTTTGAACTTATAGGCTAGACCCATTCACCCTGCGCTGAATGGGTCCCTTTTAAGTGCCAAGACCTAATTTTTAATATGTTTTTGGCAGCATTTCAATGCTCAAAATTCAAATTGGAAGTGTCAACTTTTAGAATCTAATTTTTAGGGAATTAGATAAACACTAATAAATACATAGTATTTTTATCATTTTAAATCTAAGGATCAATAACACATAATTGCAATACTTCACAAGAGCAAAAATTATTGTCAAATCATTCAAGAGCAGCATTATCAATCATCTATAACAAAAATTAGGATCCTAAATTCTGTCAAAGTTATGTGTGTTCATGTTATGTTTTGAAGGCTAATATTGTGATGTAGGTTTTCAAGCATTCAAGAAAGAATTCAAGCAATCAATCAAGATCCTAACCTTTGAGGAGATGTGTTTGTCTTCAATCCTTCAAAGGAGAATTTGAAGGGTGGTGAGTTGTAACAAGCATTGTTCATTCATTATTTCCTTCATCTTTTCCATTATCCTTTTATCAAGGTTTAATTGCCAAATTGGATTTTGACAAAGGCAAACCCCCATACAAACAAACAAACATATTTCTCTCTCTTTCTGTATGTGGAGATCACAAGTTTAAGAATAATTGAAGAGATCTCAAAGGAGCAATCTTGCATGTTGCATAAGTTATCATCATTTTTTTCAAGCCACAATAACTAGGTTGTAGACTTTATTTTTGACTTTTCAATAGTGAAACTTGTGCCAAATTGAAGCCAATCTATCCAACATTAGAGGATTGTTAGAAACTATTTTGGAGCCCTGAATAGAGACCCATTTTTTGAGGGATGAATTAGTCCTTCAATAGACCTTAAAATAATTTTTTGATGATAGGTACATGTGTTTAGACCCTTCTCAAATCTATCTACAAACTATTGCTTCAGTTTCTGTACATTTGAAAATCTGCATTTTATGTATTAGGTCTAATTGTTTGATTAGTTTGAGTGCTTCAAATCATTCCAATTTGTTTCATATCTTTCCTATTGTCCTAAGGAATTGAGATCCAAGTCTAATTGACTCACTCTCAAGGTTGAAATTCAATCTTGACACCTTGTGATGTCTTTCCTAATGAAATAAAGGAAAGTGGAGTTAAGTCCTAGGTTCCAATCCCCCTTTTCCACCATATAATTTTTGGGACCCCACTTTTCTATCTTTAAATATATAACAAGATTCTTTAAACTATTCAAAATTATTTAAAAAATGGAGAAACCTTTTTTTTTTAAGAAAATAATTTCAAAGTCATTTTGATATCATTTTGGCTAGCTAACTATATATCTAAATATTAAGTAGGTCAAAATATATGAGATACACATGTAGCATTTGAATTTGAAGAAGTCATTATAAAATAATCAACAAAACTCTTATTACAATTTTTACTATTCAAACTTCAGTGAGGATTTCAATCTTTACATACTTGTAAAAAATCCATTATAACTTGAAGAAAAAGAGAAGTTTCATAAGACCATGAGAACCTTAATAAAGCATATTAGATATAAAAACATGTTAGTCACTTGGAAAAAACCATAAAAATCAAATATACATGCTCAAAATTCTTATATGCTTTATTTTTTGTGTATTAAAAAAATATTTTTTAAACAAAAGCTATTGGAACAAAGGGAATGCATGTGCTTACATGAGAACTCTAGTATTTATAATTTTTGTATCTCAAGCATGTTTACTCTTTGTTTCAACAATATAAGGATTTAAATAGGATATATGAATCCTTAGAGATAGTAATTTTTCTTTACTATTAGGAAAGGTGTCTTTTACACCTTTCATAATTCTTAAAATGTAAAATGAATGTTTATTTGTGGTGCAGCTATGGAATATAGGGATGTTTGTGTCGCATGGGCTATAAATTCTTGGAGATACTTTGTATGTTGTGTGTAACATTGAGGTAAATATTTAATTGGGTTACACCTTTGTAGAATATTTAATATTGGGAAAAATTGGTACAAAAAATTAAATGAATGGGAATGATTTTGTATTATCATGGTATTTTCCAAATGGTTAATATAATATAACTCGATGGTTTATCTAAGCTTATTTTTATAAAGGTAAGCACATGAGTAGTTTTTAGGTTTGGCTATCATAATATTTTTCTTGTCAAATAAGTTTTATCAAGTGTCTCTTGTAAGATACACATGAGAAAAAGATGTTGGAGTTGATAGTGAACCCCAAAGATCTTAGAAATCATATGCAATCTAAACACCTAGCACAAACGAGAGATCAAAGCAACTAATTTTTTATGCAACCAGGAGAGAAATGATTGAATCCATACAATTATCACACAAGCATATGATATATTGAGATTAACTTGTAATTGTAATTGAATCAAGAATGGAATGGAATTAGTACAAAGTACAAATAAATACTTCAAAAATAAGTAACAAGTGACGATTCAATTAGATTGTAACAAGTGTTCTAATATCATGTAATGGGATAAATTAATCTATAAGTATTCCAATATAATAATTAGAAAGTACTCCTAAGTTTAGCTTAAGTAATTAAAGTAATAAGGGATCTAACAATTATTTAATGATTAATTAATTATCAAGTGATGTCTTAATTACTCCAACACTCCCCCTTAAGATAACTTAAGGAGAAGCTAAAAAACCTAATGAAGAATGAAATGATAAATGTATGGATGGCTCCCCACTACAAGGCTTGATGAGGTAACCATATACAAGCAAATGAAATCTCTCATAACTAGAGAAAAGGAGAAAACCACATGGGAAAAAACTCATCTCTGAAGGAGATAAAATGAAATAATTGTACTAGTGAAGGAGGGATAGGACAACTCAATGTGACCCCCAAGGACCACTTTTGTCACACAATTATAATACATGTCCCCCTAGTAGGAGAGAGAAAATGAGGATATGAACCCCCCAATAAAGAAATATATTCTATTCCAATTATGAATACTTGAAGATAGAACACAACCCATTGCTTGCAAATAAAATTTCTCCCCTTAGGAAGAAACAAATCCACTGGTGATTGGAGAATACAATACAAAAATATGGAAGAATTGGGAATCCAAATACAAATGATGTGTGCCTATGAAAATTTCTCAAGTGTCCACATGTCAGAAAGAGATGATATCAATCCAAAAACCTATGAAGATTTATGTAGAGCAAGCTTCAAAGACGATGAAATGATGGTGGGATAACAACAATGATGTGGTTTTCAACAAAGAGGAAATGAATTTCCTCAAATTAGTCCTCCAAATCTACAATCAAAGACTCTAAAAATAAGGAGGACATGTCTACAAGATACCAATCCCAAGTAGTTGTGTTTGAAATATGATAGATGTCCCAGTGCATCAAACCAATAGGAACCAAGGATGTGGCAATGCCAAGCTAATCAAGAACAAAAAAATATGGTTCAAAGACTCATCTTCATGTTTCCACTCTTTAGATTGAGACTAACCCCACATATCCTAGAAATCATTTGCAACCAAAATTTCTATCATGAATAAGAGGTCAAAGAAACTAATTTTCTATGCAACCAAGAGAGAAATGATTGAATCTATACAATATCAAACAAGCATATGATATTGAGATTAGCCCATAATTTTAATTGAATTTAATGGATATAATTAGTATAAAGTATAAATGAATGCTTATAAAAGAAAAAATTCAAACCCTAGATGAGGATTTGATTAGATTGTGACAAGTGTCCCAATCTCATACACTAAGACAACTTAACCTAGAAATAACCTAATCTAATAATAGAAAATCAATCCCAAGTTTAGCTTAAGTAATTAAAGTAATAAAGGACCTAATGATTAATTAAGTATCAAGTGATGTGCTAATTACTCTAACAAATAAAAAATGGATTTGTATGTGTTGTTACATGATTGTCATTTTCTTGTTCACATGGAGTGCAATTAGAGAGCTTGATGTTTAAAAATATTGGCATGGACACTCTACAAGTATATTATAATCTTTCTTCATAAGATGATACATTGATTTCATGCATGCTTTTAAAGGAAAGGCTTTCCATTTTGAGGGTTATTTTTAGGGCCCACATATATTGTGTCATCTTGATTGTAATTTTACCTATTCTTTTATATTGTAGATTATGAATACTCTTTTACATTTTTTCTCTCGTGGTTATGTAAAAATAGTTTATGATGCCTATGAATTTTTTTTCATTTAAAAGTGTTATATAAAACAAAAAACAAATGATTCCCACAGTGAAGGAAGAAAATACACACTATCATGCATGCATATCTAGAGAGGATATCTTCAACATATACCCAAATGAATGAAAGGATATTCAATGCTTGATATTACATGAAATATTCAAAACCCACAAGGCACATGAAGTGTGACAAGATTCCTCTAATACATCTAGTCATATTGATTAAAACTATTACAATATACGCAAAAAACAAATTTGTTCAAAACTCTTTACAAAATTCAAGGAAATGCAACTGGTAGGTGTAAAGCCAAACTCGGTAACCTTTTCCAACATTCATGGGATTGCCTAAGATAAAATAGAATATTTAAAATAATGTATATACATCAATTTAAGCATAATGGAAGGGGATTTCACATCACATGTTAAAGTTGTAGCTATCCTAGACATGAATGCAAAATGTAGAACCATAAACATGAAACATTAACTATTTGACAATATCTTAAGTATGAGAATAAAGTTAAGTTTAGGCAAGGTGATAATGCATAGCAACCATATACCTCAAATTTGTTCAAGTATCATAACCAAATAATCTCAAATTCTAAAATGATACAAAATATTTTTGATAGAATATTCAAGTACACACACTTTAAAAAACTAAAGAGTCACCAACAACCACCCATAACAAAATAAATTCATGAAAATTAAAATATAAACCGCCTATAGAGCTATAAAAAACTTATGGACATAAATGTAAAAAATCATTGCATCAATAGTTTCCATTAAGATAGAGAACTCCTAGTTGGATTTGTCCATCTTAATGAATCAACTCTTCATTCATTTCACCCAAGTACTAATCTATCTTCCATTTCCAAATTTTCATATTCTACTCTTTCTAATCTCCTTCATCTCTATAAAATATTTCTTCTCCTTTTTCGAGAGTTTAACCAAACACTTGCATTCTTCTGTCAAAACCTTGAGGGGGAATCCTACATTCATTTCTTCATTTCCCTAGGGTAAATTGGGGCATGTCTTCACTTTCTTTAAAACAACTCTATAAAATCACATTGTATCAAAGAGGGGAAAAATGTAGACACCTAATTCTAACTAAATGATTACATTAACAAACATTTTCACTTCATCTTGATAATTGAATAATTTCATATTATTTGATTAAGTTCATATCTATCTATGCCTCTACATTAATTAAATAATTAAGGTTATTTAATTAATTTATTAATTATTCCTCTATTCATATATATTAATTAAATAATTAAATTTATCTGATTATTTCACCAATCATTCTACTATTCTAAAATTTAATTAAATAATTCATTATTATTTAATTAATTATCCATTCCCCATCTCCAAAATGAAATAATTTATTATTTAATTATCAATTTCTAACTTCCTAAATTAAATAATTGTTTTAATTATTTAATTAATTCATTTCTCTCAACATTATCCTCTTTCAAAAATAAATAAAATAATTTATTTTATTTACTAAATTCATTTTTTTTTAATAAGGAAAAGCAGGTTTTGAAGGGATCCCAAAACCCTTTACATCAAGAGAAGGCTACCAAAGAATAAGTAACAAGCACCAACAACCCTCAAAAACTAGAAAAGCTATTATAAGATAAACTTAGACAAACCAACAACAACAACATCAACATTAAATTCAATGTTGCACATGTTAATAACAATTAAGTAATTTGATTATTAAATACTCATGCAAATTCCACCTCACCTACTGACTGAGACTTACTCTTAGTTCACTATTTAATCTAATTAGTCTACTCATCAATCAAATCCACTTCACTCCTACTCACTTTAAGTTCTTTGAACAAACAATTCAATTCACTAACCATTAGTCTGAGTTAATAATTCAATCAATTCTCATAATTGGATCATGCAATCAGTTAACTAATCAATCAATTTGTCTCATCAATTCTCAACAATTGATCTTTTCAAACTCTCTTTTGATCTTGACCATTGATCGATGTCATTGAATATCTATAAATGCAACCATCCTCTCATTCATTTAAAATCTTAGATCATGTAGGAAATATATACTCATGTTTTTGTATATGCTTCATGCTATTGTGTTAAATATAAATCTAAGATAAAAGTTACATATGAAATTTGTCCCAAGGTGAATTAGAGTAAAGCAGTGGAGTTGTACTAAGGTGAATGATTTGTGTGCTTGCAAGGTTTGCATCATTTGTTTAATTTAATTCATTGTATTACTTCATTGTTATGATCATTTGACTTTGTTTTGTTTATATTATTGCTTCAATATTTCATTATTTCATAGTTGATTTATTTATGGTTATATAGGAATACCCATAAAACCCTAGCTAAAAGAACACCTAAATAACCAATAATCTTTAAGAAAATAATAAATAGAAAAGATGGTGATGTTAGAAAACCCTAGGAACTTGAAAAATATAAAACGAAACAATGTTAGAGTTTTGAAATGATATAAAATGGTGGAGACACCATGAGTCAAGGTGTAGAAGCCATGAAAGTGCATCGTTTGTGAACACACTAGGGTTTAGGCATAAACACCGTTATTTTTTATAGCATGCTATCTATGCCAAAAGGGTTTAAATAGTAACTCTAGCATAAATTATACATGAATCCTCACATATGGTACAACATGGGTTAGAGATACAATAAACCTAAAAACATGTCAAAATGATAAAAACTTGTAAGAACTCACAAAAAAACTCCAAGGATGAGGATTAGTAATAAGAAAAGATTCCCACCAAGCATGATAGAAATGTTGACATCAAATTTGAGTAAAAATAAGGGGAGTTAATGTATAAAAAGTCAATGGAACTCAAATTTAAATGAAACATATACCTTTATTCCAAGAAAAATAAAGGTTAAAAAAAATCTAATGAGAAAAGAACATTATACTTCCATTTGACCTTGTTGATGTGCTCTGATGTTGAATGGATGTTTAGTGATGCAATGTGAATGCTCTTAGCTTGAAATTACCTAATTTAATAGCATGTAAGTATTATGAATGATGGTCGATGATGTCCTTTAGGTAAGCCTTCTTAAATAGATGTTCTAAGTTACACATGGAGGGTGGATATTTAGGGATGAAATTCCTTTGCATGGGTGTGTATCCTAGCCTTGAAAAGTGGAAGAGGAGATGAGATATGGTTGATGAATGGATGGGATTTTCCTGAAATGAAAGATGAAATGAGATGGAAGGCAAGTGAGAAGAGATGGAGATAAGTGGAGGGAGAATACTAGGAGATGAAATTGACAGTCAATTTTCTCATGTTGCATACTCACACGTGTGAGAAAGGAGTGTGGAAAAGAGGCTTGAGAAGGAATATGTGAAGGTAAAAGATGCATATTGCTCCTTGGATTAAAATGGATGGTGGAGATTAGATGAAAATATTTTTGGGCTTCTAGTGGCATAAGGTAAAATTTAAAATTTAAAGAAAATATGAGAGGTCGATTAATTAGCCTAATCAATGAAATAAGTCTATATTATTTAATTTGTTAGTTGGAGGAATTTTGGATTGAGGTTAATCAATTTAGTGGATTTAATGAATTGCCAAAAGAGATGCATAGGGGGTTAATTTTGACATTGGTCAAATTAGTTAATTTATAAATTAGTCAAGTTAATTAAATATGGTCCATGAAATTGATTGATTAGGTTAGTTAAATTAATCACATGAAAATTATTAATTAATTCATTGTAAAATGATAGTTAGCCTAATTAATTAAATAATGTTTTATTTAATTAATTTCTCAACTAGAATTTTTTATGAATTTTCTAATTTACTATATATATGTTTGAAAAAAATCTCTAGCACTCATTAAAAGTAGACCTAGTTAATGTCAATGTGAACAATATATTGTATAGCTTTCACATCTAACTTTGTTTCAAATTTATAAAATATCATTTATTTTCATTTTCTTATTTTCTTAACATCCCAAAATAAATAGTTTGAAAAGGTAAGCGTGTTTAACAATCAGAAGTTGTTGAGATTATTAACAAATGTTAATATCAACACCCTATCTAACTTTGACATCAATTTTACTTAAAATTTATAAACTATAATTTCTTATTACTTTCCCTTTTTCATCGCATTTCCCAAATTAAAAAGCGTGAAAGGAGGTAGGATATTGGAAAATCCAAAAATTTTATAGTGTACATTAAAAGGAGATGTAGCATGCCATTTAAATCTAATATATTTCAATGCTCACTTATTTCAATTTTGTCTATATTGAATTTGGAAACAAATAAGAAAGAAATATAGCATGCATAAGAGGAGGATGCATCATATGTGTAGTTATAAATCTCTTATATGAATGTTCATATAATAATTCTATATTATCTAAATGTATCAAAGTAATTCATTACATATGTCACTCATAGCATGCAATTTGAAATTGGTTGTGCTTTAGCTGACTTATAATGGCTAATAAAAGATGAAAATATGAACTTAAATTAAGAAATTTATATCTAAAAATTTAGAGTGTAACTTTATGTACATAAAAATAACTTGAATAATGTTTTCACTAACATATTTGAACTAAAATGACAAATGACTAAATATAGATTTAAAGTCAAATCTAAAAATAAGTGATACTTAAAAAAAACTAAGATAATTGTTACCTATTTTTCACCACCAGCTCAAAACAGGTAGAGCTGAATTGCATCCATCAAAGAAGGTACAATTTTTTTTTCTTAAGTATTCATTATGTTCCAAAACTTTGATTACTTATGAATTTCAAGTGTTATTATGCAAATCTCAGACAAAGGAACTCATAAATTTTCATAAAAGAATGCTGCTTTATTCATTTTGGAAAAGCTGAAGTCTCGTACAAGCTGCGGGAGTAACTAAATTTGATTTACACATTCAAATGATAGATACAAGAAAAGAAGGTATACTATACAATTGATAATAAAGAAGGCATAGGGTAGAAAGTGATTTGTCATTGCTTGGAATGACAAATCATTGACAAGTTGAGGTCTTCAGTTGTGGCTTCAGCTCCAACTCTAGTCTCCAATCTCTGATGCATCTGCAAGAACAATGAAATATGGTATTAGATATGGTCTCTAAGCAATTCGAATCGAATCCTATCATGTGCCTACACTACCAACAAAAATATAATGTACATTCGATCAGGCATCCATCAGATGGTTTTACTATTCAAAACAAAATAGAATTCAAAATGGAAGCTTTCAGCTTCTTTTATTTTACTAACATGTTTGTTTCAATGTGCAGGAATAGGTTCATCATGTTTGAGATCATTTTATTAGATATGTGGGGCAAAACAGGCTCCCACAAGGGTTGAGCTCAGCATATCAAGGAGGATATATTCTCGAGTTCCATACACAAGTTCATGAATGTTGATAACAATCATTAAAAGCATCAATGCTGCTGAAACTAGATGATATAATCATGCAAGCAGCCTTATTTCAAAGTATTTAGCAACATTAATTTCAAAATGTAGTAATCTACTCTTGAAGTAGACAACCTTTGCAAGGTATGGACCATCATTGTCAGAGTTGTTTTTCATCTCCATTTTAAGCTGAAAGTAATCTTGGTGTTTGAAAGAATAATATAATGGCAGCTTATGAGTTCATCTTATGAGTTAAGTGACAAATGCATTCCAGTCATGGGGAATGATGAAGGTTACAACTGAATCAAAATTCCAACTTTGACTATATGCAAGGAGGCATTAAAATATCAATGGAGCAGCAATTATGGCTTAGATAGCATTCTATAGGCATGTTCATTTTAAATACGAGATGAGAAATATCAAGACATTAAACATGAAGATTTAGCAGAGATAATTTGTAGCAACATCAAGTACAAATTTATAATGGTGCAGTCATGGAGAATGAGCAGCAATCATTAAGAGCAACAATCATTAAGAGCAGCAACTATGAACAACAATATTTAGAAATATATGCTTGAAGTGGACAGCCTTAGTAAGGAACAATGAAGCCACAATGTATGGAGTAGTATGAAAAATGTGCACAGTCTATTTAAAAAAAAAAAGATACCATTATGTTCACATCATAAATTAAGAATGATAACATACTCATGGTAGAGTTTATGCACAATAGTATAGAGGACAACACTGACAGCCATTTGAAAAGTTTCTTTTTGTCAAGAATAGTAGAGGTGATGGCATGACATTGGTCTTAAGCTCGTAATGTATGCATATTCATGAAAGTCACAGAATAGTCGATATAAAGGGGGTTGTTGTCTTATGGTACCAACATACAATATCAAATAATACAAACATCCAAGAGCCACGAGATCTCAATATTTTTATGAATAAAAATCTGCGCACAGGTGTTAAGAATAATTGTCCAAATTCAAGCAGTAACAACAGCCCATGAAAGTAAATAATAGAGCAACATACTATATAGTGAGCATGTATTCCATTTTTACTGACTCGAGCTTATAAAAATGACCCAGATATGTAGAAACTGCAGCTATTTTCTCATGACATTTATTCATCATATTGCTATAGGAGGTAGCCATATTGCTACAGGAAAAAATGCTTTACACATTGAGCAACAATCTCCAAATTGCAGAGCAGTCATTAAAGATAGTCTTCATCAGCATATATACATTAAAGAATTAAGAAGCATGAGTTAAGGGTTTCAGAAAACTTTTCAACTGGCAGACTCAAGGCTACGACCTACAGAAGTAAGAACATAAAGAAATTTTCAAAGATCTTCAAGAAGCTTGATACACAACAACAAGGAATGACAAAATTTAAATCCCCAGTTCCCACCATGGCTGCCTCAGAATGGAGAAATACATGCAGAAATAGCATTAGAAATACATGCTAAGCTACGGCTTTGAGGCTAAAAGATTGTTCAAAAATGAAGAAAGGAGATCACAAAATGGCTCAAGGATTGACTTACCATGTTTGCTGATGGAGATTTGTCTCACTGAGGGGTCAAAGATCAGAATCCTCATGTTTTTTCTATAAACCCTATCCTCTCCATGATGGCGGCACAACATAGCAAGAAGCAGTGCAAAATGGAAAATGAATGATTTTTTTTAGGGTTCGACTGCTCTTACAGAAATTCCTTAATTTGATGATAGGGTTTTTCATCTCATTGATTATAATTTCCAGCCTCTAACTAATACCTACATGTTATTAAGGTTTGCCTTACATTTTTTCTTGGCTTAGGTAGTATGCTTTAATAATTTTATTATTTTTTTATAGAAAAATCAATATCCATACATTTGCCATGAATTTATGCCACCTTATTATTGGGTTTAATGTTATATATTGTCTCTCATGACAATTGAAAATTATATATTGTAAATGATATTAAAGAAATCAATAAATAATTGCTTTAATATTCATAATGTTGATACAAATAACAAGGCAAAGACATCACACTATTAAAGTAATTATTTATTGATTACTTTAATATTATTCAACACTTAGCTTCACTTTAAACATGCAAAGAGATCAAAGACAAGAGTGGGGTTTGATTTGTGTTTGAGTTAACTGATCACGCAAAGATTATTAACTAAAGATCATCATGTCGAGATGGAGTTCCAGTTATCATGGGAAAATTGATTAAACAAGAAGGATTTTTGCATGTTTTAGCTCACGTTCAGAGATTTTCAGTTTAGTTTGAGTTACATATCAGTTACATGCTTTATGATTGCCAGTTCGAGATTAAGTTCACTCATTTTTGCATGAGTTTGAACCACATTTTTAGGGATTTTTTACTTGTGCTCGGATTTCACACTGAAATTGACTTTCAATTGCTTATTCACACACTTTGAAGTGCATTCATATTGTATATATTGAAAAAGTTTATCTTTTTCAATTCTAGTTCTTAATTTTTCTCCTTTGTACTCTGCAAAGCGAATGATTTGTAACTCAACATCATTTTCAAATTAATACATATCAGGTTTTACAGGTTACCCTTGGTTTTAGAATGGAGTTTTTCCTTTTTCTTCTCAATAGTGTCAGGTTTTGCCTTCAAGCTTTCAGGCAACATTATTGTGCTTAATTTTGATTGAATTATATCGTGTTTTAGCATTAAAACCTTTATTTTTCCTGTCTCAATCATAAGTATATGTATGCATTCAGTTTAATTCATAGGTCATACATTGAGTTCGTAATTTAAGAGTATTTTCTTAATTGTGAGAACACTATTCTTTTCCTTTGAAAGAAAATAGTTTTATGAGCCTCTGTATGAAGCATTTATATGAGTTCAAACTGTTTATATTTTGATGTGCAAGTTAGATATATTGAGAATCAATTGTGAACTAAACTGCCTTTTAGATCATCACTTTTAGGTGTAAGCATCACCGTAATTAAAATTTCATAGTTCTGCAGTCAAGTTAGATCTTTTTATCCTTTTCCCAGCAATTCACTCGAGTATTAATTAGAAACAATTCATAGGAACCAGCCTAGAATCTGGAGGTCTAATTCCTTATAGGATACCCACAGCCTGGAATTAGTTCTCATGTGTCAACAGATTGCTGAATTAATTATTCAAGCATACGGGTGCAATCTACATTGACAACAATAATATTAATTGCTAACTTCCATAAACATATATATTGTTAATCATCAACCTAAAATATTAGATAAAAAACATAAATATACAATTAAAGAGATTGCTTACGTAGCATCACAAGAATAAGTACACTTAGAGACCATAAAATGAGGAGGCATTTATCATCTTGTATATAAAATTTGAAGTATGAGTTATTCAGCATTTTGTGGACCATGTGGGACAACCTTAAGATATTATTCACATCTAATTTATTTTAAGGAATTTTTACTACTAGCCCAGGATGTTCAAGGATGCACATTATTGAGTGACCAAATGTGAAAAGTGTAAACAGTTTGCAAGTAGAGATTAGTTGGCAACACTTCCATTAAGGCATATGGTGATCGAATAACCTTTTCAACAATGGGGTCTGAATTTTGTAGGACCTAACAACCCTCAGTCAAGTGGTGGGCATACTCAAATTCTTATTGCTACAAATTACTTTACCAAGTGGGTGGAGGAAAATCCTATTAAGAGGACAACTTCAAAAGTGGTATGTGATTTTATCAAGGAAAATATTATAATCAGGTTTGGAGTGCCTTACAAGTTAGTTACAAATAATGCTCCTAGTTTTTTCTCTAGTAAATTTTTTCTTTTATGTTATGAGTATAGAATCTCTTTATCTCATTTTGTTGATTATTATCCTCAAGGAAATGGGTAGGAATAATCTAGTAACAAAAATCATGTCTGTATTATAAAGAAATTGGTGGATGAAAACTAGAAAAATTGGCACAAGAAACTTTTTGAAGCATTGTGGGTGGATAGGATAACCCCAAATAAAGCTATAGGCAAGAATCCTTTTGAGTTGGTATATGGAATAGGTAGTGCCTTGCCTCTTGCACTGGAACTAACAGCCAATAAGTCATATAGATCAGGAGTTTCATGATGCTTTGGGGAAAAGGATCATGTATCTCTCCAAAATTGAAGAGTAAAGGAGTGAAATGATGGATAGGATTACAATGCACTAGGCAAAGGTTAAGAGAATTTTTGACAAGAAGGCTAGACTAAGAAGATTTACGATTAGGGATTTGTTACTTGTTGTCAACTAGAAATTGCACCCTATGCAAAGTTATGAAAACTATGATTTCTAGAGAAACATGGGATCATTTCAAGGCTGTGGGTCACCTGAAGTTGAAATGAACCTTTGGAGAAGGCCGACTTCCTTTGTGGTATCACCTAAACTACTAATTCTGTAAAGGGAAAGGGAGAAGGAGTGCATACAAATGAAAATTAAAACCTATGGTGATACACTGTATTGATGAGAAATCATGGAATGAAAACAAGATGAACATACACTGGGAAACTTAATGGAAACTGTTTCACTTGCTCAACATAACCTCTTTAGACTTATGCATCATTCTTAAAAGGCTTGATCTACATACATATCTTAAGAAGGAAAGATGAATTTCACAACTTTAAGATATGAATGCAGACTTAGAAAACACGATTCAGAACTTACATAATCTATAAAGAAATGAAATAGAATGAAACACCAACACTGGTTTCCAAGGTAATCTCTGTATGTTATATTCCAGATTCCAGTTGAGTTACAAAGCATACATCAACTAAGAAAGGATTGTTAAAATCACTAACTCTTCAGAGTGCATAATCCGAACTAACTCTAAAGAGGCAAAAAAAATGCCCTATATACAAAAAGATGTCGCCCCTTAGGGCTTAAAAAATATCTATCCCATAGAAAAATATGCCCCCAGATCTTTAGACGAAGATAATGCTACATTTGAGTGTGTCCCTATTGTCCATGTTGGTGAAGAGTCACTTCTAGGAATGGTCTTCTTCAGATCTTTCTGCAACCACAATATTTACTTCTGCTCCTCATGTCCACCTTTCAATCTCTTGTTGAAGAGCTGCATTGAATGCCCCCTGAGCTCAAAGTTGATCCACGTCACTTTCACCTTGTTGATCTTCTTCTCCCTGGTTAGACTACCACGAATCGCCTTTAGCTCCCTCTGATTGGTTGATCATACACCAAACGATATCGCCAAATGGTCAAGGGTCGCTTAGACTGAATTGCATGTTGGTGAGACACTAATTGTGTCTCCCTGATGCGATTATACCTTCCTACAATTATCAGCATAGCTTGAAACCATCGATAAGAGTTCATAGCAAGCCCAAAAGTCATACCAATATCACTTCTTTGTCATTGTTGAGACCTGTTTGTATCAACAATACTTCATAGCGAACACAAAAATCCTTCCCCGAGTGCAACACTTCCTTCGGTGAGACACTGGCAAGTCGGGAAGACCTCATGTTGAAAATATTTTCCTTTCTGCGAACTTGATTCAATTCAGGGAGACTTTGCCCTGTTGATGAGACCTCATGTCGAGATCATCACATGTCACTGAGACCTTCTCGTGTTGGTAGGACATCTCCCTATGAGCTTGGACCCTTTGCTGAGGGCATAACCTTGTACCAAGTGCGTCATCCCTTTGGTGAGACTTTTGTCTGTTGGTAGAACCTCGTGGCGAATTCTTCAACTCTTGGCAAGCTCAGCTTGCTTTCAGGGAGACCTTTCTTTATTGGAAAGACCTCACAACGAACACATCTTATTCTCCCCGAGCTTAATTGATTTTGATAAGACCCTACTCTCGGTGAAACCTCATAGCGAAAGCAAAAAGTCAAACCGATATCCATAGTGGTCGCTGAGACAATCGCTATTGGGAAGACCTTTTGTCAAAGGAAATATCCTTCGGCAAACTCATCTCATTATCGGGGAGACTTTACATTGAAGCCCCCACACATACGCCAAAGGCATCTGCTTCGGTGAGACCCTACTGAGTCGGTAAGACCTCACCCAATGACAATCGTTTTTACGCCGAGAGTTCCATCTTTTAGTGAGACTTCACTGTGTTGGTGAGAGATTATGGTGAACTCCTTTTGTTTCAACGAGACCCTGCTTAGTCAGCAAGACCTCCTGCCAAGCTCAAATATTATACCGAAGCCACAATCCCCTCGGTGAGACTCCACTTGGTCATCAGGACGTCATGCTGAACACAAACCGATCCTCCTAAGCTCATTCATTTCGGCGTGACTCCCATCTGTCGAGAATACTTCACGATGAAGGCACCACTTTACACCAAAGGCATTTATTTCGTTGAGACCACCCATGGTCGGCAAGACATCTTGGCAAGTTCCCTATTCTTTCCCGAGGCTCATATCAGTCGGGAACACTTCGCTTGATCGGTGGGACTTCATACCGAGACCAATCCCACTTCGGTGAGACCGCCGCTTATCGATGAGATATCATAGTGAAGCCCCCATTCTTTAGTGAGACATTTTTTTGATGGCACCTCCTTTCGCTGAGTAGCGAAGCCCCCACACATATGCCAAAGGAATCCTACTTCGGTGAGACTTCACCAGATTGGCGAGACATCTGGCTGACGATAGCTACTTCGCCGAGACCTCCATACACTTCGGTGAGACTCCCTCATGTCGGCGAGACATTACACCAAAGCCACCTAGTTGTAGCGAAACCTCACCCGTTGACGTCCCCTTTCGCCAAGACTCTCATAAGTCGCTGAGACATCTCCCGAAATGATTCTATTTCCCCGAGCGCAGATTCCCTCCTTTCGGAAAGACCACATATCTGTTGGCCAGACCTTATGGCGATGATGTCTCCATTCAGCGAGGCCCCTTCTAGTCGGCAAGCCATCTGGAAGGTCTTGGCAACTCTATCCTTAGAGGATTTTCATGCCAAACTTGACCAAGGCAGGCTTTCCAACTGAGTTCCCTGTGACCTAGCATTAGATGTATGATTTAACACCCGATGCAAATGTCCCATCTGGCCTTCTTGGACATCTAAAACACAATTTGTCTTGCCTGATTGAGCCCATAGGTGAAAATTGATGGCCTGGTAACGACCTTAACATACTGTTGTATTTTATCCTTTTTAATATCACCTGGGATATCAAAATGTGCCCCAATTGCTACAAGTCTGTCAGGATGTTTATTATGATTTCGTCGGATAGAAATCAGATTGAAGGCATTAAATTCTTCAATTATGTTCCATACTCTATTTTTGTAAGACTTCAGAGCATCTTTTTTGGCAACATTCAGCCCCCTAACCTGCATGGTTAGTATAGATTACATTCATTCTAGAATCTGCATTTTTCACTTATAGATTTTCCCAAAGGCTGGAAAAGTATCAAATATTTCATATATTTTTGAATAAAATGACTAAGTATATTTTGACATTCACAAAAATATCATCACATACATTTTTCATACATATTTGCATTAGAAAATCATAAAAAATAAAGCATACATCATAATCAAAACATTCATGGGAATTCATAAGTTGTACCATCCATCATTTCACATTCATATTCATTCATTAATAGATCGCAATCATCTCATAACATTGCACTTGCATCATAAATCATGCATACATATAAATCATGAGCATAACATCGTGAAATCATCTTATACAACATCATGCATATAGAAAATAGACACATTCATCACATAAGGAATCATCGCTACATATCATATATCCCAAAAATGAATGTCAAAATGTACAAAGGTATCAAATGATATACATCATCAAAAATGGGATCATATCAGTGTGTATACAAATATCTCAATAGAGTATCATATAAGACATCATGTAAAAAGCACTACGAACTGCTATCCTCTGATGGTGCTAGTCTAGGACCTGTCCCACCTACACCTGATAGACCTGCTCCGCCTGCCCCTGATGGACCTCCTGGAGGTAATGGTTGTGATACACCCATGCTGGTAGTCCAAGAATGACTATGTGTAGAATGAGATTTTGTGTAACTTTTCCATTGCTCGGGTGGCACTGCATCATGATATCTGATCCTATAGAACTCTGCCTCCCGAATGACTCTGGTCAGCTCTCTCACCGTACCACCTCCTACTACTCTCTGCAGACTGTTAGCTAGGGCCATGGCCTCCTCACCTTGTCATCTGGTTGTATCTCTCTCAGTCATCACTATGGTCAACTGTCCCTGTAGCTATGTGATCAAGGTCTGTGCCTATGCTAACTGACCCTGTAAGCTCTGCACTGTGCTCTATAGGGTAGCTATCTGACTTGACACCACTAGATATACTGAAGATGATGGATCTGAATGTCTCATACGTGGTCCACCTCTCCTACCATCTCTGCCACGATCTCTCCCACCACCTCTTCTGCTACTCCTTCCCCCTCTGCCACCTCCTCCACTACTATCACTCCTACTCTCCTCATAACTACTATCTCCATCCCCATCTGACTCATCATCATCCTCCTCAAAGTCATCACTCTCTAAAGCTATCTCTCACTGTCACCTATGTCCTATTTGTGGTCTCTGCTCTGCAACTGGGATAGGCTCATTAGGATCAAACAATCGTGGTGCAGGATGCTCTAACACATACTGACCATACTCTGTAGACATCCCCCTGTCAAGAATATCAGCTCTATACTCCCACATCTATGCTCCCAAACTAGTAAACTCTGCCACTACTGCATCATAGGAAATCCATGGACCCCATATTGTAACCTCCTGTTGTCAATGCGCATAAATAGTGGAACCCATAGGCATACCCTGAGGCCGACCATACTGATGACACACCCACCCAAGAAGAAACCTCTCAATGATCCCAAGAGTATGACCAATTAGATATCTGGCGGTAAAAACATAGGGCATCTCCTTAGCATCCTCTGGCCATGCCTCACAATCTACATATGGCCGCCAACATACTGTATCAAGATCATCCAAGAGATGTTGCCAATGATCCAGTTTTCCCAGCCTCGGCTGAGCAATAACATCTGTATATCTAAATCTATACGGTCGACCGACAGGCCATTTTCCTTGATTCAATGGTCGCATAATGACAACATACTCCCATGCCCATATCTGTAGTAGTGAACAACCAACAACAAAACTATGACCTCCACCATACACAATATGATGCAACTCATCATACAAATGTGCAAGCATGCACGATCCCCAAGCATAGCGTGTACCCTGCATCACCATCCTCTCTAGTACACAACCCCACCCGACTGCAAATCCCTTCGACCTATGGTCAGGGCACAACACACCTCCAATGAAGCCTGCAAGTACAGAGGGTAAGGGTGCATAAGAATCTGTCATCTCGCCCCATGGGATAAAATATCCAGCAATCTGGTCATCTCTGAATAAACGCCTCAAAGCCTCAGTGCCTCCCACCTCCTAGCCATCAAAACTCACTATCTCGCCCATCACGGGAATCCTCAAGATGTGGTATACATCCTTAGGAGTCACGGTAATCTCTCCAATCACCAAATGAAAGGTGCTCGTGTCGCTATGCCACCTCTCTGCAAGTGTTGTCAATAAACCCTTGTTGAGACGCACCTCAGGCATCTCAAGTAACAAGGTCAATCCACATGCCTCGACAACATCACTATCCGCCTATACAAGTTGCGGAATCAATCTCCATGTCTTCGGGAATGTCTCCTGTAACTGTAAAACACCTAATCTCTCCTATTGAATAGGAAGAATCATCAAGTCAAAACAACATCACTATCAATTCAACATGACACATCAATCAAATCTAAAAGTACATTTATCAAAATCTTGTTTGTTTTTAACAACTTTAGAAGCAAACTTATCATCAAACAATTTGTTTTTCATCATCATGGAAAGCACATTTATCAAAATCTTGTTTGTTTTTAACTTTAGAAACAAACTTATCAACCTATTTGTTTTTCATCATCATAGAACACACATTTTTCAAATCTTGTTTGTTTTTAACAACTTTAGAAGCAAACTTATTAAACAAATATTTGTTTTTCATTAACTTGAAAGCAAATTTATCAGCTATTATTTGTTTTCCAACAACCTTGGGAACAAATTTATCACACAACACAACATCCAATCATGGGCGCTATGAAAATCATCATGGGTGCTACATAGATCATCATGGGTGCTACAGGATCAAGGGCGCTACATAAATCATCATTGGCGCTACATAAATCCTCATGGGCACTACAGGATCAAGGGCGCTATGAAAATCATAAAAGGTGCTAAAACAAAGTTTAAAGCTACAAAAAGGTTGGGAAACGTGTTCTAAAAGGAAAATTTACAAATCACAAAAGTTTAACAGGGTACATACCGCAGGTCCATAGTGTGCTGGCCGCTGATGTCATCGGATGCACTCGAAATGGTGCTGGTGAATAGGAAGTGCCATCTTTCTCACTCCATCGCTAAAAATTCACTTTTTACTAGGTTAAAATGGGAAAATGACATTTTTAACCTATTTAAAAGCAAAATTGGGGCATTTTGTCACATTTTATTATTGCAGGGGCAATTTAGGTCATCAATTTTCATCTCACATCCTTCTATGTCAATTTTCTTCACATCATAATTTTTAAATGATGAATCAACATCTTAAAAATCATAAAAATCAATTTTTTTTGAAAAAATCTAAAAATTCTGAAAATTCACCAAAAATCAAAATCTTATCATTTCATCGTCCGAGGGGGCATATACTTATCAACATTCGATAATCAGTATCTAGGGAAAATTTCAAAATTCTTTGAAGCAAGGCATAAAACACATTACTTAGCTAAGGGAGATAGAGTCAATCATTAGTACTATGCAAAGATGGAGAAGATTGTTTGCACGATATTCCCGTCCTATTCATGAAAAGGAAAAGATGGATATTTTCATCAATAGTCTAGATCTAGAATTAAGCTATAGGCTTAATCTTCATTGTCCTCCTAACTTTGAAAAATTGATCGGAAACGTGATCACCATTGAAGGGGCCTTGGTGAAAAGAGGAGTAATCTTCTTTAAATATCATAGAAATACTAACTGTAATCTTTCAGTTAGCTAAAAGAGCGTATTAGTGCATTAAACATGCTTCAGCACAGTTCACACCTAGTTTAGAGCTCTTTAACTCTATTTCAGCGCCCGTCAGTCATCCTGTAGTGCCCATTCATCATTTCACAGTGCCCGTTCATCATTTCTCAGTGCCTATCAGTCATCCTACAATTAAAACAAATAGTAATTGATAAATTTTCTTTCAAGGTTGTTGAAAGACAAATCGTAGTTTGATAAACGTGCTTTCAAAGTTGTTGAAAACAAATAGTCGAATGATGTATTTCGATTGGATTGATTTCATTGATTTGATGATCCATTTTGATTTGAATAATGGTCTAATCTTTTGATGTAGGAGCAGGTGGTGTGAGACCAACAAGATCTAGGGGTAGCACCTCATAGTGTTTTTATGTGATCAACTTTGATTTTTTTATTGAGACATTGTATACTTTGCCAGCTTTTGGGAAAATCCATAAATGCAAAATGCAGATTCTAACATGAATGTAATCTATACTGATCATGCAGGTTATCTGTACAATATTGCCATTTTGAGAGCTTATTTGCGCTTTTTATGTCATCATAGAGCATTGAAATGTTGAAAGTTAATACAAGCATCAAAGGGTATGTTAGCACTAGTGATGACCTGAGTATTGCTTTCATGAATTTTGATATAGCAAGATAATACAAGCATCTAGGTATAATGAACCGAGATGACCTGAGTATCGCTTGCATAAACAAACAAGAGTTAACCCATTTCCCATGCAAATTCCGAAATTTCATCAATGATACGTAGTAGAGCATGTCCCGCGACCAATTTGCATAGTACTAATGATTGACTCACAAACAATAGACAAAAAAAAACATACTCCTTCCTTGCTTTCCTAGTTTAGTACATCATCGAATTGCTCCAGAGATATGATAGAAAAATCAACCAACAATTCAAATTTTTCCTAAAGTATTCCAAACATTATTCAAATTAAGATCATCCAACTTGATTATCAACATTGATGTTTGTGTTTTGATTAACATTGTTTTGATCATGTTGTTTGATGTCATTGGCATTGAGTGATCATTTTGATGTTGTGGTTGATTTGATGCATCAATGTATGTTGTGTTTTGGAAAACTGTCATTTGTTTGTTTGTGATGTTCTAAAAGCTTGTTGCCCCTCTCTTGTCTTAGTCTGTGTTTCTGCCCCCAGTGTAAACACAACCTAAATATTATGGATATGTACAAATTCCATCAAGCCGTGATGAAACACAAAGAAAATATGATATGGATATGATAGGTATGCACAGATGATGGATATGGATAGATAATTCCGTAAAGAAAATGCAAGACATAAGCTAATAGATAAAGGAGCCTATTTAATCACAAGTAGCACCTATTTGCCAGGTTTTCACCACTTGTTTTTATTGCACGTTTTCAAGACTTTTTCTGATTTTTATGTATTTTTTCATGACTTTTTCTAATTTTTATGGGTTTTTTTAGGAATTTTTGTGATTTTTATGGATTTTTCAGGCCTTTTTCCGATTTTTATGGATTTTTTTAGGACTTTTTCTAATTTTTATGGATTTTTTTAGGACTTTATTTTTATTTTTTTTGTATATTTTTTAGGACTTTTTCTAATTTTTAGACATAGAAATTCTTCAAATGAATGTTGTTGATCGGTTCTTCAAACATGTCCCCTTCTGACATGGATAACTGATATGCTCCAGAACCGTATGCCGTAATGATAACAAACGGACCAAGCCAATTTGGTTCAAATTTTCCTTTCTTTTCTCTGTCTTGCTGATTGCATGGATTTAGCTATGTGATTGTAGCTATGGGACATAACTTGTTGATAACCCTTCAAATGATCAGCTGCATGTTGACATCTTTCATCTAATAATTCAATCTCTTGTAAATGAGATACTCGGTAGTATTCATCATTTATCAACCCCTTGAGTGAGACCCTAAGCGAAGGTATTTCAACTTGTAATGGTAAGATTGCTTCTACTCCATATACCAAGGCATATGGGGTAGCTCCTGTTGGTGTGTGAATGCTAGTTCTGTATGCCCACAAAGCTGGATTTAACTGGACATGCCAATCACGACTGGCATTATTTACCATTTTCTTCAAGATTTTCAACATTGTTTTGTTTGAAGCTTCAGCTTGACCATTTCCCTATGGATAGTAAGGTGTAGAGAACCTATGTTGGATGTGAAATCTTTCACAAAGTTCATCAACATCCTGATTCTTGAAAGGCCTCCCATTATCAGTGATGATAGAATTAGGAATTCCATATCTACAGATGATGTAATTCAAGATAAATGAAGAGATTTGTTTACCGGTCACAGTTGTCAAAGGAACAACTTCAATCCATTTTGTAAAATATTTTGTAGCTATGATGATGAATTTATGCCCATTTGATGATGAAGGATGAATTTTTCCAACAAGATCTAGTCCCCACTGAGAAAAAGGCCATGTCAGAGTGAAAGGTTGTAGTTCCTGTGTAGGTGCATGAATAAGATTCCCATGAATCTGGCATTTGGAACACTTCTTGACAAAAGTAAAAGAGTCTCTCTCCATGGTAGGAAAATAATATCCCATTCTAATAAGTTTCTTGGCTAAGGTTAAACCTCTTGAATGAGTTCCACAAATACCACCATGAACTTCTTGTAAGGCTTGTTCAGATTCGTCATGTTCTAGACATCGAAGAAGTGTACCATCAAGACCATGTCGGTAAAGGATATCAGTGATCAAGGTATAGCAAGATGATTGGTGTATGAAATTCCTTTTTTGGTTTTGAGATAAATCCAGAGGTAAGATGTTATTTTTCAGATAGGTATAAATCTTGCCATAGAAAGGTGAATCAGAACCGGTTAAATGGCATATGACTTGAGTCTCAGGATTATCATAGGTGAGAGAAAACAATTGTTCCACCAAGAATTCGTATCATTTTTTATTTTCTAATAATTGTAACAAAGAAGCAATTGTAGCCATTGCATCTGCAGCTTTATTATCAATTCTTGGGATTTGTGAAAACTTAATTTCTACAAAATACTTTTTATAATCGTCCACCATGTTCTTGTAAGGTAGCAACTTATCATCTTTAGTCTGATAATCATCATTAATTTGATTAATGAAAAGTTGTGAATCACCATAGACTTGTAGCTCCGTAATCTGCCATTCCAATACTATCTTCATTCCTGTGAGCAATGCTTTTTATTCAGCCATGTTGTGTGTAAGATCCATCAAAGTACAATTTCAATGATTGCTTAGTTGTTGTTGTGAAGACGTTTGCATTAGGAAATTCAATGTGCATTGGATTTTCCTCTTGTAAAGGTGCTTCGGCCAACTGATCTGTGATGACCTGTCCTTTAATAGCTCTTTGATCTACATAGTGAATGTCAAACTCACTTAGGATCATTACCCATTTTGCAAGTCTTCTTGTTAAGGTAGCTTTGCTTAAGAGGTATTTTAGTGGATCAATTTTGGTTATCAGGTTAACTGTATGAGCCAACATATAGTGTCGCAACTTTTGGGAAGCAAACACTACTGCTAGGCAAGCTTTTTCAATGAAGGTGTAATTCAATTCATGACTTGTTAAAGTTCTACTGATATAGTATATGGCTCTTTCTTTGCTTGTAGAATCCTCTTGTGCTAGTAATGCTCCCAAAGATACTTTTGTTGCTGAAATATAAAGTATGAGTGGCTTTCCTAGAACTGGTGGAATTAGAACTGGTGGATGCATGAGATAGTGCTTGATCTGATTGAATGCTTCTTCACACTTTTCCTCCCATTTGAACGTGACATTTTTATGCAATAGATGTGTAAATGGTAAGCTTTTATCTGCCAGTTGAGCTATAAACCTCTTGATGGATTGTAGGCATCCTTACAGTGATCTGAGTTGACTGATATTTCATGGCGGCGGCATGTCCATTATAGCTTGTACCTTTTCTGGATCAACCTCTATGCCCTTTTTTTAAAACAATGTATCCCATGAGTTTTCCAGATTTAACGCCGAAGACACATTTCTTTGGATTGAGTCGTGTTGTGCAGTTTTCGCACACACGCCCTGCTAAAGGCAGGGACCCCCCTTTTTTCTTTTGTTTCACATCTTTTCCTTTTCACTTTGAGGTTTTGCTCTATTCAAGAATGTGCTTAAATGGTTATCTTTGATTGCCTAGGTGTTCCTTTTGGATTTCATTGAAAATCTTTAGTTTGGACCATGGTTCGGGTTTTTACTCGGATCCAAGATTATCCACCCTGGTCGGATTTCCCTGAATCCTACTCAGACTCCGGATTCCACCCTGTTGTTCAGAGATTTCTGGTCTACACAGATTTCCTTGTGGACCGAATTTCCCCGGATTCCGTTCTGTTGTCAGATTCCTGAAATCCTTCTTCGGCTATCTTGTCTAGTGCATTAATGGCTTTGCGTGTACTTTGGGGGATGTATTTATCTTGGTGTTAGGGATCTTTTATGTTATCATGCTTATTATTTTCCATTGTTGAGCTAAGGACTGCTTTCTTGCAAGTGTTGATCGATAGTTTGGAGCATTTCTCTGAGAGTTGGTTGATTTGGTAGCATTTTTTGGCATGTTCATGCCTTTGCTCTTCATGGACACCATCTCCTTCATGTTTGCTAGTTCTAGGATTGATTTCACTTTATGATGGTATGTGCCGCTTTGTTTTTCCTTGGAATGATGATTGCAGATAGTGAATTGAAATTATAAATCCTTTTGGGCTTAATTTTCTGCATTATTTGATGCTTCACGATTAGGGTTACGTAGTGGTCGATTAATTTGTGATCCTTTAAGTGGTTTCTAAGTTGGTTAACCTATGTGCATTTTAATAAACTCACTTGAAAATCATGATGTCCCTTTCCCCGCATGATGTTGTCATTTGGGGTTACCATAGTCGTGAGCTAACCTGTGCTTTACTGGCAGGTGTATGGGATTTTAAACTTAGGGCATCATCATTTGTCGTGGGTATGCTCTTGAGCGGCCTAGAATACCAGGAAATTTATGGAAGGTCCATGATCGACTTAACCTGGGCTTAGGTATTTAAGATTTGTGATTGATTGGGTGTGTTGGGTAAAATCATGATTCTGCGTCGCTATCCTGAATTCTCCATCCTTTCGCAATAGTTCATTCCTTCCAGATCCTCTTTCACTGAGACCACATATGGTTGGCAAGAGATCATAGTGATTTCCCTTTGTTTGACCGATTTCCCTTTCTGTCATTGAGACCTTTCACTAAACATATCCCATGTCTCACCGAGGGCCCTTTGAAGTCAGGAAGACAAAGTCATTTCGTCAAGACATTACCCTGACTGCCCACAGTCATGCCGATGGAGGCATTTTATTGCTAAGTCATCGAGACCAGAGTCATTTTCTAAGACCTATAACGCAAACCCCATGCTTGGGAAAACTCTTTGCTAGTCAATAAGACGTGTCCTTTTCACTGTGACTTCACACTGAAGCGATGAGTCTCTCATCGACACTTACTTTCATGTGCGCCATCGCCAAGACAAACCATAGTTGGCAAGAGGTCACAGCGGGCTCTGTTGGTCATACCGATATCCATTTGCTTTGCCAAGACATTCGTTGCTTCACTGAGACATTTCAGCGAGATCATTACTCTTGCCGAAAACCTTCACTTTCAGTGAGACTCCTAATGTTTGCCAAGACCCTATGGTGACCCCTTCCTTCTTGGCAAGCTCAGATTCTCTTTTGCTAAAACCACATATTGTCGGCAGGATGTCATACCAAAAATTCATCCTAGCCCAATACTCGCTCACTGTAACCATGCCTTTATCACGCCAAAAGCACTTTATGATATATCGCTAGTTGGTGAGACTAAGGAAAATCGTTGAGACCTTATCCCGACTCCCCTTAGTCATACCGAAATCGATTGCTACAAACCACATATCATCGGTAGGACATTGCAAATTCGATAAGACCTCTCATCGAGAATCTTAGTCATACCAAAAGTACTCGCTTAGACCCCAATAGTTGGTGAGACATGAATGAGTCGCCATGAACTCACCATGAAGGGAAGATCTCTCACTGACGAGGGTTTCTTTATCATTATTCGACAAGACATGTCCTTTTCGTTGTGACTTCCTCCCAAATGAGATCTATTTGGCCAAAAGGCATACTTATACTAATCAACTCGGAGTCTTGTGTTCACTGCGGATGTCTGCCAAGTCCAGATTTCTCCGAAATCCTCTATCTCCCTAGTTTACCAAAGTCTCCCTGGCTTGTTTATCGCGGAAATCCGTCCCTCACAGATTTTCCTGAACTTTGATGGGATCTAACAAAACATGAAAGAATTGGATTTGTTTATAACTTGTGATGCATTTGATGGTTATTTCATGTTACATCTGGATTTCTCATATGGTTTGTTGATCGATCATGCTCATATCTATGATTAAGTAGGTGTTTCCTGGTTACTCCATTGGAATCCGATCGGCCTAGAATTTCCCAAGATTCCTCTCTAGCTCAAATTTTGCGGATGACCTTGAAACCTGAAATTTGCAAGATCATTTCATATGAGCTTTATTGGCACTTTGGTTACATGAGATGCATTCTTACGATGTATTGATGGATTAACATTGGTTTACTATGGTTTTTATGGTGCTTTTTCTTGATGAATGCAGGCCGAGTCTGACAGGGCGGCAACTGGATCCTCCATGTCTGATGCAGAGAGGATCAAAATGGACATTAAGACCAGGATTCCTGAGAGCAAGATCACATTAGTCTAGTCAGAGGTAACTGATACAAACATTGGCCAATGGAACTACGAGGAATTCAAAGAAAGAATGGCAGTTGAGGATCTTCCTCTAATTTCCAGGAGGATGAAGGAATCAGGGTTGGCACACGTGGTTGGGTTCCCTTCAATGGTGTAGTGTTATGAGCTAGTCCTTGAGTGTGCCATACACTATGACCTAGGCACACAAAGAATAATTGGTCCCCAGGGGAGAGTTGTGGCGAATATCAACCCTGTTTCTATTGCCAAAGCTTTCGATATGCTAGAACAGTCTCATGTGGTGGCATTTGGCATAAAGGCAGCCCAAGAGTTCTATGATGAATAGACTATGAAGTCACAACAGTTTATTAATTCTTGGCTGGAGAAGTCAAAGTCACACTATTCCAAGTTTCCTAAACAATTAGTCAGATTAAAGTTCAAGAGGGAATAATACGATGCCATCAAATTACTTAGCAAGGTGGTTGGATTAAAGAGTGTCGGCATGTTCGAGAATTGGATGTGCCATGCTATTGTTAGAATGGAACAAGAAAATATCAACTACCATTGGGCGGGAGTCATCAGTTGGTTGATCCATGAGCAGCTATCCAATGTATTACAAACCAAGACCTTCACGATGACTTCATATCTGGTCTACGTGCTTGCAAGATTCCATCCTTACAAGGGGTTGGACACAAAGGGAGTCTTCAGATAGGATTTCATTTATGAGGTTTTCCCCCAACTGCACTTAGGAGGTTTAAACTATAGGAGGGAAAATGATGCATTCTCCATGTATATCACTAGGATGCTTCAAGGGGCAGAGCATGTCAGGATTTCAGAACAAGCCAAAGAGCTCATCAAGAGGTATGGAGCATGGTTCATCCAATTCCCGAACTTCTCCTACATTCGAATCAATGGTTGCCAGAAGCCCCCATACAAACTTTTGAGGTATCCCACAGACCACATCATATTGCTAGAGGTGACTAGACAGATTTGTGATTTTGATGCCATCGTCAAGAAAGATAAGCACAAGATGGGATTTGGTGGGGATTTTCCCCTAAGGATTGGCACCAGAGAGGCGTGTTCTTCCATTGGTTCTACCTAGGCTTCAGAGGAAGAGTTGAGTGCTCTTGGCTTATCTTTCCACTCCAAGAGATCCAGATTTGACATCACAGGTGAAGCCCAAAAGAAGGCCAATAGAGAATATAGCCATAAGGTAAAATTGGAGGACTATAGGGCCAACTGCACCAATGAAGACGAGGTCAGGAGGAAGAAATTCTCTCGGCTTCCAGTAGATGCAGTCAAACTATATAATATAAGGGCAGTGCCTGACCAATTGGAAGATGATGGCAATTTGATCCAAGATCATGCCTATGAAGCGGTAAAAGACAGACCTATTGGTGATATGGACTGGTTGGAAGAGGAGAAGATAGAACTAAAACAATTGATGGATCCAGTCCTCAAATTTACCAAGTTGTGGTTCAAACACACTTTGTGGCAGTTGGAGAATAAAGGTGTACAGTGCACCTATGTGTTGATGGGAGATTTGGATCCCGATTCTACTTCTGAAGAGTCCACCGAGCAGGATCCTAGGGGTAAGGGTAAGTTGGACTCCCCATCCAAGATCAAGACAAAAGGTGTCGAGGGAGAAGAGGCCCAGGAAATAGAACAGCAAAGAAGGCCAAGAGCCAAGAAGAGAACAAGGACTAAAGGACCTGAACAGAAGGAGGTCGGAGAATAGAATCCCGAGACTGTCGCTCCTATGATGAAAAGAAGAAGAATTGTAAAATTGTCAGAGAAAGAAGGTTCCAAAGGACAAGAGAAGGTCGCCCCATCAGTGGTTGAGATAGAGAACTTAGGGGAAAGGGAAAAAGTATACACAAGGAGATCTAGGACTCCTCCTAGGAATGGTGCACCCAAAATAGACCTTCCCCCTGTCATTCCCCAGGAGAGGCAATAGGAAGATGTTCCTTTTCCTGGTAGAAGCCAAAGCAAACCAGGCCAGGAAGGAAATATTGAGGATCAGTCAGATATTGAAGAAGAGGAATTCCATGAAGGGGAGCTCTTTACTACAGAAGTTGAAATAAAAAAAGGCAATACAATCTCCCCTGGTTGCACATGTAGAGTCCCCAATCACACATGTAGAGGTCAAATCCCCCTCAAAGGAGGGAGAAGAAGAAAAAGTTCCATCACCTGAGCCTGAGAAGGAGGGAAATAAGGATGAAACTCCTGAAGGACAAGATTTGGAGGAGGAAAAGGTAGGAGCTCAACAAGGGGAAGCAAGATCGAGTTAGGGGCAACTGGACCCTACTATCCCAGAATGGTTATGCAGAGAAATCAAGAGAAAACAAGTTGTATTAGAAGACATGCCACCTAATTGGGATGAATTACTGGTAAAGATTGGCAAAGATAAAGGTAAGAAGAAAGCCAGAGTGATCTCGAGAGTTGAAAGGGATGAGGCACATAACAAGGTGGTTCACGTCGCCACCCTTGCTTCCGACAAGAATGGAGATGATGTGGTCAAGGAGGATTACAACATTCAAACTTTCAACCTAGGACCTACATCAATTGAATAGGATATTGAAGATTATGAGGCCTCAAGTACGGTTATTGTGGACTGATTAAGAAAAGAAAGGAAGACCAAGTGGGAGCTTAAGAAAGAGAATGAAAATATCAAGAAATGCTTGGAGGATTTAATGAAACCCCTGCAATCCATTAACCCTTCTTCCTCTGTTGCAAATCCTTTGCCTCAAGAGACTATCACAGAGTTGGAAAGGATGAAGACGTCCACCCTTGCCACTGCCAATTGGTTGAAAGGGGTTCAAGAAAAAGGTAATGAAGCCATTAAGGAAATCTTTTCAACAAGGAAGGATGCTGCAATGGTGATGGGTTGGATGAAGCAGGTGATAGCACATGACAGAGGAGACACGGACCTGATGTTGTAGAAAACTAGGACCATCATGGAATACATGAAAGATAGATTGGTCAGTGACAATATCCTTCCTTTTCCTAAGGCTATCAAACCCTGGGAGTGGTTTGAGGCATTACAAATCAGGCAAAAAGCATTGAAGATGATCCACAAGCAAAGAAGACAGATAGAGGATACCTTGAGTGGGGTATACAATGGTTCAATTATATTCTTTGAGATCATGACAGGGAAGAGGAAGATTGCTCCCGAACACTTAATCTTGGAGCAATTGAGAGAGTGGTGGTAGGATGTCTATGCATCGCCCAATGATGATCCCATCTCTGAGCATCAGTTAGATGATGCGGCCACCTACCTGGTAGCTATTGATAAGTATATGGTGCACAAGGTGGAATGGGATAGGTCGATTGAGTAGTTGAGAGAAGACATCGCATCCATTCAAAATCAGCTTAAGGTTTTGTCTTCACTGCCAATAGATGACATGGATGGGACACTTTTAAGAGTTTAGGAAATGTTGAGTCAGAATAGGGATGGTGGAGGAGGGAGTTAGCACGGTCTACATCAAAATTTGTGCTTCCCCATTACGTCGCCATGTTATGGTTTGGGCTGCAGTAAGATCCCACACCGACTGAGATGAAACACATGCATTAGATGCATATTTTATTCTATTTCGAATTTCTTTGGCAGGCTTGCCATGCCTTGTCTTTATTTTAAAATTCATCCTAGCCGACATGCTTTCAGAGAGGGAGAATTCTATATTGGGCATTCCTACCTCATTTGTAGGGGGGTAGTTGTTGTATATTGATGTGAAGTAACAGAAGTAGGATAGAGCGAAGTAGCTAGAATTAAGTAGAGCAAGTTAGGAGTTAGTCGGTCTCAAGCAAATGTTGTAACAGAAGGCCAGAAAATTGTTGCTACAATAGACGAATCAAATACAAGTAATGACATTATGATTTGGTGTCATATTCCTATTCTCTTGTCTTGCATGGTGTGTGTTCTTCTATCTTTAAAATTTCTTTTAGAAAGTTAATGCTTAGATTGGATTCGACTTAATAATGTTTGTGATTTAATACTGGAATGTTGTAGCAATCTCTTAGTCCATACTTTTCGCAACCAACTGATTGTTAGTTGCTTTGCAAAGTTAGCCTGGACTTTACATTCAATGCGCCTAGTTTAGTTGTGAATATTCATTCATTTCAATCGCATAAGGGGTTGTTTGAGTAAATGTTCATAATTTTAAAATCTTTAAAACCATAGAAGATTGCACTATTTCTACAAGATTGCAGATTTATCTGGGTCGAATAGAAATCTGTTTGAGGGATTGGTCCATTTCGGTGCTTGTCATTTGCATTGTTAATATTAGGAGTAGTGCTAAGTTTAGAGATCTCTTGAAACCCTCTATCTTTTGTCATTTCTTTATTACTAGATTAAACTTGGATTGAAATATCATACTAATCAATGGATCTAGTAGACTAAGGTTCAACATTTTGCTTGTAGTAAGGTCCCATTGTGATTACCAGCATTTTCACATATATATATTATTTGGGTTGTTCATGCATTGTGAAGACCTAACATTAGATACCTTGGGGTTATCTCTTGAGGCTTGCTGATAGAGATTTACCCTTCAAGAGAGATAGGATATTGCATCTTGTCTGAGTTGTTGCTGTGTAGAAAACACCATCAACAAGTTGAACATTGAACTTCTCCATTCTGGTAAAGATCTTGACAAGATTTCTAGATGTTCTTCTCTTGTGTTGGATTTAGCAAGGAGATCATCCACATAGTCTTCCATGAATGTGTGCATCATGTCATGGAAAATGGTGGTCATTGCTCTTTGATAAGTTGCTCCTTCATTTTTAAGCCCATCCTTTGGTGCAATCTTGATCTAATTGTATAATGAAAATCCATCCATTAATGAATACATTGCATGGCCAGTAGTTAAATCAATAATCATATCTATATTTGGTAGAGGGAAGTCGTCTTTGGGACATGCTTTGTTCAAATCTCTAAAATCTATACAAATTATAATCCTTCCATCAGGATTTGAAACAAGTATGATATTGGAGATCCATTATGCATAGTCAATAGACCGAATGAATCCAACATCTAAAAGCTTCTTTAACTCTTCTTTAACCAATAATGCAACATGTGGATGCATTTTTCTGAGTTTCTGCTCCACAAGTTTTTCCCTGTGTTTATAGATAAATGATGCATTATCAGATTAGGATCTAACCCTGGCATATCGGCATATGACCAAGCGAAGTTGATTTGATTCTCCTTCAAGAACTCTATGAATTTCAGTACTTCTTCCACTGTTAATGATGCTACAAGTTGCAAGATTTTTGGCTGCTCTTTTGTACCTATTGTTGTGCCCTTGGCACACACGCCCTATTCGGAATGGGGACCCTCTTTTCTTTCCCTTGCCAGGTTGTTTTTGCACCGCCTTGTTTTGTGTACCCTTTTTTTGGTGTCACGGCTAGTCAACGTTCCTTCAAAGTCTCACCGTAAGTTGACCGTACCTTCCCTTTTTAATTTTGTCAAATTTCGGTGCCTCTTGGGGGCTCTCTAGTAGTTTGCCTCTACCAACGGCTCCGGGCCCTATTGGGCCTGGCCCTCCGGGTTTCCCTGTTGCGTCCACTATTCTTGATGGCTATTGGGTCGTGTCCTTCCGGACCCCTGGGTCTGGACCCCTGTTCTCTGTCTACTAAAAATCTGTGAAAGTCTTAACTTCTTTCTGACCTTTCAGCCTGGGAATCCAGACTTTCTCTCCCAGGGTTCCATGAGTGTTTTTTCGTCACTGACGGCGGACGCCATCGGAGCTCCACCTTCTGGGCCCCGACCGCCCCTTTGCCACTTGTTATTTCCGAGTTTGTTAAGCAACCATCGTACTGTGCCTTCCCAGTCTTCGAACCCTAGGTCTCCCACCACTGTCGATGAATTCAAATTCACCAACTTATTTGCCTCGTCGTACCTACATTTAATAGGGCCATTAATGGTGGTGGAGAATATAAATACAAGGTTCACTCTTGTCATTCTCACTTGTCATAGTTGTAGACAGATTAGAGAACTTGCTAGAGGAGCCCGCAGTCATTGAGACCTTCACGCTTATCACCCTCACCATCACTTCATCGATCATAAGTGGATCCCACACCTCCCTGCATCGAGTGTTCGAGGTAGGTTCTCCGTTCACCCTCCCAAGCATTATTTTCATGATTTCTAAGGATTAAAATGGACAATAACCATCAAAACAACATATGAATGATGAACCATAGCGTCACGAGTAAAACCCATGTTTTAAAAACTTAAGAAAACCCTCGAGGGTGCCCTCATGACCGACCCAGAGCTCCACCTTTCCATGGTTGTTCTTCCCGTAGGGCGATCATCCCCTCCGGCACCGGGACCTATCTCGATCGTCCAAACCAAAGCGATGAACCTTATTTCTGATGGAAATTTCACCCTTTGGGGCCGAACCGTCAGACTTCCGTGTTCGAAAGTCAACAAGGATAATGCCGTGTCAAAATGGTGAACTTTCCCTAACCGCCCATCCGTCGAGGCCCGCCCTTCTCTTCACTGCGGGCATTTCAAAGTTGGTCAGGTGCCCTTCAAGTTCCCGGATCCAGCCCTCCAGGACTCCTTTCGGATTCTACCATGCCTACCTCTGAATTTCTAGTGGAGCCCCACCCTCTGGGCCCTAGGCCTCCATTCTCCATTGGAATCCCAGTTAAACTCAGAGCGGCCTTTCCCCTTTCAGGCTCTGGATGCCAGAACTCCATCCCTCCTCCACCATTCCGAAAACTAGAATTATTCCCGTCCTTTCGACCTCGAGGCTCCGCCCTCCCAACTGTCGTATGTCTACAAATAAAATCAAGTGGCGGGTGCTTGTGCCGGGTCCGGTCCTGCTCCTAGCAGTCAGCGAGACATTGCAGGTTCACTGAGACAAGTCAGGAGGCATATCAAACAAACACAAGGACAATCATTGATAGAAAGGGAAACATCCTCGCTGACATGTCGGCTGAAGGGATCACGATGACCTTCCATATTCCCACATTTCAAGAAATGGAAACACCCAACATAGAGGAATGTCAAGCAGCATGGGACGACAACCCGGTAGGATCAAAAGGTCAATAAATGAGCATTGGCTCAAAGAAAAGTGGGGAAGTGCTGTGAAGGTTACTCATGAACTCTTCCACAATGACTTCCATGAAGATTACCATGACTTGGTCACGATGCTAAGTAGGGTGATGGGCCTCCCTACGGCCACCTTCTTTCAGGAATGGATGGTGTACTTTGTTGAGCATATTCTTCAGGGGAATGATGATGTTACCACAAAGATTTCATTCTATTGGGGAGGTATAATAAGCAATTGCTTCTATGAGTAGTTCATCAATGTGAAGAAGAGCTCCAAATTTTATATGACTTCCTATCTCGTATATTCCTTGGTGGATCAGAGACAATACAACGAGTTGTTTGTGGCACCCAATCAGGAGCAGGGGTGAAGACTCAAGGCCTACGATAGGTACCCATAGCTCCAGTACCGAAACCTAAAAAGGGAATACTACAAAGTAAACGATGCCTTCATTGGCCATGTTATCAGAATGATTACCAAAGACTTTGAGAGGAGGGTCTCCCACAGTGCCAGGGCACTCTTGAAGCAGTACACCTTTCTCTTCATCCAGTACCCAAAGTTCACGTACATCTATGCCGAAGGCTTCACCGAGAGACCAAACAAGTTGCCTCGATACCCCAATGACTGGATCATCCTTCTGGAGCTTTCTCGACAGCTCCAACACGTATAGACAATCTTCAGTAACAAACACATAGCGGGGATCTCTTATCCCATGACTCTCAGCCAAAGCATATATAGACTGCAAACCTCCCAATGCGCTGCTAATTCTGAGAAAGAACTAAAGGACTATCACTTCCACCTACACATGGCCCACATGCGAATGGACCCATATGGGCATGTAAGGAAGGCGCTAGGATCAGGGTATGCCCATCTTCACCATATCAAGGACTTCTGGGTAGACTGCCAAGATGATAAGGAAGTACGGGCAAGGCATTATATGTGCATGACTGCGTATTTCATAATTAAGGTACAACTATTCCCTATACTGGATCAGGCCAAGGAGGATGAGAGCACCTTAATGGATCCCAGGTACCCTACGGTCACCAATTTGCCGATACCAACAATTGATTGGGACGAGCAGGAGGTCGATGACCTCGACATTATAACTAAGCCAATCTTGGCCTGCACTAAGGAGTGAGTTGATGAACGAGTGGCCCGATTAAAACAACAAGGGGTGGTCCTGACATATCAAGGGCTTAAAAGTGAGCCCAGCACCACGGAAGATGCTACTGCCACCACTTCAACCGGCGGGACGTCCAAGTCTCCTTTTGTGACTAGGTCCAAGAAGAGGAAAGAGACAGAAGCAAAGCAGTCTCCTGACCCCAAGGTCTATACAAGGAAAGAAATGGGGGGCTCACCCTCCAAAAGGCTCAAACACATAGGGGGCACTGTGTAGCAGCCCTCAACACAAGAGGAGGAAGTGAAAGGTATGGATCAATTGGAAACCCTCTTGGCTCTCCCTGCCCCTACTGTTGCACCACCTACCTCTCTAGCCATGATTGCCACATCCCCGCCAACAGTGGACATTTCTGTCCATCTCACCCCTTCACCTCTGACCGAGGCCATAATAGTTGTCGACTCTTCTTCTGCCATAACTACTCCCCCTTCCTCCACTGCCATGTCACCAACCACGTTGCTCCCTCTAGCTACAGTGACATCACCTATTTACACTTCCACCATACGTGAGGCCTTCTCGAGACATATGCAGAATGTTCCCCCTGAGCTCTCCCAAATCCTAATGGATCCCACTCTTCAAGCAGCCCTTGCACAAGTCCTTGCTACTGCTCAGCCTTCACAACCACCAACAGGGCCACCGACTATGGAATCCACCATGCTAATCTCTAAGGAGTGGGAGGAACGAGAGCGGGAATCCTAAAAGCCCTTTGAGGAGGAGGCTGATGAATACCACGAGCACCCAGAATATGAGAACCAAACAATTGACAAGGTGGCTTATGAGGAGGAGGGAACTGGTTCCTCAAAGAGTGAGGACAAGGAAGATAGCACTGGTGGCAAGGTAATCATGCATGCCTTTGATGATGATCTTGAAGAAGAACTAGCCCGGCAACCAAAGGACACCAAATCAGAAGTAGAAAGGCTACCCCTTGAAGAAGAAGAATGGTAGCAAGAAGAAAAAATTGAGGGTGGGGCCCAAGCTGTCAAGAGCCTCGATGTCGAACAATTCAAAGAACATGTGCACGAGATTGAACATGCTGAGGAAAAGAAAGGAGAAGAGACCACAGAGAAAGAAAGTCCCATATAGCAACTATCCACCATGCTTCCTATCAAATGCCTCGTGTTCATCCAAGACTCCGACGAGGAAGAGGGAGATGTTGCCAAGGAGAAAGAAAAGTCCCCAAAAGAAAAGAGAACAAAAACCTTGGCCTTGACCAAGAGGGGCGAGGGTGGCCATGATTCACCTAAGGAAAAATCTACCATACCAGAATGGTTGCAAAAGCAGCTCGAAAAGAAAACTCCCGTACTAAAGGACCCGAGGGTGAGACTAGAGGCTATCTTAGCCCAAGCTCAAATAACAACAAAGAAGGAAAAGAGGCTTAAGACTTGATCCAAGGTAACGATGGATGCTTCTGGGTCCTGAGCTATGCAAATAGCTATGCCTGTGGTAGGTCAGGAAGGGATAACTTACAACATCTCCACCATGGATCTAGGGACCGCCACCAGAGAACAAAAGGTAGGGCATCTTGAGGAGTCAGTGGCCACGGTGGTGCATTTGATAAAGCAGGATAAGATCTTGAAGGATGAGCTCAAGGCAAAGGTGGCAGCCTTAACGGATTACATACAACAATGGTCTTTAGTGGATGAGCTATCTACCACATCCACAGCCGCACCCTAACTACTATCCAAAGAGAAGATTGATAAGATGGAAAGGAGAAAGAACTTGGAGAAGACCACGGAGAACTGGTTCTGATAGGTCTTTTATGTCAGAAATATGGGAATTAGTTGGGCTATGCGAATAGCCAACAAGTTCTTAGACCTGTTGCAATCTCTGGAGGGCATGAGGAAGCTCTGCATCAACTTCCCTGTGACCTATGACTCCACCTTCCCAAAGATCAAGGCTATCCTTCAATTGCCAAAAGCCACGTGGGAAAAGGAGCTTGCATTTAAAAGGGACAATCACTGGTTGATGGATGTGTGGCGGCGAGACTTTGATAACCAGAAGGAAAGACTGGAACAAATCATGAGCAAGGTGGATCCAAACATTGAATGGATTAAGGGGATTAGGATAGAGTACACTAGTTATCTCAAGCTGATGATGGAGAATGACATGCCCACAGTGCAAATGGATTCGGAAAAGGTGAAGCCCTATTTCCAGAAGAAGATGGAGGACGAGATATCTAATGAAATGACAATGGAATTTATGAGTTTTGCTACCCGTGCATTCGACCAATTAGAACTACTTAGAGATTAGGATATAAAGTACGACGAGGATTGGAAAAGGCTGGAAGATAATGCAAATGAGTGGAGCTACCAAGTGCTATGGTATGAGATCATTGAAGTAGACAAGCTCCAACTGGTTATCCTAAAGTTCATGGAATACACAGCTTCTAAGAGGCAGGAGGATAGTCCCATCAAAGATGAAGAACTCCCTAAAAGAGTAGCTACAATAAGACAACAATCAGCTAAAAGGCAAAATGCTACAGTGTTGTCACTAGAGGACAAAATAGGGAAGGGACAAAATGTAATTTTAAATTTGTAAAATATTGAGGGTTGGTGAAACCCTATTTTGTAATGAATCTTGGCCACACAATGAGAATTAATCTTGGCCCTTCATTGGATCTTTTGGGTACTATAAATAGAGCTCTCCTCTCATTTGCAAAGAGAGTTGAGTTTTTGTAAAGACATGCTGCAGAAATTTATAAGAAAAAGACATTGACTTGGTGCATTTTCTGGGTTTCTCACATGTTACTTGATTCAATCTCCATAGTTAGGTGTTTGACTTAGATCTTGTTGTTGTTTTAGTTAATTGTTTTCTTGCTTTGATAGATTTTAGGAATGATATCCTGTGATCATGAAAATTCTTGCTGTGTAGATGAATTTTTAGTCCATACTTTTTGTTGTTTACTAATTGTAGATAGCTATGTAAAGTTAGTCTGGACTTAGATTTAAAGCTGCTCCAAACTTTCATCTTTATTTATGCATGCACATGGTGAATGAAAGATAAAATATTTGTAGACCTTATAAGATAGCACAAGTTCCATGATACTGTGAGATCTCTGGTTTAGTGGAATATTGTTTTAAGAAGCTGTCCATTGCGGGAATCTATTATCACTATTCATTCATAGTTTCAGGTCTAGGAACTTCCTCTCCCCCTTCCCTTTTTTATTTTTTTAATAGTGACCTTAGGAAAGGTTCATTGCACATTGTAAAGCTAAATCCAATGATAAAAATGGAGTTCAGAATTGCTGTTTGAACCTACAGCAAATGTACAACTTCCCCATCTTAGGAACCCCATTTGTGGATCCAACTTCCCATGCTTTGTAGCTCATCCGTAAGATTTCCTTGTGATTCCAGCAAATCACATCAAACAACTGAGATATTCCAAGCACTGTCAAGACCTAACATTAGAGACCTTGAGATAGTGTTCTGCAATTTGATTGTGGAAGATTGTCTTTCAAGAGAGGTAGTGCACCTACACACTACCTGTGTTGAGAAGTGCATAAAAAATACATCAACAGAACTGGCACTAGAAGGAGGGGCGACAAGTTGATAATATAAAGCTGAAGGTTGGAGGTGATTCATTCCATGCCCTATTGAAATACAAAGCTAAGGGTTTTAAAGTGAAGTTGGATCGAATTGGATCGTTCTCTCTGGAAAGGTTTCAAAGAGTTCTACGGTTGACACCAAACAAGGGAAAATTTGAAGAATTGCAGCCTCCTACAAGGGCAAAGTGAGTTAAGGAAAGTAGCACTACTTCTTCCTCTTCCTCCATTCCACCCGCTTCAATTCCACCCTCACCTTCATTCAACTAGCCTTCGCCTTCCATCTGACTATCTGCAACTGCATTTTCACTCCCCATCTCTGGCAGCCAGGGGACCGCTTTTCTCCCAGCCCTTCCAGCCCAGGTGCAGTCCCAAACTATTGTTCCAGTGCAGGCTCAAGTCCAACTTGTTGTTTTTCAATAGCAAACACCACCTCCACCTCCTGCCATGGCTTGGTTGGCACATAACCCTTCGCCGATACATTTTGCTACTTACGATGATATGCCCAAGAATCCGAAAGGCTTTTGCTCAAAGTTCTATCCTCGTGACCCACATAGAACAGCTGAAGAGCATATCAAAATATTTGAGACAACAATTACCGAAATGCAAGTCTATCATGAGGACGTTGCATGCCGCCTTTTTCTGCATTCGTTGGGAGAAGAAGCCTTCTATTGGTACATCAATCTGCCAAGGGGATCCGTTACCTCATGGAACCTGATGAAGAATGCCTTCCTGCAGAAATATAAGATTCCCATTAGCCCTTCAAAACTTTACCAGCAGTTTATGTCTGTCAGAAGGGAAGTCAATGAACCTATTGAGTCCTTCAATGACCACTTTCATCGTGCCTTCACAAGGCTTCATGACCCATACCTTCATAATGATGTTGCAGATCTCCCAGTCTACTATGTGGTATTGGACAAGCTCACATCGACTTTGGTGAAAAGGATGCAACTGCCACCTGCCACATTGGTGATGGCCTATAAGGAGGCTGTTGTGGCCAGTGCAGATTTGGGGCAGAATATCTCTGGCCTGCTACCTTCTTTGGGGCCAGTAGCTCACCCGATGCAAATTCAGGGGCTTAATCAGGCATTCACTCATCAGACCCCTCTTATGAACCAGATACCTCAGCTACCCATCGTCCCACATCCAGGGTAGCCACTGAGTTATGCACCCCCCACGCCTTCTTATTTGCAGTCTCAACCATAGTATAACTATTCTTAGGCTACTCCACAACAACAGGTGTATTTCCAGTAGCCCCAAGTGCTATTGTACCTATCGGGGTTGGAATTTCCTCTAGTGTATCAAAATCAACTGACAGCCATGCCCGCTTTTCTCCAAAATCCAGCACTGTAGCCTAGGAATGGGACCGAGAAAGACAGGTTGGAGGAGCTGACAGAGATGATAAAGAAAATGTCCACAGAAATGACACACCTAAAGAATCAGAATAATTAGTTATAGGCCTCCCAGTGTAACTTCCAGGCCAATCTTAACTAGGACAGTAGGGATAACCGAGAAGTAAGCACTTCCTTCAGGAAAAATTATGATAAGGGACCAAACGTTAATCAAGGTTCCGAAAGGAGACCTTCTCAAAGGCAGAATTGCACCTGGAATACAAGGCTTAATAACGGAGGCATCCCTACACCTTTCAACCAACTAGCAAGTAACGAGAAGATGACTAGTGGAGTATACCTTACTAAGGCGGCCTTGTCTGGATGGTGCCGGATTCACAAGACCAACAGACATTCTGAGTTGGATTGCCCCGAATTCCAGACAGCTGCTGAAATATTCCAAGTAGAGGTACAAAATGCGATTGAAAATACTGGTTGCAGGGACATTGTCCCATCTGAGCCATATGATTCCCCCTGTCTCATGGTTAACCAAGCGTCGTTTCCACGGGGTGACCACAACGTGCCCGAAGTTGAGCCTGTTCCTATTGAGGGTGAAGAAGTGCAAGAGGTAAGTAATGAACAAACTTTGGCTCAGCTCTTTGATTCAGTAGATAATGGTCCAATAGACGAAGAGGAGTCATTTGTAGATGAGGTCTACATGTTCCATCAAAGGTCAACTCCCTACTTCCTTAGGAATAGACAGGCGGGTGGACCCTTTACCACCTCTATTCCACCGAACAATTTCGCCACACCCCCTGATCCCAATGCTAGCAATAACCCTGGACTTCCCCATATACCCACCCAATACCTAAACAAGAATGGGTCTCAAAACCAGTCACAAAATCAGAATCAAGGCCCATCTCAAAATAAGCCTAGTAAAATAAAATTCCAACCCCCTAGCTCTGCCATAGGTCAGGCTTTTAGTTCAGAAATTGAGCAAATGGGTGAATACATGGTGGAAGAGTTCAAAAGGGTGAAAATCAGTTTATCTACCTTTGAATTACTCAAAGTCTCTGTCATAAAGCACACCTTCTTTAGGGTCCTTAATGGGACTCCATCCTCCAGGACAATGCAAGAAACATCAACTAAGAGGGTTACCTTTGAAGAACCTAGGCAAGAACCAGAGATACAGGATAATACCAGGAAAAGGAAGGATGTTCCCATGAATCAATCTGCAAGTAAACAAATTGAAAAGGAATCAGAGCAGAGTAATAGGCATATCTTCGAGGACCAACCGTTTAGGCAGACTAGGGATAAAGGCAATAATAAGAACAAGGGTTAGGTTGCTCACATAGACACACCTACGGGCATCTTCCAAGGAAGGATGGAAACTCCCCCTTTCCTCACCACCATCCGGATATTCAGGAAGAACTTGCATAACTACCTACTTGATTTAGGAGTGTCTGCGAATGTTATGCCTTTGGCAGTATGTAAGGCTCTTGGTATCACTCCCACACCTTCAAGGAGGAATGTGACTCAACTGGACAAAATGAAGATCAACATCATGGGGGAAATAAATCAGATCCCAATGTATATTTCTATAGATCCAAGGATACAACAAGTCATTAACATTCAAGTAGCAGACATCCTCGATGCATATGGGATCATCTTGGGGAGGGAATTCACCAGGGCGCTAAACGGATATACTGCCACAGATCTTTCTCACATATGGCTGCCATGGAAGGGGCTGCCAAACCAAATCTGTGTGGACCGAGAACCCCATATGAAATATATGATCACGAAATACAACAATCTTAGTAAGGTGTTGTTGGTTGAGATAGAATTGGGCAACTACTATCCTTTTGCTTACCAAAATGAGGTAGAGCCCCGAGAAGAATGTGCTAATAAAGTACTCTTGGTGTTGTGTAGTCCTCCGATCGATTCTACCCAAATTCCCCAAAACACATAAATGTTGGTAGAAGCCAACGGTGAACCTGATAAAGATGATAACTAGGAACTACTCAGTAGTTTCCAAGAGTTCATGGAAAAATGTGCTAGAGACCAACTCATCCTGGGCGCCCGAATGGACTTGCAAGATCTCTTGTTACCAAGTTAGTGCAGGATTTACAATGCTTCCCACTTCGAGTTTGACTGCTGCTTGTGTCATACATCAGTCGAACATGTTAAAAAATTAGCTACTCCTCAGATGGAAACACCAAAAGAAGTGCTGGCAGAACCACCAGCAACTCAGCACCCTGAGTTAGGAAATTCCCCTAAGCTCATAGAGCTAGTCACCCAGTTGAAAGGGAGCAGGAACTTAATTAGACCCAAAGTTAAAGAACCTTCCACATGCTAGACGCTCCAATTTGATGATCTAAGTCAAAACACGGAGCTAGAGCTAGGTTCAAACTCATCAGTCCAACGAGTAAAACCTTTCTTGTTACCCATAGATTGCAGTTTTATTGCACCAATAATGTAGCGGAATATGAAGCTTTGGTCCATGACCTTCTCATGGCCTTGAAGAAAAATTTCAAAATACTACAAGTTTTTTGGGGATTCTGAACTCATGGTTAAACAAGTCAGGAGGCTATATTCTTGTCATGATAGAAGACTTGCAAACTATAGGCATAGGGTTTGGGATCTCTTGGAAGGCTTAGATGCATTCAATATACAATTGATTCCCTGCGCTGAGAATCATACAGCTGATGCCTTGGCTCAAGCGGCCAGCACTTTGCAACCCCTCTCTTTATCTGGGCTCAAGAAATTCATAGTTGAGCTGACATCCATGCCATCAATCTCAGATAATGTTACCCACTTGCAGGTCTTCAATGATGACAAACATATTCTCGAATTCATCACAAGTTCTAATGTCTTCGCAACCCAAATAATTGATGAAGCTGATCCACAGGAAGCTGAACTGGACATAGAGGGGGTTATTAATCTCAAAACCAATACGATCCCCAGAGGTATGGTTCAGCTAGAATGTATATTTGACTTAGACCAGATCAGAGACTAGAACCAGCAAACAAAGAAAGAAGCCATAAGCAACCAGTGCGATGCTTATAACCTCGGGACAGTTGAGGAAATCAAGAATGTTTTTGTTGGCAAGGTGTGCATGCCTGAGGAAAATAAAGGAATTACGGATGCATTGCAGAAGTACCATGATGTGGTGGCATGGAGCTATGAAGATTTAAAGACATATGACACTTCTATTATTACACACACCATCCCTCTCAAGACTGAAGTGAGGCCATTCCGCCAGCGACAACGTCCTATCAATGCCTTTTTGGAACCCATTATTTATAAAGAAGTATAGAAGTTGCTCTCGGCAAGGATTATTTTCCCGGTTAGACACTCTACATGGGTGGCCAATTTGGTTCTGGTTAGAAAAAAGAATGGAGAGATTAGATTGTGCGTGGGCTTTCGCAATTTGAACCAAGCTTCGAAAAAAGATAATTATCCAGTGCCTTCATTGGATGAGGTGTTGCAAATCATCAATGGCTCCCAGATGATGTCTTTCCTTGATGGATACTCCGGATACAACCAAGTGATGGTACAGTATGAAGATCATCATAAAACGGCGTTCACCACTAAGTGGGGGACGTTCGCATACAGGAGAATACCTTTCGGGCTCATCAACGCTGGCACCACCTTCCAACGCGCCATGGATATCACCTTCAAACATCTGATTGGCAAGTGCATAATTATCTACATAGATGATTTAACTATGTTTTCTAAAAAAAGAGGTGATCACGTCTCTAATTTGTGCAAAGTGTTTCAGAGGTGCAGCGAGTTTGGGGTCTCCCTTAACCCCAAGAAGTGTATTTTCGGAGTGACTGAAGGCAGATTGCTCAGACACATTATTTTAGAATAGGGGATCTCCATAGACCCTGAACGCATCCAGTCATTGCTGAAAATCCCACCACCAGGCAGTAAGAAAGAATTAAAATCCTTCTTTGGAAAGATCAACTTCGTCAGGAAATTCATCACGGGTTTCGCAGAGATTGTTAAACCTCTCAATGCTATGTTGAAACAAGATGCCAAAGTTGAGTGGACTCTCGACACCAAACAAGCTTTCGAGGAAATCAAATGGGCCATTGTCGAGGCACCTGTGTTAGTCAACCTGGATTATCTGAAGCCTTTCTACATCTACTCGTTAGCTTCAGAATATTCTTGTGCTAGCATGTTGACCCAGAAAGATGATGAAGGGAATGAGCACCTGATCACCTTCATGAGTGCTCCCCTAAAGGATGCTGAATTGCGATATCACAACATTGAAAAGCAAGCATACGCTCTCGTCAGAGGGGTGAAGAAATTTAGACATTACATCTTGCACAATAAGGTGTTTGCCATTGTCCCTGACTCAGCAGTAAAGATGTTGCTCATGCAAAATGAATTGGGTGAATGGAGATCCAAATGGGTCACCCTGCTCCAAAAATATGACATGGAGATCCAACCGATGAAGCTAGTGAGAGGACAAGCACTCACCCGTACAATTGTTGAAGCAGCGGCAGAGGCTGGATCCGAACTCACTGTATAGTAGTACCAGCTTGAAGATGTCTCCCCGAGAGAATGGTACGGAAATTTTGTTTATTATCTACTGAACCACAAGTGTCCGCCACACTTGTAGGGAGTCCAAAAGCGTGCCCTTAGATTGAAAAGCAATGATTACATGCTACAAGGCTCCATTCTCTACAAGAAGAATCATGAAGGCATTTATTTGAGATGCCTTGGTAAAGCGGAAGCGGACCGGGTCCTGAAAGAGTTTCATGATAAATATGGCATGGGCCATGGTTCTGGTTCTTCCACAACACACCAGATATTGAGAGCAGGGTATTATTAGCCAACTGTCTTCAAGGACACTCATTGTCATGTTCACTCATGTCACACATGCCAGACTGCTGCCACCAGGGAAAAGAATGTTGTTGTCCCACTGCAGCCTGTGCTACAGGTAAGGCCGTTTGTGCAATGGGGTATCGACTTCATCGGTCCGGTAAGCCGTCCATCATCTATGGGACACAGGTACATTCTTACCGCCACTGATTATTGCACTAGATGGATAGAAGAAATTGTATGTAAGAAATGCACAACTGAAATAATTACTAATTTTTTAGAAAGTTTCATTTTAAATCGCTTTGGTTGTCCCTATGCTTTGGTGTGTGACAATGGACCTGCTTTCGCTTCATTGAAATTTGCTAGTTGGGCATTCGATTACGGAATTGCTCATAAGTTTTCATCTAATTACTACCCCCAGGGCAATGGCCTCGCCGAGTCTACCAATAAGAACCTGATTACCGTGATCAAGAAACTACTAGATAGGAATCCCAAGGACTGGCATACCCAGTTCCATTTTTCCCTTTGGGCAGATCGCACTCGCCATAAGGCTTCCCTTGGTGATTCCCCTTTCCACCTCGTTTATGGCCTAGAACCTATATTTCCTATCCATCTAAAGATTCCTACTCTTCAATTTATCAACGACTTTTACGAGGGAAGAGATCATAGAGAAGTTTGGTTAGCTGAGCTCTTGCATTTAGAGGAAGTCCGAGACCATACAATAGAAAATTTTACCAAACATCAGGGCGTAGTTAAGAGATGGTTCAACCGCTGAGCCAAAATCAAGGCCTTTAGAATTGCAAATTTGGTCCTATATTGGGACAAGGCCCATGAGAAAAAAGGGGGACATAACAAATTCGACAAGCTCTAGCTTGGCCCCTTTCAAATAGCTAAGATTTTGGGAGACAATGCCTTCCGCCTAAAGACCTTAACTGGTGAGAACGTCCTGTTACCGGTCAATGGGCAGCACCTGAAGCATTACTTCTAGGCTTAAGCTCGTCCGATCTCTTCTTTGTAAATATTTGTAGATAGGTTAGGGTAGATTATTTTTTCTAGTTTTCTTGCATCTTTTGTTTTGCGTCGCTCTTTTGTTTTCTCCCTCCTGGTAGTTTTGTTTTGAAAGGGTGTTCCCCACCCCTTAGTGGTGGTCATGCTCACCCAATGAACGGTTTACTTTGTTATCCATCCTTGGTGTTCTTCAGCTAAACATTCACTCTCGACCTCCCTTGTTTGAAGGCCACCCATGAATGATTTCCTTGTCTAAACTCTGCCTTAGAACTCGACCCTTGACTAGATCTCTTTATGCACATCTTAGATCTCACACAAAACATATAATAATCATTTCTAAAGGACTGTGCTATGGTTTCTATGACACCCTAGCAAATGAAAAATCTTGAGTCTGCTCCAGTGACCACTGCAGTCTCAAACCCATTGTAGGCTTTAGTGCTTACCCGGTCGAGCTAAATGATAAATGAGAAAGGTACATTAAAATGAATATAAAAATGAAAGAGAAAAGGAATTTTGAAAAAATAAGTGATCGTATGGGTGTTCGGGTAACTCTACCGGGGCTATGGACACCTGGCCGGTAGTAGAGCAATATCCGTGGGATTGCAGCGACAACTCCGTCGGGGCTATGGACGCCTGACTGGCAGCAGAGTGATGTCCAGGTTACTTTGGTGTTAGACAATTTATGTAGCTTGCTCGGTTGAAGCAGCAACCCTTAGTCAGTAGCCCACAAATAGGAATGAACTCACTGCACACACTTTTGGGATGTTCTATAAACCTACCCAATTAAGGATCCCATTCTCCTAGATTCACCTTTGGAAGCCATTCCTAGCCTACGAAACCTGAGATTCTGGGTCCTGAATGAATATTTATCCTTAGAACACTCAGGAGTGCTCCCCAGCGGACTCGCCATTTGTTGTGCCCTTGGCACACACACCCTATTCGAAATGGGGACCCTCTTTTCTTTCCCTTGCCGGGTCATTTTGGCATCGCCTCATTTTGCATACCCTTTTTTTTGGTGTCCCGGCTGGTCAGCGTTCCTTCAAAGTCTCACTGTAAGTTGACCGTACCTTCCCTTTTTAATTTTGTCAAATTTTGGTGCCTCCCGGGGGCTCTCTGGCAGTTTGCCTCTACCAGCGGCCTCGGGCCCTTCAGGTTTCCCTTCTCGGGTTTCCTTGTTGCCTCCACTATTCCTAACAACTATTGGGTCGCGTCCTCCCAAACCCCAGGGTCCGGACCCCCATTCTCCGTCTGCTAAAAAATCTGTGAAAGTCTTAACTACTTTATGACCTTCCAGGCCTGGGAATCCGGACTTCCTCTCTCGGGGTTCCATGAGTGTTTTGCCATCATTGATGGCAGACGTCCATCAGAGCTTTGCCTTCTGGGCCCCAACCACCCCTTTGCCACCTGTTATTTCTGAGTTTGTTAAGCGGCCACCGTACTGCGACTTCCCAGTCTCTGGACCCCGGGTCTCCCGCCACCATCGATGAATTCAAATTCACTAACTTCCTTGCCTCGTCGTACCTGCATTTAATAGGGCCATTAATGGTGGTGGAGAATATCAATACAAGGTTCACTCCTGTCATTCTCACTTGTCAGAGTTGCAGAGCGATCAAAGAACTTACTAGAGGAGTTTGCCGTCGTCGAGACCTTCATGCTCATCGCCCTCACCATCACCTCATTGATCATAAGTGGATCCCACACCTCCCCACATCGAGTGTTCGAGGTAGGTTCTCTGTTCACCCTCCCGAGCATTATTTTCATGATTTATAAGGATTAAAATGGACAATAACCATCAAAACGATGTATGAATGATGAACCATAGCGTCACGAGTAAAACCCATGTTTTGAAAAATCAAGAGAACCCTCGAGGGTGCCCTCATGACAAACCTAGAGCTCCACCTCGCCACGGTTGTTCTTCCCGCAGGGTGATCATCCCCTCCGGCCCCGGGACCTGTCTCGGTCGTCCAAACCAAAGTGATGAACCTTCTTTCCGACAAAAATTTCACCCTTCGGGCCCGAGCCGTCGGACTTCTGTGTTCAGAAGTCAGCGAGGATGCCACCATGTCAAAACAGTGAACTTTCCCCGACCACCCATCCATTGGGGCCCACCCTTCTCTTCCCTGTGGGCATTTCGAAGTTGGTCAGGTGCCCTTCAAGTTCCCAGATCCTGCCCTCCTGAACTCCTTTCAGATTCTGCCATGCCTACCTCTGAATTTTTGGTAGAGCCTTGCCCTTTAGGCCCTGGGCCTCCATTCTCCATTGGAATCCCGGCTAAACTCAAAGCGGCCTTTCCCCTTTCGGGCTCCAGACGCCAAAACTCCATCCCTCCACCATTCAAAAAATTGGAATTATTCCCATCCTTCCGACCTCTGGGCTCCGCCCTCTTGACCGCCGTATGTCTCAAAATAAAATCAAGCGGCGAGCACTCGTGCCGGGTCCAGTCCTGCTCCTAGTAGTCGGCAAGACATTGCAGGTTCACTGAGACGTCGCCCTACCATGGAGACCTTACGTCGACTTGCCTTCCCTTTTGCGTTGGTCACTGAGACCTGGGGCATTCACTATGACATCACATTGGCGGTTGATCTCTTGCCGACCCTCCGGCTAGGCCGCCCCCTCCGGGCTTCTGCCCAACAATAGTCATTCCAAATGGCAAGAGATGAACGGTTTTCCAGTACCTTAGGCCCGGGCGCTCAAGTGAAAACCAATCTTTTGATCGCCCTGCAACCTGCTAGATCCCGGACCTCAGAATTTTGCCTTTGGAATTCTTTTTCCTATCTGTCATTCCCAAATTGTCATCTCCTAACGGCTTTCCGACCTGGTACCTCCAAATGTTCCTAAACTAATCCAAATGAGCCCAATTCAAAATTGATCTCGACCCACATGCTTAATCTTAGTCCTTTTCTTTGTGAAACTTTTAAATTATCGAAATTCAACCGAAAAGAATCTCCGGGAGCCCTCTGCCCTATTTTCCTTTCCAAACAGCATTCCTGCCAGGGAAGTCCGGCCCTCCAAGCCTGAACTGTCCAAATGCCCTTAATCAAAAGATCAATGACATATGGGGATGAAATATCATGTTATGCTTGATAGATTGTTTAAAATGGATTTCATCTTTGGGATTTCAACTAACATGAATGCTTTTGTGATCAATTACACTGACTATGCCTTTGCTTGCAGAATATATAGAATCGGGTGTAAGACCTTCAAGGGCACCCGTCGAGAAGGACAAAGGGAAGAAGTCAAGCAAGACTTCTCGAGAGAAAGAGGACAAAGACCAAATGAAATACCAGTTCTAGGGTGAACCTCTGCACTCAAAGGTTACCACAGATTGGAAGGAGATCACTGACACCAACATAGGCCATGTCAATATTGACAAATTCACGCAAAGGGTCAGGATCAATCCTACGAACAAAAATGCAAGGCTGATAAAGCAAAGTGGAATCGCAAAGGCTGCGGAATTCCCTCCATCCCTTGTGGCCCTGGAGTTGGTCATGGCTTGTCGAGAGGCATATCAAACCGACATAAGGACAATCATTGATAGAGAGGGAAACATCCTCACTGACATGTCAGCTGAAGGGATCACGAAGACCTTCCATATTCCCACATTTAAAGAAATGGAAATGCCCAACATAGAGGAATGCCAAGCGGCATGGGATGACAACCCGGCAGGATGCAAAAGGTCAATAAATTAGCATTGGCTCAAAGAAAAGTAGGGCAGCGCTTCGAAGGTTCCTCATGAACTCTTCCGCGGTGACTTCCACAAAGATTACCATGACTTGGTCAAGATGCTAAGCAGGGTGATGGGCCTCCCTATGGCTGTCTTCTTTTAGGAATGGATGGTTTACTTCATTGAGCAGATTCTTCGGGGGAGTGATGATGTTACCACAAAGATTTCATTCTATTGGGGAGGTATAATAAGCAATTGATTCCACGAGCAGTTCGTCAACGTGAAGAAGAGCTCCAAATTTTATATGACTTCCTATCTCATATATTCCTTGGTAGATCGGAGATAGTACAACGGGTTGTTTGTGGCACCCGATCAGGAGCAGGGGTGAAGACTCAAGGCCTACTATAGGTACCCACAGCTCTAGTACCCAAACTTCAAAAGGGAATACTACAGAGTAAATGATGCCTTCATCGGCCACATTATCATAATGATTGCTGGAGACTTTGAGAGGAGGGTGTCCCATAGTGCCAAGGCACTCTTGAAGCAGTACGCCTTTCTCTTCATCTAGTACCCAAAGATCACGTACATCCGTGCCCAAGGCTTCACCTAGAGACCAAATAAGTTTCCTTGATACCCCAATAACTGGATCATCCTTTTGGAGCTTTCTCGACAACTCCAACACATATAGGCAATCTTCAGTAACAAACACATAGCGGGGATCTCTTATCCCATGACTCTTGGCTAGGGCATGTATAGACTGCAAACCTCCCAATGCATTGCTAATTCTGAGAAAGAACTAAAGGACTATCACTTCCACCTGGACACAGCCCGCCCACGAGTGGACCCATATGGGCATGTAAGGAAGGCGTTGGGATCAGGGCATGCCCATCTTCACCATATCAAGGACTTCTAGGTAGACTACCAAGATGATAAGGAGGTATGGGCAAGACATTATATGCACATGATTGTGTATTTCATAAGAAAGGTACAGCCGTTCCCTATACTGGATCAGGCCAAGGAGGATGAGAGCACCTTAATGGATCCTAGGTACCCTGTGGTCACCAATTTTCTGATACCAACAATTGACTAGGACAAGCAAGAGGTCAATGACCTCGACATTATAACTAAGCTAATCTTGGCCCGTACCAAGGAGTGGGTTGATGAACGAGTGGCCTGATTAAAACAACAAGGGGTGGTCCTAACATATGAAGGGCTTAAAAGTGAGCCCAGTGCCACGAAAGATGCTGCTGCCACCACTTCAACCAGCAGGATGTCCAAGTCTCCTCTAGTGACCAGGTCCAAGAAGAGGAAAGAGATAGAAGCAGAGCAGTCTCCCGACTCCAAGGTCTATAAAAGGAAAGAAATGGGGGGCTCACCCTCCAAAAGGCTTAAACACACAGGGGGCACTGTGGAGCAGCCCTCAACCCAAGAGGAGGAAGCGAAGGGTACAAATTAGTTGGCACCCCTCTTGGCTCTCCCTACCCCTACTGTTGCACCACCTACCTCTCTAGCCATGATTGCCACATCCCCACCAATAGTGGACATTTCTATCCATCTCGCCCCTTCACCTCCGGTCAAGGCTGTAATAGTTGTCGACTCTTCTTCTACCATAATTACTCCCCCTTCCTCTGCTACCATGTCACCAACCACGTCGCTCCCTCTAGCTACGGTGACAACACCTATTCCCACTTCCACCATGCCTGAGGCTTTCTCGAGACATATGCAGAATCTTCCCCCTGAGCTCTCTAAGATCCTAATGGATCCCACTCTTCAAGCAGCCCTTGCACAAGTCCTCGCTACTACTCAACCTTCAAAACCACTGAAAGGGCCACCGACTATGGAAGCCACCATGCTAATCTCTAAGAAGTGGGAGGAATGAGAGCAGGAAGCCTCAAAGCCCTTTGAGGAGGAGGCTGATGAATACCACGAGCACCTAGAATATGAGCACCGAACAATTGACAGGGTGGCTTATGAGGAGGAGGGAACTGGTTCCTCGGAGAGTGGGGATGAGGAAGATAGCACTGGTGGCAAGGTAATTATGCAGGCCTTTGACGATGATCTTGAAGAAGAACTGACCTGGCAGCCAAAGGACACCAAATAAGAAGTAGAAAGGCCGCCCCTTGAAGAAGAACGGTAGCAAGAAGACAAAACTGAGGGTGGGACCCAAGCTGTCAAGAGCCTCGATGTTGGAAAATTCAAAGAACATGTGCACGAGATTGAACATGTTGAGGAAAATAAAGGAGAAGAGATGGTAGAGAAAGAAAGTCCCATATAGCAACTGTCCACCATGCTTCCTATCAAATGCCTCGTGTTCATCCAAGACTCCAACGGGGAAGAGGGAGATGCTGCCAAGGAGAAAGAAAAGTCCCCAGAAGAAAAGAGAGAGGAAACCTTGGCCTTGACCGAGAGGGGCGAGGGTGGCCATGATTCACCTAAGGGAAAATTTTCCATACCGAAATGGTTGGAAAAGTAGCTAGAAAAGAAAACTCCTGTACTAAAGGACCCGAGGGCAAGACTAGAGGCTATCTTAGCCCAAACTCAAATAACAACAAAGAATGAAAAGAGGCTTAAGACCCGATCCAAGGTAACGATGGATGCTTCTGGGTCCCGAGCTGTGCAAATAGCTATGCCTGTGGTAGGTCAGGAAGGGATAACTTACAACATCTCCACCATGGATCTAGGAAACACCACCAGAGAACAGAAGGTAGGGCATCTTGAGGAGTTAGTGGCCACGGTGGTGCATTTGATAAAACAGGATAAGATCTCGAAGGATGAGCTCAAGGAACAGGTGGCGGCCTTAACGGATTACATACAACAATGGTCTTCAGTGGACAACCTGCCTACCACGTCCACAGCTGCACCCTAGCTGCTATCCAAATAGCAGATTGATAAAATTGAAAGGAGAAAGAACTTGGAGAAGACCACAGAGAGCTGGTTCTGACAGGTTTTGTATGTCAGAAACATGGGAATTAGTCGAGCTATACGAACGGCTAACAAGTTCTTAGACCTGTTGCAATCTCTGGAGGGCACGAGGAAGCTCTGCACCGACTTCCTTGCAACCTACGACTCCACCTTCCCAAAGATTGAGGCTATTCTTCAATTGTTAGAAGCCACGTGGGAAAAGGAGCTTGCATTTAAAAGGGACATCACTGGTTGATGGATGTGTGGTGGCAAGACTTTGATAACCGGAAGGAAAGACTGGAACAAATCATGAGCAAGGTGGATCTGGAAATTGAATGGATTAAGGGGATCAGGACAGAGTACGCTCGTTATCTCAAGCTGATGATGGAGTACGACATGCCCACAGTGCAAATGGATCCAGAAAAGGTGAAGCCCTATTTCTAGAAGAAGATGGAGGACGGGATATCTAACGAAACGACAATGGAATTTATGAGTTTCACTACCCATACATTCGATCAATCAGAACTATTTAGAGATCAAGATATAAAGTACAAGGAGGATTGGAAAAGGCTAGAAGATAATGCGAAGGAGTGGAGCTACCAAGTGCTACAGTATGAGATCATTCAAGTAGACAAGCTCCAACCGATTATCTCGAAGTTCATGGAATACACAACTTCTAAGAGGCAGGAGGACAGCCCCGTCAAAGATGAAGAACTCCCTAAAAGAGTAGCAACAGTAAGACAACAATCAGCTAAAAGACAAAATGCTACAGTGTCGTCACTAGAGGACAAAATAGGGAAGGGAAAAAATGTAATTTTAAATTTGTAAAATATTGAGGGTTGGTGAAACCCTATTTTGTAATGAATCCTGGCCACACAATGAGAATTAATCTTGGCCCTTCATTAGATCTTTTGGGCACTATAAATAGAGCTCTCCTCTCATTTGCAAAGAGAGTTGAGTTGTTGTAAAGACATGCTACAAAAATGTATAAGAAAAAGACATTGACTTGGTGCATTTTCTGGGTTTCTCACATGTTACTTGATTCAATCTCCATAGTTAGGTGTGACTTAGATCTTGTTGTTGTTTTAGTTAATTGTTTTCTTACTTTGATAGATTTTAGGAATGTTGTCCTGTGATCATGAAAATACCTACTGTGTAGATGACTTTTTAGTCCATACTTTTTGCTATTTGCTGATGTTAGATAGCTGTGTAAAGTTAGTCTGGACTTAGATTTAAAGCTACTCCAAACTTTCATCTTTATTTATGCATGCACATGGTGAATGAAAGATAAAATATTTGTAGACCTTAGAATATAGCACAAGTTCCATGATATTGTGAGATCTCTAGTTAACTGGAATATTATTTTAAGAAGCTGTCCATTGTAGGAATCCATTATCACTGTTCATTCAGAGTTTCAGGTCTAGGAACTTCCTCTCCCCCCTACCCTTTTTTCCTTTTTTAATAGTGACCTTAGGAAAGGTTCATTGCACATTGTAAAGCTAAATCCAATGATAAAAATGGAGTTCAAGACTGCTGTTTGAACCTACAACAAACGTACAACAACTTCCCCATCTTAGGAACCCCATTTGTGGATCCAACTTCCCATGCTTTGTAGCTCATCCGTAAGACCGCCTTGTGATTCCAGCAAATCACATCAAACAACTGAGATATTCTAAGCACTATCAAGACCTGACATTAGAGACCTTGGGATAGTGTTCTGCAATTTGATTGTGGAAGATTGTCTTTCAAGAGAGGTAGTGCACCTATGCACTACCTGTGTTGAGAAGTGCATAAAAAATACATCAACACCTATGTTGATTGATTATGTTGGCTCAATAAAAATAGAATATCTTTCTTGATAATGTTTGGGAAGAGTGTCAAGTTTCTCATCCTTTAGTGCCTCAAAAAGGTTTTCACAATTGGATTCGCTCTTTATTTTTCTCTTATTGTGATCTACCACTACCGTTGTTTGGTTTTCACTAATAGATCCATCTTTTATTTCATTTATTTTGCAGCTAAGAGACTTGACACCATCCCTATCAAAATCTTGAGTATGAGATTCCTCGATGGAATTTTTTTTTCTTGATTAGACGAACAAAGGAAATTTACAATATCCTCATCATCATGGAATGTAGGGATATGGATGGGTGTATTGTTGTCCCAATCAATAAGTTCTGGATAGACTAAAGGCGTGGGATCATTAGGTTGGGTAAGGTCTTGAACTGTCAAGTAATGATATGGTTGTCATTGTCATGATGGACAAGGTCTATGATGGTATTCTCTTGTCGATTATCAATCTCGTTAAAATCTAAATTGTCCTCACTTGAGTCATGATCACTTTGTAAAACATAATCAAGTGGAGGCCTTGAGCCCTCTCCTCGTAAGAAAATGGGTGCAAACTTGTGTATGACATCTACCCTTTTCTCTATTAATAATGTATCATCAGAGACATCATCCCATTCGTATTCATTGGAATCAGTGTCTGAACTATTCTACAATTGGAAAACTAATCCATAAAATTTTTGTAGAGTGACATCTTCATGGGGTTTATCTGAAATTGATTCTCCTTCATGAGTTTGTTGTGCTTGCTGTGAAGTTGACTCTTCTATATTTTTACCATATCCAAGTCTTGTTTTATCTTTTGGATGTATTGAAATAGGTTGAATTGGCTCAATGATTCCTTGTTTTCTTTTTCCTATAGGACCATTTCCTTCATATCCCATTCTTTGCATGATGGTATACCCTTTGCCATATTGGTCGGTAGGTAACTTGATGTGCAAGAGAGATTCATCTTCATCTTTGTATAGCCAGCTTAGGATGTCCCTATCTTTGGCTTCTTCCTCAGTGGTGTTAGTTTTAATGAATTGTCCATCAAACTTTGTGATTGGCATAGAATTCTGGGATGTAGAGGCTGTTGCAATCTTTTGAGTTGATAGATTTGGCTAACCATGTGACCTCGGAGAAGGAGGTAAGCTAGAAAGGGATAGAGAATATTTTCCTATTCCTTTGTCTTTAAAATGTAGCTTGGTGTCAAAATTCTTTGTCAATTCTTGCAATTGGCCTTGTAGATTGGAAGAAGAAACATTAAGAGCCTGCCTATTGTGTGGCACAAAGGCGTCTTGAGTTGCTCAGAGATTTGAACAAGTTTGGGTGCTATTGTAATCAGCTTGTATAGTTATTTCTTGTCCATCATATGGAAACTTAAGGCATTGATGGTATGTTGATGGTACCACTTTGCATATCATGAATCCATGGGCTACCTAAAAGTATGTTATAGGAAAGATCATGATCTAGAACCTGACAAAAGGTATTTTTCACAATAGGTCCTGCTCTGATAGGTAGCATTATCAGTCCTTTAGAAGATCTTTCTTCATCATCATATGCCTTGATAGTTATTTTCCTTCCTGGATCAATGGAATTTTCTGATATTCCTAAGGCATGTATAAGCTTTAGGGTACAAATTTTTAAACTGGCTCCTCCATCTAGAAGACACGTCTGATTCGGTGTTTATGGATCATGAATTCAAGATAAAGCGATGAATTATGCGGATGTGTTATGGAGGCATCATCTTTTTCAGAGAATGAAAGACAAGTGGGGGAAGAAAAATGTCCCACCATGGCTTGAAATTTGTTTACATCGAGATCAGTGTTGACAGTTGTGTTTACAAGAGCTTCTTCCAAAATATTCTTGTGTACGGGAGATAATTTGAGAAGTTCAAGGATGGAGATTTGAGCTGATTTTTTTCTCAATTGATCAACTAGATTATAATGACCTAGAGGGGACATAGCTGCCTTAGAGGAACTACCTTTTAGGACAAATTTTGCTTGTCCTCTCGTAGTCACATTTACCTATTGATACTCTTGTTTTTCCTTGATTTTGATAACATTAATCTGTTGATCATCTATGTAGATGTGATGAATTATGTTGTCTTCAACATTATTTATGTCTTTTGCTTTGGAATCAGATGTTTCCCCTTTTTGATAGTTTGGTAAAGGATCTTTGAATTCTTGATGATCGTCATTGGTATGATGTCCTTTAATTGTGATGGTGCCATTGTCAATTAAATCTTGTACTAGATTTCGCAAGGCTTGACAGTTATTTGTTCTATGACCTTTACATCGGTGATAATTGCAATAATATGAGTCATTCCATGATGGTGGTTTAACTCGTGGCTCATAATCTCTTTGTGGTGGTAAGGTGATAACCTTATTATCGAGAAGCTCCTTGAGAGCAGACTCAAGAGATTGACCCAAAGTGGTAAAATTCCATCGATTTGAAAAGAATGAAGGTCTAGATGGATTTGATGTTTGGGTATTGCCAAGATTGTTATTGAAATTACCACGATTATCCTTGGTGTTTTGATTGGTCATGTTTTCTTGGTTGGATTTTTGTCTTTGTTGATTGTTATTTCCTTGTTGATTGATATTTCCTTGTTGGTTGTTTCATGGAGCACTTGATAGGTTAAAGATGGATGATCTTGTTCGTAGATTGTAAGCCCTAATCCAAATACCTGCAAAACACAACAAATGAATACATTAGGAGATCAAATGCAAGTAAGAACAAGGATTTCCCATGAAATCCATTAGCAAAACTCAAAATAGGAAAGAAGAGAAGAAGATAATGAAAGAACAAGAAAGTAGATTAAATCCTATTGAAAGCAATGCAAACTCTTGATCCCATGGGGGAATTGGTGCCAATTTGATGTGAAAATTGGCCCTTTCCCAACTCCAATGATGCAATGTTGGTAGATGATGAAGAGTGTTGATGAGTGATCCACTTTTGTGAAGATTCAAATGTGCTCCAAGATGAAAACCTACATAACCTAGCTATGGATGGATGAATCTTGCAAATGCTTGAAGATGAATTTGAGTAGAGTAAGTTTACTCAAATTGTGGATGATTAAACAAGGATATGAGCTCTTTATTTATAGAATGCAAAGATGGATGAATGTCCATATTTGAGCAATATGGGACTAACATTCATCCAATGGCGTGATGCCACTTGTCAAGCTATGAATGGGTGGAGGATGTGCAAGATTTGGGGAATGTGCCAATAAATGCATGAATTTGAAATTCAAATTTGTTGAAATGACTTGAAAGGGGGGAAGAAAGAAAGCATTAAATGCCACTTGGCTCAACGCAAAGGACATGTAAGAAGAAGTTATTGCCTTGTTGGAAGGATATGTCAACTCACATTTTTGAATTCAAATTTGGGAATATTCCTTCAAAGATGCCTTTTTTTGAATGAAAATAGGGAATTATTAAATCAAATAAATGATTTAATTGTGCAAGTTGCAAAATCTAGAGGATTTGAGTTATTAGGATTAAATTAATCAGGATTTGATTAATTTAAGGGGATATTTAGCTGATTTGACAATTTGATTTAGATTTATGGATTAATTTAAATCAAAAAGAGAGGAATATGATAAGAGGCTAATTAAATAAAGATTTTGATTTATTTAATTAAAAGGGATGGTGTTAGATTAAACCAAATAAGCTTTTAATTTATTTAATTTAATAGATAGACTTTAGAGATTTAATCAAATAAATTGATTATTTAATTAAATAGGGATAATTAGATCAAATGAATTGATTTAATTAACAAGGGAAAGTGACTTAATTAGACAAAATAATTTATTTAATTAAGAGATGAATATTGATGAATTTAATCAGATAAGGGAATTTGATTAAACAGTTAGACCGAGGGATGATTTAGGAAGAAACGATGTTAGTAGATCAGAGTGTCATATCAATCTGTATATTTTCGATGTCTACATAGATTGTTTGCATCCACTATACCATCATTGACAAAAAAATTATTTTTGTTCCAAAACCTTGTTTTATCATTGTTGTTAAAGTTGGATGAACTTGGATTATCAAGTTTAATTATTCCTCTTTTAACCAAGGCTCCTTTAATGGTGATTGCATTTTCAATCAATTTTTCAAAGTTAGGAGGACAATGAAGATTAAGCCTATAGATTAATTCTAGATCTAGACTACTGATGAAAATATCCATTTTTTCCTTTTCAGGAATAGGATGAGAATATCGTGCAAACAATCTTCTCCATCTTTGCAAAAACGTAGTGAAAGATTCCCCTACTTTTTGCTTCACTTTACAAAGATCAAGCATGGTTATCTGGTGTTGGATGTTGTAGGCATATTGTGATATAAACTGATTTATTAACTCCTCAAAGGTTTTGATGGGGGGAGTGATCTTGGAAAGCCACTCCATGGATTGTCAACCCAGACTTCATGGAAACAATCACATCAAGTAGGTATCTTCATAAGCAAATTCGAGACTCATATTTTGGAAATCCCTCACATGTTCTATAGGGTCAATTTTTCCATTGTACCTATCAAATTTAGGGATTTCACAATGTTTTGGAAAAGGGATCATTTGAAGACTCCTATCAAATGGGTAAGGACATATGTCATCCAAAACATACTTCTTTGTTGTACCCCCTTGCATTTCCTTTATTTTCCCTTGTAATTCTTTTATCTGTTGAGTAAGGGCACTAAAATCATTAGGAGGAGTTTCAGGATTCTCTTTAATCCCTTCTATATCAAAATCGGAAGGTAACTTAGCTCCTTGATTAGCTAATGAAAGAAAATATCTTTCTTTGTTTCGTTCTAAAATCATTTCCATAAGAGTATGAAATTCGAGATCTTGCTCTGCTTCTTGAATTTTTTCTTCTGTTAACTCTCCAGTATGAAATGGATTCTCTTCTTTCTCACTATTATCACCCATTTTGCTTGTGGTACTTACTCCTTTGTCTTTTTCTATGTGCTTTTGAGATCTCGTGATAATAGGCGTAAGCTTTGCCCCAAATTTTACTAACTTTTGATCAAAAGAATTGAAATAGTGCAATTTTGATGAATATGAAAGTCGGGATAGAATGAAGATTCTATGACTTAAAAGATTTCTAGTCTTTAGCTTGTTTTTTTCCCTAATTGAAATGATGAAAATCCTATTAGCGGGAATGTTAAGCAAAAGATCAAGAAGTGAAAATTATTTTGCACCTTATGATGTTTGATCGTAATTTCATAAAAGATGGATTTATGATAAATGCCCAATGTGATTGAGTTCTCTATTGCAGAAACTGATTTGGATGAGTAGAATATTCAATTGCAGGTTGGGGAATATAACAAGAATGAATACGCTAACTATGGTTATTCCTTTGAGAAAGGGCTATTCTTTGAAATAAATCTTGTGAATATAATGGTTCTAAAGTATAATCATCAGTGAAACCTCTAACAAAGTCCTGATATCGATGGATAAAGGTTCTATGTTTAAGTAAAACCTTTCGACTTTGGTACAAGAATCGTCTTTTCTTCAATAGTTTCTTATAGCTAAGTGGTTTCTTTGGCTTTTTGATTCGTTTGAGAATGGATTTCTTAACAAAAGTTGTGGATTTCCAATATCTTAACATGAGAGTAATCAATGTAATCATGAGTTTTGGACGATCTTTACTAAATTATTGTTTTGAAGACACATCAAGCAAGTTGTAGAATAGTTGTTTTTAAGTCTTATTCTAAAAATTAAGTGTATGATCAAAATGTTTTTCAAAATTTTTTTTTATAGGATTTACACATGAGAGATAGTTCAAGCAAACTCACTCTTAGTCCTCAGGTAGGTCACCATAATAATCAATAGCCCACATCTTAGAACTGTGTCGACTCACACAGTCGTGTCACCCCCGAAGGGGCGCCCGTGTTTTTGTCTTTTCCAGGTGCGTACTTAGAGTGACGGAAGTGTATACCGGATCGCCTGAGCAAATGGTCCTTGGCAGTTATATGGTGAGTATCTTGGGGGTAGATTCTTCCCTCCCCTACACTATGATTGTTATGATGTTCAAAAAATGACTTCTTGGATACTACACTAAGTTCGTAGTAAGGGTTTCCATTCGGTGCGGAAATAATAAACTCCCTCAGGGGACCTCCCAACCTTTATAAAAAAGGCTTTGGGGATGGTTATCTTGCACACTACCAGAAAAAGAGGGTTTCCCTAGATTTTCTTTAAATTTTATAGTGGGGCAGAATAGCCTAGCTTTGGCTTGAACCCACTTGAGTCATTCCTCTTGGATGAGTACTTTTTCCCACAAGAGCAGGCTCTCTAAAAGGTTTTATCAAAGCTTAAAATTGCATGAAAGAGAATAGATGAGTTTGGCATTTTGATCACCCAATTAAGGGGAGAGCATAGGCCTATCATCGTTTTAAATCAAAGCAAGCAAAAGTTCAATTTTAAACCCAAATAAATTGTTTTCTATGCTAGGTGAAGATATTGCTTCACAAAGACATGAAGTTCTTTTTAGTCCAAAATAGAAAATGAAGTGACTATCCTAGGATTGCTTCATTCCTTTAAAGTGACTATCCTAAGATTGATTCATTCTTTTAAGGCTTTTACTGGCCGCGGTCGCGTCAGACACAGTCAAATCTTACTTAAGTCACAGATTACAGTTGTAGATTTACCAATTCTATCCTAAGAAAAAGACAGAAATGCGCTAAGGATGACTGATAGGCGCTGTAGGATGACTAATGGGCGCTATAGGATGACTGATAGGCACTGCAGGATGACTGATGGGTGTTGCAGGATGACTGATAGGCACTGAGAAATGATAAATGGGGGCTGTAAAATGGTGAATGGGCGCTATAAAATGGTGAATGGGTGCTAAGAAATGATGAATGGACACTATGAAATGATGAATGGGTGTTATGAAATGATGAACGGGCACTGAGAAATGATGAATGGGCATTGTAGGATGACTGATAGGCACTGAGAAATGATGAATGGGCATTGTGAAATGATGAATGAGTGCTACAGGATGACTGACGGGCATTGAAACAAAGTTAAAGAGTGCTAAACTGGGTGTGAACTGCGCTGAAGTGTGTTTAATGTGCTAATTTTCTCTTTTAGCGGTGCTAACTGACCCTATAAGCTCTGAATTGTGCTCTGTAGGGTAGCTATCTGAATCAGCACCACTGGATCTACTAAAGATGATGGATCTGAATGTCTCATACATGCTACCACCTCTTCCACGACCTCTACCACCACCTCTGCCGCTACCCCTGTCACCTCTGCCACCTCCTCCACTACTATCTCCATCCCCATCTGACTCATCATCATCCTCCTCAGAGTCATCACTCTATGAAGCTACCTCTTACTATCACCTATGTCCTCCTATCTGTGGTCTCTGCTCTACAACTGGGATAGGCTAATCAGGATCAAATAATTATGGCACAGAATGCTCTAATACATATTGACCATACTCTGGAGTCATCCCCCATCAAGAATATCTGCTCTGTAGTCCCACATCTATGCTCCCAAACTAGTAAACTCTGCCACTGCTGCATCATATGAAATTCGTGGACCCCACACTGTAACCTCCTGCTGCCGACATGCATAAATAGCGGAACCCATAGGCATACCCTGAGTCCGACCATACTGACAACACACTCGCCCAAGAAGAAACCTCTCAATGATCCTAGGAGTATGGCCAATCAAATATTTGGCAGTAAAAACATAAGGCATCTCCCTAGCATCCTCTGGCCATGCCTCACAATCTACATATGGCTGCCAGCATACTGTACCAAGATCATCCAAGAGATGCTGCCAATGATCCAGTTTGCCTAGCCTTGGCTGAGCAATAACATCTGTATATCTGAATCTATACGATCGACCGACAGATCGTCATCCTCGATTCAATGGTCGCATAATAGCAAAATTCTCCCATGCCCATATCTGTAGTAGTGAACAACCAACAACAAAACTACGACCTCTGTCATACACAACTTGATGCAACTCATCATACAAATGTGCAAGCATGCACAATCCCCAAGCATAGCGTGTACCCTACATCACCATCCTCTCCAGTACATGACCCCACCTAACTGCAAAGCCCTTTGACCTATGGTCAGGGCACAACACACCTCCAATGAAGCCTACAAGTATAGAGGGTAAGGGTGCATAAGAATCCGTCATCTCGCCCCATGGGATAAAATATCCATCAATCTGGTCATCTTTGAATAAACGCCTCTATGCCTCTGTGCCTCCCGCCTCCCGGCTATCAAAACTCACTATCTCGCCCATCACAGGAATCCTCAAGATGAGGTATACATCCTCAGGAGTCATAGTAATCTCTCCTATCAGCAAATGAAAAGTGTTCATGTCGCTATGCCACCTCTCTGCAAGTGCTGTCAATAAACCCCTGTTGAGATGCACCTCAGGAATCTCAAGTAACGAGGTCAATCTACATGCCTCAATAACATCTCTATCTGCCTATACAAGCCACGGAATCAATCTCCATGTCTTTGGGAATGTCTCCCGTAACTATAAAACACCCAATCTCTCCTGTTGAATAGGAAGAATCATCAAGTCAAAACAACATCACTATCAATTCAACATGACACATCAATTAAATTTGAAAGTACATTTATCAAAATCTTGTTTGTTTTTAACAACTTTAGAAGCAAACTTATCATCAAACAATTTTTTTTTCATCATCATGGAAAGCACATTTATCAAAATCTTTTTTTTTAACAACTTTAGAAACAAACTTATCAACCTATTTGTTTTTCATCATCATGGAACACAAATTTATCAAATCCTATTTGTTTTTAATGACTTTATAAGTAAACTTATCAAACAAATATTTATTTTTCATTAACTTGAAAGCAAATTTATCAACTATTATTTGTTTTCCAACAACCTTGGGAACAAATTTACCACACAATGCAACATCCAATCATGGGTGCTATGAAAATCATCATGGGCACTACATAAATCCTCATGGGTGCTACAGGATCAAGGGTGCTACATAAATCATCATGGGCACTACATAAATCCTCATGGGCGCTATAGGATGAAGGGCGCTATGAAAATCATCAAGGGCGCTACATAAATCCTCATGGGCGCTACAGGATCAAGGGCGCTATGAAAATCATAAAAGACACTAAAACAAAGTTTAAAGCTACAAAAAGGTTGCGAAACATGTTCTAAACAGAAAATTTTCAAATCACAAAAGTTTAACGGGGTACATACCGTAGGTCCATAGTGTGCTAGCTGCTGATGTCATCAGATGCGCTTGAAACGGTGCTGGTGAATAGGAATTTCCATCTTTCTCACTCCAAAGCTCAAAATTCACTTTTTACTAGGTTAAAATGGGAAAATGACATGGAAAATGACAATTTTAACCTATTTAAAAGAAAAGTTGGGGCATTTTGTTACATTCTATTATTGCAGGGGAAATTTAGGTCATCAATTTTCATCTCACATATTTCTATGTCAATTTTTTCACATCATAATTTTTGAACGATGAATCAACATCTTAAAAATCATAAAAATTGAAAAAAATTTAAAAAATCTAAAAATTCTAAAAATTCACCAAAAATCAAAATCTTATCGATTCATCGTCTGAGCGGGCATATACTTATCAACATTTGATAATCAGTATCTGGGGAAAATTTCAAAATTCTTTGAAGCAATGCGTAAAACACATCACTTCAAAGAGGGGCAAAATGTATACACTTAAAAATGGTCACATCACAATAGTCTGGTAATTAATTAAATATTTTAAATATTTAATTAAATCTCTGAATTCAATATGCATATAAATAAATTTAAATAATTTATTTATATTGTTCATTCTTTCATTTAGATTAAATAAATAAGTTTATTTAATCACTTTTCTTTTCCATTTCCTAATTAATTGAATAAACATTATGATTTATTTATATTAATTATCAAATAATCTTGGCTTGAATATTTTATTCAAATAAAGATTAAATATTCTTCTCTTCTAAAAATCATCTAAATTCAATTCACAATTAAATATTCTAAAGTCTATTCGCAATTAAATATTCCAAATATTTAATTAAGTCTTCTATAGTCCTAAAATCAAATATCAAACTCACATAAAATTAAATAAACTTATTTATTTAATTTGGATTATCTTCAACAACCGTGAAACAAACTGTAAAAATAGAAAATTAAATTCCTCTATTTCTGAGCAAGCTTGTTCCCATGGGTTGAAGACAATCTTCCATTCTTCTCTCCAACCTCTCAACATTTTCCATCTTCCTCTCAACCTCTCCATCTTTCACCATTCAAAATTACTAGATAATCTCACAACCATTGATCTTTTCTAGCCAGGCTCTTGCCTATAAAAATCTATAAAAGGGACTGTTGGGCCTTTGAAAATAGAGAAGCTTTCATACAGGAAAACTATAGTCAATTAGCCTTCTAGCATTCATAGCCTTTAGAATCATAGCATAGCATAGTTTTAGCATATTAGCATTCCATATCATGGCTTATCATCCTCATATCATAGTCTCCATAGCATCCATAATCCACAGCCCATGTGCATAATCTACAGCTCCCTGTGGATATCCGTATCAACATTTCACTCCACCGGCATATAGGATAGAGAAGTATTCTCTCTTTGCATACTCATTCTGTAGGTTGCCATTCTAAGAAGCTTTGCTTATACAATCTGAGAGTAGCAACTTCAAGAGAATCACTGGAGATAGAGAACAATGGAACGGGTCTGAAGAAGTTTTGTTTAATCTCCTTGATTTCATTCTATTTTAGTTTTCTTTAGTTTAATGTTGCATTGGTTTGTTTTTATTATCTTATTTTGATACTAACATTTCCCACACACAATATCAACTCACTGTCTCCATAGACTCTCAAACAGTCAATTCCTCTTTTCCTTGCCCACTCAATGCCTTGAATGAGTCCTTCATACTTAGCAGTGTTGTTAGAACATGCAAAAGAAAAATGAAAAGTACTTATCACCCTATGGAGAAATCAACATTGTACCTCCACCTGCTCCATTCTTGCTCCTGGAACCATCAAAGAACATTTCCCAAAGTCCACTTTGTTGTTGTAGCAACTGATCTGAATCCTTTTCAAGGTTTGGAATCTCTACATCAGACTCAAGTATGACATAGTTACCCATACTAGCATCTTGAATAAGGTCTTCAAGATTGTCCAGCACATTTTCAACTGCCCATTCATGCAACATCACATCAAGAATAGCTTTTGATTGAAGCTCTTGAGCAGCAACCAACTCACAGTCAGTAAAAGTGACACAATTTGTGTCTGCAGCAATAGGAGCAGAATTGATGGGACTTGGGTTATATGGCTCAATGTGATCTTTAGCCAACCTCTAAGATTTAATGGTAACCTTAGTTCCATATCTAGTTCTGAACAACATATGTGACCAATCAGCTGACACATAACCACCTATCTTAGTTGTAAAGTCTCTTGAGAGGCACAAAGAAAAGAAAGATGGGAGATCTATGACACATATGTCCTGAGGAACTAAAAAATTGGGACAAGCATGAAAGGTAAGGCTCAAATCTTTAATGATGCCTAGTGTGTTAACAGAGGTGCCATTCAATTGGATTACTCCTTTCTCTAAAGGCTGATACTTTAGTCCTAGCTTGTCAGTAATCTGCTTTGGCATAACTGAGCTACTAGCTCCACTATCTACCATACAATTATGAACTAACTTGTCACCTATGATTACCAACACGTAAAATGGAGGTGGTTTAACTCCTTTTCATGTCTCTTTACTAGGCTGTTGATCATTTCCCTAAGGATTATTGGTTAAAACAGTTCTAACTTGACCTATTAGAGAATCGGATTGATCAGACATTTTCAAACTTGACAAGGCTGGTTGTAACATATCTTTTTGACCTGGGATAGCTAATGAGTCCCACATAGACATTGTAACATTCATCTTTTTCATACTATCAAGAATATTAAAGGGAATGGTTGGGTTCACTTTATGGTGTACCTTTACGCCAGCATGATATGCTTGTAGATGTGGTTGCTCCTTATCTTGGATTTGCTGATTTCTTTGCAAACCGTTAGTCACTTGAGATGTAGATGGTTCTATAGTTGTTTCCTTTCCTTTGTCAGCTGCTTGATCAAGCTCGAAATATCTTTTCCTTGCCCTGGTGTTAGCTGCAACTGGGGAATTATCTACATTCAGTCCATAAAATTCTTCACCTTGCCAATTAAGTAGGGTGGTTTCATTGGTAAGCTAATCTTGGTGTTGTTGAGATGCATCATTAAGTACGTGTTGTTGTGAGCTAGAGGCATTCTAAACTATCAGTGCTTGATTAATAAGTCCATTTGAGCAAGTAGCCTGATTATGCGGCTGGCTACAATGGTAGCACCATTCATAATCTACTGCTAAGTTTTTTTGAATAGGGACGAGGTCTTTGACTACACTAACAGATGTTGGAGCATAAGCTTGAAAGGGTCTTGTGTTCATGTTCTATCTCGGGCCCTAGTAATTACCTTGGTAAGCTTGTCTATTACCTTGGTATGCTTGTTGCTGACCTAAATTATGTTGTTGATAAGGTCTGTTATATGACTGCTGCTTCTCCAGGCTCACAAGCTTATTACCAAAAGTATGCAATAGACTTTTGATTTCCTGCAACTCATTTGAAGAACTTGGAACAATAGCTGGAACAAGTGGGAAAGGTACAAAAGGTGGTATTTGCAAAGGGATATTTGCATGAATCTCTAGAAATATAGGCATTGGTGGCCTAGGAGCAAGCTTACCAACCTTTATTAGGTTGTTTTTAGCTCTAATTGCTATTTCAAATGTGTCTGGTAGAGAAACACCCCCCATTGATTGTATCATAACAGTTATATCACTATTAAGAGCCTTCAAGAAGTATAGAAATGCATATTCTAGAGGTGGCCTCACCATTGCAGGGATTCTATCTCAGGTTCTTTGAAATCTGAAATTAAAATCATTCATTTGCTCCTGAGGAGCTCTCTTAAGTGTAGTCAATTGTTCCAACAAGGATAAATTGTCAGACCTGTCATGAAACTGCCTGTGTAGCTTGTCACCCAACTCATCCTAGGTGGCAAATGAACCTACAACAAGACTCTTGAACCATTGTAATACCCTTCCTTTGAATGGTGCTGCAAGTAATCTCACAACCACATCTTATTATATGATATGGTGAACACCACATAAAGAAGCAACATCACGTATATGTTCAATCGGGGTGGTCTGATCCTCCCCACTGAAAATTGGCAAAATTTTCAGAGCTACCATTGGGATGTCATTGTGTTGTAGCAAATTTAGTGGACTACCTCCGTCAAATGGCACAAAAGGATAATTTTTGGGAGTAGCCATTGGAGATGAGTTTACTTGCAAGCTAAGTAAATTAGAAAATGGGACAGCAATATGAGGTCTCAAAGATGGAGGAGTAGATTTGGCTCTTCTAGAATAAATAAATTTTTTCCTAGACATTTTTGTTGCTTTGCCTTGTCTTCTTGGTGGTGACAATTGCAAATATTTGAAAGGAACTAAGCTGCTCCTTGTCTGGGCTTTTCTCATTAACTGTAAAAGAATTGATTCTAAAGTTCTTTCTCTTTATGGAGTAGCCAAGTATGCAAAATGACTACTGTAAAGTCCTAAACTTGCTGGTTGCATACCAAACCAACAATATCACGTGGAAATTGTCCCACCGGGCATGCCAAAAACTGTTATCAACTAGAAATTGCACCCTATGCAAAGTTATGAAAACTAAGCTTTCTAGAGAGACATGGGATCATTTCAAGGTTGTTGGTCACCTGAAGTTGAAATGAACCTCTGGAGACGACTAGCTTCCTTTGTGGTATCACCTAAACTACTAATTCTATAAATTGAAAGGGAGAAGGAGTACATACAAATGAAAATTAAAACCTATGGTGATACACTGTATTGATGAGAAATCATGGAATGAAAACAAGATGAACATACACTGGGAAACTTAATGGAAACTATTTCACTTACTCAACATAACCTCTTTAGACTTATGCATCATTCTTAAAAGGCTTGATCTACATACATATCTTAAGAAGGAAAGATGAATTTCATAGCTTTAAGATATGAATGCAAACTTAGAAAACACGGTTCAGAACTTACATAACCTGTAAAGAAATGAAACAACATGAAACACCAACACTGGTTTCCAAGGTAATCTCTGTATGTTATATTCTAGATTCTAGTTGAGTTACAAAGCATACATCAGCTGAGAAAGGATTGTTAAAATCACTAACTCTTCAGAGTGCATAATTCGAACTAACTCTAAAGAGGAAAAAATAATTCCCTATATACAAAAAGATGTCACCCCTTAGGGCTTACAAAATATTTGTCCCACGGAAAAATCTTCCCCCAAATCTTTAGACGAAGTTGATGTTGCATTCGAGTATGTCCCTGCTATCCATGTTGGTGAAGAGTCGCTTCTAGGAATGGTCTTCTTCAGATCTTTCTACAACCACAATATTTACTTCTACTCCTCGTGTCCACCTTTGAATCTCTTGTTGAAGAGCTGCATTGAATGCCCCCTGAGCTCAGAGCCGATCCACGTCGCTTTTTCCCTGTTGATCTTCTTCTCCCTGGTCAGACTACCATGGCTCAATTTTAGCTCCCTCTGATTGGTTGATCATACGCCAAACAAGATCACTAGACATTCAAGGGTCACTTAGAATGAATTGCATGTCAGTGAGACACTAATCGTGTCTCCTTGATGCGATTATACCTTCCTGCAATTATCGGCATAGCTTGAAACCATCGATGAGAATTCATAGCGAGCCCAAAATTCATACCAGTATCACCTCTTTGTCATCGTTGAGACCTTTTTGTATCAACAAGACTTCATAGTGAACATAAACATCCTTCCCCGAGCACAACACTTCCTTCGGTGAGACACTGGCAAGTTGGGAAGACCTCATGCCAAAAATACTTTCCTTTCTGCGAACTTGCTTCAATTTAGGGAGACTTCGCCCTATCGGTGAGACCTAACACCGAGATCATCACATGTTGGCAAGACCTTCTTGTTTCGGTAGGACATCTCCCTGTGAGCTCGAACCCTTCACCAAGGCATAACCTTGTACCGAGTGCGTCATCCCTTCGGCGAGACTTCTGTCTGTCAGTAGGACCTCGTGGCGAAGTCTTCAACTCTTGGCGAGCTCAGCTTGCTTTTGAGGAGACCTTTCTTTATTGGAAAGACCTCACAGTGAACACACCTTGTTCTCCTTGAGCTTAATTGATTTTAGTATGACCCTACTCTCGGTGAAACCTCATAGCGAAAGCAAAAAGTCATACCGATATCCATAGTGGTCGCCATGAAAATCACTATCGGGAAGACCTTTTTCTGAAGGAAATATCCTTCAGCGAACTCATCTCATTGTCGAGGAGACTTTACAATGAAGCCCCCACACATACGCCGAAGGCATCTACTTCAGTGAGACCCTACTGGGTCGACAAGACCTCACCCGATGACAATCCTTTTTATGCTGAGAGTTCCATCTTTCGGTGAGACTTCGATGTGTCAGCAAGAGATTATGGCGAACTCCTTTTGTTTCAGCAAGACCCTACTTAGTCGGCAAGACCTCCTACCAAGCTCAAATATTATACCGAAGGCACAATCCCCTCGGTGAGACTCCACTTAGTCACCGGGACCTCATGCCAAACACAAACTGATCCTCCTGAGCTCATTCATTTCGGCGTGACTCCGATCGGTCGGGAAGACTTCACGGCGAAGGTACCACTTTACACCGAAGGCATTTATTTCGATGAGACTTCCCATGGTCAGCAAGACGTCTTGGTGAATTCCCTATTCTTTCCTGAGGTCTCATATCAGTCGGGAACACTTCGCTCGATCGATGGGACTTCATACCGAGACCAAGCCCACTTTGGCAAGACCGCCGCTTATTGGTGAGATATCATAGCGAAGCCCCCATTCTTTGGCGAGACATTTTGTCGATGGCACCTCCTTTCACGAAGACCCCACCTTCTTGGTAAGACCTCCTAGCGAAGCCCCCACACATACGCCAAAGGTATCCTGCTTCGATGAGACTTCACCAAATTGGTGAGACATCTGACTGGTGACAGCTGCTTCACCGAGACCTCCATATGCTTCGGTGAGACTCCCCCATGTCGGTGAGACATTAACCAAAGCCACCTAGTTGTAGCGAAACCTCACCTGATGACATCCCTTTTCACCAAGAATCTCATAAGTCACCGAGACATCTCCCCGAAACGATTCTATTTCCCTGAGTGCAGATTCCCTCCTTTCGGCAAGACCACATCTCTGTCGGCCATACCTCATGGTGATGATGCCTCCATTTAGCGAGGCCCCTTCGAGTCGGTGAGACATCTGGAAGGTCTTGGTGACTCTCTCCTTAGAGGATTTTCATGCCGAACTTGACCAAGGCAGGCTTTCCAACTGAGTTCCCTATGACCTAGCATTAGATGTATGATTTAACCCCCGATGCAAATGTCCCATCTGGCCTTCTTGGACATCTGAAACGTGATTTGTCCTACCTGATTGAGCCCATAGGTAAAAATTGGGCAACATTACTATTATGGGATAAATGGAGAGAACCAAAAGGCACACATAAGAAGTTCAATGCTCTCTAGAAAGGTCTATTTAAAGTTACTCATGAATGCAGTCCAAATACCTTTCAGTTGACATATATCAATAACACCCCTTTTCCCATTCCTTATAAATGGAAAGATCTCAAGCTATATCAGATGTGAGTTTATGTGAAGGGCCTTTCTTGTACATATTTAGTTTAGGGTTTTGTCTCATATTTGGGGTACTTTCTTTCCTTAGTCGTTTGAGAGTTTTTGGTCCAAGTAATGATATTGACTCATTTTCCCAATGGAAAAATAACTAGTCATGTGTCCTCAACTTCTAGGTTCCTTGCTTCATCTTGAGTAGTCTTCATCCCTAGTCAAACCCAATTTTTACCATATTTTTTGTCCCGTCTCAAAAACTTTTCTATTCACTCAAAATTTGGTTGAGTATTAAAGTCGTTAGTCTTTTGGTTAGTTTTCAAAACTTCATCAGTCATCGCTTAGGTTTCCATAACATTTCCCACTCTCGACACATTACACAAGGTTCATCTTTGTAAAGTTCCAAAGTGTATCAGTGTCTAGAATTGTTGTCTTAGCTTTTTTAATCCTTTTCTAAGTAAAGTTAAGTCATTTTAGAGTTTTTTTCAAGTTCTAGAAAGCTTGTGTCAATCTTTGACAAAGTTGTCTATAATTTCTCCTTCTCCTCTTGATGATTCAATAAAAAAATTAAGATAGAAGGGTTTTAGTATTTCATATCAAAATCCCTATTGGCTACTGACAAGGTTATTAAAATTTTACATTTTACTGATCAAGTAGTCATTCCTCATTCAAATTTTTAAGAGAAGCTACAATGAAGGAATGATGTAAAAGACTACACACTCCACCCATAACAAGGAAACAATTAATATTTCATCTACTCACACATTAATTATGAAAGGTTCAAAAGGGAATGCAAGCTATCAAAAAGATTATTTTCATCTTAGATGCTAAAAGAAGGGAAGCAAAGAAGTGAATTGCTGTAATTATCAATCTTTGGAGCCCAAAATCACCAAGTTACTTCTTTCTTTGGTTATTTTAGCAAGTTATCAATAATTTCACTTTAAATAGAAGAGTTTTCATCATCTTAAATCTCCTTATACAAATCGTACATAAAACCTAGTGTTTCAATTGCCATGAAATACAAATATCAAGGTTATGAATATATTTCAAGTTTAACCAGCACAATGCCAAAAAATTGGGGATACTAAGCTAGGGCATGTAAGCTTAGGTTAAAATTTTGGGAGAGAATTAACAAGCCAAATCCCTCACCTATCACAAAGAGAGTAATTGCAAGAGGATTAATCAAAGTAGCTTCATTTCTTGTTATGATATAATGCCGAGACCTAATTATTAAATTCATTAGGCATTATGACTCTCAAACCCATGAAATCAGAACTTGTGACAATTGGTTGATAGTTAAAATTAAAAGAGCTAATTTTTCCTCTTGTCTAAAAATTCTAGAAAGAGAACAATTTTTAGGCCTTGAATTTACTAACTCACAAATTGAGTTCATAGCAATAAAGGGGTATTGCCAAAATATAATCACCAAGAACTGGATGGTTGCACCTAGAAAGGGTAAATTCCAATTATCCAAAGGTTTGCAAAGAAATTATTTTGTTAATGAAATTTTAGATATAATTGTGCTACTTCATAGATTGAGAGGAAGTGAAAGAGCACACGAGTTTGAAGAGTGGATGTATTTCTTTATCCTAATCTTTCTCGTAGGTAAACAATTATTAGATTGGGAATAACTTATTAGTGATAAGATGCATGAAATGTTTGTCTTGTTTGCAACTAATTGATCCTTCCATATGTCCTCGTATCTAATCTATGTCATTGTCACTACTAGGCCTTGGCCAGGGCTAAGACAAATCTCACTTCCCCAAAATGAAGTCCCAATTTTCAAATATTATGATAGTTACAATTGGATAGGAGCTAGCTTCATCATAAGATGATTACTAATACTTTTACCATGAGGGTGACTCAAGAAATATAGGGGAAAATTGACCTAAGGCTTACTCTTGAACCCATCTAGTTAGTTAGCATGTATGGAAGTCACTTCATTCAATTCCAAAGGTTTTCATACATTCCGGTTGGTGGTTTTAGTGGCTCTCCATTAATGCTTCCATGATATACAAAGGATAAATTTGTTTTGATAGAGGTCTATAGGTAGCTTGCTAATGTAAATAAGAGGTGTCAAGAGTGAAAGAAAGTGGATTTGTAGTTTCCTATAGGTTTTAGTCATTTCAATTGCAACTCGATGTCAGATGCTCTTAACATTGAAAGAGACCTGGTTGAGTATACTTTATAGTTAAATTATGATCAATTTCATTTTGACAACGAAGATTATGTGAAGAATAATTTACATCTTGGCCCAAGTTTCCATCATATAATTGCTCTAGAAGATTACTAGGTAGGTTGCCTTGGTGAGTGTGAATTTAGGAGAAGTTGGATGAAATTATCCTTGAGACAGACAAGAATATTTGATTTGGGATGGGATGTTTAGGTTATAGAAGATGATGAATCAGATCTAGATGACCCTATTTTTACTAATCATATCTCTACTCAACCTATCATTACTATGGAGTGGAGCATCAAGGAGTTTAAAACCATTGAGGCTAGAACTATGGTTGTTTTAAAGAGAGCAGAGGAGCGGGTTGCTAAGAAGAAGGAAAAACAATAGTGCCCTCAAACTAGGTCATAGAGTACTAAACCTACAAGTGAGAGTAGTTATCCTCCCATAATCTCAGGGACTTCATTTTTAAATTCACATCAGATATCATTAGGAGCTTAAGGTGATGGTGAGCCCCCTAAAAGGAGTTTACAAGAGGGAACATGTTGAGAAGATGCTCTTGATTTTCCTCAACAAAGCAAGGATGAAGATGTAGTTGAGGGTGGAAAAGATGCAAGTAACATCTCCATCAATACATCTTCCTCATCTCATAGGCCATCTCCTATTAGAGAAGTAAATGAGCCTCTTAGGATGGTACCTCCTCCACCTTCTTCACTATAAAATGTGTAGTTTGTCACCCCTCCATTAAGGAGAACCATGCTTGGTTCTTCTAGCTCTAAAGTAGTTCCTTCCACACCATCTTGGTTGAAAAATACATTGTCAAATGAAAGAAAGGTAATACAAGTAGATCTCCCTGAGAAAGACATGGTGAGTTAGTTGCTTCAAAGGACTCCTAACAATGAAAAGTTGAAGACTATATCTAGATTGGTAGAGGATGACAATATGAGAAATATTTGTGTAGAATTTTCTTGTCCCACTGCACAAAAAGAAGCCAATTAGGCAACTACAAGTGACTTTGATGTTTCCAAGATAAAATTAGGACCATCCACAAGAGACAAATATGTACACAACTTCTAGATAACAATAGCAAGGTTAGTGTTTACAATGTTAGCAATGATGAGAGCAGGAGTAGGAGCGACAAAGGTGGGAGTAGGAGTTTTCAAATCTATAGGTGAAACAAATGAAGGAAGCGATGATGATCGGGATTCAAATGGAGCTCGTCTGTTTCCTTGGGTTTTCCCTGGCATTGCTAAGGGAGATTTTGGTGTGGATGAAGTTGATGTTGGAGTTGGCTTCTTGGATTTATAGGTGGGGCTGCTGCAAGAGGGTTTTCATTGCCTTTACTACTTCTTGTGGATGGTGAGGGTGCTTATTGTGGTCAGGGCTTTATGTTGTGGCCTCCCCTTTGGCTCTTCCATGTGTTGGGAGTTTTAGCTCCTTTGTTCTCTTCTAATCCTTTCTCGGAGGGTTCTCGACCTAGAACTATTGTTGACAATTCCATTTTCTCCAAGCGACAGTTGGCTATGGGGATGTTGGTCTATGCTGGGGAGTTTCATTGGTTTGTTGGAGGGGTCTCTTCCCTAGACTGTGGGATGCAAAAATTTCTCTCTACTTTGTCTTTTGTGGTTGCCTTTGTTGAAGATTTTGTCATGGCTTGCGGCCTGGGGAAACCTCACCTTTGTTATCATGAGGATAATGTTGCTAGTTTGGGTGGGAACATATTTATTATGCTTCTCCTCTCTTGGCCACTTTTGGGCTTGTATATCAAGTGTTTCATGAAGATCCAATTATTTTTGATGTTACTTGAAGTTTTCTCTTCTTTAAGCTAGATTCAGTGCCTCCTGTTGACCCCTTGTTTTTTTGGGTTGAAGGGTTCATCTCTCCTCTAGGATCTAAGCACTTGGTGTTGGTTTGGCCTATGTTTGGCTTCTTTTGGGTGGATTCTTGTTGAGGTTTCCTACTTTGCTACTATTTTTTTGAGGGACTCGGCCTCTTGTCTACAATCTCCTAGTGTGACTGGAGGAGGTTCTTGCTTCTCACACTGCTCTAGTTCTTCTTGGGTTCAGAGCTTTTGGGTACCCTTTGTGGTTGACTAGGCTATCTTTCTCAAAGGGGGTTATCGTTTGTTCTTGGCCCTAGGTTCTCACTAGGAGAAGCTCTATGTTTTTGGGTCTAACTTAGAAGATGGGTGTCTTTTCTAGTTGTTTCTTTGGATGTTGGAGGAGGTCTTGGGTTGTCTTGAGAGTTCTGCTATTGAGACTTTGTTGGTTAGGTGGATTTCCTTCCTTGCTGCTGCTTCGGGAAGAAGCTTGGTTGTTGAGATTATAGTTTCTCTCTTGAAGCTCCTGCTTGCTCAACCAAAGTATGGTGTGTATCCTCAGTCTTTTGGATCTTTGGCTTCCTTCCATTTCCTATGCACTATGTCTTTTTATGAGGCAAAGACAAATCTTGATGTTCAGGAGTCATATCCTATTGAGGTGGAGGTGGGTGTGGTGGAAGTGGCTAGAAGTCCTCTTTTTTGGCTTCCTCTGGTTGTGTTCCTATTGAGGTGGAATTTTTTCCTATCGAGGTGGGGCTTGAGGTTGTTGGAGTGGTGTGCTTTTGGTTTTATGGGTTTTCACAACATCCTCTCCTATAGAGGGTAGCTCATTCCTCTTGAGGTGGATTTGGAGTTGGTTTGTGGTGTTTGTGGGAGCTCCAAGGGGTGTGTCTCCTTTTGTGTGCTGGTGTGTTTTATTAGGGGTTGGGTTTAATGGTGTTCTTTACCATTAAATTACCTTTTTCTTTGTTGAGCTTGGTTTCAATTACTTTGAGCAAATGGTTGGCTACTACTTTGTTGCTATGTTGCCTAATTGTTTCAGGTGGTTATTACTGCCAAAACTTGGTTGATGCAGTTGTGTTGTATTGTTGACTGACTGGTTTAGGTGGTTATTTCTATATCTCCATGAGTCGATGGATTGTTGATGCCTAGTAGATATAGGTGGATTGTGTTGGGATTTTTTATCCCGGATAAAAATAGATTGTTTTTGGGGCTTCGGGCCCTTTCTTGTGTGTGTTTTGTAGCCTATGTTTTTTTTTTCTTTGAGGTTGTTGTTGGGATATTGTTGGTATGTGAGTTATCTTTTTAAGCAGCATGTTGTTGATGGGATGATTTGTGCTTGGTGATGTTTTCTTTAGTTTTAGTTGTCTTCTTTTGTAAAGGGTTTTGGGCCCCTTCAAAACCCATTTTTACCCCTAATCAAAACAATAGCAAGGTTATTTGAATGAACTTTAAACAAGGATATGAAAAGTAAAGATGAACTAAAAAGATAGGTTGGGGTTTTGACTGAATACCTAGAGTCAATTTTTGACTTTACCCCTCAGCCAATCTCTCAAGCTGAAGCCTCTTTTGATCCAACATCAATAATGGGAAAAGAGATAGTAAGTAAGATGCAAACTTACAAGGTGTTTGGAAAAGCTATAGGTGAGTGGGTTAGCAATATAACCGATAAAGGAAATCAATTCATTTCAAAGATGCTAAAAATTCATCAGAGAGTGTGTGTTTTGAAAATGGAGATAGAAAAATATATTGCTTCAACCAAAAATGGAGAAGCAATATGGATTACATAGCTGAATGAGATCGAGGGGATGTTGAGCATTGGGGATAAGAAATTTTCTAGTGGAAAAATTATTCCTAATGTTGTTGATGGTCGTTGTGTAATTTGGAATAAGAGCGTTAAATGGAAACTATAGACACCTAAAAATGACCTAGGCCTGCAAGCTTCATTTTTACCACTTTCGTCCTAGCATAAGTATGACATTTAATTATGTCCTTGGTCCACATTCGACTATTGATTAAATAATTCATAATTATTTAATTAATTCATGTCCTTTTATTCTTCATGATTATTAAATAAATAAATTTTATTTATTTATTAAATACGTCATTAACTGTCTAAGTCTTCCCTTAATTAAATAAATTCCTTAATTTATTTAATTCTCCTCTATCATATGTTTCTTCCTGATTATTAAATAAATAAATTTTATTTATTTATTTAATGTCACTAATTGTCTTAATTAAATAAATGGATTAATTTATTTAATTAATCAGTCTTATCTGCTAAATTAAATAATTAAATTTAATTATTTAATTGCCAATTGATTACAGAAACTATAAGTAGTAAAGTAGAGTTTGTAGGAATTTAACAAAGTGTTAATAGAAAGCAATGCAACTATGGAAGAATTTCACAAGAACCTCTCTATGCTTCGTTTAGACCCTATGTGGGAAGGGGGTGGCAGTGATGATGAAATTAAAGTCTTAAAGGAGAATTTCAAGAAGGAAATTGATGAGATCACTAACTCACAACCTTTCAATGATTAAAGCTTGAGGAAATTCATTGGAATGGACTCTATTTTGTTTCAGACAACTAGACTTGCAGGAACATATGACAAAAGGATTGAATTGGGACATGACGACCAAATGGATTGGAAGTTGCAAGTAGGGAATATTACTATTCCTCAACATAAGGAGATGCCACATGTTGTAAAGGATTTCCAAGCTTTGTGGAAGAGGCTTTCCAAATCAACAAATTAGTTAATTATAGAACCAGTCAATTAAGTGCCACCATCGTGACTCTTCAATTGCTTTATTAAATTTTCATTGTTATTTAAAAAGACTTTATTTATTGTTGGGAAATTACATGGAAAAAGAAGCAGTTAAGTACTCATTTGATTATATATATTTGTAAATGGAGCCAAAGAGACTCTCTAAATAGTTTTTGAAAGACTTTATTTGCAATTTCAATATAATATATTGCAATTGAAACCTCTCTTTTTTGTGTGTGTTTGGTCTATGGAGACAATTTGAGAATCTTAAATCTATGTGTTCAAGTTTTCTCCTATGTTTATGATTATCCTACATGTGAATGCATGGCCTTTCATCTTCGTAATTGGCATCATTTTTAGATGGTATTGGGTCAATAATTGTTATTTACAATCTATTTGGTACCTACTAGTCTTTGTGCTAGTATTTATGGTATTTCATTATTATTGTGTTTGATATCTGAAAGATTTCTAGTGTTAGGTTTATTCACCTTTACTACTTTTAGGTCAAAAGCATACATTTGACCTTTATTTCTTTATTTTTTCTTTGAATTCATTGAAAATCTATGAGGGAGTTGTACCTCTAAAATTCATAGGGTGATTGTTTCTTCTAGAGAACAGTTATCTAGAGTTGTTGGAAAAAAATGCACCTTTTGGGTTGAGAGTCAGGATTTAAGAAGTAAATCTAAAGGTTCCCAATCTATTAGCCAATATAAGGGAAAATAAATTAAACCACTAGGAAAATAAAAACTTATTCCAACAATAAACATCATACCTATGCATTATCTACATTGAAAGGGTCCATAGACCTACAAACATTAAGGCTAGTAAAAAATCACTCAAAATCTTATAATTTAGTGAGGTTATATATTCTTAGACCTCAAGAACAACACATGATCGAACCCTACAAAAAAAAAAGTATAAAATAAAATGGAGTTAGATGAAATAAAAATGTTACAAAGGAATACCCACAAAACCCTAGCTAAAAGAATGCCAAATTAACTAATAAACTTTGAGAAAACCTAAAATAGCAAAGATGGTGATGTTAGAAAACCCCAAGAACCTAAAAAATGTGAAAGGAAATAAAGTTAGAGTTGTGAAGGAGAGAAAATATTGGAGACACCATGAGTCAAAGTGTAGAAGCCATGGAAGGGCATTGTTTGTGAAAACACTAGGGTTTAGGTATAAACACCACTATTTTCTTACAACTTATTATTTATACCAAAAGGGTTTGAATAGGAACTTTGACATAAATGCCACAAGAATCCTCATATATGTTATAACACAGGGTAGAAATGCCATAGACCTAAAAACATGTCAAAATGCTAAGAACTTCTAAGAACTTGCAAAAAGAACTTCAAGAATGAGGATGAGTAATAGGACAAGAGTCTCACCAAACATGCTAGAAATGTTGACATCAAATTTGAGAAAAAGTAGAGGGAGTTAAAAGTATAAAAAGATAATGAAACTCAAAGTCAAATGAAAAAATAAAAGTTAAATAAAAACTCAAAGTCAAATGAAAAAATAAAGATGAAAAAAATTGTAATAAGAAAAGAACATTATACTTCCATTTGGCTTCCATAAACATATATATTTTTAATCATGAACCTAAAATATTAGATAAAATAACATAAATATACCATTGAAGAGATGGCTTACGTATCATAACAAGGATAAATACACTTAGAGACCATAAACTAGGAGGCATTTATCAATGAATCTTCTCGCATGCAAAATAAAATTACACACAATAAAATGTCTTGGAAAACTTCAGAAAGCGAATGTTGCCACCACCTATTCCACACATCTGCCTCCCTGCCAGTTGTTTCGTTAAAAAGTGTATTGTTAGTAAATTACATTTTTATAAATTGGTTTTAAAGGAGGAACACAATTTGGTCGAGAGCACAACATGCATAGGTATAGTTTTTTTTGTTTTTGTATTGGAATAAGAAAAATAGAATAACAAGCAGCAATAATGCTGAAAAAATACAACAACAATGTTGTTAAGGAATAGTAGTAGGGAATCCAACAGCAATGCTGTTAAAAAACAACATCAGAGAAGTCCAGAGAAAAACATCTACAGGCTGATACAAAATAGCATAAAAAAAGCAGCAAAAAAGTGCTAGAAACAACTGAAAGTTGCATGGATACAATTAGAAACAGCAAGTGCTACTTCTGTACACAACAACCTTGCATACATCTTTGCACAAGAACAACTTCCAATCACACAGAAGCACCCTCTTCCTCCAAAAAAGCTAGACAGAGTCACTCCAAAGTGCAGTGATCATTGTTGATGAACTCCATAGCAAGGAAGATGCTTTGAGAAGATTCGTTGCCAGCAAGTTGCAGCTGAAAATGTCACATCTCTATCATCAACAAGGCTGCCAATCACATAATATAATCTGGAACCCCCAACTGAAGAATTTTGTTGCCAACCTAAGTACCCTGGATTTTAAATTTTTCTTCAAAGGTGTTGAGTTGTGTTTGAAAATCATCCAATATCTTTTTGAGCTTAGCCTTAGTCTGGATGGAAGATTGAAGAATAGGGATCTGCAAAGAAAGGTTAGCATAGATAGTCATCAATTCAGCTTGTAGGGGTTGAAAGGTGTGAGAGAGAGCTACCAAACATCGGAATCTCCAGATGTGTTTAAGAGTGATGTGTCTGAGGGTCTGAGTAATAACATTGTGAGATGAGGAGAGACCAAGAAGAGCAGTTCTCCAAGACCATGGCTGAGGAAAGAGGACAAATAAGTTAGAGAAAAGAGAGTTCCAGATATTCCGTGCATGGGTACAAAACCAAAAGGTATGTTTGATAGTCTCTTTTTTGGAGCAAAAAGGACATGTTGGAGGAGGGGAAATGAAGGAGAGTCGATCGCCAATGGGAACCTTGACATGGAGGATTTTCCAGGCTGTCAACTGGGCTTGCGCATCAGCTTTAGACTTCCAGATTAAGGAGCTTAACTTGTTCCATCTTGATCTACTAAATTTGCAGTTCCATTTGAGGTTAAGCCGGTGGGCTAATGAGATTGCTGGAAGGAGCTACTTATATATCAGTCGGAGAGGAAAATTTTGAAGGCTTTGATTGTTAGGCCATTTCCAATCTTTAAGGAAGTTGTCATGACATGGGGTGGAGAGGAGCTACAGCAAATTAGGCGTAACTAATTGCTTGATTTTTTGGATTGGGGTCTCATAAGAAGGAGGAAGCTGAAACTGAGCTTTAAGTTGCAGCCAAGGTTTCCAATTGAATGTTAAAGGGTCCCATAAATTCTGCAAAACTTGGATGCCTTTTTTAAAAAGATGTCTACCTTTGAGGTCCTTGATAATGGCCAAAGGACAATTGTCTTACTGAACCAAACGGTTCCACCAAATGGAAGAAGAGGTGAAACTCAAGCCATGATTCAAGCTCTGGTCATACCAAATTAGTCTTTTCGAAGTAGTTTTCCATGCTCTCCAAATGGAGTTAAAAGGTGCAGACCCATGCATTTTAAAATAAGATGCAAGGAGAATTTTATCTTTCTAACTGACCAAGTCCCAAGAATGACCAGCAGTAGTTGTTTGGATATGGTGGCGCACAAGATATTTCCAAGGAGCATCACCATCCAAGGCTCTTACAATTCATTTTGTTATGAGACAGATGCCCTGAGTATAAGGATCTATAATCCCTAGTCCTCCTTTATCTTTAGGTTGGATGCAATAAGTCCACGAAGTAGTAGGCAAGCCCTTTTTGTTACCCCATTTTGTCCAAAGAAAATTTATGATAAGCTGAGACAGTTGGTTGTAGCATGTTTTAGAGGGCAGCTAGCAAGAGGAGATATAGACATGACTGGCCAACAAAATTTTATTGGCAACTTGGATTCTACCAGCCATCGCGAGGAACTTATTAGTCCAATTCAAAAGCTTTTTTCTAATTTTTTGCAAGAACCAAAACCACATCTCTTTAAGCGAGACTCCAATGCCAAAAGGGATACCAAGGTATCACGTGATGCTACCATGCTTCACTTCATGCCATTCCCTAGGGATCCAAGGTGGTCGAGGGTTGGGGCCAAGCATTATAAATTCGGTTTTGTGCATTGCCAGTTTGGAGCCTGAAATAGTGCAAAAAAAATCCAATATGTCCAATGTATTAGTCACTTCTTCTTTAGAATTTTGTATGAACAACATGCTATCATCAACAAAATGCGAGTTGAGAGCAGTAGCATTGCCTAGAAGAGAGATGCCTTGGATAAGCTTATTTAGGCGAGCATGTTGAAAGAGATATCCTAAAGCATTAGCAGCAAGGACATAAAGGAAGGGAGCAAGGGGGCAGCCCTGGCGAATGGATTTTTGCAAAGGAAAGGAAGGAGAAAGACTGCCATTAACAGCCACTCTAGCATTAGCATCCCTAAAGAGCATGCTTATTTGATCACATAATTTAGAGCCAAAACCGAGCCATTTTAACATTTTAAGGATGAAAGGCCAGTGAATGCGACCATACGCTTTATCAAAGTCAATCTTTATAATTAATGCATCTTGAGCGGATTGTTGTGCTCATTCAGCCATTTCCCAAGCAAGAATCAGATTGTCTAAAATAAATCTTCCACCCAAGAAACTAGTTTTCTCTGGACGCACTATCAATTGGGAAATGTGTCTAATTCTTCGAGCTAGAGCTTTGGCTATTATTTTATATGATGTGTTGAGGAGAGTAATTGGTCACCACCCATTTACAGTATCTTCTTCCTTACCTTTGGGAATGAGTTTAATCAGCCCCTGATTAATCACCTTCCCTAATGAACCCGTTTCAATCCCCTCAAGGTAAACATAATAAAAATCCTCTCGAATGTGAGGCCAAAGAGCTCTATAAAATTCCACCGGAAGCCCATAATTACCAGGGCTTTTCTCTAAAGCCATACATTGAAGCGCAACATCTATTTCATCTATGGAGAGGAGGTGATCAAGGAACTTACTATACTCAGGGTCTACTTTCTTGGGTATACATACAGCAACAGAATCCTCAAGGATGGGAAGGAGGGTATCATTAGTGGATTCATCTATAAAAGGTTTTTGAAGTGCTCATAGAAAGTATTCATAATGTCAGCATGATTGGTTTGTAAGGAGCCATCAACAAATTTAATTGCAGAAATATGCTCCATCTTGTGCTTGTGGTTAAGATATTGAAAGAATAATTTGGAGCCACGATCACCATCTTTAATCCATTGAAGACGTGAACGAATTTGGGCACCTTTTCCTTTATACACAACCATTTTTTGAAGCATATTTTTAGCATTGTCCACAGATTGTTGCAATGAGTTGTTTGTTGGGTCATAGGCCAAGCGTGAACACCCATATACAAGCTGACCTTGCAAAGATTTCTCAAGTCAGTGACGTTTTACTGCAGCTCTTCGCCCATAGTTATGAAGAAAGATGGTACACTTAGCAATAGTTCTCTCCCACCAACTAATACAACTACCTTCTTGTGGTCTTGGTTCTGACTTCCAAATGGCCAGCAAACCATCAATGCAATCCTAGTTATGGAGATGGGTAACATTGAGTTTGAAGGGAAGGTCATTGGAAGGGGGTGTGGAATTTGAGAGGGAAAGACTAATGAAGATGGGAAGATGGTTAGAAAAAGTGGCTGAAAGGTCTACAGAAACAAGACGACCATCAGGTGAAGGGAGAATGGAACAATTGGGGGAGATATAAAATCTGTCCAACCAACTCATTTTTCTTGAGTTTCCTTCTCTTCAGTTACTCCAAGTATACCAATGGGGCATATGAAGGTTGAATTTACCCAAGAGGGGATCATGCACACCAAGGGAATTTCGGGCCAGCATCCAAGCTTCAAGTTTAGACTGGGATAGGTGAGAAGTACCAACCCAACTACGATTTGAAAGTTGTTCCACCATATTAAAGTCACCTCCCAGGACCCACTCAGCATTAGGAAGATTAGTGTGAAGCCACTCCCAAAGTAAGGTTCTTTCGGCAGGAGAGTTAGGAGCGTAAATCGAACAAAACCCCACCAACAAGTCATTGATGAGAGTAGTAGCCCCAAACACAATAGTTATTAGAATCAGATCCAATAGCCACAATATGCTTAGCTAACCAAGGGGTGAGGCCCAAAATAGCACCACCACCACCGTCAGAGTGATTAGTATGGAGAAATCTCGCATCACGCCATATGGAAGCAAGGGTAGCTTTGAGCCTAACGGAACTCACTTTCACTTCTTGAAACATTAGGACATCAGTATGATTGATCTGTAAAGAATTTTTGACTTGAAATTTATGAGCAAGGAGGGTCAATCCCCGCACGTTCCATGATTGGACTATGCCCCTCATTGGGAAGAGTCTGGGAGGGTTTCCTCATTAGACTGAAGTCCTTTAAACTGATTTAGCATTGTACAGTTTTGGGTAAGCATTGTAGGATTTTGATCGAGAGAGTCCATCAAGGAGTCCTCACCAAGTGGCTCATGGGAGGGAAGATGGGGCTGATTTTTAGCAAGGATGAGCTCTTGAGGTGTCAAAATTGCTTCAACAGCAGAATTTTCCCCAAAAGAAGGGGTCTCCTTTTTCCTCTTTGATGCCCTTTGTTGTGATCCTGAAACAACATCTTTAAAGGACTTGTTCTCAGACTGGGGGGATGAAAAGCGTGGAGAAGGGGGTGAAGGAGGTGAAGGGTTGGTGGTTGGCTTAGGGGGAGTGGTAAGCAAGAGAGGTGAAGTGAGTGGAGCAGAAGAAGGTTTATGATGATCACCAACAGTAGTTTGATCAGTAGCCAGAGGGTTATCAATAGGTGACTGAGAGGTCTGAGAAGTCTAAGGGTTATCAACAGGTGACTGAGAAGTCTGAGAAGTCTTTGGTTTACAAAAGGGACAGTTGCAGATAAGGTGCCCTTCCCTTCTACAATAGAAGCAGGCATTAGGCTTGTTGAGATAATTAATGCGCTGGGAAAATTCAAAGCCTAGTCCCACAAGTTTGATAGAATTGGGGAGGGGTTGATTAAGATCCATTTCAATGCATGCCCTAGGATGAGTGTGTAAGCTTGCCCATTTATCTGAGTGTTGCTTGCACCATAACACTTTACCCATTTGAGCTGCGATATCTGACAAAAAAGGGTGAAATGCAAGGTTGAGGAAGGGAAACTCAACCCACATGGGATATCTGGACTTAGTAATGCCTTCTAGGTGAAAGTCGAGATCCCAGGGTTGCACATAACAAGCTTGCCCACAAATAAACCAAGACCTATATTGAAGAACCACACAGGCATGGTCAGGGTTAGAAAATGTGCATGCTACGTATCCTCTACCTAGTCCCCTGAACGATTCTATTACCCAACCCTTGATTTCCCAGTTATTACGGGCCCATTTGAAAAAGTCCTGTTCTGTCGGTATACCTCTAAGGAAAAACAAGATAATGGTTTTTGCTTTGCATTCTGAAATTACATCAATAATTTCATCGGGAAGCTAAAAGGAAATCGTATTACCTTCATTCTGGTTGTCCTCTGTGTCAGGATTTGTTGTAGGGTTCATTGGTACAGGAGACGTGGAAGCGTGTGGGGTCTTAAGGTCTAGATAAACCCCTGTAGACCCTGCTTCAAGAGATTTCTTAGCAGTGCCAGTGGAAAGCGCGGGGTCCCTCAAAATTCCTCCATTGTCGTTTTCTGTTTCAGACCCGCTGCCACGTTCTCTTGCTTTTTTTTCATGCTTTTTGATCTGGTTTTGTGTGCAGAGTGGGATCCAATGGACGTCAACTGATTTGTCTCTATTTCCAGCAAAGTTTCCAGCTTATCTCGTGCTCAAACAATGCGTATTCAGGTGTTAGGGTTTCACAGATGCCATTATATTTTTTTTGCTCATAACATGTTGTCTATGCCACAAGGGTTTTGAAGAGGAATCAGGGAACACATAAATATCACATGAATCTTCACAGATGCTATGACATAAGGAAGAAAAGTTAGACACGAGAACATGTTCAAGAATGCTAAAAAATTGTAAGAACTCAAAAAAAAACTTAAAGGATGAAGATTAGTCTAATCAATTAAATAATTTTGTATTATTTTATTGATTAGTTGGAGTAATTTTTTTTTAAGGTTAATCAATTTAGTGGATTTAATTAATTAACATTAGAGATGTGAAGAGGGTTAATTTTGAGATTGGTCAAATTAATTAATTATAAAATTAATCAAATTAATTAATTGTGATGTGAAATTGATTGATTTGTTTAGTCAAATTAATTAAGTCATGACAAACAATATTGAATTTAAGGATAATTAGTCCAATTAATTAAAAAATGATTTATTTAATTAAGTTGAAGCCAATTTGACATGTCTATAATTACTTTAAGTCATTCTACTCTAATAAACACAAATTAAAACAAGTGACACAAGCGTCAAGTTCTTGCCAAGAGGTAAAAGTCATGTAGCTTAGAGGCAAGAAAAGGTTCTAGATAGCAAATGGGAATATAAATGTATTGAAAGTAGCTAGAAAAGTTAAAAGTTATTTTTAGAAGCGCACAAACGCACGGGATTTTGTAGGATTCATGGGAAACGTGGTCCATAGGGACATGTGAACAAAGAGCACATTTGGATAGATGCAAGGGAATTTTTATTTTTTTTATGGGTACCATGTATATGTGGAGTTTTTTTAGCAATGAAGTCTTGTTTTTTTGTGTGTGTATGTATACATTTGTGAGAAGGTAGATTCTTTATGATTTTAACTAGGAAGCAAGAATGCATTATTAATTTATATTAATTATTGAATGAAAACGATTGGGAAGATTTGTAACAATGCACGAGACATAAATGCATATATGCATCCACATGCACATAATGCATATAGGAGTGAAAAGCATAGCTGGCATGTTAACGAGCCTTAAAGCAGAAGGAGACTCAGTTTGCATTTACAGTATTAAATGAAAGAAAACTGGAGAAATAAAGTGTCAAAAAATTCATTAGTCATTTTATATGGAACAAAGTTCAAATGCAGAGATATTTCTAAAGCATCAAATATCATATGTAACTATTTACAGAAAACATGTGTGCGTGGAAAAAAAGAAAATGCATTCTTTACATGGCCCATTTTTATATGCATGGTGAAACTAAGTTTTATGATTTTATTTTTTTCCTTGTATGTGCATCTGTAAACAAAATAATGTTTAGTGAACTGTTGCAAAGCATGTGCTATGTTAATTAATACAATTGAGTTACTTTAGTTTATCATATCGCAATATGCAAGTGCTAATAGAAACAATAGTGTTAGGTGGAAGATTGATAGGTATAGCTCATTTGAGTATAAACTTTTTGTAAGATTAATGAATATTTTTCGCAATGTAGTAAAAAGATTAGTATTATACAAAGCTATTGATTTTATTATAAATAAGATTTAAATTTGTCTATGTAATACGATAAGATATTTTTGTGTATAGAACAATGTAACTATATTACAATAAATTGTTAGATGAATGAGTAGAAAGCTATTGATTTTATTATAAATAGGATTTGAATATTGTTTATGTAGTATGAATAAAAATTTGTGTTTATATAATAAATGATAAGTAATTAGGAAAGAAATAATAAAGAACCTTACTACCTACGATTAAATTTGTGTATATGTGAAATAAAATGTAATAGTTTAACTTATGAAATTGTAATAGGTGGAAAAAATATTATGCTAAATTCTTAGATGATATTGTGCAAAGGTATTGATTTTATTATAAAGTAGATTTCAATGTTGTTAATGTAATATGAATAGATATATTTTTGTGTATATATTTTAAACAAAAAGTAATTTGAAAAGATATAAAGAATTTTATTAAGATATAACGTAGGTACAGTAAATAAATATAATAATCTACATTGTAGTGCATTGCATCTAAACATTAAATTATTATAACAAAGTACAGTAGAATAATGTTATAGTGTTTTTAAAAATTCTTGAAGCATTTAAGTATACATGGATACATGTAGACATTTACCAATGTGCATGGAATGAACAAAAGAGTGACAAGCATCACTGGCAGCTGAGTAAGCCTGAAAGCGTGATGAGACTGAAATCGCATATGTAGTATTAAATGAAAGAAAAGAAGAGAAATAAACTAGTTAGTATCAATGCATATATGAAATGAAAGCATTAAAATATGGACCCACGTAAAGTCATATGCATGTACAGATGTGTAGATGTGTCCATCTAACTTGGTATGTTAAGAAGTATCTATATATGCTTGCGTCCATAAAGTTAGAAATGTTAGAAACAATATGCAGTTTAAACAAGAACTAGAAAAACATTATTAACTGAAGCAAAGCAGCAATACATTAGTGTTTGTGGAACAAGTGTATAAAGTATATCTAATAATGCATTTGGTTGGATGGATACATGTAAACATTTGTGAAATCTGAATATACATTATAGCCTTGGAGGAATGGTCATATGTGCTTTTAGGAATTTGTAACAAATAGGATTTAGAAAAGACATTTTGAAAATAACTCTTGAATACAACTGTATTTTAACAATGAGACTCAATTTGCATGTATAGTATTAAATGAAAGAAAGCAGGGAAAATTAACTATTTACTAGCAATGCATATATCAAAGAAATACATAAATGTATGGATAAATGAAACAAGTAGCATTTGAGAGATATAAAAAGAACATTTATGATTGAAACAAAAGAATAATACATTATTGTTTTTTTGACCAAGTGTATTTAGGATATATAAACAGGATATAGAAGAAAACGTTTCCAAAGGGAGTCTAGAGTACAACTCTATGTTGTAATAGTTATTTTCAAAGCCCTCAGTGTTTAATTGCATAACCTTGATTTTTTTTTCAATTTTCCCTTTGGGATGGTGTGAATTTTGTTCTAATGGATGAAGGTATGTTTGAGCTATAGATAGATAAAAATATGTAAGGGTGGTAAAGAAGAATGAGCGATGGAAGTGGAAGAAAGGAAGCGAGTTGAGAGAAGGGTGAGATGGAAATAGGTTGTATGAATAAGTTATGAAAAGTGGTTATGCTTTTAAAAATCATCATAGGGTTGAGTCCGTCAATATAAACATAGGAAAAAGATCCATGTCGCATTTCTCACTCTCCCTCGTACTAAAGAAGGTACTAGGGTCCTTGAGCTTCCTCGAAATGCGACAATAGAAGACAAAGTGGAAGTTCTTATGCATATACTATGGAAAAAATAAATATGGAAGATCAAAAAAAGATAACATGTAAATGCTGGTGCAGTGGAGAACATAAAATGCATGGAGACAGAAATACGTAGACCTATTGAGATATATATGCATGGATGCATCAATAGAGACATGTATACATAGAAAACACAACTACATGGAGAGATGGAGATATGAACACATGTATACATGGATGTATGCATATTTGGATATAGGTGCAAGTGCATATGTTACATGGAAGTATGTATTCATATGCATATGCAAATATGGATGAAGGCATATATGCATACATGCATGTATGGACAATATGCATGAATATATGATGGCCATGGGTTACTAGGATACTTTACATGGGTACATGCTCACATTTGTAGTAAAAAATTTCCTTTATTATCTTATCCAGGAAGCAAAAGGTGTATTATTATTTTGTTTTTAGTATTGGATGCCAAAAATATTAAACATTTGTTACAATGCTTGAGGCATCTATGTATACATGGATGCATGTATAGATGTATGCATGTGCAGACAATGCAAATAAGAGTGAAAGGCATACATGACATGTGAACGAGGAATTCGAATGGAAAACACTAAAATCGAGTAGAAATACAAATTTGTGAAAGCGTAGTGATGCTCAAGTAGCATTTATGCATGGATGGATGTATAGTTGTGTCCATGTAATTCAGTACAAAAATAACATTTTTTAGATGCATGTGTACATAAAGTGATAAATTTTAGGAACAAATTGCATTTGAAACATATACAATATTGTTTTTAGAGCAACTATATAAAGGATGCCTAATGGATGCCTAATAATGCATATGAATACATGGAAACATGTAAATATTTGTTAAATCTGATTACACATAATAGGCTTGAAGAAACTGTTATACGTGCTTTTAGGGAGCTGTAATAAACAAGGTTTAGAAAAGACATTATAAAAATAACTCTTGAATATAGTTGTATGTTATGAGTGTTATTTTTAAAGCCCTCAGTGTTTATTTGCATAACCTTGATATTTTCTTCATCTTTTTCATTGTTTTCTATGGTGTGAATTTTGTTGTGATGGATGAGGGTATATTTGAAGTGTAGATAGATAAAGAAATGTGAGTGTAAAAAAGAAGAATGAGTTATGGAAGTGGAAGAAAGGGAGAAAATTGAGAGAAGGGGGAGATGCAAATAGGGTGTATGAATAAGTTATGGAAAGTATTTGAGATGGGAGACAAGGATATAGGATGGTGGATATGAGAATGAATGGGAATGTAGATGGTATGAATTTATCATTTGCAAGTTATATGCTTACGATTAAATTCAAGAAATGAAAATTCCAATGAGAGAGTTGGATTTTGTGAAAAAAGGAACGGACCATGTTGGTATGATTGAAGACAAGCAAATAACTGGATTTTGAAATGTATTTGATTTGAGAAAAAAGGGCGTGCAAGGGTGGAAATTGAAATGAATGGAATCAATAGGGTATGAAGTGATTATTTCTTGCAACAAGGGGTGGAAGAATGTCTAGTTTGGTATTGGTTATGCTTTTAAAAATCATCATAGGGCTGAGTCCATCAATATAAACATAGAAAAAAGACCAACGTTGCATTTCTCACTCTCCCTCATATTGAACAAGGTACTGAGATCCTTGAGCTTCCTCGAAATGCAACAATAGAAGGCAAAGTGGAAGTTCTTATGCATATACTATGGAAAAAATAAATATGGAAGATCATTAAAAAGAGAACATGTAAATGCTGATGCAGTGGAGAACATTAAATACATGGAGACAGAAATACGTAGAGCTACTCACAGATATATGCATATGGATGCATCAATAAACACATGTATACATAGAAAACAGAACTACATGGAGAGATGGAGATATGAACACATGTATACATGGATGTATGCATATTTGGATATAGGTGCAAATGCATATTTTACATGGAAGGATGTATTCTTATGCATATGCAAATCTGAATGAAGGCATATATGCATATATGCATGTATGGACAATATGCATGAATGTATGTCAATACATAACTTTTAATTTTGTTATATTGGAAAACAAGTACTATTTTGATAAATCAAACTTGGGAAATTAACATTTAGCTGTTTCCATTTGTCAAAATATTGATAGATACATGTATAGATGTATGTGTGTATGCAATTCATAGGTGCATATATGCATAAATCAATGTATACATGCACCCATAGATACAATCATACATATATAGACAGATGCATGTAGAGATATGGCAAGATATGCATGAATCGATATATGCATGGCTGCATCTATGGATACATAGATACATAATGAAATGGAGAAAAAGACACATTTATATATGCATAGTTTGATTAAAACTAGTGGCTGAAGGTACATAGTTCATTCAGACAAAATTAATGCATTGAATGGCATCTGACTATGAGAATAGAAACTGTACATTTTAAATGAAAGTCAGGTTTTGCATTGTTACAATGTATTTGTATACTTTGACTATAAAATCATAGTTTAGATCATTTAAAGTGCTATGCATTTGAATCTTTCCTTGAAATACAAAGGATTCATTTGAGTCTTGGAGGCAATGCACAGTTGTCCTATAAAGAGAGCTTTGGAACCAATGAGCTGTCATATATACATGTGTGCATGAGTCCATAGATGCATATATACATGCATCCATGCAAGTTATTGATAGATGCATATATACATGGATGTGTCTATGTAATTCATAGGTGCATATATACATAAATCGAGGTATACATGTACCCATAGATACAGTCATACATATATAGACAGATGCATAGAGAGATAATAAGATATATGCACAAATCAATATATGCATGAATGCACTTATGGATATATAGATACATTATGTAATGAAGAAAAAGACACATTTATATGTGCATTTATTTTGAGAGTTTGATTCTGAATCCATATGCATACTTTGATTAAAACTAGTGGCTGAAAGTACACAATTTATTGATACAAAATTAGTGCATTGAATTGCATGTGACTAAAGTGGAGGCTGGTTGGATTGCTAATTAGTCTTTGAATATATAACAATTAAAAGAGATAAATAAGTATAATTATCCTTGGGAACATTTTACAATTTTAATTTTCAATGAGAATGAATTAACAAAGTAGCAGTCAGACCTAAAGAAGGTTCAAGGACTATGCTAATAGAAAACCATATTTTGGACAATGGCTAGACAATCTGTCGAAATAGCTTTTAAAACTTTGAAGCAAATGCATTTCTTGTTCTGTTTATTTTCATTGTACATGTTAAATGGAAGTTGGGTTTCAGATTGCTACAATGCATTTGGATGCTTTGACTATGAAATCATAGTTTAGATAATTTTTAGTGTTATCGAATTGAATCTTTTCTTGAAATACCAAAGATTCATCTGAATCTTGGAGGCAATGCACAACTGTGCTATAAAGAGAGCTTTGGAACGAATAAGCAAGCAACGCACAATTTTTTTTTGGTCACATTGCCAATCTCACTGTGTGCTTTAAACCTCCAAAGCAAGAGAAAACTAAGGGAGGAAAGTATTTATTTCCTCAGGTAATTGGTTACTGGTTCTGGATACTGTAATTATTGTCCTCATAGGCACACATGCAAAGTATGGAACGATATTGAAAGCAAGTGAACTCTCTAATAATCCCATGAAACATAGTCTCTGTATGCATCCATGTATACAGGATTACATGTATATATGTGTACATGTAACTATGTATATTTTTTTTGTATAGTTTGAATTTGGAGAGCTATTTTATATACTGGAAAATTAGCATTTATCTATTTTTCTATTCATCTGAGTAGCTTTAAAAATCATTTTTGTTTTGAAAATTTTGGGAAAATGCGATCGCATAAATTGATTAAATAAATTTAAGCAAAGGCATAGTTTAAAAGTTGCTGGGTAGAAGTACGCAATGCATGAATGTAGATTAAGTGCATTAAAATATCAGGAAACTGCAAGCACAAAAATTGATTAATTAAAATTAAGCAAAGGCATAGTTTATCAAGGTGGCAGGTAGGCGTACGCAATGCATGATTACTGCAAAGCGGTCTCATACAGAGAAGTTTGGAACGAAAATTATGTTAACATGTGTGGTAATGAGAGTTCTTTCCTTGAACCTTGTTATATATTCAAGGAGTAACTAGCAATGCAAAAAGTGTTCCTTTTAGTCAAAGGCCATTCAATGCATTGAGCTTGCATCAGTAGATTATGTACCTTCAGCCACTAGTTTGAATCAAAGTATGCATATGGATTCAGAATGAAAAGCTCTTTTCTGTGAATGTTTTTTTTAATTTGCCTATGCATTTGCCCAGAATACTTTTAACCGGTAGCATTGGCCAATAACATTTTGCCATTGAACATATTGCTTTTTTTTTTACAGTATGCATGTGAAGAGCTATTTTATGTGTTGGGAAAATAGCATATATCTATTTTTCTATTTGACTGAGTAGCTTTATAAATCATTTTTGTTTTGAAAATTTGAGAAAATGCGAACGCATAAATTGATTAAATAAATTTAAGCAAAGGCATAGCTTGAAAGTTGGTGGCTAGAGGTACATAATCCATGAATACAGATTAAATGCATTAAAATATCAAGAAAATGTGAGCATAAAGCATGAATGCAAATTAAATGCATTAAATGACATCTGGCTGGAGGTGAGTGCGCTGGAGTGGCTTGGTGAACATGCATGGACATGATACTTTGGTCATTTAATATAGAGTTAAGTTACTTGCTATGCATTTTTATTACTTTGTGTGTGTTGTTTTTGTGTTCTATAAGCGTGTGTTATGAAAACCTAGAATTTGCAATTGCTTTGAGCTTTCTTGCTATGATGAAAGCATACAGGAAAAAGGAATTTTGTGACCTATTATAGTTAATGTCCTCCTAGGCACATATGCAAAATATGGAAACATATAGAATTTGGCATGAACAATGTTGGAGGAATCACATGAACAATAGAACTATTCAACACTGAACTCTATGCTTCTAATAATTACTGGAAAAGCTGTAAATGCCATAGATGAAATAACATGAATAAAATACTAGTTTCTGGTTTTCTTGAAATGCAATGAAAAAACTGCTATAAATCCATTCCTGTATCTAATTTCCTTAGACACAAATGCTTAACACACTTGATTGCAATAGTAACATGTCTACGAAAGTGGGACAATAGAGATCATAACTCAGTAGTTTTTAGTGTGAGTGTATATGTATCCTGACACATATATGCTTGATCTGGCATTCATGAATACAATTGCTATGTACAGTTGAAATAGCTAATTAGTATTACTATATGCAATATCCATATAACATAATAAATTGGTACAAGGCTAAAGTGACAGATCCATAAGTAAATGGACGCATGTACATGCAGTTGCATACATGGATACGTAGAAGCTTAGATGTATACATGGCCGCATGAATATGTACATATGTGCATATGGACATAGAGGCATATATACATGTAAATATTCACATATGCAGCGTAAGCAATATATGGATTTGTGTATACAGGAGTGTACGCCATACATTAGAATGCATGATGGAAAAGTCACTATAAATTACAATGCATTAAAGCAGGCGCAAGACTTCGTTACAGTAATAGCATAAAAAATGATAAAAGCTAAACAAAAATAACCATTTATTGTCTCAAGTAGCTTGTTAATGGGTATAAAGTGTGCAATCATAACAACTTCTACTTGGTCACCATAAATTCTTGGGAACATAAGAATCACAAAGCAAATATTGGAAAAGCTAGGAAGGACAGAATGCAAAAGGGAACATTTAAACTATATAGTTTGAATAGCATTATGCATGGATGGATAATAATTATTGAACATATATGTCAGATGTACATAGTGAACCATTGTCTTGGTAGGTGCAAAAACAAAATAAGAGTTTCAGACATCCATATTCTAAAAGACTTCAACATAGTAACCTATAGAAGTGTCTAAATGTATAATAACAATAAAGTATTTTAAAAGAAAGATTGTCTTTAACATATGAGACCCAGTGAAATGTCTTGGAGCGTGGAAATGCAAAAAAGTAAAAGTTTGAACAATGTAAATCTGTGCTCCTCTATTCCTAGTTTCTTGGAGCATGGAAAGGCAAAAAAGTCACATTCTGAACAATGTAAATCTGTGGTCCTCTATTCCTAGTTTACTGTAAAGGAAACAAAATGCTATGTATTAGAAACATAGATTGTATGGATAGTGATTTGAAGTGCTCGTTGAAAACAGAGAAAGTGTACATATGAATGACTTTATTACCTTCTGGTGATGTTTCCTGTCTATTTGTCAATGCAAATGGCTTCAACGATGGCATTGTTTTGGTCAAGGCTAAAATGTCCTTCAGCACTGAAGTCCCGTAAGATGAATATGACTGCTGATTTGTCCTTGATATAGTCTTCATAGCTGAGCCTTTGCAGTGTGGGAAATAGACGGTGCATGGTGGCCTAGTCAATTGAAGACTGAATTGTTTGATTGTCATAAGTTGTTATAATAGTTTTAAGTTGTAAACAAAAAGTATAATTTACTTGCTGGTTGCACTGTTTATAGTGAGCAGTTTTCTCTTGGAGTGTGCCATAAGCAATAAATTTGAATTTACATTTTGGACAACATGCATGAAATGGATTGTAAATTGCATTTGCTGCTTTTAAAGTTCCAGAAACCTATAGAATATGGTTCAAAACTGTTAGAGGAGACAAAAAAACAAGTTTAGATGCACTAGATTTATTTAAGAAGAATGTTGTTACCTTGAAAGTTGAGTGCAGTAGGCTGTTGAGTTTTTCCAAGCTTCTTTCGTCATTCAAGGTACAGATGAATGTTGATCGACATGTATGGAATGTGTTCTTTTGGTCTGTTTTTCTGACAACATTCTTGAAAAGCATTGCAGGTGTTTTATTTGTATGCAACTGGTCTTCAAGTGCAAAGAATTGTTGCTCATATGTTGATCGTAATAGCAGCTGCAATTCAATGAGAGGATTAGATTTTGTTACAGAAATTGTTATAGAGGCCACTGTAGAACATGAAAAGCTTGAAACTGAAAGAAGAGGTAAAAGTTCTATAGACTGAAATACCTGTGCCCTGTCTATGTCAGTGTGGCCATCTTTAATGTCAATTGCAAATTGGGAACCCATTTTCCTGGCACCAACTACCAGTGCAGCTATTGTGCTAGCTGGGTATTCATTAAAAGTTGTAAGCAATTGGCTGATAGTCATACTTGGGATGAATTTGTACTCTTGACAGAGGCGGGGGATGTTTTCAGTGATGCTAATGTCTGTTAAAATCAAAATGCAATCACAGTCACCTCTGTCATAATCTATTCTAGGTGCAATTTGAAAATATGAGATTGAAATAGCTGATCCTAGGACTATTTTAGGCTCATGTTGATACACAAGGTTTCCACTAACATTCAATGTGATTGTCATTTCTGCTGTGTGATCTATCAGATCAGCACGTAGCATTTCCCGTGTTTTGTTAGCCTTGTCCAATGTTGCTTTGTAGACAACAAGGACATCACCTTGGAAGGTGTCCCCATCTCTTCTTACATTTAGCTGTTCTATTGAAACAATCCTAGGTTTCTTCACTCTTGTGCTACAAGGAACAAGGATAATGTTAGTTGAATGCTAATTTTATATTAACAAGTTGGGCAAATGGAGGTTCATTGTAGAACAAAGTACTTTACCGTTGTGTTGACTCTTCTTGTGCAACTTGCACCTGTTTGGCTTGTCTTTTTGACACATCTTTTGGTGTCCTGCAAAGAATTGGAGCAATGTTATTTGAATATTTGTGATTTGGGCAAATGAATATGAAGGAATAATACTATGCACACTTAACCGTTGTGTTGATTCTTCTTGCGTAGATTGCACTTGCTTTGACTGCCTTTTAGTTTCATCCATAGATCTCCTGCAAATAATGGATACAGTATTGGAAAAGACATTGCAATGCGTAAAAATCATATAAGGATATAAGTTCTATAAAGTTGAATTTGTCTATTGTGCAATATGCAATTTTAGGAAAATTGGATTGTGATCAGTCCAATATGCTTCTGATATATAGAAAGAGCATATATTTGTAGTCGTGTTGGACCAAATGTGATCAATGACTGAGTTGCCTATGCTAGGTTGTTGGTTCAACACAAATTGTATGTTGTTCTGTTGCATATAACTGTGAAGCATTTTTTTGTTTCTGCTTTCTGAAGACATGTCGACATTAAAATTGCCTAAAATGTACATGTTTTCTGAATTTGTGGATCCAATAATTATTTGCAAGATTGTGATTACTTCATCTATGGCAGTTGCAGGTCTTGCATAAATATTACAAACATTGAGTTCATTGTTAGATAGCATTATTGTTAATGTGATAGCTTCAATATTTGAGGTTTCATGGTGTGTTGTTTTTGACAAGAGTAAATGTTTCTTTGTTAAAGTTGCTATGCCATGGATGTTATGTACAGAGGAGCTATCAAAATTTTGTAGCAAGGTATTTAGCTCAAAGGGATGCATATGTGTTTCTTGGAGACACAAGATATCAGATTGCATTATGCTATAGTCATTGACAATGTCTTCTGAATGTGCTTTCAAGCTACGAGTGTTCAATGTACATAAGAGCATATGTGATTTGTTTTTTGAGCATGTGCTTAGATTATCAAGTTTCCATTGTGCACATGTCTAAAGATGAGACATTTCTAGTTGTATTTTGTCTTTGACTTTGAAGTTTTTTGAAGTTAAAGGTTGTAACAGGAATAATGATTCTACTGATTTTGTTCATGATAGAGCTATATAGGTTAGTCCATGTTGTCTAATGCCTATGGGATCAAAAGCCAAGGCCTCCATTGTTAATCCCTGGGATCGATGTATGGTTCGTGCACATGCTACTTGTATTGGGAATTGTTTTCTAGTTGTAATTTTCTTGTTTATTGTTATTTTCTGCATTGGCCTAGCAATGCGTAGTATAGGCACCCAATCTTTGTCAATGATAGTAGAATAGCAGTGTGCTAGTTTTGTGCGTTGTTGATGTCCAATTGATGGGTCATTAAATTTAATCCAGATAATATCAATATCGTTTTGTGATGTATATACTTTAAAAATTCCATCTGAGCCATTGACAAGGCCATCTTGAACATTGTAATTGCCTGCATAAAGCTCAACAAGAATGTTTGGTTTCAAGCATATTTGTGATGGGAGTGTTGTTGTGTGACTGTACACTCGTATTGCATTAAGGTCCTCGTTAACTTCATCTATCGCATCCAGCACAATCATTTGGGTTGGAATGATTGATAGCATTTTGTTGTTATGTGCTTCAACGTCTATTCTCCTATAGAAAAGGTGCGGAAGCAATGGATCTAATGGTACAGGATGAAAGCAAATTTTGTTGATATAGTCTATGTCATGAGTTGTCTGAATGCCTACTCGTAGTCTATTAAGGATTGAAATAAATATTTCATCTTTTTGTCTCATGGTAGTCACTAATGAATAGCATTTTATGTGGTCTTTCCAGAAACTATAAGGCATTAATTCAATTGGAGTAGGCCTACTTTCGAAAACCACAGAGTCAAGGACAGGTTGTGCCTGGTAGAGATCACCACAAAATATGGTGTCAAGGTTTCCAAAGTATGTTGTAGGAATTTGCATTATGTCTCGTAGTCTTCTATCAATATACCGTAAAAATTTTGAGCCAACTAATGATATCTCGTCTATAAGAAGTATGCGCAATTGATCATAGTGCTTTGACATAGTGTCAAGTACTTCAGTGTTCAGTGGCAGGAATTCTGATGTATTAAAAGGTATGTGAAATGATGAATGTAATGTGAATCCGCCTATGTTATATGTTGCTTTACCTGTATATGCAGTTAATAAGCCCTTGGGTTTGTCTGGATTATTGTCAACAGAATTGCTATACATGCGAATGAGAGCTTGGTAAATGGCTTTTGCTGTAAAAGTCTTTCCTGTTCTAGCTCCTCCAGTCAAAAACAAGTGCAATGGCTTTTGTGGATTTCTCATCTTTTTAATGAGAACATCCTTAACAATTGCTTGTTGCTCTTTATTTAACATTCATCTTAATTTGTAGTATTCATTGTTATCTGTAATCTGTGGGTGCTTTGTAATTTCAAATCCATTGGAATACGTAGTCTTTGGGTTAGAATGACCTATGTTTGGAAGGTCTATTTGAATGTCATATAGTTCTTTATGGGAAAGCTTTGTTTGCATTGGCAGGTCAATGAGCTTTTCATCTTCAAGAGACTAAACATCATTAATAGCTTTGTCAATGTCACCCCATGCGGAGTTTGTGTTGTGGATGAACTTTGCACTATTTGTTTGAATGGTTTGTCCATGGTACATGTATGCATGTTCCCAAGAGTCAAAGTTTTGTTTGAGCGTATGTTCATTAATGATAAATGGAACATAGAGAACCAATTGCTCTCTACAATGATTCTCTATATCAAAGTGTTTGTTGAAATTAATAAACCGTATCACATTGTGTTTGGCCTTTGGCTCAATTGGAGCACCGTATTTGTTGTATCTTGAAACAAATTCTGCAAGACATATGTCCATCATTGGTTTAGGGCATTTTAAATAATAGTCTATAATAGATCTTGCAAGAACATTTTCTGATTCATCTGGCTCATTGCTCAATTGTTTTACAGATTTGAGTATGAATGTGCGATCATTATCGGATCGTGTATCAATGAATATACATTTTCTTGAACTGTAATTTAATGGCAATGACAACAATATGTGCAGCTTGTTGTGATGATATTTGTTGCAAGTTAAGCATGGCATTGCCAAGTTTACTCACCATTCGGATTGCATCAATATTGTCTTGCTTGTGGTCTCTACGTATTCTTTTGAATGCATATGTCATTGACTTGTCTACTTTTGCAATATATGAGCTACAGTACATAGCAGTAGCATATGCATTTAGGACAAATTGTGCATCTGTATTAGCCCTCCAAAGATCTGGAATTTTCCTTGAAAAACTATTTTTCCATATTTGTGATGGTTTTCTCTGTAAAAAAAGCGTAGGCCTGTTCAATGTTGAGCTTAAAGCTTGAATGTATTCATTGTCACTTAAGTTTAATTCTTTTAAGAACATTTGAAAAGTGAATGTTTTGTCATAGTTTGCTTTTTGGAGTTTTGAAAAGATTTTAGTGGCATTTGCAGTTATCGCTTCAGTCTTTTCGAGTATTGGTAAAAGTATAGTTGACTTTTGCATCGGTGGAAAAGGAAAATTGTACCTACAAAATTGTTTTCTTGATCTTTTACATTTCTTTGTATGATGGTGCTTGTGCAGCATTGCCAGAGGAGGTTCCAAATTTTCAGTGTCACAAGTAATATACTTATCAACAAAAGCTGTGATGTCCATATTGTTTTTTTCTGTGTAAATTGGTGCATTTTTAACCCATATGAGGAAATGATCATGTTCGTTTCCTCGATTTTGGAACTCATTGACTGAGAAGTAATCAATGACATTTCCAAAGAAAGAGTCATCTATAAGTATCAATTTTTTAATTGCATTGATTCTATGTTTATAGTAACATGCACAAGTGATAGGATCTTTCTTGATTAGTTCAAATTTGTCAATGTGTGTTGGATGATTAGATTCTTGATGGTTTTGTGTTGATTGGTGTAGATTGTGTAGCTCTTGTAATTTTTGAATTAGTGGATCCCAATTTTGCTCAGTGCTAGAGAAAGTGATGAAAAATGTTGGTGGTCCTAGTTGTCGAATCATAGCAAATACATTTTTCTTAAGTTGTTGTGAATAGTCTGGAGAGATTCTTATTCTTTTGAAATCAACGTATCCAATATTTGATTTTAGAATTTTTTCTAGGTTTGGTTTGTGTTTAACGTCTTTCACAAATAGCTTTCGCCCTTTTAACTGGCCCTTGCGGATTCTTACTGTCATTGTAGACAGTACTTGTTGTATTAGTACCTTTATAGCTTTGAAGAAAATGTTTGTTGTATGGTATGCAAAGTGTCTTTCTGACTGTAACAGCTCCCAACATACTATTTTCTGATAGGTAAAGTTTTTTACAATGTCATTGTCACGTGGTTTGCCAAAGAATAAAGTTGGAAAATTCATTTCTTCAGCATAGATGTCCTTAAATATTCCAATTGGATACTTGTTCTCTGCAAGTGCAATTTCAATAATCTTGTCCTCCATGTTATGGATACATCTAGACTCAGTGAATCCATGTATCAATGTGTCTGATGGGTTCTCATTTTCCATTTCACTGTCTGATTCTATTTCACTTGTATTTTGTGGACTATTGTCTTCGTTTTCTTCAGTGCATTGGAGAACTTCTTGCCAATCTTGGTTTATGCGTACTGCATGCATTTTGTATAATGATGTCCTTGTTAATTGAGTCAAAGCTTGCATGATGACGCTTGGGCGCACCATGCCTTTTTGAAATGCATTTTTGTATGTCAAGGGTCTTTTCAATGAAACAACAATTGTTTGTGTGTTGTTAATTGATTGTGGTAATGCTTTTTGTATAATGTTCATGTCAACAGGGACATTTATAATAGAACCTGTTAGGCCTACTTGAGACCTTTTGAACCCTAGTTCCCAAATTTGTGCAAACGCAATTCTAAGTGACACAAGTCGTTCTTCTAGATGAGTTAAATTTTGTACATAGCACAATGGTCTATTAGTTCTTATTTTCTGTGGCGTACCATACTTTGGAATAGTGGACTGTTTCAATGCAAAGTAGCATACATTGCATATGAAATCTGTGAATTGTAAGGACTCTGATGGCAGTAGCTTGCAGTATAAGTGTTTTTTTTTTCTTTGAAAATCCTGATGTCCTTGTTCAGACAAAGCACTTGGCAAATTGCACATGCGTATTTTGGCATATCTTGTATTGTTGTTCTATAAATTTCTATTGGTGTCAATGTTTTCTTTTTCTTTGGGCTGCTAGGTACACTTTCTTTTTGTTTTTCTTTTCTAATCAAGTTCTTCAGGTGATTAAGTCTTATTGTTGATTTATGTTTTAAATTGTCTGCTATGACAAATGGTATCAAATTTTCCTTGTTTTTAGACAAAGCATGTGGCCTAGTCAAGCAAGTTTTTTTGTATTGTGGACGATTTCTTATCAACTTTTTTAGTCGGAGTAAGCTTGTAGAGCATGGGCTAGCTAGATTTTGGGCTTCGATTCTTAGAAGTGGCTCAAAATGTCCAGCCAAAGGGTTTGTATCATGGAACAATATAGAGACTGATTTTGTATATCCAGAATCATTGAAATCTAAGTACTTCCTTGATGTTGTCAACGACCAGAGGCTGATCTGTATTTTTAACCATCTAGATATCCAGTGAATGCAAAATAAGTCACCCCAAAATCCACGTTCCCTATGGTCTATGCGCGGGCGTGCGGACAATCGCATCTTGCGGAAGTATGTTTCTTGGTCATATACTTTGTGCAATGTGTATAGAGTAGTAGGATTTAGTTCATTGTTATATGATTTAATTGCTTCTTTGTCCTTTTTTTGAAAACAAGCTAGAAAATAATCTATAGATCCATTGCGTAGTTGAGTTGAGGTGTACTGGTTGTTAAGTAGCACTTGAAGCGAATCAAACAAACAGTCACCAACATTGTATGCAAATGTGCTTAATCTACAAAGGCCTTCAGCTCTAAGGACATTGTCAATGTTTGATATTTGAGGATGCTCTGTGCAAAGTTTTTTAATTTCATGTGAACTTATGGACTGTCTTGAAGTTATGTTTTGTGTTTCAATTGCTAGCAATGGTTCAAAGTGTCCATTTAAAGAATACATGTCATGAAATAGTATAGATACTGATTCCATGTAATCAGAACTATTGAACTGTAAGTACCTTCTTGCTGTTGTTCTTGACCAAACGGATATTTGTATATTCAACCATTTGGATATCCAGTTAATGCAAAACAAGTCACCCCACAATCCACTTTCTGTGCAGTCTGCTTGTGGCTTTGCAGATAAGCGCATTCTGCGGAAATATGTTTGTGCATCGTGCACTTTGTGCAACGTATATAGAGTATTAGGGTCTAGTTCATAGTTGTATGATTTTATAGCTTATTTGTCCTTGTTTTGAAGGCAATTCAAGAAATAATCTATAACTCCATTTCATAGTTGAATTGATGTGTAACGATTGTTAAGCAATAGCTATAATGAATCAAACAAACAATCACCAACATTGTATGCAAAAGCACTCAATCTGCAAAGTCCCTCGCCCTTAAGCACGTAGTCAATGTTTGATATTTGGGGGCGCTTTGTTAATTCATAGGTGTCAACGTCTATCATTTTCTTTGTTACTTGTGTAACCTTATGTGTTTGGGAATAGCAAATGTTGGGTATGAATAGCATCTAGCACCAGTATCTAGATTACAAAATCTATAACTATTTGCATCGTCGCCTATGTGCTTTTACTCAATAGCATTTGAGAGCATTAATCATGTTCTTGAGGATCTTGGAAGCTAATAATCTCTACATATGTTGGAAAATGGATATTGAGTTGTAGCAGAAGCTTATGTAACATACCACACAACAAACAATTTAATAGAATCACAAGGGGAAAATAGTATTAATTCTTCAACCTGACCTTGATATCCATTGTCCCCCAGCAGGATTGTATGTACTTATTCCTGTTACATTGCCAAAGTTGATAAATGAGTACAATGCATGATGTATACTTTTAGTGCCACAAACACAAAACAATATTTTCAGGTAGCCTTGTTCACATGCACCAATTGGTTGACAAGAATCTTTTTTGCTCACATTGCCAATCTCAGTCTATGGTATCTAAATGTTTTGTGTAATTGTATTCCTTTGTTTCTATGTACTTGTAAGAGAGTGATTTTTTTCAAAGAAAAAATGATTTGAGAAGCAATTCAGATAAACATGAATTAAGTGGCATGCAAAGAAAAGTTTTATAATTCTTTTCCTGTTTTAAGAAAATCAGGGAAATGCAAAAGCATTATTTGATCAAAGAAGATCTATGGCTTTGCCTATTTGTCGGAATAGCTTTTAAGATCATTTGTGTTTAAAAAATTTGAGGAAAATGCAATGGCATAGGCCCATTAAGCAAAAGTGAAGGCATAGATTGATTAAACAATTAAAAGAAGAGATTGAAACTCAAAAGTACAGGCACACAGTGCATATATGCAAAGTAAATGCATTAAATAGCATGCGGGTGGATGAGAAACTGTTGGAATGGCTTGGTGAACATGTATAGCGAGGTTGCTTTGTCCGTGTGTTATAGACTTAAGTCAGCTATTAAGCATGACAATTACTTTGTGCACATTGTTTTTCTATTCTAGAAGTCTTTGTTCTGGGAGAGTTTATAGCGATTGAGCAGACTTTGTTATAGTTGCAGTATCCAGAACCAGAAACAAGTTACTTGAGGCAATAAATAGTTTCTTTCCTCAGTTTCTTTTACTTCAGAAGTTTAAAGCACACAGTGTAATTGGAAATGTGAGCAAAAAAAAAGTTGTGGTTAATGTCATTTTGCATGTAAATAGCACCATGGAAAATATTGCATCATGTCTATGAGTGACGTAGTACACCATTCATTGTACTTGTGCCATGTCAGCATTTGAAATTAACTTTGTAAGCATTTATTTGTAAAATAGGAAAACAAAACATATGCTAACTTGCACATTGCACAGCAAATTGCCACAGATATAAGCAGTTGTATGAAAAAAGCTGTCTTAAATGCATGTAGGGAAAAACCAGTTCACATAAAACAGAGACTTATGACTCAAAAGGCTATTCGAAACAGCAAACATGGTCTAAAAATCGGATGCTAGCAGCTCATTCTATTATATGGATATTGTATAGAGGAAGTATAACTAATTAAGACATAAGCAAAACCTGCTCTATTGCTCAAAGACAAATTACTATTGCAATTGTGTAAAATGCATTTTCCTGTTTCTATATGTAGAAGCAGTCCTCTAAATCATTTATGTTCAAAGAAATGAGGAATACAAGATGGAAAAATGAATACATGAAAAATAACTTTATGCAGTTATTATATTGAAGAATTTCAATTGCATTTCAAGAAAAGCAAAAAAACAATTTGGGAAACTGACCTTGTAATATGCTATCAAATGATCAAGTATACTTGTGAAAATGTCCAAATTGTGATAGGAACAAGCAATTTTTCCCAGTGTAGTTTGTGTGTGATTGTTTAAATACAGTTGAAAGCATTAATCCCTGTCACAAGGACAATTTAGACAAATGAGTACAGTGAGTGACATATACTATGCTATTCATAAAAACAAAATAGAATTCTTATGCAGTTTCATTTGAATAAGAAACGATCCAAGTAAGAACTTTTGTTTCTTAGAATGCAAATTGCATTTTATAATTTATAAATACTTACTGATATTTGTGCACCCTATAATATAGAACATTTTTTTGCATATGCATGCACCAAGGTAATTATGTTATTGCAATGTTGGTATAAGCTCTTTAACAGCAATCAATGGAATAGATCCCATATTTGCTTAAGCGCCTAAGAAAGTGTAAATAGGCCGCGGCAACAAATCAATACAAAGCCAAAAAACAACACAGAATTGTGCTAGCACTGTTAAGTGCTGGTGAAAAACAATTTTTAGCTATTGTTTAATGCCAAAATGACTATCACTTAATAGTGAAAGCGATGTAAATATTGATTTTCTAACTAAATGGGGTCATTTCATTACCATATGCATAAGTTTATTTTTCTACTGTTAGGTAGCACTTACTATTACTTGTGCAATGAAGCCACATGCAAGTAGAATTCATAACTAACAGCATTTAGATACACCCAAGGGGAAATACAAACCAAGGTTGTTAGCATCCTGATAAGAAATATGATGCGATACATCCAATTAATGTATGCCACAAAATCCTATTGAATGAAGATGATTTGGAAAAGAATGTTACAAATCAGAATCCTTATTGGTGTTTGAGTAATCCTCTTTTTCAAGACTTTTCAAGGAAATTGTATGCCAATACTATCAGTGAATAAGTGAAATCAGATTTTTTAATTGCCTTTGTTTGATTGGCCAAATGTACACAAGGAAAGTTATAATTATTTCTTTGTTTTAACTATTATGAATATAAATACTATTCAGCAGTTATCTAATTAATTAGATATGAAATGACAAAAGGAAAAAGAAAATGAATTAATTAAGATAATTTGATTCATTAATGAATAAAGTGAATTATCGTGTAAAGGTACAAAAAAGTAGAAGTTGCGGAAAAAACCTCTTTGCTTTATGCTTTAATGACAATGAGAGAGATGAAAGCAATTGTCCAGTTAAGGCTTATATCTGGAAATCGTATTTGGTTGACAGTTTGTAAAGTACTCTTAACACATTGTGCTCATATTTTTTGTAAGGTCCTATTATGGAACATGTTAACAAAACAGTCACTTAAAAGCTTGCACTAGGGTACAGTTCTGCAGTAATTGAAGATATGTAATATTTAGAGAGCATATAAGCACCAAGTTATTGTTAAGCCGTCACATTCTACAATGGACAAAAGACAATTGCATGTCTAAGGAACTAGGGTTTGAAGAACAGCATAGGCTGAGCACTGTGAAACCCAATGTGCTCATGGACATTAAAATAAAAGAAAACTGATGAAAGAAACTATTTATTTCCTGGAATAGCTTGTCTGCAAGTGTCCTTTTTTGGAACCATGACAACCTTTGCCCTGTCACTATAAACTCTTCTGCAGTGAAGACACATCGACACACACATATATGTATACATATGTATATATATGTACAGATACATCCATGTAAAGATAGATTAATGCATCGATGGGCATAAACATATATGCATCCATGTGATTAAATGCATATACACATAGATGCATCTATACAGATATACATACATGCATAAATACATGTATGCATAGATATATCTAGAGTCACATGCATATATGCATACATGCATCTACAAATGTCTACATAGATATGCACATAGGTTAATGCTAGTGCGCATAGAAACATGCATACATACATACATGCACTGACAAAAACAACACATGCAAAGTAATAGAAATGCATACCAAGTAACTTAACTCTATATTAAATGACCAAAGTACCCTAGCCACGCATGGCATCCAAGCCATCCCAGCACTTTCACCTTGAGCCACATGCCATTCAATGCATTTATTTTTTATTCATGCATTACGTACATCTACCCGCAACCTTGATAAACTATGCATTTGCTTAATTTTAATCAATCAATTTTTGTGCTCGCAGTTTCCTGATATTTTAATGCATTTAATCTGCATTCATGGATTGAGTACCTCTAGCCACCAACTTTTAAACTATGCCTTTGCTTAAATTTATTTAATCAATTTATGTGATCGCATTTTCCCGAAATTTTCAAAATGAAAATGATTTTTAAAGCTACTCGGATGAATAGAAAAATAGATAAATGCTAATTTTCCAGTATATAAAATAGCTCTCCAAATTCAAACTATACAAAAAAATAAGTAACATGTTAAATGGCGAAATGTGTTTGGTCAATGCTGACGGTTAAATGCATTGCATGCAAATGCATAAGTATTTTTTCCTACCAGCAAGAACTAATAAAATCATTTCAACCAAATGCATAAGTATTATTTCCTTGACACCACAGGCCAATAAAATTGTCACGATAGAAAACAGTTTATCCAAGTGAGTGCTATTAGGTTTGTTATCTTGAATTTCAAACTCCTTTGACATTAATGCATTTTCTTTGCTAGTAGAATATGGAGATTCCTTTATTTAATGAGAGTCCGGAACAAGATGACATATACAAATAAATTTAAGCAAAGACATAGGCTAGAAAACTAACAGCTTTTACCAATAAAAAGTGGACGTTTACAGTCACAGAGCAAACGCACCTACGCTCGTTGAATGAATACCAAGAAACAAGTTAATCAAGGCAACAAATTGCTACTTTTATTTATTTTGCTTCATTTTATCCCAAAAGTACAAGTTGGGTTTCACAATGCATGAAAACACATTTGTGCAAACAATTGCCAAAATTATAATTGCAATTGATGACAGTGATAGTGTAATGGATACTAATAGTCCAAACATCAAAATACACCAGCTATAAATTGTGTACTTTCAGCCACTAGTTTTAATCAAAGTATGCATATGGATTCAGAATCAAACTCTCAAAATAAATGCACATATAAATGTGTCTTTTTCTTCATTTCATAATGTATCTATGTATCCATAAGTGCATTCATGCATATATCGATTTGCGCATATATCTTATAATCTCTTTATGCATCTGTCTATATATGTATGACTGTACCTATGGGTACATGTATACCTTGATTTATGTATATATGCACCTATGAATTGCATAGACATATCCATGTATATATGCATCTATCAATAACTTGCATGGATACATGTATATATGCATCTATGGACTCATGTACACATGTATATATGACAGCTCATTGGTTCCAAAGCTCTTTCTATAGGACAGCTATGCATTGCCTCCAAGACTCAGATGAATCCTTCATATTTCAAGAAAAGATTCAAATGCATAACACTTTAAATGATCTAAACTATGATTTTATAAGCAAAGTATACAAATACATTGTAACAATGCAAAACCTGACTTTCATTTAAAATGTACAGTTTCTATCCTCATAGTCCTTCAAGTTTCTTTAGGTCTGACTGCTACTTTGTTAATTGACTTTGATTGAAAGATTGTTTAGCAATTCAAACAGTCCCCCCTTTGGTCAGATGCCATTCAATGCACTAATTTTGTCTGTATGAACTATGTACCTTCAGCCACTAGTTTTAATCAAATTATGCATATATAAATGTGTCTTTTTCTCCATTTCATTATGTATCTATGTATCCATAGATGCAATCATGCAAATATCGATTCATGCATATCTTGCGATATCTCTACATGCACCTGGCTATAAAGCCTTTTCAAGAAGCTACTTTTTTTTTTGCATATGAATAGCCATGATTGGTTTAATTGATTTGCTGTCACTCTCGGCTTGTACCAATTTACCATGTTATACGTATATTGCATATAGTAACACTAATAAGCTCTTCCACTGCACATAGGAACTGTTTTCATAAACACCAGATCGAGCTTATATGTATCAGGATACATATACACACACACTAAAAACTATTGAACTATGATCTCTACTGTCCCATTTTCATAGACATGTTACTGTTGCAATCAAATGTGTAAAGCATTTGTGTCCAAAGAAATTAGATAAAGGAATGGCAATATGTTACACAACCTTGTCTTATGCCTTTATAGCAGTTTTTTTATTGCATCTCAAGGAAAACCAGAAACTAGAATTTTATTCATATCATTCCATCTATGGCATTTACAACTTTGCCAATAATTAGC
>VDFB02000002.1:232905150-233140683 GCA_007258455.2 Sequoia sempervirens
GGAACCCATTTTCCTGGCACCAACTACCAGTGCAGCTATTGTGCTAGCTGGGTATTCATTAAAAGTTGTAAGCAATTGGCTGATAGTCGTACTTGGGATGAATTTGTACTCTTGACAGAGGCGGGGGATGTTTTCAGTGATGCTAATGTCTGTTAAAATCAAAATGCAATCACAGTCACCTCTGTCATAATCTGTTCTAGGTGCAATTTGAAAATCCGAGATTGAAATAGCTGATCCTAGGACTATTTTAGGCTCATGTTGATACACAAGGTTTCCACTAACATTCAACGTGATTGTCATTTCTGCTTTGTGATCTATCAGATCAGCACGTAGCATTTCCCATGTTTTGTTAGCCTTGTCCAATGTTGCTTTGTAGACAACAAGGACATCACCTTGGAAGGTGTCCCCAGCTCTTCTTACATTTAGCTATTCTATTGAAACAATCCTAGGTTTCTTCACTCTTGTGCTACAAGGAACAAGGATAATGTTAGTTGAATGCTAATTTTATATTAACAAGTTGGGCAAATGGAGGTTCATTGTAGAACAAAGTACTTTACCGTTGTGTTGACTCTTCTTGTGCAACTTGCACCTGTTTGGCTTGTCTTTTTGACACATCTTTTGGTGTCCTGCAAAGAATTGGAGCAATGTTATTTGAATATTTGTGATTTGGGCAAATGAATATGAAGGAATAATACTATGCACACTTAACCGTTGTGTTGATTCTTCTTGCGTAGATTGCACTTGCTTTGACTGCCTTTTAGTTTCATCCATAGATCTCCTGCAAATAATGGATACAGTATTGGAAAAGACATTGCAATGCGTAAAAATCATATAAGGATATAAGTTCTATAAAGTTGAATTTGTCTATTGTGCAATATGCAATTTTAGGAAAATTGGATTGTGATCAGTCCAATATGCTTCTGATATATAGAAAGAGCATATATTTGTAGTCGTGTTGGACCAAATGTGATCAATGACTGAGTTGCCTATGCTAGGTTGTTGGTTCAACACAAATTGTATGTTGTTCTGTTGCATATAACTGTGAAGCATTTTTTTGTTTCTGCTTTCTGAAGACATGTCGACATTAAAATTGCCTAAAATGTACATGTTTTCTGAATTTGTGGATCCAATAATTATTTGCAAGATTGTGATTACTTCATCTATGGCAGTTGCAGGTCTTGCATAAATATTACAAACATTGAGTTCATTGTTAGATAGCATTATTGTTAATGTGATAGCTTCAATATTTGAGGTTTCATGGTGTGTTGTTTTTGACAAGAGTAAATGTTTCTTTGTTAAAGTTGCTATGCCATGGATGTTATGTACAGAGGAGCTATCAAAATTTTGTAGCAAGGTATTTAGCTCAAAGGGATGCATATGTGTTTCTTGGAGACATAAGATATCAGATTGCATTATGCTATAGTCATTCACAATGTCTTCTGAATGTGCTTTCAAGCTACGAGTGTTCAATGTACATAAGAGCATATGTGATTTGTTTTTTGAGCATGTGCTTAGATTATCAAGTTTCCATTGTGCACATGTCTGAAGATGAGACATTTCTAGTTGTATTTTGTCTTTGACTTTGAAGTTTTTTGAATTTAAAGGTTGTAACAGGAATAATGATTCTACTGATTTTGTTCATGATAGAGCTGTATAGGTTAGTCCATGTTGTCTAATGCCTATGGGATCAAAAGCCAAGGCCTCCATTATTAATCCCTGGGATCGATGTATGGTTCGTGCACATGCTACTTGTATTGGGAATTGTTTTCTAGTTGTAATTTTCTTGTTTATTGTTATTTTCTGCATTGGCCTAGCAATGCGTAGTATAGGCACCCAATCTTTGTCAATGATAGTAGAATAGCAGTGTGCTAGTTTTGTGCATTGTTGATGTCCAATTGATGGGTCATTAAATTTAATCCAGATAATATCAATATCGTTTTGTGATGTATATACTTTAAAAATTCCATCTGAGCCGTTGACAAGGCCATCTTGAACATTGTAATTTCTTGCATAAAGCTCAACAAGAATGTTTGGTTTCAAGCATATTTGTGATGGGAGTGTTGTTGTGTGACTATACACTCGTATTGCATTAAGGTCCTCGTTAACTTCATCTATCGCATCCAGCACAATCATTTGGGTTGGAATGATTGATAGCATTTTGTTGTTATGTGCTTCAACGTCTATTCTCCTATAGAAAAGGTGCGGAAGCAATGGATCTAATGGTACAGGATGAAAGCAAATTTTGTTGATATAGTCTATGTCATGAGTTGTCTGAATGCCTACTCGTAGTCTATTAAGGATTGAAATAAATATTTCATCTTTTTGTCTCATGGTAGTCACTAATGAATAGCATTTTATGTGGTCTTTCCAGAAACTATAAGGCATTAATTCAATTGGAGTAGGCCTACTTTCGAAAACCACAGAGTCAAGGACAGGTTGTGCCTGGTAGAGATCACCACAAAATATGGTGTCAAGGTTTCCAAAGTATGCTGTAGGCATTTGCATTATGTCTCGTAGTCTTCTATCAATATACCGTAAAAATTTTGAGCCAACTAATGATATCTCGTCTATAAGAAGTATGCACAATTGATCATAGTGCTTTGACATAGTGTCAAGTACTTCAGTGTTCAGTGGCAGGAATTCTGATGTATTAAAAGGTATGTGAAATGATGAATGTAATTTGAATCCGCCTATGTTATATGTTGCTTTACCTGTATATGCAGTTAATAAGCCCTTGGGTTTGTCTAGATTATTGTCAACAGAATTGCTATACATGCGAATGAGAGCTTGGTAAATGGCTTTTGCTGTAAAATTCTTTCCTGTTCCAGCTCCTCCAGTCAAAAACAAGTGCAATGGCTTTTGTGGATTTCTCATCTTTTTAATGAGAACATCCTTAACAATTGCTTGTTGCTCTTTATTTAACATTCGTCTTAATTTGTAGTATTCATTGTTATCTGTAATCTGTGGGTGCTTTGTAATTTCAAATCCATTGGAATACGTAGTCTTTGGGTTAGAATGACCTATGTTTGGAAGGTCTATTTGAATGTCATATAGTTCTTTATGGGAAAGCTTTGTTTGCATTGGCAGGTCAATGAGCTTTTCATCTTCAAGAGACTAAACATCATTAATAGCTTTGTCAATGTCACCCCATGCGGAGTTTGTGTTGTGGATGAACTTTGCACTATTTGTTTGAATGGTTTGTCCATGGTACATGTATGCATGTTCCCAAGAGTCAAAGTTTTGTTTGAGCGTATGTTCATTAATGATAAATGGAACATAGAGAACCAATTGCTCTCTACAATGATTCTCTATATCAAAGTGTTTGTTGAAATTAATAAACCGTATCACATTGTGTTTGGCCTTTGGCTCAATTGGAGCACCGTATTTGTTGTATCTTGAAACAAATTCTGCAAGACATATGTCCATCATTGGTTTAGGGAATTTTAAATAATAGTCTATAATAGATCTTGCAAGAACATTTTCTGATTCATCTGGCTCATTGCTCAATTGTTTTACAGATTTGAGTATGAATGTGCGATCATTATCGGATCGTGTATCAATGAATATACATTTTCTTGAACTGTAATTTAATGGCAATGACAAAACAATATGTGCAGCTTGTTGTGATGATATTTGTTGCAAGTTAAGCATGGCATTGCCAAGTTTACTCACCATTCGGATTGCATCAATATTGTCTTGCTTGTGGTCTCTACGTATTCTTTTGAATGCATATGTCATTGACTTGTCTACTTTTGCAATATATGAGCTACAGTACATAGCAGTAGCATATGCATTTAGGACAAATTGTGCATCTGTATTAGCCCTCCAAAGATCTGGAATTTTCCTTGAAAAACTATTTTTCCATATTTGTGATGGTTTTCTCTGTAAAAAAAGCGTAGGCCTGTTCAATGTTGAGCTTAAAGCTTGAATGTATTCATTGTCACTTAAGTTTAATTCTTTTAAGAACATTTGAAAAGTGAATGTTTTGTCATAGTTTGCTTTTTGGAGTTTTGAAAAGATTTTAGTGGCATTTGCAGTTATCGCTTCAGTCTTTTCGAGTATTGGTAAAAGTATAGTTGACTTTTGCATCGGTGGAAAAGGAAAATTGTACCTACAAAATTGTTTTCTTGATCTTTTGCATTTCTTTGTATGATGGTGCTTGTGCAGCATTGCCAGAGGAGGTTCCAAATTTTCAGTGTCACAAGTAATATACTTATCAACAAAAGCTGTGATGTCCGTGTTGTTTTTTTCTGTGTAAATTGGTGCATTTTTAACCCATATGAGGAAATGATCATGTTCGTTTCCTCGATTTTGGAACTCATTGACTGAGAAGTAATCAATGACATTTCCAAAGAAAGAGTCATCTATAAGTATCAATTTTTTAATTGCATTGATTCTATGTTTATAGTAACATGCACAAGTGATAGGATCTTTCTTGATTAGTTCAAATTTGTCAATGTGTGTTGGATGATTAGATTCTTGATGGTTTTGTGCTGATTGGTGTAGATTGTGTAGCTCTTGTAATGTTTGAATTAGTGGATCCCAATTTTGCTCAGTGCTAGAGAAAGTGATGAAAAATGTTGGTGGTCCTAGTTGTCGAATCATAGCAAATACATTTTTCTTAAGTTGTTGTGAATAGTCTGGAGAGATTCTTATTCTTTTGAAATCAACGTATCCAATATTTGATTTTAGAATTTTTTCTAGGTTTGGTTTGTGTTTAACGTCTTTCGTAAATAGCTTTCGCCCTTTTAACTGGCCCTTGCGGATTCTTACTATCATTGTAGACAGTACTTGTTGTATTAGTACCTTTATAGCTTTGAAGAAAATGTTTGTTGTATGGTATGCAAAGTGTCTTTCTGACTGTAACAGCTCCCAACGTACTATTTTCTGATAGGTAAAGTTTTTTACAATGTCATTGTCACGTGGTTTGCCAAAGAATAAAGTTGGAAAATTCATTTCTTCAGCATAGATGTCCTTAAATATTCCAATTGGATACTTGTTCTCTGCAAGTGCAATTTCAATAATCTTGTCCTCCATGTTATGGATACATCTAGACTCAGTGAATCCATGTATCAATGTGTCTGATGGGTTCTCATTTTCCATTTCACTGTCTGATTCTATTTCACTTGTATTTTGTGGACTATTGTCTTCGTTTTCTTCAGTGCATTGGAGAACTTCTTGCCAATCTTGGTTTATGCGTACTGCATGCATTTTGTATAATGATGTCCTTGTTAATTGAGTCAAAGCTTGCATGATGACGCTTGGGCGCACCATGCCTTTTTGAAATGCATTTTTGTATGTCAAGGGTCTTTTCAATGAAACAACAATTGTTTGTGTGTTGTTAATTGATTGTGGTAATGCTTTTTGTATAATGTTCATGTCAACAGGGACATTTATAATAGAACCTGTTAGGCCTACTTGAGACCTTTTGAACCCTAGTTCCCAAATTTGTGCAAACGCAATTCTAAGTGACACAAGTCGTTCTTCTAGATGAGTTAAATTTTGTACATAGCACAATGGTCTATTAGTTCTTATTTTCTGTGGCGTACCATACTTTGGAATAGTGGACTGTTTCAATGCAAAGTAGCATACATTGCATATGAAATTTGTGAATTGTAAGGACTCTGATGGCAGTAGCTTGCAGTATAAGTGTTTTTTTTTCTTTGAAAATCCTGATGTCCTTGTTCAGACAAAGCACTTGGCAAATTGCACATGCGTATTTTGGCGTATCTTGTATTGTTGTTCTATAAATTTCTATTGGTGTCAATGTTTTCTTTTTCTTTGGGCTGCTAGGTACACTTTCTTTTTGTTTTTCTTTTCTAATCAAGTTCTTCAGGTGATTAAGTCTTATTGTTGATTTATGTTTTAAATTGTATGCTATGACAAATGGTATCAAATTTTCCTTGTTTTTAGACAAAGCATGTGGCCTAGTCAAGCAAGTTTTTTTGTATTGTGGACGATTTCTTATCAACTTTTTTAGTCGGAGTAAGCTTGTAGAGCATGGGCTAGCTAGATTTTGGGCTTCGATTCTTAGAAGTGGCTCAAAATGTCCAGCCAAAGGGTTTGTATCATGGAACAGTATAGAGACTGATTTTGTATATCCAGAATCATTGAAATCTAAGTACTTCCTTGATGTTGTCAACGACCAGAGGCTGATCTGTATTTTTAACCATCTAGATATCCAGTGAATGCAAAATAAGTCACCCCACAATCCACGTTCCCTATGGTCTATGCGCGGGCGTGCGGACAATCGCATCTTGCGGAAGTATGTTTCTTGGTCATATACTTTGTGCAATGTGTATAGAGTAGTAGGATTTAGTTCATTGTTATATGATTTAATTGCTTCTTTGTCCTTTTTTTGAAAACAAGCTAGAAAATAATCTATAGATCCATTGTGTAGTTGAGTTGAGGTGTACTGGTTGTTAAGTAGCACTTGAAGCGAATCAAACAAACAGTCACCAACATTGTATGCAAATGTGCTTAATCTACAAAGGCCTTCAGCTCTAAGGACATTGTCAATGTTTGATATTTGAGGATGCTCTGTGCAAAGTTTTTTAATTTCATGTGAACTTATGGACTGTCTTGAAGTTATGTTTTGTGTTTCAATTGCTAGCAATGGTTCAAAGTGTCCATTTAAAGAATCCATGTCATGAAATAGTATAGAGACTGATTCCGTGTAATCAGAACTATTGAACTGTAAGTACCTTCTTGCTGTTGTTCTTGACCAAAGGGATATTTGTATATTCAACCATTTGGATATCCAGTTAATGCAAAACAAGTCACCCCACAATCCACTTTCTGTGCAGTCTGCTTGTGGCTTTGCAGATAAGCGCATTCTGCGGAAATATGTTTGTGCATCGTGCACTTTGTGCAACGTATATAGAGTATTAGGGTCTAGTTCATAGTTGTATGATTTTATAGCTTATTTGTCCTTGTTTTGAAGGCAATTCAAGAAATAATCTATAACTCCATTTCATAGTTGAATTGATGTGTAACGATTGTTAAGCAATAGCTATAATGAATCAAACAAACAATCACCAACATTGTATGCAAAAGCACTCAATCTGCAAAGTCCCTCGCCCTTAAGCACGTAGTCAATGTTTGATATTTGGGGGCGCTTTGTTAATTCATAGGTGTCAACGTCTATCATTTTCTTTGTTACTTGTGTAACCTTATGTGTTTGGGAATAGCAAATGTTGGGTATGAATAGCATCTAGCACCAGTATCTAGATTACAAAATCTATAACTATTTGCATCGTCGCCTATGTGCTTTTACTCAATAGCATTTGAGAGCATTAATCATGTTCTTGAGGATCTTGGAAGCTAATAATCTCTACATATGTTGGAAAATGGATATTGAGTTGTAGCAGAAGCTTATGTAACATACCACACAACAAACAATTTAATAGAAGCACAAGGGGAAAATAGTATTAATTCTTCAACCTGACCTTGATATCCATTGTCCCCCAGCAGGATTGTATGTACTTATTCCTGTTACATTGCCAAAGTTGATAAATGAGTACAATGCATGATGTATACTTTTAGTGCCACAAACACAAAACAATATTTTCAGGTAGCCTTGTTCACATGCACCAATTGGTTGACAAGAATCTTTTTTGCTCACATTGCCAATCTCAGTCTATGGTATCTAAATGTTTTGTGTAATTGTATTCCTTTGTTTCTATGTACTTGTAAGAGAGTGATTTTTTTCAAAGAAAAAATGATTTGAGAAGCAATTCAGATAAACATGAATTAAGTGGCATGCAGAGAAAAGTTTTATAATTCTTTTCCTGTTTTAAGAAAATCAAGGAAATGCAAAAGCATTATTTGATCAAAGAAGATCTATGGCTTTGCCTATTTGTCGGAATAGCTTTTAAGATCATTTGTGTTTAAAAAATTTGAGGAAAATGCAATGGCATAGGCCCATTAAGCAAAAGTGAAGGCATAGATTGATTAAACAATTAAAAGAAGAGATTGAAACTCAAAAGTACAGGCACACAGTGCATATATGCAAAGTAAATGCATTAAATAGCATGCGGGTGGATGAGAAACTGTTGGAATGGCTTGGTGAACATGTATAGCGAGGTTTCTTTGTCCGTGTGTTATAGACTTAAGTCGGCTATTAAGCATGACAATTACTTTGTGCACATTGTTTTTCTATTCTAGAAGTCTTTGTTCTGGGAGAGTTTATAGCGATTGAGCAGACTTTGTTATAGTTGCAGTATCCAGAACCAGAAACAAGTTACTTGAGGCAATAAATAGTTTCTTTCCTCAATTTTCTTTTACTTCAGAAGTTTAAAGCACACAGTGTAATTGGAAATGTGAGCAAAAAAAAAGTTGTGGTTAATGTCATTTTGCATGTAAATAGCACCATGGAAAATATTGCATCATGTCTATGAGTGACGTAGTACACCATTCATTGTACTCGTGCCATGTCAGCATTTGAAATTAACTTTGTAAGCATTTATTTGTAAAATAGGAAAACAAAACATATGCTAACTTGCACATTGCACAGCAAATTGCCACAGATATAAGCAGTTGTATGAAAAAAGCTGTCTTAAATGCATGTAGGGAAAAACCAGTTCACATAAAACAGAGACTTATGACTCAAAAGGCTATTCGAAACAGCAAACATGGTCTAAAAATCGGATGCTAGCAGCTCATTCTATTATATGGATATTGTATAGAGGAAGTATAACTAATTAAGACATAAGCAAAACCTGCTCTATTGCTCAAAGACAAATTACTATTGCAATTGTGTAAAATGCATTTTCCTGTTTCTATATGTAGAAGCAGTCCTCTAAATCATTTATGTTCAAAGAAATGAGGAATACAAGATGGAAAAATGAATACATGAAAAATAACTTTATGCAGTTATTATATTGAAGAATTTCAATTGCATTTCAAGAAAAGCAAAAAAACAATTTGGGAAACTGACCTTGTAATATGCTATCAAATGATCAAGTATACTTGTGAAAATGTCCAAATTGTGATAGGAACAAGCAATTTTTCCCAGTGTAGTTTGTGTGTGATTGTTTAAATACAGTTGAAAGCATTAATCCCTGTCACAAGGACAATTTAGACAAATGAGTACAGTGAGTGACATATACTATGCTATTCATAAAAACAAAATAGAATTCTTATGCAGTTTCATTTGAATAAGAAACGATCCAAGTAAGAACTTTTGTTTCTTAGAATGAAAATTGCATTTTATAATTTCTAAATACTTACTGCTATTTGTGCACCCTATAATATAGAACATTTTTTTGCATATGCATGCACCAAGGTAATTCTGTTATTGCAATGTTGGTATAAGCTCTTTAACAGCAATCAATGGAATAGATCCCATATTTGCTTAAGCGCCTAAGAAAGTGTAAATAGGCCGCGGCAACAAATCAATACAAAGCCAAAAAACAACACAGAATTGTGCTAGCACTGTTAAGTGCTGGTGAAAAACAATTTTTAGCTATTGTTTAATGCCAAAATGACTATCACTTAACAGTGAAAGCGATGTAAATATTGATTTTCTAACTAAATGGGGTCATTTCATTACCATATGCATAATTTTATTTTTCTACTGTTAGGTAGCACTTACTATTACTTGTGCAATGAAGCCACATGCAAGTAGAATTCATAACTAACAGCATTTAGATACACCCAAGGGGAAATACAAACCAAGGTTGTTAGCATCCTGATAAGAAAGATGATGCGATACATCCAATTAATGTATGCCACAAAATCCTATTGAATGAAGATGATTTGGAAAAGAATGTTACAAATCAGAATCCTTATTGGTGTTTGAGTAATCCTCTTTTTCAAGACTTTTCAAGGAAATTGTATGCCAATACTATCAGTGAATAAGTGAAATCAGATTTTTTAATTGCCTTTGTTTGATTGGCCAAATGTACACAAGGAAAGTTATAATTATTTCTTTATTTTAACTATTATGAATATAAATACTATTCAGCAGTTATCTAATTAATTAGATATGAAATGACAAAAGGAAAAAGAAAATGAATTAATTAAGATAATTTGATTCATTAATGAATAAAGTGAATTATCGTGTAAAGGTACAAAAAAGTAGAAGTTGCGGAAAAAACCTCTTTGCTTTATGCTTTAATGACAATGAGAGAGATGAAAGCAATTGTCCAGTTAAGGCTTATATCTGGAAATCGTATTTGGTTGACAGTTTGTAAAGTACTCTTAACACATTGTGCTCATATTTTTTGTAAGGTCCTATTATGGAACATGTTAACAAAACAGTCACTTAAAAGCTTGCACTAGGGTACAGTTCTGCAGTAATTGAAGATATGTAATATTTAGAGAGCATATAAGCACCAAGTTATTGTTAAGCCGTCACATTCTACAATGGACAAAAGACAATTGCATGTCTAAGGAACTAGGGTTTGAAGAACAGCATAGGCTGAGCACTGTGAAACCCAATGTGCTCATGGACATTAAAATAAAAGAAAACTGATGAAAGAAACTATTTATTTCCTGGAATAGCTTGTCTGCAAGTGTCCTTTTTTGGAACCATGACAACCTTTGCCCTGTCACTATAAACTCTTCTGCAGCGAAGACACATCGACACACACATATATGTATACATATGTATATATATGTATAGATACATCCATGTAAAGACAGATTAATGCATCGATGGGCATAAACATATATGCATCCATGTGATTAAATGCATATACACATAGATGCATCTATACAGATATACATATATGCATAAATACATGTATGCATAGATATATCTAGAGTCACATGCATATATGCATACATGCATCTACAAATGTCTACATAGATATGCACATAGGTTAATGCTAGTGCGCATAGAAACATGCATACATACATACATGCACTGACAAAAACAACACATGCAAAGTAATAGAAATGCATACCAAGTAACTTAACTCTATATTAAATGACCAAAGTACCCTAGCCACGCATGGCATCCAAGCCATCCCAGCACTTTCACCTTGAGCCACATGCCATTCAATGCATTTATTTTTTATTCATGCATTACGTACATCTACCCGCAACCTTGATAAACTATGCATTTGCTTAATTTTAATCAATCAATTTTTGTGCTCGCAGTTTCCTGATATTTTAATGCATTTAATCTGCATTCATGGATTGTGTACCTCTAGCCACCAACTTTTAAACTATGCCTTTGCTTAAATTTATTTAATCAATTTATGCGATCGCATTTTCCCAAAATTTTCAAAATGAAAATGATTTTTAAAGCTACTCGGATGAATAGAAAAATAGATAAATGCTAATTTTCCAGTATATAAAATAGCTCTCCAAATTCAAACTATACAAAAAAATAAGTAACATGTTAAATGGCGAAATGTGTTTGGTCAATGCTGACAGTTAAATGCATTGCATGCAAATGCATAAGTATTTTTTCCTACCAGCAAGAACTAATAAAATCATTTCAACCAAATGCATAAGTATTATTTCCTTGACACCACAGGCCAATAAAATTGTCACGATAGAAAACAGTTTATCCAAGTGAGTGCTATTAGGTTTGTTATCTTGAATTTCAAACTCCTTTGACATTAATGCATTTTCTTTGCTAGTAGAATATGGAGATTCCTTTATTTAATGAGAGTCCGGAACAAGATGACATATACAAATAAATTTAAGCAAAGACATAGGCTAGAAAACTAACAGCTTTTACCAATAAAAAGTGGACGTTTACAGTCACAGAGCAAACGCACCTACGCTCGTTGAATGAATACCAAGAAACAAGTTAATCAAGGCAACAAGTTGCTACTTTTATTTATTTTGCTTCATTTTATCCCAAAAGTACAAGTTGGGTTTCACAATGCATGAAAACACATTTGTGCAAACAATTGCCAAAATTATAATTGCAATTGATGACAGTGATAGTGTAATGGATACTAATAGTCCAAACATCAAAATACACCAGCTATAAATTGTGTACTTTCAGCCACTAGTTTTAATCAAAGTATGCATATGGATTCAGAATCAAACTCTCAAAATAAATGCACATATAAATGTGTCTTTTTCTTCATTTCATAATGTATCTATGTATCCATAAGTGCATTCATGCATATATCGATTTGCGCATATATCTTATAATCTCTTTATGCATCTGTCTATATATGTATGACTGTACCTATGGGTACATGTATACCTTGATTTATGTATATATGCACCTATGAATTGCATAGACATATCCATGTATATATGCATCTATCAATAACTTGCATGGATACATGTATATATGCATCTATGGACTCATGTACACATGTATATATGACAGCTCATTGGTTCCAAAGCTCTTTCTATAGGACAGCTATGCATTGCCTCCAAGACTCAGATGAATCCTTCATATTTCAAGAAAAGATTCAAATGCATAACACTTTAAATGATCTAAACTATGATTTTATAAGCAAAGTATACAAATACATTGTAACAATGCAAAACCTGACTTTCATTTAAAATGTACAGTTTCTATCCTCATAGTCCTTCAAGTTTCTTTAGGTCTGACTGCTACTTTGTTAATTGACTTTGATTGAAAGATTGTTTAGCAATTCAAACAGTCCCCCCTTTGGTCAGATGCCATTCAATGCACTAATTTTGTCTGTATGAACTATGTACCTTCAGCCACTAGTTTTAATCAAATTATGCATATATAAATGTGTCTTTTTCTCCATTTCATTATGTATCTATGTATCCATAGATGCAATCATGCAAATATCGATTCATGCATATCTTGCGATATCTCTACATGCACCTGGCTATAAAGCCTTTCCAAGAAGCTACTTTTTTTTTTTGCATATGAATAGCCATGATTGGTTTAATTGATTTGCTGTCACTCTCGGCTTGTACCAATTTACCATGTTATACGTATATTGCATATAGTAACACTAATAAGCTCTTCCACTGCACATAGGAACTATTTTCATAAACACCAGATCGAGCTTATATGTATCAGGATACATATACACACACACTAAAAACTATTGAACTATGATTTCTACTGTCCCATTTTCATAGACATGTTACTGTTGCAATCAAATGTGTAAAGCATTTGTGTCCAAAGAAATTAGATAAAGGAATGGCAATATGTTACACAACCTTGTCTTATGCCTTTATAGCAGTTTTTTTATTGCATCTCAAGGAAAACCAGAAACTAGAATTTTATTCATATCATTCCATCTATGGCATTTACAACTTTACCAATAATTAGCTGTGACCAACTGTGGAACACAATTAATTCATCAGCCAATCAGCTTGATTGATCATTGAATTAACTTGCGTGAAAGCTATCATGTTAAGCTAACTAGCTAATATGCTACACACAATATGACATTTGAGTTTCAACTAGGTCTCATGCACGCAAGTCTGTTATCATGTTTAAGCCATGTAAACATAGATGTTCCAATTCCATGGGGTCATTTTATTTCCATTTGTCCAAGTTCATTTCATTCCATTATCAAGAGGCAATAATTAAATGTTTAAATCAGGCACATGCAAACAGGAAATGCAAATAGGATTTCAACAATGACATCATCTAATAAGTATTTGTTTACTATTACTATGATTAGTGATAGAATTGACTTAATTTGCATGAGTCAAGTGCAAGATTGACTCGTTTGTTAATTGACTTTGATCAATGGTTCAGAGACAAATGAGACAAATTAAATTGTCACTAGCAAAATGCAAGATGGACTAATTAGCTATTATGCTACATATACTATGATACTTGAGCTTTCATGAAATCACTGCACACCAATTCCACCAAATCATGGAAGGGTCATTCAGTGGCTTCACATATGATTCCCCTGCCATTCCAATGATGGCAGAAAAGTAAAGAAATAAAATGTAAAGAGTGAATCTGATTAGGATTCTAGAAGACTTGTTAAATGAAAAATGGAAACTAAAACATTGAATTTGAGTTTCCATTAGTCTTTTCAAACACTACAGTTGAATGAATTTAGAATTTTTATCTATTTTTGTTTAATTTTTTGAGTACTATTTTGTTAAATTGTAGGTTGTAAAACACACAGTGTTGTAAAAACAACAACTCACTGACAGTTGTAACACACAGGGTGTTTAAAAGTATTTTGTATTACTCTTGATTAGTTTTTGTTGGAATTATTTTGTGTTACTATAATTACTTGATTACTTTCTATTACTATATTTCAGTATCGAGATTTCAAGGTGAAGAGAATGAGACATATGCAATGCAATATCACAGATTTAAATAACAAGGTATAAATGAGCAAGAACTTTTTAGTAGATGAAGGTCATGAACGTTAAAGTAATAGTGTGACAGTCACCACAACACTTAAGTAAACCTATGCTCAACACTCTCTTTTGCATTATCAATTGTATTCCCAATTTCATCCATGAAGAATATCCTCAAAGATATAGAATTTATGGATACAAAGGTTCAAGAAGTTCTTCATGGACCAAAGACATGCAATTCATTGATAGAAGAAATGGAAATCATGGATCAAAGTGATAGCTAATAGCAGGATCTACAGGTTGACAAAGTTCTTCATGGATGAAATTGGGAATAAAATTGATAATGGAAAAGAGAATCTGCACCATAGGTTAACTTAAATGTTGTGGTGACTGTCTTACTATTGGTTCAATGTTCATGACCTTCATGTACCCGAAAGTTCTTACTTGTTTATCATGTAATATAGATTTTAGCGACTAGAGATGAATTGTAATTACTTTGAGTGCTTGATTTTTTGTTATTCTGCACATCTGTGTAGTCACAAGAGATGTTGTTGCTGCAGAATCAAGACCTGGGCCCAAGGCACTTGATACATGCATCCATAGATACATGGATGTGGACATCTATCATGGTATCCATAGATGCATAGTTACATGTACCTATGGGTAGATGTATTCATAGTTACATTGACACACACATGGATAGATGCCTGTATACATTTGCACATAGAAACACAGATACATATATGCATGGATGCATCTATAGGTAGAAGAATACATAGAAACATATTTACATGGATAGGTAGATAGATGCATAGCTGGATACATAAATGCTTAAATATACATGTATAGAAGCTGCATAGATACATATATCGATGACTGCATGCATAGATACATATTAATGTGGACAGCTACAGCTTGTTGAATATTTGTAGCACAAGAAACAGAAAGGAAGATGTTGGCGAGGATTATGTCATTTGGGTTTCCACTTAGCAATTGCATTTGCTTCCTTGTCTATAAAGCTTTTTCAAGAAAATTCCTCTTTTCTGCATATGAATGGCCATGATTGGTTTAACTGGTTTCGTGTACGTTTATTAATTAACTATTATTAACTATTCAAGAAAACTGATCTATCATTGAACTAGTTTCATTGACTAGTTAAGTAACTTCATTCACAGTTAGCTTGATGAGCTATTTGGCTAATTTGCTTGATTGCTTGCAAAAAGCCTTCTCTGACAAATATTCCTTTGCATAATTTGCACTCACTACATACCAAGAGCCAACATTTCTTTGAGGAATTTTGTCAAACAGTTTAAATGTTTTAGCCTGTGCTTCTATATTTGGTATGCATATTTGGAATGCAAGTAGGGTTTCATAGTACTTTAAGACATTGTTATATTTTGATTATAGATTCACATTTTAAGCTACTTTAAGTATTATTTATCCGAGCTTCTTGTTGAAATACAAAAGTTTCATCTACGTTTGATAGGTATTATGTAGAAATCCTCTTGTCCATTTTACTTAATTCATGTGATCCCTATAAAGTCTGTATATTATTGACTACTACAAAGTGGTCCCATAGAGAGGGCTCTGGAACCAAAATTATGTACACACGTGTGATAAGGAGAGCTTTTGAACTACGAGTAAACAATGGGTTTCTTTGAGCTTTTTCGTTGCCATCAAAGCATAAAGGGTAAAGGGATTCTGTTAAAAGTTGTGGTTGTTGTCCTCATAGCCATAAACCCATATTTTAAACTACTTTTTAGTTCATGCATGTGAGTCAATAGTGTGTTGCTTTGAGCCTTTCCATTGTCATAAAAGCATAAAGGATAGAGGGATGCAGTTAAAAGTCGTTCCATATATGAAACTACTCTTACTGTTATCTATTCAAATTTCTTGTTGAAATGCGAAGGTTTCATCTGCATTTCATATGTATTGTGTAGAAACCCCCTTGTTCATTTGACTTTATGCATGTGAGCCCTATAGAGTTTGTATTTTTTTAATTGTTGCAAAGTGGTCCCATAAAGAGGGCTTTGGAACCAAAATTATGTCAACGTGTGCGATAATGAGAGCTTTCCAACTATGAGTCAACAGTCTATTGCTTTGAGCTTTTCTGCTCTCATGAAAGCACAAAGGATAGTGGGATTCTGTTAAAAGTCATGGTTGTTGTCCTCGTAGGCATAAATGCAGACAATGAAAGCATAAAGAATACAGTAGAAACCTTTTTCCTGCTCACAAGCATAAAAATTCTGTCAAATGTCATCGTTACTGTTCTTGTATCATGGAGGTATTTAAAACTATGCCAAGCAATGTCGTAGAATCCAAATTACATTGTTCCCATAGAGTAGTTAAGTAATATTTCTTTTCGGTTTTTAGTTTGTTTGAAACAAGAAATGCAAGCAAGGTTTCATAGTGCTTTTAGACAGTTGCACACTTTGATTATAAATTCGTATTTTAAACTACATTTAGTATTGTTTATTTGAATTTTTTGTTGAAATGCAAAGGTTTCATCTACGTTTGATAGGAATTATTGTTTATAAGATGTTGTGACATACATTAATTGGATGTATCCATCATCTTCCTTATCAGGATGCTAACAACCATGCTTAGTATTTGTCCTTGAATGTATCTGCATGCAACGAACTATGAACTGTACTTGCATATTGCTTGGCTGTACAAGCAATAGTAAACGCAACCCAATGGTAGAAATCACAACTCATAGCATCCATATACATCTGTGCATAAAAACATGGTATTGAACACATTAACACAAACATGGTATTCCAGGGCTAGTTTGTTAATTGTCTTTGATTAATAGTTTAAATGCACACAAGGCTTATTGCAATCATTTTTATTTTGTTTTGTTGACTTGCTATGTACTTAAAGGCTAACCAACAATTGCCTAATTATTTAGATATGGGACAATACAAGGATGAATGATCTGCTAACTGAATGGGGTCATTTTACTTCAACTACCTAGCACTTATTCTTAATTGTTTAATGCAATGACATGCAACCAAAACTCAGAACAATTAGCATCTACTCAAACCCATGCATAGATACATATTGCAATGACTACATGGGCCTACGGAATGAATATTTATGTGTCCTTTACATGATAGCAATGAATCCTATAAATTTGCATATATGCATCAAAGCACATAGCTATCAATGAGCCTATGCATTTGCATTTTCACAAGCACTTTAAAACAATTACGATTCACAAAGCCATTCCCATGGGTTCCAAAAATAGATAAATGCCAATTTACCAATATGAAATATAACTCACAAAATTGAGTTCATATATCTTTAAAAGCAATATGCACAACAACCACAATATGACTGGATGGCTAGCAAGCACCATGCACAAAAAAACATTTAAAGCAAATGCAACAGTAATCTGTTATATACACACATACATACATGGCTACATAGATACATGCATTCATATATGCATAATTACATGTACACATATATACATGGAAACCTGTATGCATGGATGCATACAAAGACTATGTTTCATGGGATTATTGAAGAGTTAACTTGCTTTCTATATGCTTCCATATTTTGCACATGTGCCTATGACGACAATAACCATAATATTTGACAGTATTCCTCTATCCTTGATGACAGTTCAATGGTTCCAAAGCTCTCTCTATAGGACAGTTGTACATTGCCTACAAGACTCAGATGGATCCTTTGTATTTCAAGGAAAGATCTAGATCAATAACACTTAAACTCATCTAAACTATGATTTTACAATCAAAGTATACAAATGCATTGCAAGAGTGTGAAACCCAAGTTCCATTTAAGATGTACAATGACAATAAACAAAAGGGAAAATGCATTTGCTTTAAAGTCTGTACAGCAATTTCAACAGGTTGTCTAGCCATTGTCCAAAATATGGTTTTCTATCAGCATAGTTCTTCAACCTTCTTTAGGTCTAACTTCTACTTTGTTAATTGAATTTGATTGAAAGGTCAACATGTGAAATGTAACCAAGGATAATTATAGTTAGCTGTACATTGCCTCCAAGATTTAGATGAATCCTTGGCACTTCAAGGAAAGGTTTGAATCGATAACACTTAAAATGATCTAAACTATGATTTTACAATCAAAGTATCCAAATGCATTGTAACAATGCAAAACCCAACTACCACTTAAGATATACAATGAAAGCAAAAAGAAGGAAAAATGCATTTGCTTCAAAGTTTTTAAACCAATTTGAACAAATTGTCTAGCCATTGTCCATAATCTATTTTTCTAGTAGCATAGTCCTCGAACCTTCTGCAGGTCTAACTGCTACTTTGTTAATTGACTTTGATGGAAAGGTCAAAATGTGAAATGTGGCCAAGGATAATTATACTTATTTAGCTCTTTCAATTGTTATATATTCAAAGACTAATTAGCAATCCAAGCAGCCTCGCCTCTAGTCAGATGCCATTAAATCCATTGAATTTGCATTAATGAATTATGTACCTTTAGCCAGTAGTTTTAATCAAAGTATGCATATGGTTTCAGAATCAAACTCTCAAAAATTCAAAAGCTTCATTTTTTTGAAACGAAGGTCTACTTTTGAACCCCAACTGCTTAATTTTTATGAAACACATAGCATATGTCACTCACAATACCCATTTGCAAAGATTGTCCTTGTAACAAAAAAGCAACAATATGATTACAAGTACAATCAATATAGTGAGGATCTTGAATCAACCCTTTTCTCTGTCTACTATATGCAATTGTAAACAAAGGAGAAGGTTTATTCTAGAAACTCACCTTCTACTACTTGCTTCAAGAATTTTCCACAGCTCGACCGCTACACGACCTCTTTTCTTCCAACCAAAAGCATTGCACCATGTAAAAAGCTTTCATTAGAAAACAAAAAACATGTCTTTTTTTTCTAAAAGAATGACAATATATACAACTCTTACTGCGATGGATAGTAATAGCAAAAACCATTTAAACACTACCAAGCATTTTCCTAGATTCAAGAGACACAAGTATAAATGCAAACAAGTTTAACTACACAAACTAATTGCGACAGGTGCTTGGACCACAAATCTTCTAGCAATGAATTTGATCGCTCTTTTGCATGAAGACTAAAACTGTTCTATGAAACAATATTACTTAACTGCTCTATGGCAACATTGTAATTTGGATTCTACAACATTTTTTGACATAGTTTTTTATAACCCCAAGATACAAAAAATAGTAACGATATCTGACAGAATTTTTATGCTTGCCAAGAGGGAAAAGGTATCTACTACATACTTTATGCTCCCATTGTTTTCATTTATGCCTACAAGGACAACAACCATGACTTTTTAACAAAATCCATCTATCCTTTATGCTTTCATGACAACGGAAAAGCTCAAAGCAACACACTGTCGACTAATTGTTGAAAAGATCTCTTTATCGCACATGTTTTGATGACAATGGTAAAGCTCAAAGCAAGACACTGTCGACTCACATGCATGAAGTAAAATGAAAGATACAAAAACAGTAACGACGACATCTGATAGGATTTTTATGCTTCCCGGTAGGGAAATGGTTTCTATTGCATTCTTTATGCTCCCATTGTTTGCATTTATGCCTACAAGGACAACAGCCACGACTTTGAACAAAATCCCTCTATCCTTTATGCTTTCATGACAATGAAAAAGCTCAAAGCAACACACTATCGACCCACTGTTGAAAAGCTCTCATTATTGCACACGTTGACATAATTTTGGTTCCAAAGCCCTCTCTATGGGACCACTTTGCAGCAATTTAAAAAATACAAACTCTATAGGGCTCACATGCATGAAGTAAAATGAACAAGAGGATTTCTACATAATACCTATCAAACGCAGATGAAACCTTCGCATTTCAACAAAAGACTCAAATAGATAATAACAAAAATAGTTTAATATACAGATTTATGCCCACGAGGACAACAACCACGACTTTTAACAGAACCCCTCTATCCTTTATGCTTTGATGACAATGGAAAAGCTCAAAGCAACACACTGTCGACTCAGATGCATGAAGTAAAATGAACAAGAGGATTTCTACATAATACCTATCAAACACAGATGAAACCTTCACATTTCAACAAGAAATTCAAATAAACAATACTAAAAGTAGTTTAAAATATGAATTTATAATCAAAGCATACGAATGCCTCAAAGCACCATGAAACCCTACTTGCATTTCTTGTATGAAATAGAATTCAAAATGAAAAGTTACCTCTTCTGACCTCACTGTCCAGCGTTTTACTGTAACGACACTCTGGAAATTACCAAATTATCACCTCAAATAACTCATTTCTGGGTCTGGACTCTGCAACTATAACATATCCTGCTCAGTCGCTAGAACTCTCCCTTAGAACACTGCTTACAGAAGACAAAAACAACACACGCAAAGTAATAGAAATGCATACCAAGTAACTTAACTCTATATTAAATGACCAAAGTACCTTGGCCACATGTGGCCTCCAAACCATCCTGCCGCCTTCACCTCGAGCCACATGCCATTCAATGCATTTAATTTTTTATTCATACATTACGTACGTCTACCCGCCACCTTGATAAACTATGCCTTTGCTTAATTTTAATTAATCAATTTTTGCGCTCGCAGTTTCCTGATATTTTAATGCATTTAATCTGCATTCATGGATAACGTACCTCTAGCCGCCACCTTTTAAACTATGCCTTTGCTTAAATTTATTTAATCAATTTATGCGTTCGCATTTTCTCAAATTTTATAAAACGAAAATGATTTTTAAAGCTACTCGGACGAATAGAAAAATAGATAAATGCTAATTTTCCAATTTATAAAATAGCTCTCCAAATTCAAACTATACAAAAAAATAAGTAATATGTTAAATCGCGAAATGTGATTGGTCAATGTTGGCAGTTAAATGCATTCCGGGCGAATGCATAAGTATACCTGCCTACTGGCAGGAACTAATAAGTATGCAAATTTTACCATTACACTAAAATTACTTAAATAGTAAAAAAAAAATAGTAAATTACAACTTTCTAGTAAGATAGAAATTAATATTCCATCAAGAAATTATGAAAATTTCCGAGATCCCTCTTTTGTCCGCAGGCCCACCGATTTTTAATTGAAAAGCTGCCCCACCAAGTGCATTGCTTCTCTCACGCAAAAGAAAATTCCACACAAGAATAAGTCTTCCAAAGCCTATTCCGATAATTTAAAAAATGTTCAAAATTAAATATATTTTTTTTAAAAGTCTTCGAAAGTTGGCAGCACCCCCGCCCACCCTTTAGCTTTCGTTGAACTTACTATATTCGTAGAAGTGAAAACATTATACTTAAAAAAGATAAAATCTAATATTTAAAGTATTTGTTGGCTTAAAAATCTTTGACTTGGTTTGTGTTAAAATTATTTATATGTAAAATATTATATTAACATTGACATTTTACTTGATAGGTACGTTAATATGTATTTTATTTAGTATATTGTAATAAATAATTATATAATATATATATATTTTCTCAATCTAATATATTATACAAAAGTATAAAGAAAGAATTAAAGTGTATTTTTATCGTTACAATTTATAAATTGGTTCACTAGAACATCACATGTCTTACATAAATTCTTTAAGATCTTAAGGTTTGAGGTTCCCATTGGCTATTAAACTTCTTCCAAAGTTTCTTTAAAATAAAATTCCAAGTCAATGGGAACCTCTAGATGTCAATGAGCTTAAGAGTACAAGTGAGCCACAATATATATAGGTGCTTGACTTTGTTGAAGAATATCGAAGACATCATTAGACACAAAAAGCTTGATAAGCATCAATAATGTAAAGTCTAGGTTTCTAGATGTCTAAACCTTCTAGACTTGAAACAAACTTTTAATTAATCAAATCTAGAAGGTTTTTTGCATCTAATTTTCACTTGTCCTATTTCTTGTGAACCATTTGTACTGTTAAGCTCACAATTGTAAGGTGTTTCTCAAGTCAATTGAGATTTGACATTTGGCTTGGTAGTGACATGAATTGTGTTCCAAGGGAATCAAGAGGAGGCCAAGAGTAGACACATGGTAAGTCCTATCAACTGTTACTAGTTCTTTCCACCAATATACAAGGTTCCATAGACATGAGGAAGCAAATACAATCCAATTGATTAAATGAGCTTGGGTATATTATTATCTACAAATTCACGGCTTTGAAATCTCAAAAGTAGACTTAAGGCCTAAGATGCTTCCAAGTCCATGCAACAATCTCCCCAAACCTTTGAATTTAATATTGAATCCTTTAAACTCAAGAAAATATTAGAATATTATTGTAAGACTAGGAAAATCCAAGGAAAAGCACGAATCATTGATAGCAACCACAAAACTACCTAAATTCAAGCCATAAAGACACTAATCTAATAATGAATCACAAGATGACAATGGGAATTGGATAATAAACCAATAATACCTCAACTCCTATGCTAAAGTTGGTTCTCCTACAATTCTCTTCTCCATTTTGCTTGTTTGCTCTCAGATTTATAGTGTACAAGATATATGATAAGCTCAATGTTGATGTATGATAACAAGATCCCAAGATAGAAAAATATTGAAGACTATGGTTAACCTTTAAATGAGATTGATAGCTTGCTTTCATAGAAATCCAAATTAAATAGACAGTGAGGATTGAGTGATGATGTATCATGGTCAATGGTAGAGATGGATTGAGAAGAAAAATAATTAATGATGGGTAGCATCCAGACCAAGATCCTATGAATTAAATGATAGATAGGGTAAGCATAAATTAAAAAATTGCAACAGTTATTGAATTTAGGAGGGAAGATGAATAATTAAATAATTAAAATAATTATTTAATTATAGAAGAAAATAGAAAAATAAAATATTTAAATAATTGAAGACAATTATTTAATAATGAAGGGATGGAGAGGGTACATAATTAAATAGTTGGAAGAAATTATTTAATTATAGACTAGAAAAGAGTGATTAGTTATGTAATTAATTTTTTTTTTTTAATTAATCTAAGAAGAAAAAAGATAAAACGAATTAATTTTAAATAACTAACAATTATTTAAATGTGAAGGGAAGATGGAAATTAGTGTGAAAATGTTACTCACAAACTTAAGACATTTTTTAGTGTCTACATTTTGCCCCTCTTTGATGCAATGCCATTTTAAGCATTGCATCAAAGAATAATCAAGAAAATTTGGCTCAGGACTTGCCCCAGTTAAGGTGGGATAACATGGTGCCCCCTCAAAAAATTTGACAATTTTTTTGAAAAATTCCAAAAAAAATGGCAAAATTTACTGACAAGTTAATTGGATGTGTTTAGGTGCGAGGACTAACATAAGAAGTGTTATCAAGAAGCAAATGTTAGTAAGATGTGAAGAATAGAGATGAAATGCGATGGATGAAATGGATTGAGATTGATGTGAGATTTTCTAATAGATTTTGAGCTTTAATTTTAGTGCATGATTATCATCATAAAGCATTTTATTTTAGCAATGAATAATGAACACCAAGGTATGACATAGACCAAGGTGTGAAATGCTATCCCTTTGCATAAATATACACATTGTATACTTTGACCTTAGCAAGGGATAATTCATTGTGAGACATCCATATAATGATAGAAAAGACCTTAGGGAAAAAACTAGGCATGGGGGGCTCATTGATGATGGCCTTGCCTACATGAAGTCATAGAGGCAACATTGTTCAACTGACCATAACAATAGATAGTTTATTATGGAAAGCATATTATGAAAAGTTTATCATAAAAGACCACAAACGACTAAACTAGGCCTCATGGGCTCATCAATTATGGCCTTTCCTACGTGAAGTTGTAGAGGCAACATAGTTCAACAATTTGGACTGAAATTGATATGGACTCAATGACTAACATTGTTTTCAAGTTTTTTGATGTTTTACAACTATTTTTCGAATTTTTATTTTTTTTTCAAGGAATATTTGGGTGTTTTTGGATTTTTTTTTTTTTTGAATGATGTCCTCTGATACAATGTTTAAGATCCCATATGAAAAGTTATGAATTTTCCCCCATTCAAGCATAAGACTAGTTATTATGAATGAAGTTGGATGGGTATGGAAAGCGGAAGACGCTAAACATCAACTTATTCTTAGAATGTGAGAAGGATGAATAAAATTTATTATGGATTGACAGGAAAGTGGAGTTTTATTATGGAAAGGGATATGTTCAAGTTTATTATGGGTGGAGTGGAAGATCAGATAGAATGATGGTAGATAATGGAGCAAAGACTAACTACACATGACACTTGTTTTCCAGGTTTTCATCATGGTACTTGTTCAAAGTGCCACCAAAGTGGTTTTCAATATTGGATGGATTATTTCTCTTTACTTTTTAAAAAATTTCTAACTTTTTGTATGTCACACAAGATTCCTGTTTACTCTAGGTTTTCATTAGGGTGACATTTTTTTAGCTTTATTGATTTTTGTTTTTTTCTACATGGATTCTTTGAAGACTAGGTATAGTACTTGTGAAGGTGCATACTACTGATGGGCTTTGGTAGCAGTTCACCTTTAAGAGTAGCAAGTTGATAAGCACTGGATCCATATGTTATGGTTATCATATAAGGGACCAACTAGCTAGGCTCAAAATTTCTAGGCTTCTCTCTATCCATTTGATTCTTCAAATTTTCCTTCAAGACCAAGTCACCAATATCAAAGTGTCTAACTCAAACCTTCTTATTCACACTATGATGGAAATTATTTTAATAATCTTGTAGATGCACTAATGTTGTTTTCATCTCTCATCCACTAACTCTAGCTCATGTAATTGGGATACACGATATTATTCATCATCGATAAACTATTGCATAGATACTCTCAAGGATGGTAACGCGACCTTGATGGAAAGAATTTGATGCAAGGGCATCTTTCTGATGCATTTTTTGTGTCATGTTGCAAAGTTTTTATTTTTGGGTTGATTTTCTTTGTTTTGAGGAAATAAGATCATTTGAGACCATTTTGGATCATTTAGGAACATCTTGAGTGTTTAGGAGCAATGTTGTAAAAGTTGCAAAAGTTATCACTGTTGTCAACCAAAATTGCTTGCAACTTTGCAAAGTTGGTTAGTGAGAGTTAGGTGTCAATTTTAATGGTTGTGGTAGGTTTTCATTTGATAAAAAAGATGTAATCTCACACTAAGAGGAAGGGGAGAAGATATTGAATGAAAAATGAACATTTTGAAAGCATTTTCTTATGTTTTTCATGGTGTAATAGTCTAAAAACCTGTGTATGGCCCCATACAAATTGGTACAAAGTTGTACCTAGTTGGAAAATTTTAATATTATTTTACTCTTTGTAATGCAATTTGTTTCATGATTTTTTTTTTGTTTTTCTTAAGTTATGATCAATTTAGTGATTGCCATGTATAGATTTTGACTGTTTTTTGCCTGAAAATCTCCTTTTTATGGATTTTGCAACCTGGTACAGTCAAGGGTAGGGATGGAGATGATGAATATATGAAATACAAAATTTTTTATTTTGTTTTTGGATTCATTGCATCAAGTTTTGCATAATTTATTACATTTTTAGTGATGACAGTCATGTACCCTAACTAGGGTTTCTAGCAAAACTAAATAATTCATATATCCCATTTGGTACAATGAAAAATCATATTTTTTTATGAGAAAATATGTTTTGAAATTCCAGAAAGGATTCCAAAGTCTTGGTTTATTATTTGGGTATGTGCAGGATCATCATGGGAAAAATAGGCCCTTAAGTGGCAAAAATATCAGAAAAATCAGAGTTAGGCAACTTGACATAAAAATTTGAATAAGTTATCTATATTATTTCAAAAACATGGAAGACTAGAATCTGTAGCAAATTGAATTTAGTTTCCAAACTACTAGGTTTGTTTTTGTTTTTTTTAAATCTATTTGGTGAAAATTTGAAATTTCAATGCAGTAGTACTTAAATTTCAGGGAAAAAATAAGAAGTAGGTGTCTGTATGACCACCCTAACCACAATAAAATGATATTATTTTTTTGATAAGATTTTAGATATAAGTAGAGGACTCATGACCCAATGTGATGCATATTTTTTTGTAATATTTTTCCAAGTAAATAATTAATATGAATTTTTTATTACAACTTTTAAAAAATATAAAACTTATATGTCTGACCACCTTAACTTGGTCAAAATTTCATGAAATTCAAATTTTCTTTTTTTAATCCTATAGTATGTGAAGAATATAATGTGACACATTTTTTGGATTCAGAAAAAGTGATACCATTTGAAAGCTATAGATATTTTTCAATCAACCTATCAATCAGGACTTTAGTCTTAATTCAAATAGAAAATGAATAATAATTACTTATTAAATTCAAAGTTAAGTATAATTTATACTGGTAGAAATCTAAGAATCTTCGTTAAAAACCCCTTTCGTTTCATCAATTTTGGGTAAAAAAAAGTCATTAGCCACATACCCATCATATTGCCACTTTTTGGCCCATCATGATCCTACACATACCCACCTTTTGGCTGGTACAAGTTATGGAGAATATTGTGGTCTCTAAACACTATTGGAAAAGTTAAATACCATAGGAAATAGGGGTTTTGGAAATATTTGAGGTATATGTTTCAAAACCTTGCATACCAGATGTTAGGGAGACTTGTTATAAAGGTATGGAGATGACATAGGTAGGGTTTGAACCACCTCTATTAGTTAAATGGTCAAAATAGTGACTGTCCTAAGAAAACCTTTGGTAACTTGTAAAAATACCTTGAGAAAACCTTGAAGTCTGATTGTGGGTGTGAATTCTAGTGTTCTTTGCATCAGTTTTAGTTTGAAACAAATTAACAGAATAGGGTGTGGGGCATTGTATTATTTTCAAACCCAATTTATCTACCATATATTCAAAAACAATATTATGGACATGCAATTATCTAAAATCACAACTTGAAAACATTTACCTTTGGACTTGCAGGTAGTCCAAAATAATATTTTCTTGTCCATCTTTCTTTCTTTCTTGGTTTCCATTTCTTCCTCTTGTAGCTTCTTTGCCACTTTGAACTATGTATTTGGGTCGTAAATAAAATAGGTGGGGGGAAGGCCCACTTATTCTCCCTAGGTCATTCAATTATGTCTTAGGAATCCTAATTGGATTGACTAACAACCTCAAAAGGTGAGTCAATTCTAAACAAGGAAGACCTAGGAGTGGTTTCTTTGAAATTTTAAGGGTTCACCACCAAGCAAATGCTTGGAAAAGACAAACAAGCATTCAACCTATAAAACCTAATAATGTAAGCTAAATGAAGAATGCAAATGATGAAATTAAGCAACAAGTTATGATGTATGCACCTAGGAAGTCTAGAGATGTGATGAGGATTCTAGAAATGCAAAGAAGCTGTCAAAATATGTTTTGGAGGAAAAAGATGCCCTTAGTCCCTCTACTATTTTTTGATGTAGATGCAAAATCTTCAAATTTTAGAATTGGATCTAAAAGAACTTCTGAAAAATGATCTCAGGAGGACTAAGATTACCTTACTACCATCTTAGTCCCATTCTAAATTTCTAGAATCTCTGAATGTGATCCTAAGGGTTGATGTCTACACTTTGTTCTTCTTTGATCTTAGGCTCTAAAACTTTTAGAATTGGTTTGTAGGTTAGTTTTTGTGAAGATGACAACTTTACAATGCAACTTTGCACTTCAAATAATCTTCATGTCTTGAACCTAAATCTGCAATCACAAACATGCAAGAGAGGAAAAACTTGTTGATTGTTAGTGTGTATAATGCTTAATTGAAATGTAAAACAAAACATAAAACACTAAATGAAACCTTAAACTAAAGAAATTAAACTAAATTAAAAGCAAACAAAATCTTCTTCAGTGCCGTCCCATTTTTCTCTATCCACAGATATTCTTTTGAAGCTTTTGGCTCTCAGATTGTGTAAGCTTCTCCAAATGGCTGCTGCAGAACGAGTATGCAAAGGAAAACTATTCTATATGTTGATGAAAGTGAAATTATTGATACGGATATGGACAGGGACTGTGATTATGCACAGGGGCTGTGAGTGAGATGTATCATGATTCTACTGCTATTATGCTATGATTCTATGCTATTGCTATGAAAATGCTCTATGAATGCTAATGCTACTTGCAATTTGCCTATAATTTACTTGCTTAAAATTCTATATCTTTTGGAGCTCCCGGCAGCTGTATTTATAGATTTTTGCAGGCTTCATCCCGACTAGCAAGAATCTGGCTATGAATTGTCTGGTAAGTTTGAATGGTGAGAGATTGAGAGGTTGAGAAGAAAATGGGGAGGTTGAGAGGTTGGAGAAAGAATGGAAGCTTTTCTTCAACCCAGGAACAAGCACAGAAGCAGAGAAATTTAATTTTCTTTTGGCGTTTGTTTCCGGAGTTGAAGATAAATCCAAATTAAATAAATATTTAAATTTATTTAATTTCATTTATTGCTTTTGATATTTAATTTTGATTTTTGAAAACTATAGAAGAATTAATTAAATATTTTTGGAATATTTAATTGTGATATGACTTTAGAAGATTTTGAAATATTAAAAGATTTAATTAAATATTTTTGGAAATATTTAATTATGAATAGATTTTTTTAAATTGGAGGAATTTTGAAATGATTTAAAAATGAATATTGGATTAGAGGAAATAATCAAATATTTTAGAATATTTAATCACAAATGATATTTAGAAGAATTATAATATTTTAATCTTTATTTGAATAAAATATACAAACTAAGATTATATGATAATTAATATAAATAAATTGTAACATTTATTTAATTAATTAAGAAATGAATATGAAAAGGTGATTTAATTGAATAAGAAATCATGAACAATATAAATAAATTATTTAAATTTATTTATACGTAGATAGAATCAAAAGATTTTAATTAAATATTAAAAATATTTAATTAATTACCAGACAATGTGATATGACCATTTTTAAGTGTATACATTTTGCCCCTCTTTGAAGTGATGTGTTTTACGCATTACTTCAAAGAATTTTGAAATTTTGCCCCAAATATTGATTTGAAATGTTGACAGATGTATGCCCCCGCGAACGATGAATCGATATTTGAATTTTTATTTTTTTTTTATTTTTTTTGAATTTTGATGATTTTAAAGATATCGATTTATCGTTCGAAACTTATGATATGAAGAAATTGTCCTGATAAGATATGAAATGAAAATTTGATGAAGAAATTGCCCCTGGTATGTGAAAATATGATAAAAATTCTCCAATTTTACCATTATATAGGTTAAAAATGTCATTTTCCATGTCATTTTCAATTTTAACCTAGTAAAATTTGCAAATATTGAGCTCTGAGTGGATAATCATGGCACTTCCAGTTCACCTGCACCGTTTCGAGCGTATCCGACGTCATCAGCGGCCAGCGCACTACGGACCTCCGGTATGTGTCTCGTAAATTCCTGTCTTTCGAAAATTTTGTTTTGCGCACGTTTTTAATGTTTTAATTTAAAAACATTGAGTTTTAGCGCTCTTAAAGTGTATCGTAGCGCATGCAATAATTTTCGTAGCGCGTTTAATATTGTAGCGCCCTTAAGGCGTATCGTAGCGCATTTGAAATTTTCCATAGCGCATACAATGTCGTAGCGCCCGTGAACTATTTCGTAGCGCATATGATATGTATTGTAGCGCTATTGATTTCTTAGCGCACTTGAAACTTATTACAGCGCTTTTGATATGTCTTGTAGCGCAAAATATTTCATAGCGCATATGATAAGTTTTGTAGCGCTCTTGATTGATTCTGTAGCGCAAAAGTTTCTTTAGCGCTGATAAGGAATTTTGTAGCGCCCACAATTAGTTCTGTAGCGCTTTTTGTTCCACATGATAAATTTGTTTCCCAAATTGTTGGAGAACAAATAGTAGCTGATAAATTTGCTTTTAAAGTTGTTAAAAACAAATAGGATAGATAAGTTTTCTCCTAAAGTTGTTAGAAAGAAACTTGATGTTGATTATTTGCGTTCCATGATGATGAAAAACAAATAATTTGATTGATTCATTGATACGTTAAGATGATTTGATATTGATGTTGTTTTGATGATGTATGTGAACAGGAGAGACTAGGTGTCTTGCAGGTACGAGAGACTTTCCCGAGCACATGGTCATTGATTCCACATTTATTACAGTCTGATAGAGATGTGATCGATGCTTGTGGTTTGACTTCATTACTTGATATGCCCGAGGTTCGCCTCAATAGGGCTCTATTGACAGCACTTGCAGAGAGGTGGCATAGCGACACCAACACCTTTCATTTACCGACCGGCGAGATTACAGTGACTCCCGAGGATGTATATCGCATCCTACGGATCCCAGTGATGGGAGAGATTGTTGTTTTTGACAGACGAGAGGCTGGAGGTACTCTTGCTTTGAGACGGATATTCAGAGATGATCAGATTGCTGGGTACTTCATCCCATGGGGTGAGATTACAGATGCCTATCCACCACTACCAGCTGTACTTGTAGGATTCATTGGAGGTGTGTTGTGCCCCGACCATAGGTCGAAGGGGTTCGCGATCGGATGGGGTCGTGTCTTAGAGAGCATGGTGATGCAGGGCACACGATATGCATGGGGTACCTGTATGCTAGCCCACTTATATGACGAGCTACATCACATTGTATATGGTAGAGGCCGGAGTTTTGCTGTCGGATGCTCATTATTACAGATATGGGCATGGGAGCATTTTGCAGTATTACGTCCATTGACTCGAGGAGAGCGACCAGCTGGTCGAGCATACAGATGGAGATATGCACATATTATTGCTCAGCCTAGACTGGGCAAACTAGTGTATTGGCAGCGGCTGTTGGATAGTTTGGATACAGTATGCTGGAGGGAGATGCCTTTTGTATGCACTTCCAGATTTTTGATTGGACGGACCACATGGATCTTGGAGAGATTTCTTGCTGGACGTGTATTGCGACAGTTTGGTCGGACTCAGGGTATGCCTGTTGGTTCAGCTATTTATGCACGGCGACAGGCAGAGCTTGCAGTGTGGGGCCCACGGATCTCTTATGATGCAGCGGTGGCAGAGTTTATCAGTTTAGGTGCACAGATGTGGGAATACCAGGCGGATGTTCTGGATGCAGGGGCAACACTAGAGTATGTGCAGTATGTTCTACAGCATCCTCCTCCACGTATGTTTGATCCTGATGAGGCTGTTGCTCCTGTCATTGGACAAAGACGTCGACAGAGAGACTCAGAGTCAGGTGATGATGATTCAGAGGACAGTGAGGACGAGGAGGGTAGTGGAGATGATGACTCAGATGGAGATGATGGTGGTGATGGTAGGGGTGATAGGAGAGACGGCAGGAGAGGTGGCAGGAGAGGTGGCAGAGGAGGTAGTGCAGGCAGAGGTGGACCACGGATGAGGCATACTGACCCATCTCCGTCAGTGGATCCGACAGTAGCGAGTCAGATATCCTCTTTATAGAACACAGTACAGAGCTTGCAGGCTCAGCTATCATAGGCACAGGCCTTGATTTCACAGTTGCAGGGTCAGGTGACTTCGATCACTGCCGAGAGAGATGCGGCTAGACAGCGGGGTGAGCAGGCCATTGCCTTAGCAGATAGCCTACAGAGAGTGGCAGGGAGCACTTTGCCAGGTGATATGATGAGAGAGGTTACGAGGGCTACTCGAGAGGTAGAGTTTTATCGCACCAGATATCATGATGCAGTCCCAGCTGAGCAGAGAGAGAGCTACACTCAGTCACGATCTACTCATGGTCGCTCTCGTACTACCAGCAGGGGTGTGACACAGCCATTACCTCCTAGAGGGCCACCAGGGTCAGGCAGAGCAGGTCCATCAGGGGCAGGTGATACAAGTCCATCAGGGGCAGGTGGTACAGGTCCTAGGCCAGCTCCATCACAGGATAGCTCTGCCTAGTGCATTATATATGATCTCTTTTATGATATTCTGTTGAGACATTTTGTATACACCGTGAGATGATCACATTTTTGATGATATTATATCATTTGTAGTTTGACATCCTTGTACATTTTGACATTCATTTTTGAAATATATGAAATGCAGTGATAATTTTACATGATATATATATGATATGTACTATATGATGGCTTCATGATTTATGATATTTATATACATGATTTTATGAGATGAATGAATGTATGATGTTTATGATAAATGTTTTTCTAATGCAATAATTTATGAAATGATGTTTATGATAAATGAATGAATGTATGATGTTTTGTGAATGTCAAAATATACTCAGTCATATTTGAAGAGATATAAATCTTTGATTTTTTTTTTGCCAGCTTTTAGGAATCTATGAATGCAAGATGCAAATTCTAACATGAATGCAATCTATACTAACCATGCAGGACATTCATACAATATTGCCATTTGGAGAGCTTATGTATGCTTTTTGTATCATCATAGAGCTTTGAAATGTTGAAAGTTAATACAAGCATCAAAGGGTATGTTAGCACCAGTGATGACCTGAGTATTGCTTTCATGATTTTTAATATAGCAAGTTAATACAAGCATCTAGGTATAATTGAACCGAGATGACCTGAGTATTGCTTGCATAAACAGACAAGAGTTAACCTTTTTCCCATTCAAATTCTGAAATATGATACATAGTAGCACATGTCTCGCGACCAATTTGTATAGTACTAATGAGTTTCCTCACAAACAGAAGACAAAGAAAAATCATACTCCTTCCTTGCTTTTCTAGTTCAGTACATCATCGAATTACTCTAGAGATATGATAAAAAATCAAACAACCATTCAAATCCTGTTTAAGGCATTTCAAACATTTATTCAGATTAAGATCATCCAATTTGGTTACCATCATTGATATTCTCACTTCGATAGTTGTTTGGATCATGTTATTGGCATAAACATGTTTGTGATTGAGTTGATTTGACAATGTTCGTTTTGTTTTATCAAGCTGTTATTTGTCTGCTTGTGATATTTTGAAAGCTCGTTGCCCCTCTTTTGTATGTTTCTGCGTTTTTCCCCCAATGTAAACACAACCTAAAGATAAAAGATATGTACAAATTTCATCAAGCCATGATGAAACCTAAAGATTCCCACTACATGGTATGGATAATGAAAGATATTTACAGATGATAGACGTGGATGAATGATGCCTAAAGTGAAAATAAGACATAAACTAATAAATGGAGGAGCCCATTTCGATCACAAGTAGCGCTTGTTTGCCAAGTTTTCACCACTTGTTTTTATTGCACTTTTTCAAGATTTTTCTGATTTTTTTTTTTTGATTTTTTCAGGACTTTTTATGATTTTTATGATTTTTTCAGGACTTTTAGACATAAAACTTCTTAAGGTGAATACTATTGGTTGGCTCTTCAAACAGGTCCCCCTCTGATGTGGATAACTGATATGCTCCAGAACCATATGCTGCTATAATAACAAATGGACCAAGCCAATTAGGTTCAAATTTGCCTTTCTTTTCTCTATCTTGCTGATTACGTGGATTTTCCCTCAAAACTAAGTCACCCACTTGAAATGCCCGTGGTTTAACTCTGTGGTTATAACTACGAGACATGACTTGTTGATAACCTTTCAAGTGATCAGCTGCATGTTGGCGTCTTTCATCTAACAGTTCGAGTTCTTGAAGGCGAGAAACTCGGTAGTCTTCATCACTTATCAATCCCTTAAGTGAAACCCTAAGCGAAGGTATTTCAACTTCCAATGGTAAGATCGCTTCTGCTCCATAGACTAAAGCATATGGTGTAGCTCCTGTTGGTGTGCGAATACTAGTTCTATATGCCCACAAAGCTGGGTTGAGTTGAACATGCCAATCACGTCCAGCATCATTTACTGTCTTCTTCAATATCTTCAAAATGGTTTTGTTAGAAGCTTCTGCTTGACCATTACCCTGTGGATAATAAGGTGTAGAGTACCTGTGTTGGATATGAAATCTTTCACAAAGTTCATCAACATCCTGATTCTTAAAAGGTCTTCCATTATCAGTAACAATAGAATTAGGAATTCCATATCTACAAATAATGTAATTCAGGATAAATGAAGATATTTGTTTACCAGTCACTGTTGTTAGAGGAACAGCTTCAATCCATTTTGTAAAATACTCAGTAGCTGTGATGATAAACTTATGACCATTTGACGATGAAGGATGTATTTTACCAACAAGATCTAATCCCCACTGAGAAAAAGGCCATGTTGAAATAAAAGGCTGCAATTCTTGTGCAGGTGCATGAATAAGATTCCCATGGATCTGGCATTTAGAACACTTCTTAACAAAAGTAAAAGAATCTTGCTCCATGGTAGGCCAATAGTATCCCATTCTGACAAGTTTCTTTGCTAAGGTCAAACCACTTGAGTGAGTTCCACAAATACCACCGTGAACCTCTTGTAAGGCTTTTTCAGATTCGTCACGTTCAAGACATCTAAGGAGTGTACCATCAAGACCACGTCTATAAAGGATATTGGCAATTAAAGTATAACGGGATGATTGACGTATGAAATTCCGTTTTTGGTTTCGGGATAAATCTAAAGGCAAGATGTTATCTTTCAAATAGGTATAAGTTTTGCCATATAAAGGTGAATCTGAACCGGTTAAATGACATATAACTTGGGTTTCAGGATTATCATATGCAGGAGAAAACAATTGTTCCACCAAGAATTCATACTTGGTTTGATCTTCTGATATTTGTAATAAAGAAGCAATGGTAGCCATTGCATCTGCAGCTTTATTGTCAATTCTTGATATTTGTGAAAATTTGATTGACACAAAATATTTCTTATAATCATCCACCATGTTTTTGTATGGTAGCAACTTATCATCTTTGGTTTGATAATCATCATTAATTTGATTAATGATAAGTTGTGAATCACCATAAACTTCCAGCTCTGTAATCTGCCATTCCAAAGCTATCTTTAATCCTATGAGTAATGCCTCATATTCTACTATGTTATTTGTGCAAGGAAACATCAACCGATATGATCGTGAGATGGTATGTCCTTCAGGTGTAACAAAAAGAATCCCTGCCCCCGAGCCATATTGTGTATAAGATCCATCAAAGTATAATGCCCATGGTCTCTGAATTGTTGCTGTAAAGACATCTGCATCAGGAAACTCAATATGCATTGGATTGTCTTCTTGTAAAGGAGCTTCAGCTAACTGATCTGCAATGACCTGTCCTTTAATCGCTTTTCGATCTACATAGTGAATATCAAACTCACTTAAGATCATTACCCATTTTGCAAGTCTTCCTGTTAAAATGGCTCTGCTTAATAGATATTTCAATGGATCTATCTTTGTTATCAGCTTAACTGTATGAGTCAACATATAATGTCGCCACTTTTGAGAAGCAAACACTACTGCAAGACAAGCTTTTTCAATGAAACTGTAGTTTAACTCATGTCTTGTTAAGGTTCTGCTGATATAATATATAGCCCTTTCTTTACCTGTAGAGTCTTCTTGTGCTAGCAATGCACCCAAAGATACTTCTGTTGCTGAAATATAGAGTATAAGCGGCTCTCCTGGAATAGGCGGAATTAGAACTGGTGGATGTGTAAGATATTGCTTGATCTGATTGAATGCTGCTTCACATTTGTCATCCCATTTAAATGGAACATTTTTATGCAATAAATGTGTGAATGGCAAGCTTTTGTCTGCTAGTTGAGCTATAAACCTTCTGATGGACTGTAATCTTCCTTGCAAGGATCTTAATTGACTGATATTTCGTGGTGGAGGCATGTCCATTATAGCTTGTACCTTTTCTGGATCAACTTCTATACCCTTTTCTGAAACAATGTACCCTAGGAGTTTTCCAGATGTAACACCGAAGACACATTTCTTTGGATTCAGTCGAACATTGAATTTTTCCATTCTGACAAAGATTTTTGACAATATTTCTAGGTGTTCATCTCGTGTATGAGATTTAGCAAGTAAATCGTCAACATAATCTTCCATGAATGTATGCATCATATCATGAAAAATAGTTGTCATTGCTCTTTGATAAGTAGCTCTAGCATTCTTTAACCCGAATGGCATGACATTCCAGCAATAAGTACCCCAAGGACATGTAAACGCTGTTTTATCTTGATCTTCTGGTGCAATTTTTATCTGGTTGTATCCTGAGAATCCATCCATTAATGAATACATTGCATGTCCAGCAGTTAAGTCAACAATCAAATCTATGTTAGGTAAAGGAAAATCATCTTTAGGGCATGCTTTATTTAAATCCCTGAAATCTGTACAAACTCTGATCCTTCCATCTGGCTTTGAAACAGGTACAATGTTTGAAATCCATTCTGCATAGTCAATAGTTCGAATGAATCCAACATCTAAAAGCTTCTTTAATTCTTCCTTGACCAATAATGCAACATGTGGATGCATCTTTCTGAGCTTTTGCTTTACAGGTTTTATCCCAAGTTTGATAGATAAATGATGCATTATCAGATTAGGATCTAACCCTGGCATATCAGCATATGACCAAGCAAAATTAATTTGATTATCCTTCAAGAATTGCATGAATTTCTGGACTTCTTCAACTGTTAATGATGCTGCAATTTGCAAAACTTTTGGCTGCTCTGGTGTACTTATGTTGATTGATTCTGTTGGTTCAATCAAAATAGAAGATCTTTCATGATAATACTTGGGAAGAGTGTCAAGTTTCTCATCCTTCAATGCCTCAGAAAGGTTTTCACTGTCAGATTCGCTCTTTATTTTTCTTTGTTTTGATCTATCACTGCCTTTTTTCGGTTTTCATCAATAGATCCATCTTTTATTTCATTTATTTTGCAGCTAAGAGACTTGACACTCTCCTTGTCAAAATCATGAGTATAAGATTCTTGAATGAAACAATTGTTTTCTTCATTTGAGGAACAAAGGAAAGTTATAACATCTTCATCATTACTGAATGTAGGAATATGGATAGGTGCGTCAATATCCCAATCTATAAGTTCTGGATAAACTAAAGGAATAGGATCATTAGGTTGGGTAAGGTCTTGAATTGTCAAAGTCATGATGTGGTTGTCATCCTCATGGTAAACAAGGTCTGTGATGGTATTCTCCTGTTGATTATCCATCTCGTTAGAATCTGATTCTTCCTCACTTGAGTCATGATCGCTTTGTAAAATATAATCGAGTGGAGGCCTTGAACCTTCTCCTTGTATAAGAACAGGTGCATATTTATGTATAGTATCAACTTGTTTATCCTTCCAGAATTCATCATTATAAATGGTGTCCCATTCATATTCATTAGAATCAGTATCTGAACTATTTTGCAATTGGAAAACTGATTCATGAGATTTATCTGACACGGATTCTCCTTTGTGAACTAATGATGTCTGCTGTGAAGTAAGTTCTTCTTTATCTTTACCATATCCAAGTCCTGTTTTATCACTTGAATGCTTTGAAATAGGCTGAATTGGTTCCACAATTCCTTCTCTTCGTTTCCCTATAGGACCATTTCCTTCATAACCCATCTTTTGCATGATAGCGTACCCTTTACCATATTGTTCTTTAGGTAACTTAATGTGCAAGAGAGATTCATCTTCATCTTTGTATAGCCAATTTAGGATGTCCCTATCTTCAGCTTCTTCTTCAGTGGTATTAGCTCTAATGAATTTTCCATCAAACTTTGTGATTGGCACGGAAGTTTGAGATGTAGAAGCAGTTGCAATCTTTTGATTTGATAAAGTTGGTAATCCATGTGATCTTGGAGAAGGAGGTAAAGTAGAAAGAGATAGTGAATATTCACCTACCCCTTTGTCTTTAAACTTTAGCTTAGTATCAAGATTATTTGTCAATTCTTGCAATTGGACTTGTAGATTAGAAGAAGAAACAACAAGAGCTTCTCTATTGTGTGGCACAAAGACATCTTGACTCACCCTAAGATTGGAACAAGTTTGGGTACTATTGTAATCAGCTTGTATGGTTATTTCTTGTCCATCATATGGAAACTTGATACATTGGTGATATGTTGATGGTACGGCCTGCATATCATGAATCCACGGACGACCCAAAAGTATGTTATAAGACAAATCTCGATCTAGAACCTGACAAAAAGTATTCTTCACAACAGGTCCCACTCTGATAGGTAGCAATATTAATCCCTTAGAAGCTCTTTCTTCATCATCATATGCCTTAATGGTTATCTTCCTTCGTGAATCAATTTCATTTTCTGAAATTCCTAAGGCATTTATCAATTTTAAGGTACAAATATTCAAACCGGCTCCTCCATCTATTAAGACACGTCTAATTCGATGTTTATGGATCATGACTTCAAGATATAACGAGGAATTATGTGGATGTGTCATAGAAGCATCATCTTTATCGGAAAATGAAAGACAAGTGGGGGAAGACAAATGTCCCACCATGGCTTGAAATCTGTTTGCATCTAGATCAGTATCAACAGTTGTGTTCACAAGCGCTTCTTCTAAAATATTTTTGTGTATAGGGGATATTTTAAGAAGTTCAAGAATAGAAATTTGAGCTGATGTTTTTCTCAATTGATCAACCAGATTATACTGAGTTGGAGAAGAAATAGTTGTTTTAGACGAACTTCCTTTTAAAACAACCTTTGCTTGACCTCTTGTTGTTACATTAACCTGTTGATATTCTTGTTTTCCTTTAATTTTGATAACATTAATCCGATTATCATCTGTGTAAATATAGCGGATTATATTGTCTTCAACATTATGTATGCTTTTAGCTTTGGTATCCGATGTTTCCCCCTTTTGGTAATTTGGCAAAGGATCTTTGAATGCTTGATGATCATCATTTGTATGATGTCCCTCAATTGTAATAGTACCATTGTCAATTAAATCTTGTACTAGATTTTTCAAAGCTTGACAATTGTTTGTCCTATGGCCTTTACATCGATGATAATTGCAATAATACGAGTCATTCCATGATAGTGGTTTAACTCGTGGCTCATAATCTCTTTGTGGTGGTAAAGTGATAACCTTATTATCAAGAAGTTCCTTGAGAGCAGATTCAAGAGATTGACCCAAAGCAGTAAAAGTCCGTCGATTTGAAAAGAATGAAGGTCTAGACGGATTTGATATTTGGGCATTGCCAAGATTATTATTGAAATTACCATGATTTTGATTGGTATTTTGATTAGTTATGTTCTCTTGCTTGGAAATTTGTCCTTGTTGATTGTTGTTTCCTTGTTGTATTGTATTTCCTTGTGAATTGTTTCTTGGAACACTTGATAGATTGAAAACGGATGGCCTTGTTCGTAAATTATTTGCATCCACTATACCATCATTAACAACATTTTTGTTTCTATTCCAAAACCTTGTTTTATCGTTGTTTTGATTTGATGTACTTGGATTATCAAGTTTTATCACTCCCCTTTTAACCAAGGCCCCTTCAATAGTGATTGCATTTTCAATCAGTTTTTCAAAGTTATGAGGACAATGAAGGTTAAGCCTATAGCTTAATTCTGGATCAAGGCTATTGATAAAAATATCCATCTTTTCCTTTTCAGGAATAGGACGAGAATATCGTGCAAATAACCTTCTCCATCTTTGTAAAAATATAGTAAAGGGTTCTCCTACTTTTTGTTTCACTTTACAAAGATCAAGCATTGTTATTTGATGTTGAATATTGTAGGAGTATTGTGAGATAAACTGATTTATCAACTCCTCAAAAGTTTTGATAGGTGGAGTAATTTTTGAAAGCCACTCCATGGATTGTACGCCTAGACTTCGTGGAAATAATCGCATCAAGTAAGTATCATCATAGGCGAATTCAAGACTCATGTTTCGGAAATCCCTAACATGGTCTATGGGATCAGTTTTTCCATTATACCTATCATACTTAGGAATTTCGCAATGTTTTGGAAATGGAATCATTTGAAGACTCCTATCAAATGGATAAGGAGATATGTCTTCCAAAACATATTTCTTTGTTGTACCTCCTTGCATTTCCTTTATTTTCCCTTGTAATTCTTTTATCTGTTGGTTAAGAGCACTAAAGTCATTAGGAGGATTTTCAGGATTTTGTTTAATCCCCTCTATGTCAAAGGTGTGAGGCAACTTAGCTCCTTGATTAGCTAATGTAAGAAAATATTTTTCTTTGTTACGTTCTAGGATTCTTTCCATAAGAGTATGGAATTGAGGATCTTGTTCTGCTTCTTGAAGCTTTTCTTCCGTTATCTCATCAAGATTAAATGTTTCCTCTTCTTTTTCATTTCGATCACCCATTTTACTAGTTGTAGTTTCTCCCTCGTCTTTTTCCATTTGTTTTTGAGATCTTGTGAAGACAGGCATAGATTTGTATCAAAATTTTACTCGCTTTTGATCAAAAGAGTTAAATAGTGCAATTGATGTGGTATGTATGAAGGTCAAGATAGAATGAAAATTCTATGACTTATACAAAATTTTCTAATCTTGTAGCTTGTGTTGTTCCCTAAGTGAAAGGATGAAAATCCTGTTGGTGGGAATATAAGCAAAAGATCTAGAAAAGGATGGTTGTTGCACTTTATGAAGTTTTGATCATGGCTTTGTAAAAAAATGGATTTTGTGATAGATGCCTAATATATTCTAAGTTCTCTATTGTAATATTTGATTTGGACAAGTAGAGTATTCGATTGCTGGTTGGGGAATATAACTAAAACGGATGCGTTGACTATGGTTATGCCTTTGAGAAAGGGCTCTTCTTTGAAAATAAGCTTGTGAATACAAGGGCTCTATGGCATAATCATCTGAAAGACCTCTAACACAATCATGATACCTATGAAGAAAAGTTCTATATTTAAGTAAAACTTTTCGACTTTGATATAAGAATTTTTGTTTCTTCAATAATTTCTTGTGGTTGAGAGGTTTCTTTGGCTTCTTAATCCTTTTGGAAACGGATTTTTTTACAAATTTTGTAGATTTCCAATCTCGTAACATGAGATTGATCAATATGATAATGAGTGCTTTGGATGATCTTTATCTAAATTAATGTAATGAAAACACATCAAACAAGTTAAAAACGTTTGTTTTAAGTCCTATTCTAAACATCAAGTGTGTAACCAAAATGTTTTTCAAAAATTGTTTTAACAGGTTTTACACATGACAAGCACTTCAAACAGACTCACTCTTAGTTCTCAAGTAGGTCATCATAGCAATCAACAGCCCACATCTTAAAACTGCGTCGACTCACACAGCCGTGTCACCCCCGAAAGGGCGCCCGTGTTTTTGTCTTTTCCAGGTGCGTACTCAGAGTGACGGAAGTGGATACCGGATCCCCTGAGCAAACAATCCTTGGCAGTTATATGGTGAGTATCTTGGGGGTAGATTCTTCCCTCCCCTGCACTGTGATTGAGATGATGTTTGGATACTGACTCGGTTAGTTACTACACTAGGTTCGTAGTAAGGATTTCCGTTCGGTGCGGCAAATGATAGACTCCCTCGAGAGACCTCCCTACCTTTAGAACAAAGGCTTTGGGGATGGTTATCATGCACACTACCGTCAAAAGAGGGTTTCCCCAATTTTGCTTTAAATTTTATAGTGGGGTGGAATAGCCTGGCTTTGGCTTGAACCCACTTGAGTCGTTCCTCTTGGGTGAGTACTTTTTCCCACAAGAGCAGGCTCTCTACAAGGTTTTAATAAAGCAGTAAATTGCATAAAAGAAAATTGATGAGTTTGGCATTTTGATCACCCAGTTAAGGGGAGAGCATAGGCCTATCACCGAGAACAAAGCAAACAAGGGTTCAATTATTAAGCACTAAAATAAAAATTTCTAACTAAGTGAAGATGTTGCTTCACATAACAAGAAAATTTAATTTTAAACCCAAATTGAAAGATAAAGTATCTATCCTAGGATTGGTTAATTTTATGCTTTTAGATGACTACCCTAGGATTGCTTTGTTTTATCCTTTAGATGACTACCCTAGGATTGCTTTGTTTTATCCTTAAATGACTACCCTAGGATTGGTAAATTTTATGCTTAAAATTATTAACTGTCCGCGGCTGCGTCGGAATCAGTTAAATTAAATTACAGTTACAGATTACAGATTACAGTCCTTTAAAAATTTGCGCTGCAAAATAAATTACATTCGCTGAAATAAACGTTACGGGCGCTAAAACAGACTTCAAGGGCGCTAAAACAGACTTCACGGGCACTAAAACAGACTTCACGGGCGCTGAAAGAAACTTCACGGGCACTAAAACAGACTTCACGGGTGCTGAAAGATTAGTCACGGGCGCTAAAAGAGACTTCACGGGCGCTGAAAGATTAGTCACGGGCGCTAAAAGATTAGTCACAGGCACTGAAAGAGACTTCACGGGCACTGAAAGATTAGTCACGGGCGCTGAAAGATTAGTCACGGGCACTAAAACAGACTTCAAGGGCGCTGAAAGATTAGTCATGGGCGCTAAACTGGAAGTGTTCTTCCGAAAATGTGTCGTCTGCGCTATTCCGCTATTTTTCCTGTAACCTGTCAAAAAAAAACTGCAAACAAAACATTAAAAAGGGGCAAGTGCCCCACGGTGGGTGCCAAAAATGTGTATAATGCTTAATTGAAATGTAAAACAAAACATAAAACACTAAATGAAACCTTAAACTAAAGAAATTAAACTAAATTAAAAGCAAACAAAATCTTCTTCAGTGCCGTCCCATTTTTCTCTATCCACAGAGATTCTTTTGAAGCTTTTGGCTCTCAGATTGTGTAAGCTTCTCCAAATGGCTGCTGCAGAACGAGTATGCAAAGGAAAACTATTCTATATGTTGATGAAAGTGAAATTATTGATACGGATATGGACAGGGGCTGTGATTATGCACAGGGGCTGTGAGTGAGATGTATCATGATTCTACTGCTATTATGCTATGATTCTATGCTATTGCTATGAAAATGCTCTATGAATGCTAATGCTACTTGCAATTTGCCTATAATTTACTTGCTTAAAATTCTATATCTTTTGGAGCTCCCGGCAGCTGTATTTATAGATTTTTGCAGGCTTCATCCCGGCTGGCAAGAATCTACGGCTATGAATTGTCTGGTAAGTTTGAATGGTGAGAGATTGAGAGGTTGAGAAGAAAATGGGGGAGGTTGAGAGGTTGGAGAGAAGAATGGAAGCTTGTCTTCAACCCACGGGAACAAGCCTGCACAGAAACAGAGAAATTTAATTTTCTGTTTTGGCAGTTTGTTTCCCGGGAGTTGAAGATAAATCCCAAATTAAATAAATATTTAAATTTATTTAATTTCATTTATTGCTTTTGATATTTGATTTTTGATTTTTGAAAACTATAGAAGAATTAATTAAATATTTTTGGAATATTTAATTGTGATATGACTTTAGAAGATTTTTGAAATATTAAAAGATTTAATTAAATATTTTTGGAAATATTTAATTATGAATAGATTTTTTTGAATTGGAGGAATTTTGAAATGATTTAAAAATGAATATTGGATTAGAGGAAATAATCAAATATTTTAGAATATTTAATCACAAATGATATTTAGAAGAATTATAATATTTTAATCTTTATTTGAATAAAATATTCAAACTAAGATTATATGATAATTAATATAAATAAATTGTAACATTTATTTAATTAATTAAGAAATGAATATGAAAAGGTGATTTAATTGAAATAAAATCATGAACAATATAAATAAATTATTTAAATTTATTTATACGTAGATAGAATCAAAAGATTTTAATTAAATATTAAAAATATTTAATTAATTACCAGACAATGTGATATGACCATTTTTAAGTGTATACAGTTAGTAAATGGGGGTTTTCCTTGGTCAAACCCCTTGTTGGTAATTAATTCTTGGAATGAAATAGAATAATGAAGGAAAATGATGAATTAACAACATACAATGTTACAACTCACTAAGCCCCTATTGTAAAATCTACAAACTTGTGTGAAGTGGCTAGCTTGAATGTAGATCTCGAATCAATGGAGTGCTTAAAAGATCTTGACTTTAATTGATTGCTTGAATCAAAACCCTACATCACAAATGTTAGCTCAAAAACACACACGATGCAAGAATCTCCTTCAATATGATGCTTGAATTTGATGATGGCTCCAAAGTTCTTGAAGAACTACTCTTGAATGCTTGATCTCTTACTTATTTTATTGGATGATAAAATGAGTGAAGGAACCTTGTATTTATACTTATCTATGCTTGAATATCTTGAGATTACACCACACCAAGTCGACATATGAAATCATTAATTAAAGGAGGCTAAGTCTCGCCATAATTTGAAATTGAATCCCAAAAATACCTCAAGGAGGACTAAGATGCCCTAGGTGGCATCTTAGTCTCGAGGCTCAAATCTCGAGGCACAGAATCCAAAAAGGGACCTTTTCAAGTACATTCAAAATCAGGGTCCCAAGACCTTTGGGGGACAAAGACTCCCTAGGTGGCATTTTAGTCTCGACCCAAAACTCAAGAACACTCAAAAAGAATCTTTAAATTATCAATTACCCTTTGATTATTGTTGGGATTAGCTAGAAAAAGATGTAGTTTATTAGGCTTGTGGATGAAAAATAGGACCAAATAAGACATAAATAGGGATAAATAAATCAAGGTGGGCCCAAACAAGTGTGAGAATGCAAGGGTATGCATTTTCCTACACTACAATATTTAATAACGTTGATGCCCTTTGCCCACCTTTCTTCTTAGCAAGAGTCATCTTTAAACATCAAATGTCACTAAACCACATTAGCCAAAATAGTTAAATAATTTCCTATAGATATTATAGCTCTAATACAAAAAAATGATGCAAAGAACACTAAAGTGACACCCACAATTAGACTTCAAGGTTTTCTCAAGGTTTTTTTTCAAGCTACCCAAATGTTGTCTGTTTTGGTCTTTTCTCATGGCAGTCACTATTTTGACCATTTAACTAACAAATATGGTTCAAACCCTACTTATTCCATCTCCATACCTTGATAACAATTCTCCCCAACCTCTGGTATACAAGGTTTGAAGCATATACCTCAAATCTTTCCAAAACCCTTATTTCCTAGGGTATTTAACTTTGTCAACAATGTTTAGAGACCACGTTGTTCTCCATAACTTGTACTAGCCAAAATATAATGAAACAAGACTTTGGAATCCTTTAGGGAATGGGTGAAATTACAATACCATGTCTCACTTTTGGGACATGTTGATTTTTTCCTGAAATCATTTTTTTTAGAAAAACTAATGATTTAAGTCTTGAGAGGCTCCATCTAAAGGGTTTTAATTAAATATGGATAGATAATTCCCCCTTATATCATTTGAAACCCCTTGGATAGAACCCATCTAGTATTAAATTATAGCCACAATGGAGTCTCCTTCACACCTATCAAAATACTGGAAAAAACCCACTTTTTCTTTACCTTTTGAGGGATTAAATAACATCATTTAAAAATTATATTTTGCAAGATTGTAGCCCTCAAATCGAGCTTTCCAACAAGTATAGGCTTGATATATTTTCATTTTATCATGTATTTATTTTTTGAATTTTTTACTAAACTTAGGTTTTTCTCTGAGCATCAAGCTCTTTGTTGTGCAGAGATGGAAAAATAGTAAACATTGTAAAAAAATTCAAAAAATACCCATTCTCTAGGTATTGATGTCCTTGTTTCACCCAGAAAAGAAAAATTGGATTTCGATATATACATAAAAAGTTAGGTTGTACGACACACACGTATGTTTAAATTATAGTTACAATGACTTCAAAAATGATTTTTTTTTTTAAATATGCAATAGAAAACTATGAAAAAATATCCTTTCCCTAGATATTGATGTTGAGAATCTATATTTCAAAAATTAGAATTTAATCCTTATAGAAAAAAATTTATGTTGTATGACACAAATGTTACTTTTTGAAAATGTTGTTTTTTTTCTAAAACCAACTATTAACGAAGATGTTGAAATATTCATGATTTATTTTGGAAAATTTTAAAAATATATATATTTAGAATCTACACACAAATTGTCACAAATCATTAGTTCACATCATCTTCAAATTGTTAATGGTTTAGCTGCTATAGGTCTTAGATGATGAAGATTCAGTTAAAAATATTGATGTAAATGTCCATCTTGGGTAAAAAGTGAGACACCGTATTGTGATTTCACCTGAATGTTAAAAAAAAATTTCTCATAAAAAATTAGGATTTTTCACCATACCAAATGGGAGATGTGATTTTTTTAGTGTTGCTAGAAACCCTAGTTAGGGTACATGACTGTCATCACTAAAATTGCAATAACTTATGAAAAATTTGATGAAATGAATCCAAAAAAAAAAGCTTTTTTTTTAATTTCATAACTTCATCATCTCCATGCCTTCAATCAATTGTATCAAGTTGTACAACTCATACAAAAGATATTTTTTAGGCAAAAATAGTGAAAATCTATACATGGCAATCATTAAGTTAATCATAACTTAAGCAAAATGTAATGAAAAATCATGAAACCAAATGCATTAGAAAGAGTAAAAGATTCTTCAACTTTTTTGACCAGGTGTAGGTCTATACCAATCCATATGGTGCCATACACATAGGTTTTTAGACTATTACACCATGAAAAACATAGGAAAATGCTTCCAAAATGTTCATTTTTCATTCAATCTATTCTCCCCTTCATCTTGGCATGAGATTACATATTTTTTATCAAATGAAAACTTCCCAAAACCATCAAAACCAACACCTAACTCCCACTAACCAACTTTACAAAGTTGCAAGCAATTTTAGTTGACAACAATGACAACTTTTGCAACTTTTACAACTTTTCTCCTAGACACTTAAAATGGTCTTAGATGACCCAAAATGGTCTCAAATGACCTTATTTACCTAAAATAAAGAAAACCAACCCAAAAATAAAAAAATTACAACATGACACAAATGCTAGTTCGATAAGCCCATAACGCTAGATTGAGTTGGATATGCTAGTCAAGGCCAACATCATCAAAAATATTCTTTAGGATTTTGATAATGGTTTTGTTAGATGCCTTGGCTTGACCATTACCTTTAGGGTAACTATTGGAAAATTGAAGGTAAATTTTGTAGCTTTAAACTTGTAAACCTATGAGACTGTAGATTTAATCAAGTGTTCTTTGTTACAAATTCTTGGTGTATGATTATCTATTTAGATTCATTTTACCAATTGTGGAAAGATACAAAATATTGTAGAAGAATGAGACAATAAGATAAAAGTGACACAACATATATGTGGAGAAACTGTTTTGGGAAAAAACTCCACCACCAGAATCAATAGTTCTTGTATTATTTAACCTTAGAACAAGATTACAATAACATTGTATCAATCCTTGATTGATATGATTCCTTTCCTTCAAAAATCCTTCTTCACAACCTACAAATAAACTCTGATACACTTTCTACAACAAAAGCTATCCATGCATTCCATGTGAACAAAGCATGAATCCACACATCCCATACCATGCTTCAAACCCTCACACATGCACAAGCTCAACCTGCTAACCTTCTACAAACTCTCTTAGAACTCTCTTCAAATTTCTGCAATTAATATACAATTATAAACATTATAAACTCCAAAGAGATTATCAAAATAAGAGCATATAGATCCTCATAAATATCTACGCTTCAATTGGGAAAGTAGAGTTCCACACTATAACATGAAATAAAAAACCAAGTCTCCTCAATTTAGGTGCCCCAAACTAAACACTTAACTAATCATTGGTCAAGAAAATATCTTGCAAGCATCACCTCAAAGTTGGCTCCCAAGAATGGACCCACTTAACTAATCCTTGTAAATATCTTCTCATGCAAAAGGTGTTAACTGAAAGATGCCAACTTGGGCACCCAAGGTGGGTCCAAGTCAATCTGAGTTAACTGAAACATATCTCTCCACCAATTCATGCAAACATCATGCATGATTTATCATCCCCACTTAATTCAAAGTATCCACCTATGATCTATCATGCAATTGAAGTCATTAACCATGCAACTCAAAATAACTACATGCAACTGAAGATAGTTGAACCAAAAATGAACTAAACTGAACTAAACTAAACTGATACTGAATTGATACCTAACTGATAGTGCCACTCCACAAATTGTAAATATCAATCCCTAAATTGTAGGATCTAAACATGCATTACAAAAAATTTATCAATCCTACAAATAGTTAACGTAAGCAAGGTGGGCCCCACCTTCCATGTGGGCATCCCATGTGCTCCTATTTTGTAGGATCTCTTCTTGGGAATCCACACATGTTCCTATCATTTAGGAATAATTACAAATGTCAATTTGCATTCATTTCATTAAAATTTAATCTCTTTCTAGTCCTAGTGTTGGGGAACACTTTCCAAGGACTTAGGAGATATATGAAACTTGTTTAGGATTGTAATTAAATGGCATCCTATTCCCAAAATTCTCCCACTTGACATTATACATTGTAATTATTCTAAACAAGGAATCATTATTATAAATCAAGTACAAGACTCAAGGCCAATGGCCTCCCTACACCAAGAGAACTTATTTGTAGGAACTAGTTTCATAAGATAACCTGCAACATTGATCAAAGTGTTAATTTTCTCAATCAATACCTTCCCGCTCTCAACCATTTCCCACACAAAGTGATATTGAACAACAACATGATTAGTACGAGCATGATACATAGGATTTTTGGCTGAAAAAATAGCACTCTAACTATCACATTCAAGTCCAATTTGCTTGTAATTAAAATCAATACCTTTCCCAAGTCTCTGTAACCAAACTATCATAGGTAGAACTTCATGTTATCAACATAACAACCCAAATATGCAAACAATTCCCTGTATATATCCACCATCCCATAAAATAAGACTTCAGGGTAATAACACACCTAGAAATGTGATACAAAACCTCTGAAGTGACCCACTATAGTAAAGTGTAACCAGTCCAACAGAGGTGCCCCTCGCATACATAACACATATACCTCCTCGAACTCCCACTGCATAGGTAATGTCAAATCTGAAAACAAAATCACAACATTAACAAGTCCTTCTATAGCACTTCACATAGAGGATATGGCTAACTCCTCTATCATAGTGTCAAAGAAGCATACAATGATATGCAAAATACATCTCTCATAACATAAGAACCTTCATCAAGAAGACAATATTCCCACAAAGAGATAACCTGCAAATCAAACCATGTTCTTATTCCACACTAACATGTTCTAAACTATGTAAAGTAAGATCTCCTTCAACACTCCAAAACTAAAAGGATATCGATATCTAACCATTCAACTTATGATGAAACATGGTACAACTTAGATGTAAACCTCTCACAAAAAGTAGATCAAACTTAGCCAAAGATTCCCACAACAAAAGGGAATATGCTCAAAGCAACTAACTATCTCTCGTACCTCTCCTACCCAAATCCTCATAACTAACTCAAGTACAAGATTGCAAGGAGAACAATGGAAATACATAAATCATGCATCGTCTTCTCAACGACCCCTGATAACTCAACTTTCAAGACTAATGCATAAGAGAAGACAAGATACATATAAATAATGCATCTAATAATCAGGCGGGAAACACCTCTTAGATAATTTTACTTGCCGAGTAGACCAAGAGTAGGATACAAGATTGTCATGTGCATACTGTTACCAATTTTTCACTATAGCTCAATTGGTGGAGCTGATTAAATACTGTTATATCTTAAGTGAAGCTACAGTTATTTCTGCATATGCTAAGTGCTGATTGCATCTTATTTTATCATTATTTATCAAGTGATAGTTATGCTTTGAAAAGAGAAATCAAAATTTCAGAAGTTGCTATTCAATGTTTCAAAATCAAATTGAGTATAGGATTGAGCATACAAACAACAAATCATTTCAAATGCTTTCATTTATTTCATAATGTAATTCATATTTATAGAATTTCATTTGATTGCAAGAATTCAAATGAGAGTACAAATTTGCATTGAGATGCATTCTTTCTTTTTGAAAAGCATAAGATTGAAATCAAATATCCACACAAGCCATGGATGTGACTATTACAGTGCATCATAAGCATCACACTACACTATGGAAGATGCATAAAAGGAACAATCACATAAGCATAAACATAATCATCATTTCCTGATTGATTGATGGCCGACATAGAAGTGGTGCACCATTTTTCTTCTTTGAGCTCCATTGACCTATAGGAAGGAAGAGAGAGATGTTAGAGCTCCGACTATGAATATACCTACATGATCCATCAAGGATAATGTAGTATGCTATTGATCATACACTGAAACAATCAAGAGAAGTGCATAAATATGAGCTGAAGGAGAAACATCAACATGATCATATATTTTTTTTTTTTGCTAACATTGTTTGTTTCTTTGTGTAGGTATAGGGAAAATAATGAAGCTGATTATTTTTCTAAAGACCAAGCATGTGGAGGAAAACAGGCTCCCACAAGGGTAGAGCTCGACATGCTGCCCCTTATTCATTACAAGTGGTCTAAGAAGGAGATTGCAACCATCATATTCATGACAAGAAAGGAAATATATAACTGAAAGAGTAAAAAGAGTTCATCCATCAATAAATTAGGCCGACTGTTCACTCATAACGGTCAAATACGTTTATGAAAGCTATAGGTGAACAATGGGTTTAATCATCTCAATCAATTCAACTGAGTACATTCATCTCAAATGTTGTATGGTTTTTTTTTTCCATAGTATTATTTTTTCATCATGTTCATAATATCATGCAAAGATCAACAGTGTTCATGCTCATGACAGTGATAGTGAGCAGGCATACATAATGCCTCAATGAAGAGAAGTGTTACAAATTTTTATTTTAGAAGAGAGCAAGTGCATGGAACATAAAAATGCATGAAGAGTGACAAGGAGAGAAACAATGATATCATCTGATCAAAACATAGTACATATAGGCATTCATCTTTTGGCTTCTAACTGAAGTGACATATTTAAAATGAGGAGTTACAAGAAATGTAAAATAAATTAGGACAGGTAAGTATGGTAGGAGTGGATAAGCATTCTAACTTTTTTAATAAAACTAATTTCTATATCCAGATGAATGAATGTTCCCCATGCACTAGGTTTTGAAAACAATAATGCCCAAGAAGGTTTCACATGTTTTACATTTTTTGAAGGTTTACCTTGCTATCCCAAGGAAAATACAATAGGGATTTGAAGTGTTCTGTTGTTTTGTTATTTGAAGCTATAAATTTCCTCTTTCAAATCATACAGGAATGTCATATGCAGAGCAAGAATTACAAAGCCAAGTTAATGGTTTCTTCAATGGTATTGAGGTTAGAATACAAGGAAAGTATCTTTTACACAATGCAAGGCTTATAAAACCACATGGTGCCATGAAGACAAGAAAATAAACATTCCCATATGAGCTTTACCTCAAAAATGTTGTTTTCCTCAGAGTAACATTTACCCATGTAATGGAAATAGGAGAGTACAAAAATGCATGAAGTACAAGTTTTAAAATATAGATTCTTCATTGTTTTCATTTTACCCTTGCATTTTGTTTAATACTCAATTTTCTTCATATCACAATGGACCTTTGTGAATTTTTGACAGAAAATAAACAAAGAGATTTTCTTACTATTTCCAGCATACCCATTTGAGTATTTTCATCCAAATGCAGATTTATTCATTTCTTTTACTACTTTCCGTAAACCCACATGGGGTTTCTTTAAAATAACAGAATTGTAGAATGATGGGTTGATCTCAAGCTTTGGTAGGGAGAAATGCAGAATGGGTATTATTCTCTCATAATACAGTGAACCCATATGAGGTTTTTCTCAGAAATAAAAAAATATAATGAATACTATCATTGGTCAAGCCCGAAAATTCTTTAAATGCACTAAATGAATATATAACGGCCATGGACTGGTGAGAGGTTGTTGTCTCTCAAAATGTTCATCAATATTTACACAGAGATAAAACTCATCTTGAGGTTTCTATAAGAATCTCAAAATCTAAACAAAAAATGGGTATAATGTGAGATTTTCTAAGTAAAATGTATGCATGGCGTGACCTATAATGGGTCTATTATGCTTCAAAGGAAGAACCAAAAAATCATTCTCTTTATAGAAGCCATTGTGGAATCTTTTGTTGATACAACAAAGAAATAAAAGTAGGAGCTTACAATGCACACCCGTAGAAGACAAGAAGTTGCGGCCAGAGCTTAATAGAGTTGTTGATGGTGTTTTTGGCACCACAACATGCAAGCAGAATATTGCTACTCTGCTTCTCCTAAAAGAGAAAGACAACACATGGATTTCTTAGCTCCCAAGGTCTTTGTAGTTGGGTCTCAACTGTGCTAGTGTTACTCAGTGGTCAATGCAACAGTAATATTCAAGGGGCCTGCTGGTGTTGAGCTTCTGGATTATTCTGAGGTCAAACATGAATTTAAACCTACTCTAACTAGGGTTTTAAATAAACAGAAAAAGATGGATCAAAGCTTTGGGACAGGAAAGAATGATAATTCATCTGTCTTAACCAAATTTGTTATTCTTCAAGGAATTGTAAACTAAAACTGAAGAGCAAAATTAACTTGTGATTGACACACAATTCCATTCATTCACAGTGTTGATTTCTACAACAGGATACTAGTTACCATTCTAAATAAAACATAAAATAACATTTCATTCCTTGAAGGTTTTCACAAATCAAATGATCAAATTAAGACAAACAACATTCTAAAACACAATCTAAAGTGGATTAAGATCTGGTTGCTTCTACTGCTAGTGAAACAGATAAGCAACATCTACAAGGCCGGCACAATCACCAGTGTACAAAAAATCCCTTGAATCCAAATTATTTTCATTTATATTAAAAGAACTTGAAAGATACATTGCAGTCTACTCTGAATCTAACTCCTAACCAAGAAGATAAAAGAAGCTCCCATTACGAAGAATCAAGATGCAGCTCTATCTTCCCCGACTAACTTTTCTTACTAATTCCTAGCTCTTAGCTTCCAACTATCTGTTCTGACTCTATGCCTTCTATTCTTCTCTATTGGTTCTAAACTTTATAAAGAGGCAATAATGCCATTTATATAGAATGTACCCAAAAGAATGTGTTGTCCCCTGCATTAGGGTTTACAAAATATCTGCAGACTGTAGGAGAGTTGACCCTCATATCTTTTTTTAAAAAGAGTCAATGTTGCATTCAATGTATATCCCTATTGTCTAATGAAAGGTTGTTCCAGGGATAATCTTTAGATCTTTTTCAGTTGCAACATTTACTTCAGACCTTCATTTCCATCCTTGAACTCCACTGGGGTCACCTTGAATGCTCTAGAATATCACCATTAAAACTAATCTGCCTCTGCCAGTGGTCGCCATAGTTGTCTCCATGAGTCATGGTTACCCCTTTCCTTCAGCCTTCTTCATGCCCTAGACCCTTCTACATGTTGACCATCTTTTGGAAGCACCATCGGGCCTCCCTCTAGATCTGGACATTTCGCCTGAGCTGATCCATCACTTTTGGATCTTAGGACGGATCCATGTCATTCGTATCCGATTGGTCTTCATCACAAGGGTAGTCAATCAGTCAATGGCCCATCTTAGCTCCTAATTGGATGATCATATGCCATGCTAGATTCCCAAGAAGTCAAGAGAAGTCCACCTTAAATCCCATGTCGGTGAGACACTTATCGTGTCTCCCTGATGCGATTTTGTCTCATAAAAATTATCAGCATAGCGCGGACCAGTTGATGAGACCCTTTAGCAAGCTTCAGAAGTCACATCAAGCTCATTTTTATGTCAGGAAGACAATCCTTCAGTCAAGAAGACCTTGTGGTCAAGGAGACCTTACATCGAATCCCTTTATGCTTCTGGAGTCTCCCCGATTTCCTTTGTTTTGGCATGACCTCCATGAGTCAGTGAGAGATTACACTGAGTCCTATATCCTTCAGCAAGACAATCTAACCTTGGGGAGACCTTTCTCCTAGCCCTTTATGTCACCTCGAAGACCAAACCCTTCGGTGATACCTTTTCACTTCAGCTAGAACTCTTGTCGATGTGTGAAAATTATCACCGGGCCTAGACCTTTGGTGGGACCCTCTTCTATTGGAGAGACCTATGGCGATATCCCCCTTTTGGTGCCTTATCAGCAAGACCAGATGTATTCGCCGAGACATCTCTCTGCCTCAAGAACTTCTCACTAAGATACATACATAATGTTCGGCGGTCGGTGAGACACCCAGCTTTTGGGGAGACCTTCCACCGAAGATAAACTCTCGCCAAAGTATTTTCCTGACCTGCGATAGTCGGTGACACTTAAAGAACTCGCCAAGACCTCATGGTGAAGACAAAAACCTCCCACTAGAATGAAAATCCATCTGTCACCGGTTGGTGAGACATCCAAACCTCGTCGATACTTCTCTCCAAAGTTAAATCCCTCATGCCAATATGTGAAACTTTTATCACCCGAACAATGATTGATGTCTTGTCGATAGATACTTGCATGTGAACTCTAGTAATTGTGACATTCTTAAGGTCTTGCTGATAGGCAACACAGACGCCCATCAACAAAATGCAACCATGGGTCAGGGAGACTTTGATGATCTCCTAGCGATATGAACTATAATGTGGAGTATTCAGACTTGATGGAATCTATAGTGCAATAAGGCCAGATATGGGGAAAATATGTTCATGGTGGGATTTTCTGGAAACTTTGTGAGTATGGGCAATATGTAATATCATCAAAATTGTGCAGTTCTAACACCTCCCTCTGAATCCTCAACAGATAGAGCCAAGCCACCAGTCGGTAAGAGATATAGGAAAGTCTTGCCGACTTTTGTCTTAGCTGATTTTTATGATCAACTAGATTGAGGAATGCTTTCCAACTGAGCTCCCTTGAGAAAAATCATCATGTGTGTGCTTTAATCCTACAAAAAAAATGTTTCCATTAGTCCCCAATGGATATAAAGTATAATATAATAAACTATCCTATTGCTTGTGATTATTTTATTGAATTTATAGCAAGAAGAAAACTAACTCAAGCTGAGACAGAACCAAATTTAACCAAAACAAGAAGACAAACTCAAGGAGAAAATAGAAGAAACCCAAGAGCAAGGCAAATAACCAAAGACAAAGAAACCAAAAAGAGAAGGGGGACCCATTTTGTTCCAGATCAAAGTCGGGTGGTTATGGAAGGCATAAAAAATGGTGACTCGGCTAGGAAAATGGTTTAACCATTGTCATGAATATGAAGGATTCAGGTACCTAGAACTCCTTGTTCATGAACATCACATATCCAGTTGGGTTAGTTTTAGTAAGTAAGGTTGAGCTAGAATATCAAATGTAAGTCAACACTGGCTACCCTTGAATCTATGTGTGTGCTTGATAGTGCACCACCCTCTTATGAAGTTTTCTTCATCTTTTGGACAACAAAGTGTAAGATTTGAACTACATGAGCTGATTTCCTTTAGCTATCATGCAATGATATCTTGGGCATTGCTCCGCTGCCAGTAAGGTGTCCATAGCCCCGACAGAGATACCTCTAGTTTTCTCATAGCATTGCTCTATTGCCAGTCAGGCGTCCATAGCCCAGGTAGAGATACTGGAATCACCTATTCATATTGAGTCTTCTTTTTCTTTTGATAATTCTTTTCTTTTTCTTTTGTGTTTTCTCATAGAGTTTCAAATATCTCATTTAATTCTCTTTTTATTTTCAACATGTAAGATGTTTAACATCTGATCTGGGTTGAAAACTACCATGGACCTCATAACAATAGTTGAAAAATTGGATTTTTCACTCAAATCTTACAACACTATCATCCTAGGACAAATATACCATTACAAAAGAAGATGATCTTATGATTTGTGACAAATCCAGAGGAGCTAATGTAGGCTACTTACTTGGCACCTTGTAATTTATACTTTCCACAACTCTTATTGAAAATGGACATAAAGCAAGGAGTTTAGGAAAAAATTACCCAATCAACAAACCTGAAAATATCTAAACCAGTTCTCTCCTAATGGCCAAAATATGCTTCAAATAATAACCACCATTTTAAAATGGGAAAGAGCAGGTAGACCCCAAAGAACAAAACAAAGAGAAACCAAAAGAACAAAGGAAACAAAAAAATAGAAAGAAAAGGACAAAAAACAAACAACAAATTATTTACAAACAAAAGCAAATTATTTACACAAAGGGCAGCAGATTATTCACATAAAGAATAGAGATATTTACACACAAAAATTATACACAAACATAAGCTATTTACACAGATGCATCACCCTACAAAGGTACCAACTTCATGATTCAAAGTAGTGCTTAAGAAACTATCCATTAACAGGCAATGGAACAGGTTCTCTAGTTAAGCTATTCAATCGGAAAGCATTTTCTCCTAGGATCTCAACAATCTAATAAGGACCTAGCTAGATTTTGTCAAAATTTTAGTGACTACGTTTATTTTCACTAGCTTTATCCCACAACAACACAAGGTCCAATATCCTAAAAGCATTGATTTTGGCTCTTTTGTCAAACCAACATTTGACAACAACCTGGTGCCTAAAGAATTGTTGTAAGGCGACATCTCTCTCTTCCTCTAGTTTCAACAGGGAAACCAACCTTACTTCTATCCTATTGTCACTAGAGTAGAATTATAGCATGAATTCAATGATAGGTATTTGTAGATGGATGGGGAATACAGGCTCTTGGCCATATACTAACTTGAATGGTGAAGTTTTTAGAGTAGCCTTAATCCTAGTCCTATCTGCCCATAATGCAAATCTTAGCTAGGTATGCCAGTCCCTAGGGTTGTTTTCTAATAACTTCTTTATTACCCCTAAAAGATTCTTATTAGTTGATTATGCAACTCCATTGTCTTGTGGGTAATAATTTGAAGAGTACTTTAAAAAAATCTTGTGATCATAGGTCCAAGAAGTGAATTTAGCAGAAGAGAAGAAAGAGCCATTGTCACATACCAATGCAAATGGTACCCCAAATCTTGTAGTGATGCACTCGGTGAGGAACTTGATCACTACCTCTATTGTGTTGTTCTTGCAGGGTATAGCTTCTATCCATCTTGTGCAGTAGTCAGTGGTAGTCAGAATGAATTTGTGTCCTATAGTAGAGTTTGGGTTAATAACCCCAATGAAATCTAGTGCCCATTGGGCAAATGGCCTTACCTCATAGACTGGTTGTAGTGGCATAGCTGAATGGTGTTCCCTTAATGTAGAAATCTAACATATGTGACATGTTCTCACATGCTGATGGGCATATTTGAACACACAAGGCTAGTAATAACCAGACCTAAGGATCTGGTGTACCAATGAATCTGCAAAACCATGAGCTGTGCCATGTTTCCCATGAAACTCAAAGATCACCTATTTAGCCTCTTGCCGATCAAGGCATCGTAGCTATAGTCCTTCAAAATTCTTCCTGTATAGGCTCTATTTGATCAAGACATCGTAGGTATAGTCCTTCAAAATTATTCCTATAGAGCAACCCTCCTTTGAACATATAATGAGAGCTATTCATTCTTAGAGCTCTCCTTTGAGTTGAATTCATCCCCTCTAGACATTGATTGTTAAGCATCAGGTAGACAATATCAGCATACCAAGGGTCATTGGAGAAAAACTGGATTGTGTATTGTTGACAAATGATGTAGTCACTAGCATCCCCCATGGACTTGGACAAACATGTACCTCTAACAAGTCTCATAGGGTGTATCTCCAGATAAAAATCTTGCAAGTTGACCATCCATTTTCCTCTTCATTCTCCCAGCTTGCTCTACATGAGTAGAGACTTCACAGCTACATCCGAAACTACAACAATGACTTGGATGTGAAGGATGTAATGTCGAAACTTCTTGACAACCCTGACTAGTGTGAAAGCTTGCTTTTCAAGAGGTGGATACCTAATTTTGGCATTCTTGAATGGAGAACTCATGAAAGAAATCGGCCTTTCCTCTGACTCTTCTCCTTGTTGAGTTAATACAGTTGCACACAAGTGTTTAGAGGAAAAAGAATAGATATAAAAAAATCTTGAGTAGTTAGGGCTAGTGAGAATGAGCACTTCCAAAATGGATCACTTGACTTGTGAAAACGCATCTTTTTCCTCATTCGTCCACTCTATCTTGGTGTCTTTCTTCATCATTTCATTCAAAGGCTTCACAATTTCAGCAAAGCCCATGATGCACTTCCTCATGAAATTGATCTTCCTGAAGAAAGACCTCATTTCTTTCTTGCTTCCTGGTCAGGTGATCTTCACAATGGAATCGACTCGATCTGGATCAATTTATATTCCTCTCAGAGATTATGTGTCCCAAAAGCTTCCCTTTAGAAATGTCGAACACACACTTTTTGGGGTTTAGGGAGACTCCATACTAGATACATCTTTGAAGAACTTTGGCTAAATCTGCAACATGTTTCAATCTATCTTTAGATAACACTGTCAGGTCATCCATGTAGACAATAATGCATTTTCCAATTAGATCCTTGAATGCTATGTCCATGGGGCACTACAAAGTTGCTCCAACATTTATCAGACCGAATGGCATCCTTCTGTATGCAAATGTCCCCCATTTTGTAGTGAAGGTTGTCTTCATTCTGTCTTCATTGTTGACCATTAACTGATTGTATCCAAAATAACCATCCAAGAATGATATCATCTAAGATCCATTGACAGTTTTTAAGACTTCATCCAGAGAAGGAAGTGGGTAGTTATCCTTTTCTGAAGGTCTATTCAGGTTTCTGAAGTCGACACATAGCCTAATCTCCCCATTTTTCTTACAAATTGGGACTAAGTTAGTCACCCACGTTGAGTGGCGTACAGGGAAGATTATCCTTATAGAAAGAAATTTTTGAACTTCTTTATAGATCAACGATTCAATCAAGGTGTTGACAGGGCACTGCTTCTGTCTGAAAGGTTTAGCTTCGGGCTTCAAAGGGATGGTATGAGTCATTATAGATGCATCAAATGTATTTAGGTCTTCATACCCCCAAGCTATTGCAACAATATCTTTCTTACGTGCCATCAATATGTCTTTTCTAATTGCTTCAGGGAAAGCTTTTCCTATGTAGACACTTCTTTTAGGGCCAGAATCGGCTAGATTAACCATTTTATATTTGCCTCCTTTATCTTTAGCTGATATCTTCTCTTGAGCCCTGGGGTCTGAGTCAAAGATTCTTTCTAGAGCCACCATTCCCTTGGGAATGTTGTTGCTCCTTAAATTGAGGACCCCTTCTACATCACAATCTTCTGGATTCCAATATCCTTGATCCCTGTTGGACTCATCAATTATTTTTCCTTCAAAAACATATGAACTTGCTAGGAAAGCAAGGATATGCCAATCATCATTGAAGACCTAAAAATTCTTGATATTGTCAGGAACAGCTGCGGTGGATATCAATTCCACTGAGAATATTTTAAACTTGGAACCTTGCATAGGTTCCAGGGTGCTTGCAGCAATAGCCAATGAATTAGCTATCTGATTGTTTTCTCTAGGGATCAAACTAATCCCAAAAGCATTAAAGTCTTCAATCAGGTTCCAAACCTGATTTCTATATGCTGCCAACCGTCTGTTGTGACATGTGTATTGGTTACGCACTTGCTTTATAACTATTTCTGAATCTCCTTTGACCACCAAGGCAATGACTTTCTTCTTGTATACAAACATCAGTCCTCAAGCTAGGGCTTTGTATTCAACTACATTGTTAGTGCATCCAAATTGCAACCTATAAGAATCAAAGAAAGTTTTCCCTTTTAGGCTAGTTAGTACAATTCCAATGCCATAGCCTATCTTGGATTTGGATCCATTAAACGTGAGGGTATACAACTGATCATAAGTAGGGGTTAATCCTTTTGAAGCTTTTGTAGGTATTTGGATAGGATTAACCAGAGGTGGGGCTCCTTGATATTTTGCATCAGACATAGGGAAAGGATTCTCTACAGGTTCTTTAGGTATACTTTGCAATTCCTACCTAGTTGTATCATATAACTTGTGGTTATCTTCCTAGTAGTCACTTGTCCCTTTGGTTGATTCCTTGGGTTTTGTTTCATTTGTGGTTGCAAGGGTGATAGACAGACCTTGTGATTGCTCCTCATCAATGTGTTGATTTAGGGATATGTCTGAGGTAGGTTTAATTTGAGAAGGAACTCCCTTTGAAGGCATCCTATCCCTGGTAAACATTATTGCTTCCTTGGCTTCAAACGGTCAGTGATCCACAATGGTCTCAGGGTGACTTAAGCTAGTTTCCTCTGCTGGGGAAACATGATTTAAAATGTTAATACAGGGTTGACAAGTCAATTTAGAATGATTTTGGTAATGTACCCTACACCAATTAGGGAGTAGAAGACATTGCAAATCGATATGTTCCCCTAAGACCAGCTAATCTTGATGCAACTTTCCAATCAAGGCCTACTGATTTTTATTAATCAAGGGATTAGGGGACTTTTTTATTGACATATCTTTAGCATTGAGAACCAAGAAGGTCAAAATTTCCTCTCTTTTATAAACACCTATCTTAGCCTCAAAGTAAGCTACCTCATTGGGACAATTATACTCAGTGATGATATGCTTGAGATGAGGCTCACTTTCAATCCTAATCTGAGTAGGAATTCCCTTCCATGGTAGCCACATGTGGGAAAAGTCCAGGGAGAGATACCCCCCTATACTTTTCATTAGATCTCAGCTCAGTAGCATACCATAGGTCTCAAAAATGTCTGCTACTTGAATGTCTATGTTTGTTAGGATCCTAGGATCAGATCCTACTTGCACATGTATGTTTGTTAATTCCCCCACTATATTGACCTCTGTTTTGTCAAGTTGGATAGCTTTCTTGTTTGTTTGAACAGGGTTCAATCCTAACTTCTTACATACAAAAAATGGCATGACATTTCCTGAAGCTCCTAAATCTAACAGGAAATTATGTAGATTGTTTCCCCAAATTCTTAAACTCAAGAGAAATGGTGGAGTACCTACTTTGCTTCTATACAAAACTGCATTCATGTCTGCAATAGGTGCAACCTTGCTTTTTCCTTTTGACTTATCAACTTTTTCTAAAGCTTTCAACACTATCTCCCTTTGAGCAGGGCACCATTTTAAGATGTCAAAGTATGACAGAATTTTTTTGTTTCTGCATCTCAAAAACAATATCAAATTCTGTATTATAATTTGAGCTGCTTTTAACAACCCCAAGTGGATTATCTCTATTATGGAAGTCAGGTGGACCCTTTGGTGGGGGAGGATTGTTATCTAAATTTTGATTTGGAGGAACCATGTGATTAGGAGGTGTTGATGTAGTGAATGGACCCTTATTCTAATTTCTCAAGAAATTTCCTCCTTTTGTCTAAAAAGCTTGGGGATCATATGAATCTTCCTCTGGTTCATTCTCACTTTGTCTTGGGAATGAAGGTTCTTCCTCAAAGAGGTCATAAGTCATCATTGTATCTATTGAGCCACCTTCTTTGTGAGGATTCCCTTGGAATGTTTGGGCATCTTCCTGTGCCATCTTGACCATCATCTCCATCTCAGGGCAGTTTACCTTAGAATGGGTTGCAGTATCATGCAGCCTGCACCAGTTAGTCATAAAATTTAGATCAGCCACATTTGCAGTATGTGACCTTTCCTCATTAGCTTGATAATTATGAGGGACTCCACCATTGTTTGGCCCTGTATTCCATTGGTGGTTGTTGTTTAGCCTTTGGTTGTATCCCCTATTTTGATTTTGATAACCTTGGTTAGAGGAATTTTTTCCTTGATAACCCTTTTGGTTGTAATTGTTATTATTCTGATAAGTACCCTGGTTATTGCTATTTTGATTAGGGTAGTTACCTTGGTTCTGAGAAGGGTTCAACCTAAGCTAAGCCATATCATTTGTAACTTGAGACAGTTTTTTCTTCAAGGTCTCTACCTCATTTGTAAGTTGGACTATCTTTTCACTTTCTACACTCTTAGCAACAGGCGGCTGACCAGTATGATTTGGTGTCCCCGCTTGGTTATGATGACCATGAGAACCTTGAGGGACCTGTGATTGTTGAAAAGAGTTAGGGGTTTCATTGGAAAAGAATGGAACAAGAGCTTGAGTCTGCAACTCAGATATGGATCCATAATGAGGAGACACCCCTGTGACTGTATTAAACAAAGGAGTTGGGCTAGACATCTGATACCCTATTAAAGGAAAACCTCATCCCAGACTTGGTTGAGAGTTAGTTTGTTGTTGTAGCTTGATATCCAAGTGATAAAATTTGGATAGGGAATCAATATCAACTGGTTGATAAGTTCTTTGTAGGAACAAACCTAGCAAAGGGTCTATAACCCTAAAGTATGCCTGAATGACACTGTTCTTGGTAACCAGATAGGGATCCTGCAGCCTCCTATACATTCATTGAAACTTGGTATTGAACAAGGGCAAGGATTCACATGGTTCCTTCCTAATGGTAGAAAATTGATGATACAAAAGGGTTGGATCCACATAGACTTTGAACTGATTGATGAAAGCATTTTCCAAATCTGTCCAAGTCAAAATAGAACCTTGTGGAAGATTTAGATACCAATTGTACGCCATGTCCACTAAGGAATAAGGGAACAATCTAAAAACTACATCATGGTGAGCTATTTGAGCTCTAGTACAAGTGTCCTTAAAAGCTTGTATGTTCTCTTCAACACTCCTTGATTCACCATGAATGTACTTGGGACAAAAATTCTTAGGATTCTTGGGAATATCATGAAAACCTCCAAGAATAGTCCCTAATGGAGAGGGATTGTTCTGAAAAAATGCCATTGGTAGCAGTGGTGGTGGTTGAGCCAGCTATTGGATGGGTTGAACCAGCTGTGATGGCGGTTGAGGTGGATTGGGTGGTGGATTGATGGGTACCCATTGGGGTATTGGTGAAAAGCCTGGTGGAGTGAGTGGAGTTGACAAGGGTGGTATAATGGTTGCCCCAGTCTTGCGACTCTTACATCTTATTGGGGTATTGAGTTCTATCAAGGGTGGCAGATTTTCAGCTGATCGAAGAAATCTGTGGGACCTTTCTAGGGAAGAAAACTCAGTTTTATCCAGTTTTCCCTTCTAGGCCCTCCTTCTAGCGCCAGTTCTTATTGATGGTGTTTTTGGCACCACAACATGCAAGTAGAATATTGCTACTCTGCTTCTCTTGAAAGAGAAAGACAACACATGGATGTCTTAGCTCCCAAGGTCTTTGTAGTTGGGTCCTAACTGTGCTAGTGTTACTCAGTGGTCAATGCAACAGTAATATTCAAGGGGCCTGCTGGTGTTGAGCTTCTGGATTATTCTGAGGTCAAACATGAATTTAAACCTACTCTAACCAGGGTTTTAAATAAATAGAAAAAGATGGATCAGAGCTTTGGGATAGGAAAGAATGATAATTCATCTGTCTTAACTAGATTTGTCATTCTTCAAGGAATTGTAAACTAAAATTGAAGAAAAAAATTAACTTGTGATTGACACACAATTCCATTCATTCACAGTGTTGATTTCTACAACAAGATACTAGTTACCATTCTAAATAAAACATAAAATAACATTTCATTCCTTGAAGGTTTTCACAAATCAAATGATCAAATCAATACAAACAACATTCTAAAACACAATCTGAAGTGGATTAAGATCTGGTTGCTTCTACTACTAGTGAAATAGATAAGCAACATCTACAAGGCTGGAACAATCACCAGTGTACAGAAAATCCCTTGACTCCAAATTGTTTTCATTTATATTAAAAGAACTTGAAAGATACATTGCAGTCTACTCTGAATCTAACTCCTAACTAGGAAGATAAAAGAAGCTCCCATTACGAAGAATCAAGATGCAGCTCTATCTTCTCTGACTAACTTTTCTTACTAATTCCTAACTCTTAATTAGCTTCCAACTATTTGTTCTAACTCTATGCCAGCTTCTATTCTTCTCTATTGGTTCTAAACTTTACAAAGAGGCAATAATGCCATTTATACAGAATGTACCCAAAAGAATGTGTTGTCCCCTACATTAGGGTTTACAAAATATCTATAGACTGTAGGAGAGTCGGCCCTCATATATTTTTTTAAAAAGAGTCAATGTTGCATTCAATGTATATCCTTGTTGTCCATGCTAATGAAAGGTTGTTCCAAGGATAATCTTTAGATCTTTTTTAGCTACAACATTTACTTCAGGCCTTCGTGTCCATCCTTGAACTCCACCGAGGTTGCCTTGAATGCTCTAGAATATCACCATTAATACTAATTTTCCTCTGCCAGTGGTTGCCATAGCTGTCCCCGTGAGTCATGGTTACCCCTTTCCTTCGGCCTTCTTCATCCCCTAGACCCTTCTACATGTTGACCATCTTCTGGAAGCACCATCGGGCCTCCCTCTAGATCTGGACATTTCGCTTGAGCCGATCCATCACTTTTGAATCTTAGGAGGAATCCATGTCGTTCGTATCCGGTTGGTCTTCATCACAGGGATGGTCAATTGGTCAATGGCCCATATTAGCTCCTTCTGATTGGACGATCATATGCCATGCCAAATTCCTGAGCATTCAAGAGCGGTCCACCTTAAATCCCATGTCGGTGAGACACTTATGGTGTCTCCCTGATGTGATTTTGTCTCATAGCAGTTATCGGCATAGTGCGGCCCAGTCGATGAGACCCTTCGGCGAGCTTCAGAAGTCACATCAAGCTCATTTTTATGTTGGGAAGACAATCCTTTAGTCAAGAAGACCTTGTGGTCGGGGAGACCTTACATCAAACCCCTTTATGCTTCTGGAGTCTCCCCGATTTCCTTTGTTTTGGCATGACCTTCATGAGTCGGTGAGAGATTACACCGAGTCCTATATCCTTTGGTGAGACAATCCGACCTCGGGGAGACCTTTCTTTGAGCCCTTTATGTCACCTCAAAGACCAACCCCATCGATGAGACCTTTTCACTTCAGCCAGACCTCCTATCAATGTGTGAAAATTATCGTTGGGCCCAGACCTTTGGTGGGACCCTCTTCTATCAAAGAGACCTATGGCGATATCCCCCTTTTAGTTCCTTGTCGGCAAGACCAGATATATTCACCAAGACATCTCTCCACTGCAAGAACTTCTCATCGAGATACATATATACTGATCGGTGGTCGGTGAGACACCCAGCTTTCGGGGAGACCTTCCACCAAAGATAAACTCTCGCCGAAGTATTTTCCCGACCCGTGGTAGTTGGTGAGACTTAAAGAACTCACCAAGACCTCATGGCGAAGAGAAAACCTGCTGCCAAAATGAAAATCCATCTGTTGTTGGTCGGTGAGACATCCAAACCTTGCCGAGACTTCTCTCCGAAGTAAAATCCCTCACGCCGATATGCGAAACTTTTATCACCCAAACAATGACTGATGTGTTGTTGATTGATACCTGCATGTGAACTCTAGTCGCCGTGACATTCCCGAGGTCTTTCCAATAGGAAACACAAACACATCAAAAAAATACAACCATGGGTCGAGGAGACTTTGATGATCTCATGGCGATATGAACTATAATGTGAAGTATTCAGACTTGATGGAATCTATATTGCAATAAGGCCAGATATGGGGAAAATATGCTCATGGTGGGAGACCTTTTGGAAACTTTGTGAGTATGGACAATATGTAATATCATCAAAATTATGTAGTTCTAACACCTCCCTCTGGATCCTCACTAGATAGAGCCGAGCCACTAGTCGGTAAGAGATATAGGAAATTCTTTCCGACTTTTGTCTTAGCTGATTTTTATGATCAACTAGATTGAGGAATGCTTTCCAACTAAGCTCCCTTGAGAAAAATCATCATGTGTGTGCTTTAATCCTACAAAAAAAATGCTTCCATTAGTCCCCAATGGATATAGAGTATAATATAATAAACTATCCTATTGCTTGTGATTATTTTATTGAATTTACAGCAAGAAGAAAACTAACTCAAGCTGAGACAAAACCAAATTTAACCAAAACAAGAAGACAAAATTAAGTAGAAAACATAAGAAACCCAAGAGCAAGGCAAATAACCAAAGACAAAGAAACCAAAAAGAGAAGGGGGCCCATTTTGTTCCAGATCAAATTGGGGTGGTTATGTAAGGCATAACAAGAGCTTTCAAGAACTAAGAGACAAGCTCTCATCATAGCGGCCAGAGAATTCACAAAGAACTCCAAGTTGAAAAGCTCGAACTCCCTCAAGAAATAAAAAGGTGACAAAATAGGCATAGGCATACATAATGCATCAGAAATTGTGTTACAGCCATGGCCACAAGGCCAAAAAATGGCTTAAAAATGAAGCAAGAGAACTCAGGAGAACTTGAAAAAGACTCACCCATGATTTGCAGAGGAATAATCGACCAATCTGCAGGAAAGAATCATGAGAATCAAGCATGTTCAACTAAAACCCTAGTTCCATGGCAGCGGTTGCAGAGGCTAGTTTCTCCAAAGTTTCACTTTGCAAAATGATGTGAAAACATAGGGCATTCTTTGCATTTTGTTCATTAGGGTTTCTACTTCGCCCTAAGTCAAATTGGGCTTTATCACATTTATTTAAGAAAATCCTTGCCAATTAATTTCCCCTTATGAAATACATATGCCTAAGTCGACCATCGTGTTCTAAGACTTTTGAGTCTAGGCCCAATTTAGGCTTTGAGATAATGCCTTAGTGAAAATTGGAGATTGATACATACCTTAGATTTTAATTGATTTTGTGAGAAATCAATTACAATAATTGGTGAGATTTTACTTATGGCTTAGGTTTTTTTTTTAATGTTTTTTAATTGATTTTATAGAAATCAATTACAAGGGAAAGATAAGGATTTGCCTTAAGTTTTATTTTGTAAGATGAATATTGCCCATATTTTTATGATTTTTTGAGAAAAATCAAGATTGTAATGGGAGATATAAGTTGTAATATTTTGCAAAATATTTCAAAACAATCTTTAATTGCAAAATTAGGTCTAATTGAGAGAAGATAAAATCTACAACTATGTAAAGCAAAGATAAAGCAGATTGTTTTTATCTCTTTGCTATTTTTAGCAGATTAGGGTTGGGATTTTTGTCTTGGCTGGATTTGAGATGCTTGTTGGATGGATTAAGTGTTTTATTTTCTTTTAAAGCAAATTTAGCCTATTTTTAGGAGCTTTTCAGTGTGAACATGGAAAAATTGATTTTTGTCTACTTTTATGCATACTTTTGAGACAGTTTTGGTGCCTTTTCTTTGAGCTTTCTTTGTGAGCTCAAATTAGGGTTTTGGAGAATTATGTCTTGAAGAAAAGTTAGTTTTCCTTCTGCTTTGAGAGTTTAGATTTTTACTTTTCTGGCTCTCACACATTGTGGATCTTGTAAAACTCATTTTGCACTTAGTTCAGACAAATTTTGGCATACTCCTTCAATTGAATAAAAACAACATTCCTACTCAATTCTATGTCCACTTGTAGTTTTAGTTTGATGTTATATTGTGATTTCTATTCATAGAGTCCTTGTTATGTCCTAAGACTGTAATTCTTGATGTAGAAAGTTCTTTTTACAGGTTGCATGTTGTATTTAAAATCAGGTCTTCATGCAAATTATTTATGTGTTAATTGTTCATGAGAGGTTTTGAGATATTGTGTTTTTCTGAAAGTTGTCTGTGAAGAAGAAATCAAAATCATCATTAAATCATTATCAAGTCTTTAAAATCATCTGTTAAGTCATAGGTTTTAATTTCAGTCATCTTTCTAACTCTTTCCCTCAGAAAATCACTTAGAATAATATTCATCATTTGGAGAACTAGCTCACTATGGAGATTTTCTTTTTGCATAGATCACTCACATCTGAAAAGAGTTTCCATGTTTCAACAAATAGTCTAATTTTTTCAAATCTGACAAAGGGTGCATATCTGATTGATAACGGTTTTTGGCATGTTCAGTGGGACTCTGAAAGCCATTTTAAAGAAATTTTAGATTTTTTAATTTGTTGTTTGGTGTATGCAACAGATTTGTGCAGCATTTTGAATGCTCATTTCAATATACCTGGAAACTCCGATCTTGATTTTGCATGCAGACTTAGTGGATCATGCACATGAGAAAAATACATACCAGATCAAGTACTAAACCTTTCAAATATTGAGAGTTGTCCCCACCATGAAGAGGAGGCAAAACAACAAGGAGGCTCTTTGAAACACCTAGAAGATCAAAATCAACACCTCCTATTTTCATCTCTTTGGTTTTATCACAAGGAGTATCAGTTCCAATATCACAAGCACTGCCAATGGTAGGGCCAACGTGGCACCTGTTCGCACCTTTTAATGGAGGCAACCCATTAGACATCGCTCAACATGACAACATCCCAGTTGCAGCCCTTAGAAGCCTGCCATATTTCACCGGGGAGGACCTCACTACACCGGTTGAGCATATTCATGATGTAGCCACCTTATGCTCGGTTCACAACATCACGCAAGAGAATGTCGCGTTAAGGTTGTTGGATGCATCGCTCAAAGGAAGGCATTACAATGGTTCAAAGGCCTCACAACCAACTCAATCATGACATGGGATGCGTTAGGTAATGGTTTATATCAATTTATTGCTGATAAATATGATAATCTGTCTCTGTTAGAGAAATTGAGCACCATTCAAAGGGCACCACACGAGCACTTGGCTGATTTCAACTACCAATTTTAGAGAACCTAGGATAGGATTCCTACAATGGTAAAACCTTTACTAGCACACGCTTTTTTGTTTTACTTAAAAGCTTTGAATAGTAAAATTTCAGTCATGACTCAGTCTATGGGTGGGCATACACTCCCTAATGCTTATGACATAGCCATTAGAGTTGAGAAATGTCTCACCCAAGCTGGAGACATAACCCCTAGACCTCCTATGCCTTTATTCCTAGAAGTACAACCACCTACCCCTACTATTGTACCTCCCTTAGCTGCTATCCCACCTATTCTGGCAATTGGCTATCATAACGCAACCCAAGAAGTTGCTACTCCAACCCTGAACCAAGAATTTCAAGAGATTAAAAGTATAGTCAATAATTTCAAGAATGATCTTGTGAGCATTAAGAAACAAGTAGGTCATGAGCATAAGCCTTATCAAGCCACTTATCAGCAGAACCATCCTAACAGGCCTGCCTTTTAGAATGATTACCAAGCCCAAAGAAGGAATTTTAACCCTAGGCCATTCCAGCCATACACTCCAAACACAACCAGTTCGTCAAAGGAAATTGTACCCCAAAATAACATTTCCCAAGATTGTGATTGGTGTTATCCATGCAATCAACCTCATAACCAATCAACATGCACTAATGGAATGAGAAATTAGGCTTTAATGGTCCAAAACAACTATGCTGGTTCATAAAATGTTGCAAATCAGAATCAAGAACAACAAGATAATGTGGAAGTTGCCTTGCCAAACTAGTAGAGCTCTGAATTTTGTGGCGTGAATGGTCAAGAACAGAAAAATTCTCTTGTTTCGACTAATACCAAGTCAAAAAGAGAGCTATGGATCCGGGACAACAAGTTGGAAATTCACAGCAGTAACCCACAAATAGTAAGCAACCCATTTCATCAAATGTTAACACTGTAGCACAACCTAAAGTTTAGATTCTGCAAAGAGGCCAAGAGATATTTAGCAAGGAGCAGTCAAAGACACATTCACAGCCTTTGTAGAGACAAAATGATGCAACTATCATTAAAAACCAGCAAAAGATAAATTCTACCTCATTTAGTATTGTTGAGCATCTCAAGAAAACTACTGTCAATATGTCAGTATTAGATGCTTTGCACCTCCTTGGGCATAAAGGTTTACTATAGGAAGCTTTAGCTAAGTTGTCTATTTATGACAACGCTAATATAGGAGTTGCAAAAGTCATGCTTGTTAATGATCTGGAGGATAAAAATGAGCAACAAACTAAAGAGGTAAAGCCTCCTCCATTCTACTTAAGTTTGATTATTGGTGATAAGATTGTTCATAATTGTATGGTTGATTTTGGTGTTGGTAGTTCAGTCATTCCTAAGAGTTTAGCCGATAAGTTAGGTCTTGTTTATGAGCCTAATCCCCAGAAAGGCATAGTGCAATTAGATGGGTCTGATGTTAAAACTGTTGGTATTATTAAAAATTTGGCTCTTACTTTGCACGCATCCCTAAGTTTTTCTATTCATCAGGATATACATGTCATTGACTTTCCATCACACTTTTCCATTTGTCTCTCGAGGTATTTTATAGCCAAGTTAGGTGGGTTTCTATCATCAGATTGGTCTCATATCTTCTTTAGGACAAGGTATGGTACAAAAGTGACCATAAATTTTGAGCCTCTCGCCAAAGACCATATCGAACCATATTCACCAAATCCTATAAACGCTAACCTCTACACCACCTCTATATTGGAGGAGAAAACCATGACCTCAGACTATAGAACCCATATAGAAAATATCAATCTAGATGAATGGGTAGCAAAAGATCACGAGCTTGATTCATTTCAGCACACAAATGTGATAGGATTAGGAGTCTATATGATTTGAGAACCTGATTTTGATATGCCTAATCTTTGCAAAGAGGAGGAATAGTCTGTAGAGACAAAAAATGAGCTTTGGAATCTTTATTTTGATGGTTCGAGAAGCAGTATTGGTGCTGGAGGTGGGGCTATGTTGATTTCACTGGAGGGAGATAAATATTTTTCAACCTGCAGATTTGCTTTCAGTTGTTCGAATAATATAGCTAAGTATGAAGCGTTGGTGCATGGCCTCGATGGGCCCACAAATGAGGTATTAAATGCTTGCAAGTTTATGGTGATTCAGGCTCGCTGCCATAGGAGCCCATTTTGATATTCCCAATGAGATTCATAAAGTAGATGCACCTTAATATGTAAAAATAGTGGTTAGACCTTCTGTACCTGACAATAATGTGAGCTGGGAGGTTTTTGACAACGATGAGAAAATTGTAAATTTCTTGATTGCTGAAGCTGAGTTTGCAGATGGAAACCAACAAAAATGGCAGCAACAATATGATGAATAGATTATGCAATTGAAGACTAACAAGCTTCCAAAAGGATTGGTGACCTTGGAATTTGTGTTCAATTCAGATGACCAAGTGCGGAAAGACAAGTGTGGCCTGATTGTTAAGGAAGAACATTATGTAGCCATTGAAATCTTCAAAGGAAAGCTTCTCAAGCTGGGAAAGGTATGTAATAAAGATGAAAAACAAGAATTTATTCTGTTATGTTAGAAATTTAGTGATGTTTTTGCTTGGGAGTACAAGGATTTGAGAGGTTTTAACCCATAACTAGCCCAACATACTATTGAACTAGAGCCTAGTGCAAAACCAGTAAGATATAAACAGAGGCCTCTTAACCCCAAATTAGAACACCTTATGAAGGCTGAACTGAATAAATTAGTTGAGAGTGGTATTATTTTTCCTATCAAACACACCTCTTGGGTGTCAAATTTAGTACCAGTCAGGAAGAAAAGTGGGGAGATCAAATTGTGTGTCAATTTTTGAGATTTAAATAAGGTTTCATTGAAAGACCACTACCCACTCCCTTCCATGGAGAAAATTTTGCAGGTAGTTTCTAGTTCTGATAGATTTCTTTGCTAGATGGTTACTCAAGTTACAACCAAATTCTGGTTAAGCAAGAAGATCAATTCAAGACAACATTTACCACCAAGTGGGGCACAATGGCCTACAAGAAGATGCCTTTCGGCCTATCCAATGTTGGAGTAAATTTTTAGCAAGCGATGGATATGGCCTTTCATGGCCTTATGAACAAGTTTGTTTTGGTATATTTAGATGATATTACTATTTTTTCTAGAAATGCTAATGAACATCTTGATCATTTAGAGTAGATTTTTCAAAGATGTAGAGATTTCAGATTGTCTCTCAATCCAAAGAAGTGTATTTTTTTTGTACATGAAGGTAAACTCCTCGGACATATTGTTTCAAAGCAAGGTATTTCTATAGACTGTAAAAGAGTCTCTACAATTCTTGAATTATCGTTACCATCTCACAAGAAAGGCTTGCAAATATTTCTTGGAAGAATAAATTTTGTGTGGAGGTTCATACTGAATATTGCAACTTTGTTGCAACCTCTCACTTCTATGCTAAAAAATAATATGCCTTTCAGTTGGACCAAGGAAGGTAAGAGAATCTTTGAGCAGATTAAGGAAGCTCTTGTAGCTACTCCTACTCTCATCAATCCAAATTTTGACAAAGACTTCATTTTCTATGCTTTTGGAGGAGTAGATACAGTTTCAGCTATGTTATGCCAGTAAAACGATGAAGGCTTCAAGCAGCCTATAACATTTTCCAGTCAAGTACTACATGATTACAAGGTGAAGTATTCTTTTTTTGAGAAGCATGTTTTTATTGTTGTGAGAAGTTTAAAAAAAATTAGGCATATGTTGTCCAACAACAAGATCCATTTGTTGGTAGCTCATTCAACTATTAAGGATTTCCTACTTAACAAAGATATAAATGATAAGCATTATGGTTGGATTACCAAAGTAATGGAATTTGACATTGATATAAAGGTAACCAAGCTCGTTAGAGGAAAGGATTTGTGTGAACAGGTTGCTAGAAATGAAGACAACAACTTAAAAGGAGCTGAAGATATGGATACAATGCTAAATAATGATGTTGCAGGTGTTGTCTCAGCGTTGCCTACTACTTGGTTACAACAAATGATGCATTATTTGCAAACTGGTGAGTGCCTCGAAGGCTTAGACAGAGCAAAAAGAAGGTATTGCATATCACAAGCCATTCCTTATGCAATTATTGATGGCATTCTTTATAGGAGAGATTTCCAAGGTATTTTATTGAGATGTATTCAGCCTAATCAAGTTGACATGCTTTTAGCATAATTTCATGATGGGCCTTCAGGAGGTCATTTTGCTGCAAGAACAACCCTGAAAATTATGCGGGCTGATTATTATTGGCCATATTTGTTCAAATATGCTATTGCTTGGGTCAGAAAATGTGAGAAATGTGCTTTATTTTTTGGAAAGCAGAGGCTTGTAGCACTGCCCCTACATCTGATTCAGGTAGAACAACCCTTTGCTAAGTGGGGCTTAGATTTTATTGGTCCTATCAATCTGCCATCAAGCGTGGGTCATAAGTGGATAATTAATTCCATAGACTATTTTACTAAATGGACTAAGGAAGTTGCTTTAAAGGAAGCAAATGAGACTTCTATACTTAACTTTTATCAGGACCTAGTCTCAAGATTTGGAGTTCTAGATTCAATCATTTCTGACAATGGTTTGGATTTTATTGGTTTGAGGATTTCTGATTGGTCAATTAGAAATAATATTTATTTGAACACATCTTCTAATTGTTATCCGTAGGGAAATGGGAAATGGTCAAGAAGAATCTACAAACAAGAAACTGATTTAGATAATCAAGAAGACTTTTGAGGATAATCAAAGGACATGGCATGAAAAGCTTAAGTTAGTTCTCTAGGCTGACAAAATAACTCCTAAAAGGGCCATTGGTTTTTATCCCTTTGTTTTAACTTATGGAAAAGAAGCTAAGTTACCTGTTTCCATTGTGTTTCCAACTTTAAGTTATGTTAAAGAACTGGAATTGCTGAATGAGTAGCCTCTTGAGGTAACATTTGCACAATTGATAGAGCTAGAGGAAACTAGGAAGGAAGATTTAAGGAAGCTTGAGATACATCAAGCTCAGATGAAGAGTTATTTTGACAAATGAGAAAGACCACACAAGTTCATTGTTGGAGATCTGGTTTTCAAGTGGAATGAATTTAAAAGCAGACCTGGACAACATTCCAAAGTTGATGCAATTTGGCACAAGCCTTATATGATCACAAAGTGCAAGGAACACAATGATTTTCAACTTTCCAAGTTGACTGGAGAGGTGTTGTCTATCCTAGTTAATGGGATCCACCTTAAGAATTTCCTCTGAGATAAGTTCTATCTTGTAAATAAGTAGAATAGTATTCCAAATAAGTGCATTATGCACATTTCTTTTCAATAGTTTTCTTTCCCTAAGTGCTATTGTCCATGTTCCGTTGGCCATCAAGGCCTATTAGTTTGCTTTTAGTTTTGTTTCATTTTGTTTTGTTGTTGTTTGGAGTGTTATTGTTCAAGTTTTTGAGTTTCACGAAGGGGGAGATTTGACTCCACGCCCAATGGAGTCCTTTAAGGCAACTAATCCATGCTTAGCAGGCAAGCATTTAGCGGAAATCGCCAAAATGTTATCAATTTTTTGCTATAGCTCAATTGGTGGAGCCGATTAAATACTGTTATATATTAAGTGAAGTTACAGTTATTTTTGCATATGATAAGTGTTGATTACATCTTATTTTATCATTATTTATCAAGTGACAATTATGCTTTGAAAAGAGGAATTAGAATTTCAGAAGTTGCTATTCAATGTTTTAGAATCAAATGGAGTACAAGATTGAGCATAAAAACAACAAAGCATTTCAAATGCTTTCATTTATTTCATAATTTAATTCATATTTACATAATTTCATTTGATTGCAAGAATTCAAATGATAGTACAAATTTGCATTAAGATGCATTCTTTCTTTTTGAAAAGCATAAGATTGAAATCAAATATCCACACAAGCCATGGATGTGACTGTTACAATGCATCATAAGCATCACACTACACTATGGAAGATGCATAAAAGGAACAATCAAATAAGCATAAACATAATCATCATTGCCTGATTGATTGATGGCTGACGTAGAAGTGGTGCACCATTTGTCTTCTTCGAGCTCCATTGACTTGTAGGAAGGAAGAGAGGGATGTTAGAGCTTTGACTATGAATATACCTACATGGGCCATCAACGATAATGTAGTATGCTACTAATCATACTCTAAAACAATCAAGAGAAGTGTAGAAACATGAGTTGAAGGAGAAACATCAACATGATCATATATTGTTTTTTTTTGCTAACAACATTTGTTTCTTTGTGCAGGTATAGGGAAAATCATGTAGCTGATTATTTTTCTAAAGACCAAGCATGTGGAGGAAAATGGGCTCCAACAAGGGTAGAGCTGGACATGTTACCCCTTAATCATTACAAGTGGGATAAGAAGGAGATTGCGATCATCATATTCATGACAAGAAAGGAAATTTAAAACTGAAAGAGTAAAAAGAGTTCATCCATCAAGTTATTAGGCCGACTATTCACTCATAACGGTCAAATACATTTCTAAAAGCTACAGGTGAACAATGGGTTTAATCAGCTCAATCAATTCAACTGAGTACATTCATCTCAAATGTTGTTGTATGGTTTATTTTTTCTTCCATAGTATTATTTGTTCATCATGTTTATAATATCATGCAAAGATCAATAGTGTTCATGCTCATGATAGTGATACTAAATAGGCATTCATAATGCCTCAATGAAGAGAATTGTTACAAATTTTTATTTCAAAAGAGAGCAAGTGCATGGAACATAAAAATTCATGAAGAGTTCCAAGGAGAGAAATAGTGATATCATCTGATCAAAGCATAGTACATACATGCATTCATCTTTTGGATTCTAACTGAAGCAACATAAGTAAAATGAGGAGTCACAAGAAATTTAAAAGAAACTAGGACAGGTAAGCATGGTAGGAGTGGATAAGCATTCTATAGTTTCCAATAAAACTAATTTCTATGTGCGGATGAAGGAATGTTCCCCCCCATGCACTAGGTTTTGTAAACAACAATACCTAGGAAGGTTTCACATGTTTTACATTTTCTAAAGGTTTACCTTGCTATCCCAAGGAAAATACAGCAGGGATTTGAAGTGTTTTGTTGTTTTGTTATTTGAAGCTATAAATTTCCTCTTTCAAATCATGTGGGAATGCCATATGCAGAGCAGGAATTACAAATCCAAGTTAATGGTTTCTTCAATGGCATTGAGGTTAGAATACAAGAAAGGTATCTTTTACATAGTGCAAGGCTTATAAAAGCATATGGTTCCATGAAGACAAGAAAATAAACATGCCCATATGATCTTTACCTCAGAAATGTTGTTTTCCTCAGAGTAACATTTACCCATGTAATGGAAATAGGAGAGTATAGAAATGCATGAAGTATAGAGTTTTCAAATACAAATTCTTCATTGTTTTCAATCTACCCTGGGGTTTTGTTTAATACTCAGTTTTCTTCATATCACAGTGGACCTTTGTGAAGTTTTTACAGAAAATAAACAAAGATATTTTCTTACTATTTCCAGCATACCCATTTGAGTATTTTGATCCAAATGCATATTTATTCATTTCTTTTACTATTTTCTGCAAACCCACACGGGGTTTCTTTAAAATAACAGAATTGTAAAATGGTGGGTCGAGCTCAAGCTCTGGTTGGGAGAAATGCAGAATGGGTATTATTCTCTCATAATATAGTGAACCCATATGAGGTTTTTCTCAAAAATACAAAATTCTAATGAATACTATCATGGGTGAAGCCCAAAAATGCTTTAAATGCACCAAATGAATATATAAGGGTCGTGGCTTGGATAGAGGTTGTTATCTCTTAGAATGTTCATCAATATTTACAGAGAGATAAAACTCATCTTGAGGTTTCTATAAGAATCTCAAAATATGAACAAAGAATGGGTATAATGCTAGATTTTCTAAGTAAAATGTATACATTGCGTGACCTGTAATGGGTCTATTCTACTTCAAAGGAAGAACCAAAAAATCATTCTCTTTATAGAAGCCATTGCAGAAGCTTTTGTTGATACAAAAATAAATAAAAGTAGGAGCTTACTATGCATGCCTGTAGAAGACAAGAAGCCATGACCAAAGCTTGACAGAGCTTTCAAGAACTAAGAGATAAGCTCTCATCATTGTGGCCAAAGCATTCACATAGAACTCCAAGTTCAAAAGCTCAAACTCCCTCAAGAAACACAGAGGTGACAAAATAGGCATAGGAAAATGTAATGCATCAAAAATTGTGTTATAGCCATGGCCACAAGGCCAAAAAATGGCTCAAAAATGAAGAGAACTTAGGAGAACTTGAAAAAGACTCACCCATGATTTGCAGAGGAAGAATTGACCAATTTGTAGGAAAGAATCATGAGAATCGAGCATGCTCAGCTAAAACCCTAGATCCATGGCGGTGGCTACAGAGACTATTTTCTCCAAAGTTTCACTTTGCAAAATGATGCAAAAACATAGGGCATTATTTGCATTTTGTTCATTAGGGTTTTTGCTTTGCCCTAAGTCGAATTGGGCTTTATCACATTTATTTAAGAAAATCCTTGCCAATTAATTTCCCCTTATGAAATACATATTCCTAAGTCGACCATGGTGTTCTTCTAAGACTTTTGAGTCTAGGTCCAATTTAGGCTTTGAGATAATGCCTTAGTGAAAATTAGAGATTGATAGATATATTAGATTTTAATTGATTTTGTGAGAAATAAATTACAATAATTGGTGAGATTTTACTTATGGCCTAGGTTTTTTTTTATGTTTTTTACTTGATTTTATAGAAATCAATTACAAGGGAAAGATAAGGATTTGCCTTAAGTTTTATTTTGTAAGACGAATATTGCCCATATTTTTATGATTTTTTGAGAAAAATAAAGATTGTAATTGGAGATATAAGTTGTAATATTTTGCAAAAGATTTCAAAACAATCTTTAATTTCAAAATTAGGTCTAATTGAGAGAAAATAAAATCTGCAACTATGTAAAGAAAAGATAAAGCAAATTGTTTTTTATCTCTTTTCTATTTTTAGCAGATTGGGGTTGAGATTTTTATCTTGGTCAGATTTGAGATGCTTGTTGGATGGATTAAGTGTTTTATTTGCTTTAAAAACAAATTTAGCCTATTTTTAGGAGCTTTTCAGTGTGAACATGGAAAAAAAAAAAATTCTGCTTTTATGCAGACTTTTGAGACAATTTTGGTGCCTTTTCCTTGATCTTTCTTTGTGAGCTCGAATTAGGGTTTTGGGGAATTATATCTTGAAGAAAAGTTAATTTTCCTTATGCTTCGAGAGTTCATATTTTTACTTTTCTGGCTCTCACACATTGTGGAGCTTGTAAAACTCATTTTGTACTCAGTTCAAACAAATTTTGGCATACTCCTTCACTTGAATAAAAACAACATTCCTACTTCTCAATTATGTTTCTACTTACAGTTTCAGTTTGATGTTATATTGTGATTTTTGTTCACAGATTCCTTGTTATGTCCTAATATTGTAATTCTTTATGCAGAAAGTTCAAAATATAGGTTGCATGTTGTATTTAAAATCAGGTCTTCGTGCAAATTATTTATGTGTTAATTGTTCATGAGAGGTTGTGAGATATTGTATTTTTCTGAAAGTTGTTTGGGAGGAAGAAATTAGAATCATCATTAAATCATTATCTAGTCTTGAAAATCATCTATTAAGTTATAGGTTTTAATTTTAGTCATCTTTCTAACTCTTTCCCTCAGAAAATCACTTATAATAATATTCATCATTCAGAGAACCGGCTCACTCTATAGATTCTCTTTTTGCATAGATCACCCACATCTGAAAAGAGTTTCCATGTTTCAATAGATAGTCTAATTTCTACAAATCTGACAAAGGGTGCATATCTGATTGATAACACATACAAGACCAAGTGATATAGGCTTTCAATAAAGACAACCTTCTCATCAAGTCTATGATGGACTCACATCCATTTCCAAGTTTAGGCTCCTTGGTCTTTATTGTTGATTTTTTTTTATAACAGGTAACCATTCCAACACATATATCATAACATAAGAAATATCCAGCCTAACCTAACTCTCTCTAGTATCCATGAGCACCCACCAATCAATCCTTGCCTACTTTAAATGCAAGCTACATGATCATGAAGCTCCAAGAAAATGATGTAACGATGGATTGTGGGACACCAGATCGACATATGATGTAATTAAGGATGAACTTGGCTATCTACTTATTGGTGATATAGTTCATCAGAATGGATTCAATTGATTTTATAAAATATTTAGTTGTAGTGAGGATAAATTTATGGCCATTAGTGGATGTATGGTGAATATTGCTCACAAGATCAATTCCCCATTGAGAGAAAGGCCATGGTGAAGTAATTGGGTGAAATTCTTGGGTAGGTGCATGCACAAGATCTCCATATATTTGAAATTGTTAGTATTTCTTAACAAAATGATATGCATCACACTCCATAGTAGGCCAATAATATCCCATACGCATGAGCTTGTTAGCCAAGGTAGGACCACGAGAGTGAGATCCACATATAGTGTCATGTACTTAATGTAAAGTCATTTGTGCTTCATCAAATTTGAGACATCTAAGGAGGGTACTATCTAGGCTATGGTGGTAAAGGGTGTCATTGATTATTACATATCTAGAGGCTTGTCTGATAAAGGTTTTTCATTGAGTGGAAGATAAGTCTGGGGGAATGATTTGATTGTGTAGGTAATTGTAAATGTCTTTATACCATGGGGAATCAAGACAAAAAAAATTAGATACAAGCTCGTATTTGAGGATATTGAACATAGGGATGAGAAGTTGTTCCATCAAGAACTCATATTGGGGTACATTTCAAGGTATATCCAAGAGATCCTATGGTGGCCATTACATGGGTTTCTTTATTTTGAATTCTTGGAATCTAATCAAAGGCAATGACATCAAAATACTACATGAAACTATCAACCGTTCTCTTGTAGGGGGTAATATTTTCATCTTTTGTGTCATAATAATCATTGACTTGTTGGATAACTAATAGCAAATCACTGTAGACATGAAGGTTCTTATTTTTTCATTTAATAGCCATTTAGAGTCCTGTGAATAATGCTTCATAGTCAACTATGTTATTGGTACAAGAGAATTCTATCTTGTATGACTTAGGTATTGTGTCTCTTTGAGGTGTGACAAAGAAAATTTTAGCTCCAAAACCATGGTTTGTATAAGATCCACCAAAATATAATTTCCATGTGGTGGGATTTTTTATTATGAAAATTGACTCATCAGAGAAATTAGACACCGAAGCATGATTTGTTCTCATTGGAGCATTTTCAAGTTGATTGGATATCACTTGTCCTTTTATTGCCTTTCAATAAACATATTCTATGTAAAAATCACTCAAGATCATTACCCACTTTGCTAGTTGATCTATTAGAGTTACCTTGTTGAGTAGATATTTCAATGGTCTATCTTCACTACCATCTTTGTTTGATGATTTGGCACATAATATCAAATATTTTTAGTGGCAGAGACAACTATGAGGAATGCACATTCAATAGGGAGTGTGCAACTAATATGGTATATGGAACTTTCTTTTCCTTCTTCACCATTTTGTGCTAACAAGGCTCCTAATGTTGAGGATGTTGTTGATATGTACAATATTAGAGATTAATATTGATAGGTGGCATGAGAACTAGAGGTTAGAGTAGATAATATTTGATTTATTGAAATGCCTCTTGAAAATAATTAGTCCATATGAAAGAGACTCCTTTACGAAGATGTTGGAATGAATGAAATTTATCAGCCAACTGAGCTATGAACCTTCAGATTGATTGTAGCTTTTCTTGAAGACTATGTAATTGATTTATGTTTGCTAGTGGGGACATATCCACAATAGATTTACCTTTTTTGGGTTGACCTCAATACCTCTGTGAGATACAATGTATCCTTGTAGTTGTTCAAAGGTTACCCAAAAGACACACTTTTTGGATTTAATTTGACCTTGTACTCTTCCAACCATTTGAATACCTTTTCTAGCACATCTAAATGACTATATCTTGAAATGGATTTTTCCAACAAGTCATCAACAAAGTCCTCCATGAGTGTATGCATATATTTGTGAAAGATTGTGGTCATAGCCCTTTTTAATATATTGCTCTAACATTGTTAAGACTGAGGGGAATGACATTCCAATAGTAAGTATCCCAAGGGCATGTAAAATCTATCTTGTGTTGATCTTTAGGGGCAATTCTGATTTGATTATAGCTTGAAAAGTTGTTCATGAGTGATAGCATTTCATATCGCATTATTAGTTCTACTTTGATGTCAATATTTGGCACCAGAAAATCATCTTTGGGAAAAAAAAAATTTAAATCTCTAAAATATGTACAAATTCTAATTCCTTCAATTGTTTTAGTTATGGGTACAAGATTTCAGATCCACTATGCATAATCTATAGGGTGAAATAAACCAACATCCAACAACTTCTTCAACTCTACTTTCATTAAGAACACAATTTGGGGATGCATTTTTCTCAACTTTTTCTTGACTAGTTTTGCATTTGGGAACAATGGAAAATGATGCAAAACTAACTCAGGATCCAACCTAGGCATATCAACATATGAACAAGTGAAATTTATTTTCCTTGTTGAAAAGAAGCTAACAAATTCTAGTTTTTCAATGATTGACAAAGATGCATGAAACTCGAATAATTCTAGGACTGTCATTGATGAAAATATTTACTGCCTCTAATTTCTCTCCAAGAAATATTGATCTCTCTTGAATTTTAGGTAATACATCCAACCCTCTATCCTTAAGCACCTCAGAGAGGTTTTAACCCTTGAATACATCCTTTCTTTTTACTTTTTCATGGTCTAAAGGTGCCTTTTGGATTTCAGTTAGAGACCCATTTATTTATTTATTTATTTCACTTTTTTGACTAAAGGGAAATGTAGACTCCCCAAAGTAGGTTATGGTATCAAGTTTTATGATGAATCCAAATTTGTGATCCCCACAAGGTATTCCTTCTTGAAGTGTCATAAACTCACCTATTGCTTCATCATTTTCGAATGTCTCTAAGCTCAGAGGTCCTTGTTGGTCCCAATCTATCAATTATAGGTAGATTAGGATTAAATCATAATAGGTGTTAGTATATATCAAGTATTGGGAAGATATGGTGAATAATTAAGTATCGTTAGGGTCCCAAAAGGTTTTGATCCAAGCTCAGACATCATATTGTTTGAGTTTAGGGGAATTGGTCTTGGTATTTTCCCTAGATGTCTTGACGTCATTAAAAGCATTAGTGTCTTTACCTGAGAGTAACTTAGTAAAAGGAGGACTCACTTTTACTGGTGTATGTCCTAACCCTTTTTTCTTTGGTAACTTGTTAGGTAGTAGGGATTTTGTTATTCCTTTCTTACCTAGGCCAAGTCCATTATCTCCATCATAACCTTTTCTATATTGATCAATGGGTAGTTGTGTGGGCTCGGTATCTTCTTCATCCTTATAGATCCATGTATAAATATTCTCACCTATGGTGCCTTTTCTTAACTCACTCCACATGGTGAAGGTAGTAGGAGGTTGGTTAATGATAACTCTAAGGTTGTTTTGGTTAAGACATGGTTTTCCATAAGACTTTGATGATTGAGGTAACTTTCCAATGCAATAGAAACTCTCAATGTTGTATTCTCCACATAATGTGTCATGGATCTATACCTTAAGTTTGGAAGGGGGATAGATGGAGTGGATGATATGGATAAAGTGGAAGGATCGATGTAATGTGATGAGGTGGAAGGTGAAACTTCATGGTTGATAGGCACTTGGTGTTCAAGCGTTGCTTTTAAATTACTACAATACTATAAGCGATTAGGATCACCTACTATTGTGATTTTGATGCCATTATAACGAGATTTAAGGCACTGATGGTAGCTTGAAAGAATGAATTTCATGGCATGAATCCATGGATGAACAAGGAGAAGGTTATATGGTAGGTCTAGATCTAGGGATTAAAATTTAGTATCTTGAATAGCTAGTCCAACTATTACAAGAAGGAAGATCATGCCCCTAGAAAAATGCTCTGCATCATCATAAGACCTTATGATAATCCTCTTATATGTGTCTATAAAAGCCTCATAGAATCTCAATGTTGTAATTAATTTTAAAGTATATATTTTCAGACTTGATCCACCATCTACCAAGACTCAACTTATCTTATATTTGTTAATGAATACATCAAGGTGTAATGGATAATTATGGTTAGGTCTTTGGGAAGGAAGGTCATGCTCAGTAAATGTAACATGATGGATGGTAGCTAAGTATCCTACCATGGCCTGAAATTGACTGACATTAATGTCTTGGGGGATAGACGAATATTGCAAAGCTTTTTCCAAAATGGCTTTATGTTCAAGAGATATGGAGAGTAACTCAAGAATGGATATATGCACGAGATTTTTCCCTAGATGATCTAAAATATTGTATTGAGTTTTTGGTTTTGGATTAGAAGTAGCCCCTTGCAAGGTCACTTTGGATCTCCTAGTTCTGATTGCACATTCTAGATTTTTCTTGATGGTGATTGTAGAGGCATTATTGTCAAATAAACAAATATTATTAATGGTATACTCATATGCAACACAGGTATAATTGGATTGGTCCTTTGTATTGGTAAGAATATGTATACATATATGCATATATGGATGCATATGTATGTATATATGTATATGAAGTGAATATATATATGAATATATGTATACATGAGAATTGGTAAGGATATGTACATGCATATATGCATATATGCATATATGGATGCATATGTATTTATGTAGGAAAAGATATGCTTCAACATATGTACATATACATTCACATATGCATAAATCAATATAAAAATTCATAGGTTATTGTTACCCAATTTTCACCTACGGGCTCAATCAGGCGGGATAAATTATGTTTCAGGTGTTCTCAAAGGCCAGATGGGACGTTTGCATCAAGGGTTAGGTCCTTATCTGGTGCTACCTCATAGGGGAGTCTATTGGAAAGCCTTGCCTCAATCATTTTTGGCACAAAACTCATTAGAGAAGGAAGTCGGGAAGACCTTCCTGTTGTCTTGCCAACTAGCAGTGCGTTCTATTTGTTTGAATACACCGGTCACCAGGACATTTGGGTCACCATGAGTCTTTATGTATCTCTCCGCTTGGGATGTCTTGTCGATAGTAGCTCACAAAGTTGATGCTGGGGGAAATGGATTGCTTTTGGAAGGTCTCAGTGACCATGTAAAGTCTTACCAAAAGGGTAAGATCTCAATGCAATATGAAGAGTTTGCCATGATGTCTCACCGACCAAGTGATGTCTCCTTGAAAAGAAGTACGCTCGCTGAAGCGAAATGAGTTTTCCAAGAGGTCTCACCAACCTGATGGGGTCTTGCTGAAAGAATGTGAGCTCGACGCAAAGGAAAATGAAGTCGACGTGATGTCTCAGTGAAAATAGGAGGTCCTGTCGAAGAATGAAGGGCCTCAGTATAGTGTTTTCCCTTCGGCAGGAGGTCTCACTGACCCAATGGGGTCTTGCTGAAAGAATGTGAGCTTGACGCAAAGGAAAATGAAGTCATCGTGATGTCTCAAAAAAAAAAGGTCTTGCCAAAGAATGAAGGGCCTCGGTATAGTGTTTTTCCTTCGGTAGAAGGTCTCACCGACACATGGGTGTCTTGCTGATGAAGGAGCACAGTGGTATAATGATGAGGGCTCGACGTGAGGTCTTCTCGAATGTGAAAGGTCTTGCCTATAGCGATGGATTTTACAATAGAAAGGAATATCGGTATGACCAATGGGAACTCGATGTGATGTCTCAATGACTAAATGAAGTCTCACCAAAGGGGATTGCTTTTGGCATAATGTCTCACCTAAACATGGGAGTCTCATCGAAAGAAGTGAAGCAATCTCGGTGAAGGAAACAGCTTTGCTAGAAGGTCTCAGGGACAAGATGAGAGTTCGGTGAAAGGTCTCGTTGACCAGGCAATGTCTTCCCAACTGGATGGGCTCTCACCAAAGCAAGAAGGCTCACCATGAGGTCTTCTCAAAAGTGATAAGGTCCTGCTGACATGAAGGCTCTTTAGCGTAGGATGGTGATATCGGGGAGATGTCTCCTCGACTGAGAGATGTTTCAGCGAAATGAAGAGAGCTCGGCGAAAGGAGGTGCTATCGACAGGATGTCTTGCCGATCTGATAGGGTCTTACTGAAATGAAGCAAGCTCGGGGAGAGATAGGGAGCTCGCTATGGGGTCCTGCTGAAATAATTGTGTCTTGCCAATAGCGATCAACTTTCCCACGGCCACTATGGATGTCGATATGACTTTTGGGCTCACTATGAACTCTTGCTGATGGTTGTGAGCTATGTCGATAATAGCTGAAGAGCATAATCACATCGGGGAGACACAATCAGTGTCTCATCGATATACGATTCAATCTGAATGACCTTTGACCATCTGGCACCCCCATGAAGCATATGTTCAACCAATCAGAGTGAGCTACAAGAGATTTGTGGCAGTTTGATCGATGAGAGGAGGATCAACAAAATGAAAGCGACATGGATCTTCTATGAGCTCAAGAGCATTCAAAGCAGCTCGACAAGGAGGTTAGAAGATAGACACAAGACCGAAAGTTAATGCGGGCATTGCAAAAGATCAAGGAGGCCATTCCTGGAGCAACTCTTCACCAACATGGACAGCGGGGATGCAACATTAACTTCCTTCAAAAAATATAAAGGCAGATTTTTCTGAAGACTGATATTTTGTAAGCCCTAAGGGGCCAACACATATTTTGTATATATGGCATTTTTTCCTCTTTTGTAGATAGTTCTTACCTGGTGTCTTTTCTGCTTTTTGTAACTTGTGGAGTTCTCTACAGAAGAGAGACTATGTTTTGTAACTCATGACAGGCATGTATATCAGTATTCACCATTGAAATCAATGATTATAAGAGATTTACTTTTTCGATCCTTCTATTAGATTATAGGCATTCATAGAATTGATGAAACTGCTTGTGAGACTATATGATTCCTTGTGGTTATGTCTTATTTCAGCACCTTTCTGTAGAGCAATATGTATTTTTGCAAGTTGTGAGATGTGTTCAAAATGTAGTACTCTCTATGTTGTGAAGTTACTTCTTCCTTCTAGGGGTGTAGCCATATGAACCTTTTCATGAAATTTTTATGTAGGAAACATATGTGATTGAGTTGTGTACAACTAAGCTTCTATCATTGACTGAAATTGTGTGTGTAAACTATTTTATGTGTCTTCTTAGTAAATTTGGTGCATAACCATAGAGATAGTGTTTTCATTAGTTTTAGTGTTTTCTCCTTCTACTCTTTCTTTTTATAAAATTAGTAGTTAGGTGACACCAAAGGAAGCCGACCTTCTCTAGAGGTTGACCTCTGTTTACAAGTGACCCACAGCTTTAGAGGTATTCCCATGTTACACTGAGGTGTTGAACATCAGGTTCAACAGGGTGCAATTTCAGGTGATAACAGTTTTGGCACGCCCGGTGGGACTGTTCGAATCAGAATAGTTTAAAGAGTACATATTACTGCTAGTTTTTTGATATGCAGCCAGTAAGTTTCAAGCCTTTCAGAGGTTAACATCAGCATATCATGGCGACTCCGTATACTAGTGTATCATTGAGGAATTTAAAATATTGAGAAAATTTGGTGTTTTTCTCAATAAGTTCAGCCTTTGGAGGCAGTTTAAACAACACCTTGTGACTTCAAGAAAATCTACTGGTTTCAACAAGTTCAGTGCTGGTATGTTTCAATTACAAGCTTAATATTCTGATTTTTAGCATTCATATGAGTAGAGATGATAGATTTTCATAGTTACCATGTATACCCACTTTAGTTTCATGAAAATCCTATCAACCAATCACCCTATCAGCCATATCAGGCCAATCATGCTGCTGGTTTAATCCCAAAAAACCATGCAACAATAGCCTATCAGCATGCTCAACATGCTTACCTCCCACACACCCCTGCTCAGTCTTCGGATCCACATTTGGATGTCCAAAATCAGCTCCAAGAGGTTGATTATATAAAGAATAACATGAATAACATGAAGGACATACTAACAGACATTGAAAGGCAGATGGAAGAGTTTAGGAGGCAGCAGGAGTATGATCAACAACAAGAAGAGATGGCCTATTAGGCCTACCTTCATGGGCAGGAATTGGAAACACAAAGGATATAGTTTAAGAATAGGCTCAAGGGAGAGTTAGCTGCAAAAGAGGAGCAAATGAAGCTTTTGCTTGCTCAAACAAAGAGGCATGAGGTCCAAGTAGCTCCTTATATTCCACATCATCCTATTCAGGAAGAGGTTCATAACTTTAAATTTCCAAGTTTCAAGCAAAGCGATTCTCTTACCCCTTTTGAAATCAAGGTTACAAGTTTTAGAGATGTTTTACCAATACAAGAACCTATGTTGGTACAACTTGAATTTGTCCAGCCACATGAAGCACCTATTTTCCTTCAAGAAATTTAAGAGGTTCCTCAAGTTCCCTCTATTTCAATAGCTCAATCCCTATAGGAGCCCATGAACTCTCATTTTCAGTTGTATCAAGAGCTTGAACCAAGTAATCAAATTACTGAACAACATTGGAAGCCTACTTGGACCAAGAATTCTAACTTCAAAATGCCAAACCTAGTTCAAGAGGCCCCTATTCCAAGTTTCAAAGATCCTCTTCTATTGTAAAGTCAAGTACATGTAGCAAATCAAGCTATGAATCTTCATGAACAATCACCTGTTCTTATTCAAGAGGGCCAACTTATGCATGCACGTCTTGATACTATTTGCAAAATAGACTTGCAGCAGGAGGTGAATAGACATGATCGATCAAAACAACTAATGGAGGAGTTTCAAAAGAGGTAGCTTGAGGGGAGTTTCAAAGAACAAAGAACTGTTAAAGAAGAAGAGAAGATCACTGATCAAGCTAGTTCATTCACTTGGGAGGAGATTAGAATTCCAAATCTATTGCATATAGCTATGGAGGAATATAGAAAGTAACAACAAGAAATGATTGAACAACAAGAAAGCATTGGTGAGACACTAATTGGTGGCAACCAACAAGACAATGGAGGCTTAATTTAGGAGGAAAAGCCTAAAATTGAACCTAATTCTATCCTCCATGGTGAGAGTTTTGATGTTTTTGAGCATGTTCTGGGTGAGGAAGCCAATGTTGAGCTTTTTGAAGAGTTGTGCACAAGTATTATTGAATAGTTTTGCTCAACATTGGATGGCCAAGAATCAAAAGAGGTTGAGGGTTATGATGATCCTGAGCAGTGACATGTAGAGGTGTTGAAACTACAGGAGGAACCTCATGAACCTATTTTACAAGATTATATCTGGTTAGAGGAGCTTGCATTCTATTGTGCAGAAGAACTTGAGTTTTCATCACCATTGGAATTGTTGCCTTCCTTTATTGAGGAAAACAAGCTTGAATTGGAATATAAATTTTTCAGTGGTGATAATAAGAACTATGAGCAACTTCCTTTCTGGAGTATAAATGAGCTAGAGGTTGATGTATTGATTGAAAATGTGTTAGAGGAATTCATCTCATTGTTCTCCATTGAAGGAATGACTGTTCATTTGGGAAAGCATGAACATATTGAGGAGGTTTCCATTTTTCCACCAAGTCAGCCACAAGGATTCAACCTTTTCAGGCAACAAGATGATAAAGAGGCCACCCATGAGCAAGAGATGAGCCAGGAAAGTTCAAGCTTTACCCTTACCAAAGGTTGTCCAATCAGATACCTAGCTCAGACGGAGTCCAATACAACACCAAGGACCAATCAAGCACTCACACATGGAGCCACAGCTGAAAGTGGCATAAGGGATGTACTTGTAGTTGAAAAAGAGTGTGCTCAATTTACTTATCCTCCTTTGAATACAAATGCATATGATCAATTTAAGGAGGTAAGTGAACTTGTTACCCTCTTTCATGAGGTAGTGCATTTCTTTTTTAAACATTTTTCAATGTACCATCTCTATTCAGCTACCATTAAGCTTGAGAGCCATTGCATATTGAAGAGAAAGGGCAGTTATTTCAATCATCCTGTAAATGGTTTTGTTTGACCAATTTCATACTGGTTAGTATAGGGTAGGTTTAGTTGTTTCAATTCCCTAAGCGTTGTTTCAACACAAATAAGTAGTTTCCATTTAGTAGTTTTTCCTGTTTTCAATAAGTTTCCAAGTGTTCTATTGAGTTACAAATGCGTCATAGTCATGTACAAAGCTGTTGTCGGTCTGTTTCTGAGGTTTTTACTAAGTGACTCCTGTTGAATGAACAGTTTTTCTTTTTTAAGGACTTATTAGTTATGTGTTTTATTGCTAAGATTGAATTAACAAGAATGCTTTTGGAAAATTTATTCCATTAGTATAGTTACGTCTTTTATTAGTAAGATTTGGAAAAACATGTATTCTTTTAAAAAGTTATTTTGTTATTGTTTTTATTAGTTATAATAGTCATGGCCAATGAGTTTTCCAAACAGGAAAGATGTTATAACTAGTATCTACTTTGTAATTTTGTCAATGTGATGAAAGGAAACACATACTTTGTATTGTTATTTTAATTGAATTAGAAGGTACACATTGTTTTCAGGGAACATTAGGAATATGTTACCAAATTTGTAGACTAATTTGTGTACACATGTATATATGTAACTGTATACACCTAAAATTGGTCATCACATTTAATTAATTAAATACTAGTTATTTAATTAATATTCAACTACATATAAATAAATCCTCAATTTATTTATATTTTTCATATTCTTTATTTCTCCAAATCTAAGGTCATATTCTTCTAATTTAATTTAATAAACAAATTTCATATTTTTTTTATTTAATTAAGTTTCACTAATCTTGATTAGGAATTCAAGCACATGTCTACAACTTTTTGTACCACCTCACCAATGTCACATGAAATTAAATAATTCTAATTTTTAAATTAGAATTATCTTCAACCAATTTTGAAGCACATGGCTTATTCCTCACACACTTCTTCAACCAATTTTCAAACACATGGTCTTTTCTTCCCACACTTCAGTCCTCCATCCATTTGGCATGTTGCCTATTGGTCAAGAGATTCATCCATCCATTTGGCATGTTGTCTTTGGTCAAGGGGACACCTTCTTGATTCTCTTCATCTCCACCATTCATTCTTCTTGTTCGAATTTGGACCATCAATCATTGCCACCTCACAAGATGCTTGGAAAAGGCTACATATACAACCCTTTTGGCATTGTATTTTGCATCCAATTTTAAATAGAGATATCATGTAGGAATATGGTTTGAGCTTGGGAGAATTTTGGAGTCTTATAATTACATTTTACATCATTTTTTGCATCATAGTTAAATCTTAGAATAACACTTTGCTTCATAGTTTCATTTTATGTCATCCTTTGCATCATAGTTGCATTTTAAATTAGCATTTTCATAGTTAGTATTTGAGCATATGTAGAATCATCCTAGATTCATATCATAGCATTTTAATTTTATAATCTAACCCCATCATCAATTCATAATAGTATCCATTATCCTTTCCATCGTATAGGGTATGTGCATGATCATGATGGGCCAAAAAGTGGCGATATGATGGGTATGTGGCTGACAACATGTTTTTTACCCAAAATTGATGAAACGAAAAGGGTTATTAAAGGAGATTCTAATATTTCCACCAATATAAATTATGCTTTACTTTGAATTTAATAAATAATTATTATTCATTTTCTATTTGAATTATGACTAAAATCCTAATTGATAGGCTAATTGAAAAACATCTATAGCTTTCAAACGGTATCACATTTTTTGAATCCAAAACATGTGTCAAATTCTATGCTTCATATACTATAGGAATAACAAAAAAATGAATTTCATGAAGTTTTGACCAAGTTAAGGTGGTCAGACATACAATTTTTATTATTTTAAAAGTTGTAATAAAAAAATCACAATTAATTTTTTACTTGGAAAAAAAATACAAAAAATTATGCATCACATCAAGACATGAGTCCTCTAATTATATCTAAAATATTATAAAAATAATTATCATTTTATTGTGATTAGGTTGGTCAAACATACACCTACTTATTTTTTTCCCTAAAATTTAAGTATTATTGAATTGAAATTTCAAATTTTCACCAAATAGAGTTTTTATTTTTTAAATAAACCTAGTAGTTTAGAAACTACATTAAATTTTCTATAGATTTTATTCTTACATATTTTTGAAATAATATAGATAAATTATTCAAATTTTTACATCAAGTTACCTAACTTTGATTTTTCTAAATTTTTTGCCACTTAAGGGCCTATTTTTTCCATTATGATTTTACACATACCCTATAGTTTCATGTAGGAATTTAATTGTCTTGCATGCTGAATATCAATCTCATTTCTTAAGTGTCATTCCAATAGCCTTAATGCACATAGAAATCTTAGGGACAAAGGGTTTAAGGAATCTTTAAGAATAGTGGACAATGGGACATTCTTAAAATATTTTTTAAATTGCAATTTAGAGTAGCTTCTTTGCTTTGAATATTTGATATATTTTGTTTCATTAAGGTTTGTGTTGATTTACTATTTTCCACATTTCACACACACACAAAACCAAGTCCTATAGATTGTTGTTCCCTTGCACCAACAACATAGCTGAATATGAAGCTTCGATCATTGGAATCAAAGTAGCAATTGAGTGGAAGATCAAGAGTTACATGTCTATGGGGATTCCCAACTAGCAATTAATGAAGTAAATGATGACTATAAAACAAAGGATGACAAGCTAAAGCCCTAAAAAATAATGGTTAATGACTTCAAAAATTACTTTGAGGAAATAAGATTTGAGTAGATTCCTCAAAGAGACAACAAAGCCGCTAATGTCATGGTGACTATTGCTTCTCTCTTATAGATTCTAGAGAAATGATCTCATTATGAGTTCATGGTGGAACAACTATTCAACCCATCTTATGATAACCTTGAATCCCTAGTTATCTACCATCTGACCGAGGCTGACACTTCCCTCTATGGGAAAATTTATATGTACCTGAAAGAAAATACCCTCCCTCCCAACCTAACCCAAAATTAAAAAAAACCTCATTCATCAAACCACCGGACATACCCTTATCACGGATGTTCTTTAGTGATGAGGTCTTGATGGAACTCTTCTCTAATGTCTAGAACGTGAAGAGTTTGAAATGACTTTACAGGAAGTATATGAAGGTGTTTTTTGAACTCATTTGAGTGGTTTAACCTTAGATAAGAAACTCCTCTGTCTAGGATATTACTGACCGAATATGGAGAGGGATTATTTTCAATTTGTTAAGAGATTCCAAAAGAGTCATATTCATGGCAATGTCATCCATTCCCCAGCATAGGAACTTCAACCTTTTACATCAACATGGTCCTTTTGTCAGTGGGGATTGGACCTCATAGGCAAGATTCATCCATCTTCATCAAATGGACACAAGTTCATTATGACAACCACAAAGTATTTCATGAAATGGATTGAAGTTGTTCCTCTAGCTACCATCATAGGAAAAAAAAATTTCCCTTCATTCTGAACTACATCATCTATCGGTATGGCATCCCTCAATCCATTATCACTGACAATGAAAAACCTTTCAAAAATTAGGACATTGAAGAACTTTGTGAGAGATTTCACATCCAACATCAGTTTTCTACATCATATTATCCTCAAGGAAAAAACCAAGCAGATGCCTCAAACAAAACTATCCTAAGAATATTGAAGAAAACTGTCAATGATGTTGGACATGATTGGCACATTCAACTGAACCCTGCTCTATGGGCTTATCAAACCAATATTTGCACCCCGATAGGAGCAATGCCATATGCGCTAGTCTATGGATTGGAAGCCATTCTATCTATTGAGCTTGAGCTACCATCACTCCAAGTGTCACTAAAAGGGATCATTTTAGATGAGGATTATAGATTGTCTAGGTTACAAGAATTGGAATTGTTGGATGAATGCCGCCAACATGTAGTGGATCACTTGAAATTTTATTAGTAGAGGATATCCAAAAGTTATAATCATAGAGTGAAGCCTATAACATTTCAGGTTCCTGATTTAGTCTTATAAGAGAACCCCCATAATCAACAAGATTGAGAGAAGGGGAAATTTGAACCAAACTAGCTAGGTCCCTTTGCCATTGTCTCAGTCTTTGGATTAGGAGCATATCAGTTGTCCACACCAAAAGGGGATTTATTTGATGAACCCCTCAATAGCTTGCACCTCAAGAAGTTCTACACCTGAATCATCTAGTGCATCAGAAAAAGTTCTAAAAAAACACCAAAAACATCAAAAAATGTCCTAAAAAAATGGTTGCCTTGATGAAAACCTAGCAAATAGGCATCTTGGTAACAACAAAAAATTAGAAAAATACAAAAATACAAAAAAGATAAAAAAATCATAAAATATGAAAAAGTGCAATAAAAACAAGTAGTGAAAACCTAACAATAGGCGCTATTTGTGATAGGCTAGATTTTCCATCTATTTAAGCATGCCAACCATTCACTTTCGCCATTTGCTTTTACCATCCATCTACCTATCTTCGGAAAGCACCATGTACATATCCTGGCATCATGGTTGTGTCTCACCCTAGACTAGGGGCAAAATCCTGAACTCACTAGGGCCAAAAAACTTTAAGGTTGAACCAATGAACAAACAACATTAGTACAACACAACCCAAAATAATAATTATAGGGAAAATCAACATTGAACATCAATCATCATTAGAAACACATCAATCATCCAAATCAAATAGCCAAATCAATCAAACCAAAGGAAAACTTCAAATGGATGATTTTCCCTCTAAATCATGGGTTTATCACGTCTAAAACAAATGTTCAACTGTTCAACTTTGATTTTTGTTATCATATTTGTGGAGCCAGGAAGGAGTGTGATTTTTTTTGTCTATTGTCTGTGAGTTGATCATTATTACTGTGCAAATTTTTGTGGGATGTGCTCTACAAAGTATCACTAATAACATTCCAAATTTGCATAGGAAAACGGTTAACTCTTGTCTGTTTATGCAAACAATACTTAGGTCATCTCAGTTTAATTATACTTAGATGCTTTTGTTAACTTACACTATCAAACACCATGGAAGTAGTACTCAGGTCATCATGGTCTAAATATACCATTGATGCTTGTACTCACTTTCAACATTTTAAAGGACCAATGATGATAAAAAGCATGACAAATCAGCTGTTATGAATGAAGTTTTTTCCATATGAAATATTCATGGTTAGAATAGATTGCATCCATGTTGGTTTGCATCTATATTTATGGGATTTCCAAAGCTGCAACAATAATTTTATCTCTTGCATAAATGGATTGAGTACACTTGACAATGCTAAAAAGACATCATTTTCATATAGTTACACATCACTTCGATTATCATTTACATCAATTAGAAAAAATTCTCATTTATTTGAATATCAGTTACATCATCATTTGCATACACTAGAAAACATTGTCACATCATTCATCCATCCATGCATCACATCATAATATTGGCATCAAAAAACACAAAAATACGTGCATCACATCTCATTTACATAATCGAAATCATTTCATATAGTTACATTAAGGAAGTGGTTCACTATGCTTAAATGAGTGAGTCTCCTCAAATTTCCAAAAAAAATGGGAAATATGTTAGATTTTGTGAAGCTTAATTTAACAAAGAATCAACTAATGACAATCTTCCCACAACTCTTGGAAGTTGGATAGACTCACTCATTTAAGCTTATGACCCTAGAACATAATCATTTGCATCACATAATAATAATTCATCCTTATGAAAAATCATACACACCATTTACATAATCATTATATCTCATTATCATTACATTCATACATAATCAATATGAACATCACATTTCATCACATATAATCATTACACACATTCCATAATCATCATAGAACTAGGTACCATTACATAATCATTTCATATAGCCATTCATTCATTCATTACATCATTTATTTCATTGGGAAAGTACAAAAATATCAACTAGATCACATATCTTTGACATAATAAAATCCATCCCATACATCATATAGACATCAATCATAAATTATCATAGAATCATAACAGATTCATTGCATCACCATTTGCATCCATAGCATAGCATATTATTAGGATCACCATCATAAGCATCAAAATTAAATGCATCCATCACATATCATATCATTAGTTTCATATAGAACAACACATATCACAAATAATAGAAACTAAATGAATCCATAGAATGTCATAATCATCATAATCATCATAAACATAGGAAATTAAATGCATCATAAACATCCATCATCATATAACAACATATAGACACATAGATCATAATCATCGCCACATGTCATATAACCTCAAAAATCATAATGTCAAAGTGTATAAGGATTTCCAAAAGTATGATGAGATACATCAACATAAAAAATGGCAGTGTATCATAAAGTCTGACAACAAGAAGAATATCATCAATGTCTAAATTGAATAAAGAGTGCATACATGTCCAAAAATACAACCAAAAATCATAAATTGGAGCTATGTCATGCTCCCCCGGATTGTTTTGGCATCACATGACTAGGATCAGTGTCTCCCCCTACACCTGATGGACCTGTCCTAGGATCTCCCCGATCTCCAGGCAATGGCTACATAACACTCACACTAACATCCCAAGACCAGGACCTGGAAGACTGAGACTATGCAAAGCTCTCCCACCACTTGGGAGGAACCACCTCATGATATCAACCCCTGTAGAACTCAACCTCCTGAGCATTGTAGTGAATCTCTCTAAGATAATTTGATGTACTCGTATCTACTATCACCTACTTTAACCTCTCAGTAATGGCCTCAACCTACTCCACCCGTTGTCTCAAGGCATACCTCTCAATGGTCAATGCAGAAATCTGACCCTGCACCTATCCCAGTCCCTGTGCTTGGGCCTGTATCTATTTAAGTTGTCCTTGCATTTTTTGCACTTGCTGCCTAGCAACATCTCTCTCAGTTTTCAGAGTCTTCACCTGCCCCTATGCCTACGTCAAATTTTCCTGTACCTGTTGTAACTATCCCTATAGAGTATGCACCTACACCCATAACGCAACAATATGCATCTGCTGCTGCTAAGATGGCACTCTAATATCTACCCACTACAATGATGGGCTCACTAATGATTGCCTCTTGCAAGGTATGCTTAACTCTGCAACATTAGGACCTGGCCCTAGTCCACCTCCATCTCACCCATCACTAAAATCATCATCACCATCATCATTGCTCTCCTCACCCTCACTTCCCTCACTACTCTCCTCCTCCTCTCCCTACTCCTTCTCTGCCTCCTCTCTCTGTCGCCTTCAACCATGCCCTCCTACCTCCCCCTCTGCTAACAACAACTTCAGCTCATCTAGAATTGTGATCCATGGGAATGGATGTGTAAGCATGCACATAGCATAATCCTTGGATATTGATGCATCTGTAATCTCTAGATGCACCTCCCAAATGATATATGGTAATGATTGAAAGTGCCCAACTGCTACATCATAAGATAAACATGACCCCCATTCTATCACATCTTGTCACCACTATTCATAATGGGCTACCCCCTATGGCATGGGCCGAACTTGGCCATATTATCTCAAAACTGTCAATAACATGAACCTCTCAATGACAAAGCAAGTATGACCAATCATATACATCAACTAAAACAAATATAGCATCTTCATGTCATCCTCAAGCCACGACTCACAATCAACATATGGTCTCCACACAACAACCTCCAGATCATCAAGATCCCTCCTCAAATACTCCAACTTTCCCATCTGAGGCTAAGTAAGTTGACCTATATAGATATGAATATAGGGCCTCAGGGTTGGCCTCTATCTGTCTCCTACTGACAAATTGATCGCTATATGCTCCCAGCCTATACCTGGAGCAATGTGACTTATGTTGATAGATTGGCCCCTCGAAGGTAGACCACCTGGTGCAAATCATGATATAGATGTGTGAGCATACAACAACCCCCAACATATCTAGTCCCATGCACAATCATGCTCTCTAAAATCTTTCCCCATCCAACTGAGAGCCCCTTTGACCTACAATCAAGACAAAGGAACCCTCCAATGAAGAATTGAAGGAAACGTGGTGTATGCATCGACCATGTCCCTCCACAGAATCTCATACCCACATATATGATCATCTTGGAACACCCAATTAAGTGCATAGGTCTCACCCTCCTCATGTGCATCATATATAACGAGATCTCCAACCACTGGAATCTGTAGAATCTGATAAATATCCTCAGGTGTCACCATGATCTCACTAGTGGCAAAAATGGAAGGTATAATGCTCACTATGCCATCACTCAACCAAGGTTTTCAATAATCACCTATTGATCTAAATTTGGGGCATATCAATGAGAGATGACAACCCACATCATACAATAATAGCTACCTCAGGCTATGTTAGATGTCAAATCAACTCCCATGTCCTTGGGAACCACTCTTTGATCTGTAAACTAGTCAAAGGATCCTATCATCACAAAATTGTAAATCAGTCAATCAATCAGCCAACATCAATCAATCAAAATCAATCAACCTATCAATCTAATTAGCTTTGGTGAGACTTTTATCAAATATAGTGAGCATAAAAACAATCAAATCAACCTAGCCTATCATGAGGTTCATCAAATCAATCAAATCAACCTCGCCTATCATGAGGTTCATCAAATCAATCAATGCACCTCGCCTATCATGAGGTTCATCAAATCAATCAAATCAACCTCACCTATCATGAGGTTCATCAAATTAATCAATGTACCTCGCCTATCATGAGGTTTATCAAATCAATCTTAACCTCACCTATCATGTGGCTCATCAAATCAATCAATGTACCTCGCCTATCATGAGGTTCATCAAATCAATCAAATCAACCTCTCCTATCATGAGGTTCATCAAATCAATCAATGCACCTCGCCTATCATGAGGTTTATCAAATCAATCTTAACCTCCCTATCATGAGGTTTATCAAATCAATCAATCTCAACCTCACCTATCACGAGGTTTATCAAATCAATCAATTCACCTTACCTATCATGAGGTCAATTATTATCATCCTATCATTGAATCTCACCTATCATGAGATCAATGGACATCTAACTTATCAAAATCATCAATTATTATCAAATCATAGAATAACGTGATCAAACATCATCAACATCAAGGATTTCAATCAAGAAAATCATCAAACTTCACCAATATTCTAGAATATTCTTTCTATGCACTAAAAAACCCAATGTGCTAGAGAAATTCATCAATGCGCTAAAATAGACCTTCAATGCACCAATCTACTATATGCACTAGAAAATTTCACCGATGCATTAGAACAGGGTCCGAATGCGCTAAACTACCCGATGCGCTATTATATTTAATCTATGTGGTAATCAAATGGCCCCATGTGCTAGACCACTCTATGAACTAAAAAAGTTAATGATTGTGCCACTTCTGGTCACCTTTGTGCTAGTTTATCTTATGCGCTACATCGGAAACCCTATGCACTAGCCTACCCTATGTGCTATAACAGTCTATGTATGTGCTATTTTGGTCTCCTAATGCGCTAAAATGTTTTAAAACTGAATTCAAATGAAAAAATGAAAAATGAGGTAGTTTTCGGGGTACTCACCAGAGGTCGGTACACTGCTGGATGGTTGTGCCACCTGACTCACTCAAGCCGGTGCATGTGGTAATAGATCACCATTCTACTCCAATTTGTTCAATCACTCTCACTCACAAAGTTTTCAAATTGCAAAATGCACAAATGACCTTTCTAATCAACTTTTTAACCTTTTAAAGGTTAATTAAGTGGCATTTTATGGGGTTGTTTTATTTTTATTTTTCAAAGGGGGCCTTAATTAATCAGCTTATAACCTGTTGACTTCTACATCATTTTTTGAGGGACAAATCATTTCTGACACGTAAAATTTTGAGATCACCATCAAATCATTGAAAAATCATCAAAATTTTCAAAAAACCTAAAAATTCAAAAATTCACCGATTTATCTCTTGAGGGGCATATACCCATTAATATCTGAAAAATCAATATATGGGGCATCAATTTTTTTTTTTCAGCATCGATGTCAAATTTTTCTTTGAAGCAATGTGTAAACACATTACTTCAAAGTTGGGAAAAACGTATACACCTAAAATCAGTCATCACATTTAATTAATTAAATACTAGTTATTTAGTTAATATTCAACTACTTATAAATAAATCCTCAATTTATTTATGTAATTGTTCATATTCTTTATTTCTCCAAATCTAAGGTCATAATTTTATTTTATTTATTTAAGTTTCACTAATCCCGATTAGGAATTCAAGCACATGTCTACAAATTTTTGTGCCACCTCACCGAGGTCACATGAAATTAAATAATTCTAATTTTTAAATTAGAATTATCTTCAACCAATTTTCAAGCACATGGCTTATTCCTCACACACTTCTTCAACCAATTTTCAAACACATGGTCTTTTCTTCCCACACTTTAGTCCTCCATCCATTTGGAATGTTGCCTATTGGTCAAGAGATTCCTCCATCCATTTGGCATGTTGTCTTTGGTCAAGGGGACACCTTCTTGATTCTCTTCATCTCCATCGTTCATTCTTCTTGTTCGAATCTAGACTGTCGATCATTGCCACCCCACAAGATGCTTGGAAAATGCTATAAATACAACCCTTTGACATTGTATTTTTCATCCACTTTTTAATAGAGTTATCATGTAGGAATATCATTTGAGCTTAGGAGAATTTTGGAGTCTTATAATTACATTTTACATCATGTTTTGCATCATAGTTAAATCTTAGAATAACACTCTGCTTCATAGTTGCATTTTAGATTAGCATTTTCATAGTTAGCATTTGAGCATATGTAGAATCATCCTAGCTTTATATCATATCATTTACATTGTATAATCTAACCCCATTATCCATTCATCATAGTATCCATAATCCTTTCCATCATATAGTTTCATGCAAGAATTTAATTGGCTTGCATGTTGAATATCAATCTTGTTTCCTAAGTGTCATTCCAATAGCCTTAGTGCACATAGAAATTTGAGGGCCAAAGGGTTAAAGGAATCTTTAAGAATAGAGGATAGTGAGACATTCTTAAAAGACTTGTTAAATTGCAATTTAGAGTAGCTTCTTTGCTTTGAATCTTTGATATAATTCATTTCATTAAGGTTTGTGTTGATTTACTAATTTCAACATTTCACACACACATAGTAACAATAGATATCATGGAGATTCATCATACATTATTAATTTACTTGAATTAGAAGGTACACCTTGTTTTGAGGCAACATGAGAAACATGATACTAAATCTATACAAGAATTTGTGCACAGATGTATGCATGTAACGAGAAATACATGATGTCATATGTAAAACCACAAAATTGACACTTATTTTCCTCCCTACCATACTGGCATCATGGAGCCCCATGGCCTCTAGCCAAACCCCGAGCAAGAGAAGGATGAAACATGCACACGGGGAGATGTCATGCAGTTTCATTGTACATTACACAATAAAAATCTTGGGCGAACTCTGGTGTTTCCATATATAAAATATGATATTGTTGTGTTTTCATCGATGTTTCAACTTGTAAGAAAAAATGTATCCTATTTTTTGAATCCCTTTGCATGCTTAAACCTAGTTCCTATAAATGGAATATAAGGGTATGCTAGTGGAAAAGGAAGGAAAATCAAAAAGGAAGGATAAAAAGCAAGTATATAGGTAAAATTAATATATACAATGTGAGGCTAAAAATAATGAATAATTTTTACAATTAGGTAACCAAAGCTATCTATTGACAGTGGGTAAGTGTCGTACTTACACTATTGATCGTGTTCAACAAGGATGAGCTACATTGGAGTAAGTCATGGGAGCATGAAAGAATTTGAGATAGACAGTGTACAATGTACTAATTTTCTTCAATGCATATTATACTTCTACCAATATATTAAAAAAATAATATACATACACAATAAAAGAGGTTAGCACTACTCACTAAAAATAGAAGCATACAAAGTGGAATATTTTGAATGCATGCCATCTTGGCAAGGGATTTTCTATAAGCAATCTATTGGATAAGTTAAAAAGAGAGGTGTGGGAACAATCAGAAATGCAACAATGGGTAGATGGGATTTAAAGGAAATAAAAATAGTCACATACAAAATGAAAACCAAGTCAACCATGACATTGTCAACAGTTTAGTTGAAAGGAGCAATAAAAACTATTCTCATGTGCTTCCAGGGATAAACAATGTGAAGGTATCAACAGATTTTTTGTCTGATCAAAAGAAAATGAGAGCGGGGTTTTGTTGTTGTTGAAAACCACGTAAACCAACACTCATTGTCCTTCCTTCCATATTGGCATCATGAAGCCTCATGGGCTCTAGCCAAACCCCTAAGCAAAAAAATGAGTTAAGGTCCATGTAGAATCCCATGGACACTTATTCTATACCACACAAAAAGAGACTTGGGGAAGGACGGGTGTTTTGAATCAAATTCTGTAACATTTTAGTGTTTTCTTTTGGCCTGAGAAGCTCATAGAAAAGAGATATCTTGGTAAACAATTAGCATAATGGGGTTTGAATACCGTTAGAAGTAGGGAAAAATTTAGTGGTGAATCTTTTCCAATTGGCGAATACTAGGAATCAACCAAGCCAAAATTGGAAAATTTCTTGCACCCAATAGGGTGTCCAAATCACCCAAATTTTACAAACTATAGGTCCAATGCATGTCCATTCACCAATGAGTTTTTTATGAGGCATATTTGAGAAAAAAAAATTCCATTTTCAAACTATGCGTTTCAATTGGACCGACTAATATTTTTTCCTAGAATCCCGAAAGAATTTAATAGAACACCTACATATTTTCCAATACTGTTAAAAAAACATTGTATCAAGACCCATTTCGCCAATTAAAATTTACAAATAGTTGCTTGTGAAGACCCATTTCACCAATTAAAATTTATAAATAATTACTCATGAGGATCTATTTCGCCAATAACATTAAAACAAAATTACATTTGAGGACACATTTCACCTTGAAAATAACAATGTATCGTTTTATAAGAACGTGGGATTCATCAAATTTTTAATATACCATTTAAAAATCCCATGGAATTTTCCAAATATGGAATCATGGATTGATATAATTACAATCGAAAGTGTCATTTATTCTTACACATTTTTTTCGGTTCTGAGGTTCTACTTCTCGATTCGGAAGTCAACAAAAGCCAAAAATATAGACTTGAAAGGTGAGTGATCATTTCTTCACAGTTTTATTAGTTATAATAATAACTTTTCTTTATCTCTTTTCCATTCTTGCTTAAAAAATGTGAACCTTAGAACCAAACTCTAAAGTTTCAAATTTTTTGAAACCTATGACCCACCGAGTAGAAAGATGACCAAGAAAGACTTGCAACTCAACAAAGTTGGGGAATCGCGAAGTTATGAAAATTTAGAACTCCGTGACAAGGTTATAAAACTCCGAGGACTAGCGAATAAGTTTAGGAAAAGCCAAAAAAATTATATTGTATTCCATGGTATTAAATTTGATATTTGATTTTGCACCATTTTTAACGAACAACACTTATCACACTACTTATAAATTCCTATTGCATTGCCATTCACACAATCTTTGATAAATAACTAAAAGGAATATTATTAATCCATTCCTTGAGAAAAAATAAATACAATCAAAAGTGTCATTTATTCTTACACATTTTGTTCAGTTTTGAGGTTCTACTTCTTGATTTAGAAGTCAACCAAAGCCAAAAACGTAGACTTAAAGGTGAGTGATCATTTCTTCATAGTGTTATTAGTTATAATAATAAGTTTTCTTTATCTCTTTTCCATTCTTGCTTTAGTCTTAAAGATGATATTAAGTAGGGAAGGGGATCTATATTATTATTCTTTGTCCTTAAACAAGAAGACATTTTTTTCTAGTTTCTATTTGAAGTGAGAGATGAATATGTCGAGCAAATCAGAGATCAATATGTCAAGTGACTCGAGCAGCATGGGTAAGGCTCTTGTCGCTCCTCAGATTCCTACTACTCCTCATGGTGGTGAAGAGAATCTTGAGCTCCTTAGGTTCCTCAGGGTGGTGAAGAGACTCTTGTCACTCCTCAAGCTCCTCAAGGTGGTGAAGAGACTAGGAGGCCATCAAAACACCAAAAACTTATATGTACCATATAGTATTACTTTGGAATTGTCAAAGCTTCTAATCCATCAGGTCAAGGTGGAGCTACATCATCAACTCTTCCACCAAATATTGGTAGCATTCACAATACTTCACCACCACTGGAAGGTCAAGTTGAGATTGTCATTCATTTAAATCAAAATGTATCAAATCGAGATGGAAATACTACATAATATGTTCCAAGGGATACCCTAGGCCCGGTTAGCTAGAATGAGATAATTGACTTGGATGAGGATGATGATGTTGGTAGCAAGAAAAAGAAAAATAAACCAAAAATGAGGTATGAGTGGGAAATGACAAGGAGTTTTCAACTTAGTTGGTTGTAAAAATACACATTCATGGTACCAGTGGGGATTGGCAATGCAAATGATATTGAAAAGGAAATATTGGAAAAATTTAAGATTTTTAGTTGGAAATGTGGAAGAGCCAAGACATTGTAGCTAAAGATTGACACTATAGAAAAGCATATCGGTAAAGTTTATGAAAAACAAATCATAGACAGAAAGGAAGAATCAATCGTACAATGGAAATCAAAGGAAGAATTTCTTCATGTTAGGTATGCCACAAATTATGAAGAGCATGAAAAAATAATGTCAAACATTGTTGCATGTAAAGGTATACTTAAGGCTCAATTTGGAAAAGAAATGGAAACAACAAATCTATCAAAAATTGTTCAGATGAGTGTTGTTTTTCATATTTTGTCCAAAGGGCATCCTATGATAGACTACCCAAAATATTCTAGTTTATTATCTTATTTGAATGTTCCTCACTATCCCTACGCACTTCGGTTAGTAAACGCTGGATGGGAATGGGAAAATTGTCTTGCTATAGTGGAAAAGGAAGATTTAAAGCATAAAGTAAAAGAGTCAAATTTCATTGAATTATATTTAGATAAAGTTACTGTGGTAGATAATACTTCATGGGTCTGTATGATTTGTACACTGTACAACAACATGTTCACCAAGCTCATCTTCTCTTTGTTCATAAAATGAAGGACAATTCAACATTGCAAAATATATTTGAACTAGTTAAGAAATCTTTGAATGAAATTGTAGGTATGGATGAGTTGACAATTACAAAAAAATTTGCGTGTAGGAGTTGATGGAGCTATAGTGATGCAAGCTCAAAGGACCGGTGTTTGCACCAAGTTACAAACTACTTGTGCACCATACATGATTGGTATTCACTACATTTCCCACATAATGAATTTAGCATTCAAAATTGTAAACAAGTTTCCTACAGTATCAAAAGTCAAAAATCTAGTCCGTGAGATCCACGCATACTTCTACTAAAGTCCTAAAAATTTCATGAATTCAAAATTTTGCTGAGGGAATAGCACCAAGAAACAAGCTTCTCAAGGATTTCAATACCATATGGATCTCCTTGCATGGACCAGCGCAATGAGTACTTTCAAAATATCAATCCTTGATTGGAGTGATGTACAAAAATTGCAACATAGTAGAAAAAGCTCCTAGCCTCTTACATAGGTTAAGTGATATAGAGACACTCTTGAATTTAAGTAGTCTTCTCCCCATGCTGGATGTGATGAAAAAGCTTGCAAAGAAATCCCAACACAAAACTATGTATATTAATGAATATTCCAATCTACATAAACATACATGCTTGACCCTCAATCATCTATATCTAGATCTAACACAAGATGGCACAAATTATTTCATGTGGCAGAAAATTACTAATTTGAATGATCTTGATAATTATTTATAGTTTAATACAAGTAGGTACTTATGTATCTATGTACGTGGATATCAGATACAAATGTACCAATGTAAGATAGCCAGACACTCTAGCAAAAAAGTAGCTATTAATGAGGAAGATTTTCAAGGCATTGTTAAATCTGTTGGTGATAATTTGAAGCAAATTGTAAAATCTCTTTCCTCAGAGATTCATGAAAGATTCCCTCGACATGAAATACTTGAAGCCATGAATATCATGTATCCTCAATTTTGGGAAAACCGAGATAACCCAAAATATTTTCATGTTCAGGTAAAAATATTGATCAAACAATTTTCAAAAACTGTAACATAAAATGAGCAAAAAATAGAAGGAATTTTAGATGAAGCTAAGCTTACAAAAAAATGTAGGATTTTTGCAATACCTATGAAGTACCAGTATAAATCCATGGGCAAGGACAAGGCCTTTGAATTGGGATCAATAAAAAATGTTTGGATAAACTTAGGTCAGAGTGAAATATTGTGTGGTTTGATATCAAAATATTTCAAACTTGTTGATTTATGTCAAACAATTATATTGGGGTTGGTGGAGGATGAGAGAGTTTTCTGTACATTGAGGTTTTTAAATCAAAATTAAGAAACAAACTAGACAAGAATTTGGAAAATTGCTTGAGGATGAAAGGAATTGTGTATAATGTCAGAAATTTTCCTTCTGAAAGGGAACTCACAATCTGGAGGTCCACATGTGAAAGAAGAGGGACCGGGTTGTGCAACACTTCAATTCCAAAGGCTGGTACTGGTGGCATTGGTAGTGGCAATGGGGCTCAAACAGATGACATTGACAAAAATGACACAATGAATGTTGAATTTGAGACACATGCCAAATAAAATGAAGAGAAAACCTGGAATCAAATTCAAAATGACTCTTTTACTTTATCTAATGATGAACATCAGTTTAAGGACACGGACTCCAAGTCCATTTGGGAAATGGAAGAGAATTAGCAGCTTTTAGGTATTTATATTGCACTTCATGGATCCCAGGATCAAATTCCATTATTGCATACTATAGTTGATGATATTGTATATTGTACTCAATGAAATTTTGAATCATTACACTTCATGATATTTTATTGTATATTGCACTTCATGAATCATATTCTAAATTCAAACTGTAGTTGATGATATTTTATGTTGTATTCCTTGAAATTGTGATATATTTTATTTTATATTTTACATTAGTCTGTACATAGCATTCAATTAGGTGTTAGATGATGGTGCCTTTGCAAGGTTAAGGCAAGATAAGTCCATAATGTCGTGTGGTCATTGAAACTTGGAACCTTAGAACCAAAGTCTAAAGTTTCAAATTTTTCCAAACCTTTGACCCACTGACTAGAAATATGACCAAGAAAGACTTGCAACTCAACAAAGTGAACCATCAACCATGTCGAGGAATCAGGTACTTATGATTTGTTAAGCTTATTATGATGTTGTCCGATAACATCAATCAATTGAAACATGTCACACAAATGATCAATCCCATGTTTTCATCCCAGATCTTTTGTTCCATATGCCTCATTGTTTCTCTACAAAATGTAGATAACTTATTTTGAAAAGACTTAATTTCATTTGTTGCTTCCATCAGCTCTGCCTCCAATCTTTCATTTCTTTTTCTCTCTAATTTTTTTCCCACTATGCATTTCCATTTGCAGTTCTTAGTCTTAATTTTTTTAAGTTTATTTTTCCTCATCATATTTCTTGTTGCTCTCATCTAGCCTTTGCTTCAGTTTATTCATTGCAGTCTTATTCTACTTATCCTCTTTGATTGTTAATGTAGAGGTAGATTTTTTAATTCTTTTTTCTAATTCATTTCTCTTGTTATATGTTGCTTTCCTCTTTGCTTTCTCATTTGCTAGGTCTACCTATAACTTTTCAATTTGAGTCTACAACCTTTTTTTCTCTCTATCTTGCTTTAGCAATCATGTGTACACCAATTCATTGTTCTTCTTTGATACATTAATTTTATTAGTATTTTTGAGTCTATAAAATCCAATTGAAAATTGTTCACCTCAAATTCAGATGGAGCTATCTAATTTGTTGTTTTTTATTTAACTATGGGAATAATAATTGTGTACTACATGATATCTATACTTGTGTCAAATGTGGGTAATATCATGGTTGTTGTAGGCTCTGAAGTTAGAGCAGACGCACTCTCCATCAGTTGCTTCTTTTCTTTTTTATTCAATTTTGATATCTTTTTAAACTCTATAATGTAATCAAAACCAAGGGATGAAGGAACAATGGAATGCTTGAATGGTGAAGGAATAGGAGTACTTTTAGTTGCTAATTATGTCACAGCCAAACTAACTGGCATTGGGGGAGTCCCTGGAAATAACTCCTTTTTGGTGGATCCACTAGTAGTGTGACTTGGAGTTGGACCTAACAAAATCATTTGCCTCTTTTGTATTCATTGATCACCTGGTGTTTATGTGGTATATTGTGTTGTTATCCTCTTGTGTGTAATTTGTTTTTGTAGCACATGTTGACCACTACTAGTACTACTACCCATACCATTGCCACCAAAGGTAGTTCCAGTTGCACTAAGCCCTCCACCATGGGCATGTCCTAGTTGTGATTATGTTTGAACATGAGGATGAGGATTTTAACCTCTAACAAATTGAATTTTTTTGGCTCTACTTGTTTTCCCTTGGTCTACTTTATCAAATCCAAGGCTAGATTTATCAACTAGTTTTCTATGTTGTACATTTATTGCTATAGGAATTCCTTGTCCTTGGGACCCAAAACCACCACCTTCATAACCCATTTTTTTAGGTATGGCTACTCCTATACTAAATACTTCTTTTGTGGCCTCACTTAAACCAAGTTTGAAATTGACATGGCTTTCTTCTTCCCCATCATCATCACTTTCTTCATCTTCTTGTTCATTTAGATGCTCTATATTTCATAATTTTCTAAACTCAAGATCTTCTTCATTATCTCCATACTCTACAAGAGCTCTTGGATCACCTAGCTCCTTCCTCATAGACCAAAAGGAAGTAATTTTTTTATCATGACCAATTTTATCTGTAACTTCCTTCTCTAGAGAATTTGGAATTTTTACTCTACTAGATGGTTGATGAATTTTTTCATAAAAATTGTTGTACCTCCTAATTGTCTTTCAATGCAATGCCATGCTTTATGCTAACAATTATTCAAAATAAATACCATTCCAATAACACTTTTATCTTTTGCTACTTTGACCTCATCCCAAGAATCCTTGTTTCTCAAGTTTTCAAGCAAGGGTTTACTTTGATGTTGAATTCTACTTCTAGAATTCTTATTGAGCACAATCATTGATTTAATGGTGTCACATGGATCATACTACCAGTGATAGATAACATCAAAATAAAAAAAAAATCAAAAGATCATGTGCCACACTAAATGCTTTTCTCTTGAATGTCATCCCTCCACATGAAAAAGGTAAAGAAGGAAATAAGTTATTCTTCCTCTAACCACTAAAGTGTCTTTCATCAGTACTCTACATCTGCCTTACATATTCCAAAGAAAAAACCCTTTCTGTCACATGTATTGGAAGTTTTTATGGTTGTAATTCCGATCCATAAAATCTTAGCACGGTATATTTTTCCATTAAGTACCAATCAGCCAATTGTATTTCTTTTCCTAGTTGAATGCAGTTTGTACATGACATAGGAAATCTAGGCATTGGAGTATTTGTAATTGCTTGATGGAATGGAGAAAAAAAGTAGTCTACAAAATGACTATAGTTCCTTTGAGAATCATGCAACCTAATAATAGTGGTCTATTCATATACTGGAGCCATTTTCTTTTGCTGGGGATTACTATTACCATAGGGCTGAATTTGAAGCTTGTTGGTCTGAAATATTCCTCTTAATGTTAATAGAAAAAGATAGCACAAGTAGGTTGTGAACCTAAATGTCTTGGTGGAACCTCCTTTAATCATTAAATTTTTGTTATGCATGTATTATACAATGTTCTCAATAAAATTATATTTGGCATGTGGAACACCATAATGGATATTATACACCATTTCAAGGAGGAATGCACCCACTTCGAAATTGCTATCTAGTCTCAGGAAAAAGGCTAGCATGGAAATAGTATTCCGAACCCATGGTTTAAAAATATCCAAATCATAAGGAGGCTTATGATCACCTTTCAATTGGTTTCTATCTTGAACTATTCTATTTAAGAAAGAATTTTTCTCCATTTCATCCACTACTTCATAATCACTAGCAAGCTTTTCTAGGTCAATGTAGACATTTCCAAATTCTTCGATTGTAAACCCCAAGGCCAACACTTTTCCAAGTTCTTCTGCATTAATGGATAAAAATTCTTCTTTTCTATCTTTATTAACAATTTCTATTTTGCTATCATCATAATGTAGGGCATTGACTATGATAAATTTTGGGCAACAGCAAACCTCATGTAACATCATGTTGTTGTCCCTCAGTATTGTTTGGAATTAATGTCAATACACTAAGGATGATGTTACAGGTTGTGTACATGGTGATTTTATTCATTTTTACATGTGTTTATATATCTATGCTGATCCTTATCCTGCATTTGGTTTTGTATCATTCTTGTGCATATCTATCGGCATCTTTACTAAAGTGCAGTGATATAGGTGTTATTCTAAAATGAGACATTGTTACATATATCACAATGAAATGTTGTTCTCCAAATATTATGAGGAATTTTTGACATACTATATTTCTTTCACAAGGCTACATCATTGTGAGGAAATCTTTGAACAAAATGAAAAGGGTGGAAAATTGACTTTATTCAAAGGCTCATGATGATAGAAGGTAATAATGAATTTTTATAAAGGAAAGATTAAAAGGATCTTTGGGCTGTTAGTGGTCATTATTATTTTGACTTGAATGGGAAATTAGTCCTATCATAATTCACAAACTTCAAAATTTATTATGTTGAAATTCAAAAATTCTTTGAGACTTCGATATGCATTGTTATTTGATTCATTCTTTGTTAGTTAGGGTTTGATACCCTAATCATGGCAGCTATTTGTGAGAAAATTTTATCTCAGAAGTCGGTTTGCAAGGAGACAAGAGCTTATAGTAAGAAGCAATGGTGAAGTTTTTTAGTTTGTGCCAACATTAGGTGTATCAACTGTACTCTTTTATTTGTGTTTTTGCATCTTTATTAACTCTAGTGTTGGTCATTCTTGATCTTAATGTTGTTTAGCTATATCAAGATCCTCAAGTTTATTGAGCCTATTGTTTTTATTATGTTATAAGAAGATCTAAATGGAAGAGGGTTTGTTTAATCTATGCACATTGTTATGATGGGTTTGCATCAATGAGTTTTCCTTCATGTTTTCATGGGCTTCTTGATAGTTTTTAAAAGTCTCTTTTATTGTCATTTATAGTGTTAAGAAGTAAAAAGTAAAACTATTCTAGATCATCCTTGTGACAGATTTTTAAATACAAGTTTTTTGTTTGTTAACAAGATTCAACTCAAAGAAATCTTGTTTGGGCCCGTCGTTGAGTTTAAGGGTTTGTTTTTTATATGTAAAATGCTATCTTTTGTTAATAATCCCGCTTCAAATTTTTCATTAAAGATTTTCTATCTTGTAAAGTGTCATAGGTTTCTCTTTGGATTAGAAAGTCCTGTCTTTGTTTTTAAGGTTATTTGGGTTTGTCAGCTCTATAGATGTAGTAATAGTTTTATACTATTTGCTAATATCATTTTCTTGACAATTTTGTTTGATGGTTGATTATGGAGGAAGATTTACATTAAAAATGTGTATTTGTGTAACCGACAAAAGGCAGTTCTTAGTTCAGTTTCATGAGGCAGTTACTCATACATTTTTCAAATAGATTTTTTTTAAAAGCATAGAACATTTATATAGATTGTATTACTCATTCAATCAAATGATGAGATTTTTTTGAAAGGCACAGATTATATCTTATTGAAGGGAAATATATTTCTTTGAGGCTTGGAACTTTGTAACTTTGATTTTGAGGTCATTGCAAAACATAGTATATGATTAATGAAATAGAGATCAACTTTGTATTTATTCTACTTTCATACTTGTACATTTCAAAAGACTATCAGTGAGATAGCACCATTGTCAGTGAGACAAATTTTCTAGTGAGGCTTTGTACAAAGAATTTTTATTTTATTTTCAGATAAGGCCAGTGAGGCCACATTCAAGTGGTTTAATTCCCCAGGAGGGTTTCCACTTAAGACAAATTTTTGTCAATGTTTTAAATGTGTTTGCTTCATTATCTATTCATTTGTATCTTAGCATAAATACATTCATTTTCAAAGTATTGTTAAAAGTTTTAAAAAGAATTGATTTGTTCGTTAACAATGATTCACCCCCCCTCTCAGTGTTAACTTCACTCCAACAATTGGTATCAGAGCCAAACCTTGTTGTTGAGTCAACTATGGGTTTCTATTTAGGAGTGCTAATGGCAACACAAAAAGGTTTATCGACAACCAAGGCACCACTTTTTGATGGTACCGGTTATTCTTTTTGGATGTTTAGGATGAAAAAATATATCAACTCTTTAGGATATGATGTGTGGGCAGCAATAGAAAATGAATATACTAGTACATCTCCCCCTATTGATGCTAATGAGAAATGAGCATACGATTGCAATGCAAAGGCTGAAAATGCTATTTGTTGTGGACTCACTAATGATGTCTTGAAAAAAATAATGGATTGTAAAAATGTAAAAGCCATATGGGATAAATTATCTACCATCTATGAAGGTGACGAGAAAGTTAAAGAAGAAAAACTTCAAAACTATAGATTTAAAGTTGACAGTCAAAAAATGGGTGACGATGAAAAGATTGCTGATTTTTTCTTGAAGATTCAAGAAAGTGTAAATGTAATCAGAGGGTTTGGAGAAAATCTTCCTGAAAATCTTGTTTTTCAAAAAATTTTGAGATCTTTACCCACTAAGTTTGATCCAAAGATTGCAGCATTTGAAGAAATAGATACTAATAAGGTAACTCTTGATGATCTCCATGGTTTCTTTACTACTTATGAGATGAGATTATATGAACATAACATTGGTAGTAAGGAATCTTCCTTTAAAGCTAAGGCTGATGTTTTAGATGAAACAAAATCCTCTTCTATAAGCAAACTAAAAAGAGGATCAGGAAAATATAAAGGGAAATTACTCTTTAAATGTTTTAATTGTGGAAAGATAGGACACTATGTTGCAAATTGTCCTAATAAAGATCTTGAAAGTTATGATGAAAGCAATAAAAGATTTTCAAAGAAGAAGCAATCTAATTTTAAAAATAAAAATACTTTCAAAAAGAAGAAAAGCCTTTATGCTGATGTAACCAATAGTGAATCAGTTGAATCTTGTGATGAAACTGAAGAAATCTTATTCATGGATGAAGTTGTTCCTGTAAAGGAAGATGAATCTGATTCTGAATTAGAAATTGACCTTGAGGGAGAATTGAAATCTACTCTCAAAGAAATTAAAAATTTGAGAAAAGAAGTAGTTATCATAAAATATAAAGATCAGGAAAACATACAAACTATATCTAATTTGACTCTTAAAGGAGAAGAAGCCAGGAAAATCCTTGAGATAATTCAAGAAAAACTAAAACATAAGGAGGATAGATGCTGCTCTTTGGAGGCAGAAGTTGTTAAGCTGAAGAATCAACTTGCCTATCCTGATAAAGGTCAATGTTCAAATCATGATGGTAAAGGAAAAGGTAAGGTTTTTGATAATGACTCTAGCTTCAATGGTTATTGTTTCAATTGTAAACAATTTGGTCATAAGGCTAGTAATTGCAAGGTCTTGTCTAAGAGAAATTATAACATTGTTAATGGAAATCTCTATAAATTTCTTGTTAATCTTCAATGTTATAAATGCAAAGAAGTAGGTCATATTGCAATATTTTGTAAATCTGGTTTAAAAGTGTAGTCAAATAGAGCTAATGGGTTAAACTTGTTTGGAGGCCTAAAGATGCTAAATCCTTGATAGTTGAAACAACTTTTCACTCTGTTAAGAGAAATTTTGGGGTTCTTGATAGTGGTTGTTCTCATCATATGACTGGTGAAAAAAGCATATTTATAGATTATAAAGATTATTTTGGTGGTTTTGTTAAATTTGGAAATGATCACAGTATTACTATAGTAGGAAAAGGTACTATTTTGCTTGAAAATGAAATTCCTGTCAATGATGTTTATTATGTGGAAGGGATAACTCATAATATTTTGAGCGTAAGCTAAATTTGTGATAATGGATTTGAAATAAAGTTCTTTGACTTAGGGTGTGAAATTCAAAAGAAATTTAGCAAAACGGTAGCAGTGGGTTATAGAACAAATGGTAATGTATATTACTTGCAAGAAAGCTCAAATAATAAACATGGAAGTAACCTATTTGCTTCATGAGTCAAGTTGATGAGTCTAAATTATGACATAGAAGATTTGGCCATATTAGCTATGATAATCTGGTAAAGATAAGTAAAAATAAAAATGTTAGAAACATGCCTATCATATCTAAACCAGATAATCAAATTCGCAAAGAATGTCAGGAAGGAAAACAAGCTAGAGCAAGTTTCAAAACTAAAGAATATACATCAACTAGACCTCTACAACTTGTTCACACTGATCTATGTGGACCAACAAGGAATAAGTCCTTGAGCAATGAGAGGTATTTCATGTTGTTTATAGATGACTATACTCATATGACTTGGGTAACATTTCTGGTACATAAGGGAGAAGCTTTTCATAAGTTTAATATTTTTAGAAAATTGGCTGAAAATTAATTTGATCTGAAAATCAAATGTCTTAGGTTAGATAGAGGAGGTGAATTTACCTCACAATATTTTGTTGATTATTGTGAATATAGAACACCACAAAAAAATGGTGTTGTTGAACGCAAAAATCGAACAATGAAGGAAATGGCAAGAGCTATGTTGCATGATGAAGCTATGTTAAATACATACTGGAAAGAAGTAGTCCATACAACTGTTTATGTTTTGAATAGAGTTCAGATAAGAACTAAAACACAACATACATCATATGAGTTATGGTATGGTAGGACTGCTAATGTAGGATATTTCAAAAAAATTTGCAGCAAGTGCTTTATTAAGAAAGATACTGATAGCATTGGAAGTTTTGAATCTAGGTGTGATGAGGGAATATTTTTGGGATATTCTACACACAATAAAGCATATAGGTGTTACAATAAAAGATTAAGAAAATTTGTGGAAAGTGCCAATGTTAAGGTTGATGGAACTTTACAAAATTGTGAACAACAAAAGAAACTTGATGATGATGATTTTGTTGTGTAGAAATCTAATACAGATCTGAAAGATCAAAATGAACCTTCAAGTTCAATAGAGCCTATGTAATCAACTGAAAAAAATGAGGCTGGTGATATTGTTGAACCTTCTTCTCAGTTGTCTTCTAAGTTAATGAAAAGAAGCATCCTTCTGATCAGATTATTGGTGATGTGTCAAAGGGAGTTTAAACTAGAAGGCAACTTTTAGGTACAAAAGATAAAGGTGAAAATTTTTATTTATCTTTGATTTCAGAAATAGAACCTAAGACATATTCTAAAGCCAATAGTGATAGTTGTTGGGTTCAGGCTATGCATGAAGAACTTGTACAAATTGAGAAAAATAAAACTTGGAAACTAGTTCCTAGACCTGAAAATAAAAATGTCATTGGGGAAAAATGGGTTTTTAGGAACAAGATGGATGAACAAGGAAATATAGTTAGAAATAAAGATAGATTAGTTTGTAAAGGTTATTCTCAAGTTGAAGGATTGTACTTTGATGAAAATTTCACTCCTATGGCTAGGTTGGAAGCTATTAGAATGTTTCTAGCTTACTCTGTGTACAAAGGCTTTAAAGTGTTCCAAATGGATGTTAAAACTACTTTTCTCAATGGTGATTTATCAGAAGAAGTTTATATGGAACAACCTAAAGGATTTGTAGTTGGAGGTAAAGAATGTTATGTTTACAGGCTTAAAAAATCTCTCTATGGTCTGAAACAGGCACCTTGAGCCTGGTATTCAAATTTGGATACCTATTTACATGAATAGGGCTTGTCAAAAGGTGTAGTACACAATAATCTATACTTCAAAGTTAAAGGTGATAGCATTATAGTTATTGTTGTTTACGTTGATGATATTATATTTGGTAGTAATAATGATGCTTTGTGCTCTAAATTTCCTGCAATCATGAAGTCTAAATTTGAAATATCAATGATTGGTGAACTTTATTTCTTTTTGGGTCTTCAAGTTAGTCAACTTGATAAAGGAATATTTATCTCACAAACAAAATATGTTAAAGAAATGTCAAAAAAGTTTCAGATGATTGACTGTAAACTAGTTGGTGTTGGTGTGAATAAGTCTTGTACCTAGTTTATTCCTTTACTAGGGACTTAGGGGACTTAATTCACATGTTAATTTTACTTAGGATATTAGTTGTCATATCTAGATAAGTATTAGTTATCTTATCTAGAATTTCCACTTTCCTAGGTAGTTATGAGTTAGTTGTCTCATGTGATAGGATTAAGACACTTGTCATAATCTTGTCTTATCCTATCTCTCATCCTTGCCTTTATAAGCAAGGCATCTCTAGCATATTATTGAATTGCATATAGCATTGTATTGTATTGCATTGATCATATTGTATCATACTGCAATCCTTGTTTGGTGGAATAGCATCTTCCATTATTGCTTCTCTCTATCTCTTGTGGAGGTTCTTTGGTGTTGCAGATTGAAGATCTTGGGTTGATAACTCCAACATGGTATCAGAGCTTTGAATCTCGCAAGCCCCTTCCATTTTTTCATTAGAGAGTTTCCATCAATTTCTATTGTGTTTTTTGAGTTTCTTGTATCCTATATTGCATGCTTGCATTTTGGTGAGATCTGGTGATTGTAGCGCTTTTGGCTATAGTGGTAGTATTTTAGGCTGTCCCATTGCATCCAGGAGGCTCAAAAAAGTCAGATCTGGCTTTTGTTTCACTCAATTTCGTCACCATTTGCAACTTTGGCAAAGAAGGGTTTCGAGCTCAAATCTGGTGAACAACTTTTTACAGGAGCACTTTGAGCAAAAATTAAGCCTACCATTGCGTCCGGGTGGCCGTTTCCGAGTTTTTTGATATAAAATTTTCCTATATTAGGCAAAAGTTGTTTTAAGAGCAAATTTTTTTTAGCTGAGGAGCCATACGGCCCCCCAGCCTACGCAGGTATGATGTCATCAGAGTAAAAAAAAAATTAATTTTTGCATTCTTTATTTTCTCCGGCGGGTTTGTTTATTTTTTATAAAAAAATTTCAAAAAAAAAAAGTTAAAAAAAATATTTTTTAAAGCCATTTAAAAGTGCTATCCGCTTTTAACAGCCACAGACTTTATTTAAAGTCTACAGACTATTTATAGCCCGCGGGCTAACTACTACCCGCCAGTGGCTTAAGAGCCACCAGTGGCCTCCAACAGCCCGCAACGGCTACAATCACCGCTAGCAGGTCGGTCTTCAAACTACCCGGAGTCCGCCATGAAACCACCAACTTTAACTGCTAGAAGCAGCGGTTACACCATCGGCTCCACAAAACCACCAGAAATTTTTTGGTTCTGTGAAGCCCGTGGTCACATGGGTGACTGACCGCCAGCCCCCGAGGGCCAAATATTTGCTCTTGTTTAGCATTGAAGGTGCCTAAAATAGGCATTTTTTTTCATTTTTGCATAACTTTTCACCACGGAGTCAAATTTTCGCAAACGAGATATCGTCAGAAAGCTAGTTCGACGAACTTCGTAGTGGTGCAGGTGATTTTTCTAGATTTTGATATTTTTTGCTAGTTTTTTTCAGCTTGAAGGTACAAGTACATTTATTGCTTGTTCTTGGTGTAACTTTTGCAAACGAAGTCAAAAATTGGCAAACTTTTTTTTGAAATTGATCAGAAAATCATAAGGAATCTATTTGTAACCTCAATTTTCAGTTTTTGCAAGCTCTTTTTTTTTTAAATTATAAAAATCACCATGTGTTATAAACGGTTTATTTGATCTTGTCACTTGTAAAAATTGCAAAATTTGTTCATTGTAATTTGTTGGGGGGGTTGCAAAATCAGTTTTAATACATTTTGGGGGGGGGTGAAAGGCACAATTTCAGTGCCACATTGTCTTCTTTCTTTTGGTGTTCATGGCAGATCTAAGATAAATTGAACCACTCACTCCACACAATTATCATACATGGAAGCTAAAAATGACTCAATTGTTACAATCTAAGGGTCTATGGCCAATGTTAGATGCAGAACAACCTGAATTTACAAGGGATTATGAAAAGTTTGTCCATAGATGTAAAATGGATGAAGCAAAAGGGCTCATTGGATTACATGTATCTGATAATTCATTGTTTCATATTTTGAAGTGCAAAACACCTAAGAATGTTTGGGATAAACTTGAAGAATTGTATGGTAAAACAAATCATTTTAGATCCTTGCAACTTCAAGCAGAACTACAATCCCTCTCTCCAGATGCATTTCCTTCAATTCAGGATTTCCTTGCACAATTCAAGATGATTTTGTCACAGTTGAAAGGATGTGGACATGATGTATCTAGTGATGAATGTATCTTCTTGATTTTGTCTAAGTTAAAGGGCCCTTATCAAGTGTTTTCTTCTACTTTCTATTCAACTATGGATGCAATTGGGAAAGATTACAAAATGTCTACATTTGAGTTGTTTTGTGAGCATCTTACTAGGGAGGAGGCCAAGTTAATTCAGTTGGATGCCTTACCTAATTCTAAGAATCATGCTCTAATGGCTCAATCATCCAAGGGTAAAGGAAAGAACAAGAAGAATCCCAAAGCATAATCATCTTCTGGTAGTGAGAATCCCTCCAAACCGAAGCCGAAGAACAATCAAAATTCCACTCAATCTCCTTCTTCTTCTACCTCTGGAGATTCTTCTTCCAAGTCCAAGAAAAAGAAAGGAGATCCTTGTTCATTTTGTGGAAAAATTGGGCATGATGCATCTCATTTCTTTAAAAGATTAGAGGCCTTGGAGGAAGCTATGAAGAAGCACAATATTTCAGTGGCTAAGCCTTCTTCCATGGGCAAAGGGCAAGCTCTTTCAGCACGAGCTATGCATTCACCTTCAAATGGTTGGATTCTTGATTCAGGTGCTTCACATCACATGACCAATTCATGTGATCTTTTTGATTCCATAGTTCATACTTCTACTTCTTAGATTGCAGTTGGTAACTCTTCACAAATTCCATTTTTGGGGACAGGCTCCATTCAAATGCTAGATGGGTGCATTGAGGATGTTCTACTTATTCCTGATATTTCAGCGAATCTACTTTCCATATATTAGATTTGTCATTCTGGAGATGGGAAGTCAGTTGAGTTTACTCCATAGAATGTGACTATTAGACAGTTGCAGGATCATGAGAAGGTTGTTGCTACATGGATAGTTGATCATGGGAATCATTTGTATCGATTTGATGGATTTGATTCTTCATCAGGTTCATGTTTTGTTGCTCATGCTGATTCAATGAGCAAGCTTTGGCATGAGAGATTTGGGCACTTGAACTACAGATATCTTCAACAAATGCAAGCACATAACTTAGTGGTTGGTCTTCCAAAGATCACTTGCACAGATGGTGTTTGTCAAGGATGTGTTCTTGGCAAGCAACATCAAGATCCTTTTCCTAATGGTCAAGCTACACGTGCAACCACACCCCTTGAGTTGGTCCATAGTGATCTCATGCCATTCCCAACTCCTTTTTCAGGGGCTAAGTATGTGCTAACATTCATTGATGATTTTTCTCACCAGATATGGGTCTATTTTCTGAAGCTCAAAAGTGAAGTCCTCACCAACTTTAAGACCTTCAAAACATTTGTGGAGAAGCAGTCAAGTTTTTCTCTTCGACAGATATGCACAGATAATGGGGGGGAGTATGTCAATCAGGCATTTTAGGATTTTTGCAGTGAGCATGGTATTCTTCATCAGCAAACAGTTCCTTACACTCCTTAGCAGAATGGTGTGGCAGAGAGAAAGAACAGGACTCTCAGGGAAATGGCCAATTGTATGATTTAGTCTAGGTCCATGGCTCCCGCCTTTTGGACCAAAGCTGTCAATTGTTCCAACTATATTCAGAATCGTATGCCCCACAAGGCAGTACAGAATATGACCCCTAAGGAGGCTTTGTCTCATCGCAAGCCTAATGTATCCTTCTTCAGAGTATTCGGTAGTGAGGCTTGGGCATTCATTCCAAATGGTTGGCATAAATCCATGGAGAAGAAGAGTTAGCAGTACATATTTGTTAGCTATTGTGAGGATGTGAAGGCATATAGATTGTTTGATCCTAACACACAAGAGGTACATTTTCGATGTGATGTTCAGTTTTTTGAGACCTTCACCTAGTCAGATCCTCCTTCAACTTCTTCTTCATCACAACCTACTCAATCTTCTTCAGTTGATGATGTTTTGATACTTGAGGAAGATTTTGATGATGGTCTTGATGCACCTCCTCCTCATTCACCTACTAGGCCATGATGGGCTTGAGTTACTCTTAAGGAGGCTGGTCTTCTTGTTGGTGATCCCACAGACACTCGCCACACTCATTCTCAGACTTCTGGAATTAGTATTTTGAGTCATGCAGTTTCAGATGATCCTCAAAAAATTTCAGATGCTTCAGGTATTCCAGAGTGGGATAGTGCTATGGATGATGAGTATTCTTTCTTGATGAAGAATCATACTTGGGATCTTGTGCCTCTTCCTAAGGGAAGAAAGTTGGTTCGATGCAAGTGGGTGTATCATACCAAGTATGCAGCAGATGGTTCCATTGACAAGTACAAGGCTCGTCTTGTTGCAAAGGGTTTTTCTCAGGTTGAAGGAATTGACTATTCTGAGACCTTTGCTCCTGTTGCCAAGATGGATTCTATTCACCTTGTTCCTGCTATAGCTGCATCACAGGGATGGTCAGTATTTTAGATGGATGTGAAGAGTGCTTTCTTGCATGGGGATCTTCATGAGGAGATCTATATGGAGCAGCCACCAGGTTTTGTGCAAGACTCTTCACTTGTTTGTAGGCTGCGACGTTCATTGTATGGTCTCAAACAAGCCCCCCAGGCTTGGTATGAGAAGATGGATAGTTTCTTGCTTGCTTCCAGCTACACTCATTGCCATTTTGATCCCACAGTTTATACACAGAGACATGGAGAGGATCTACTTATACTTGTGCTCTACATGGATGATTTGATTCTCACAAGGAGTTCTACTTCCATGATTCAGAGTACCCAGCGAGCATTGATGGAGCGATTTGATATGACTGACCTTGGTCTTTTGCATTACTTCCTTGGTCTTCAGGTTCATCAGACTTCTAAGGGGATCTTCATTTTCCAGCAAAAGTATGCTCTTGATTTGCTTCAGAAATTTGGCATGCCTGATTGCAAGCCTACCCCTACTCCATTCCAGTCAGGTGTTGTACTGTCTTCCAGTTGCACTACTTCTCTAGTTGATCCTACCTTGTATCGGCAGTTGGTTGGCAGTCTTTTGTACTTGACACATATTCGTCCTGATATTTCCTTTGCGGTTGGACTTGTCTCTTGCTTCTCACAGGAGCCTCATGAGAGTCATTGGAAGGCCGCCAAGCATATCTTGAGATACATTCAGGGCACTACTCATTTTGGCATTCACTACACTTCAGGTGCATCTCAAATTGTGGGCTTCACTGACTCAGGTTGGGTTGGTGATGTCAATGATAGGAAGTCTACTTCTGGCTTTGTCTTTTGCCTTGTTCTAGTCTGATTGCATGGCCATGCAAGAAGTAGACTGCTATTGCATTATCATCGACAGAGGCTGAGTATCGAGGTGCAGTGTTGGCTAGTCAAGAGGTTTTGTGGCTTCGTTAGTTGATGACTGAGTTTGGATTTCCTTCCACTCAGCCCACTACTCTTTGGTGCGACAATCATAGTGCCATTCATATTTCATGCAACCCAGTGGAGCATCAGCGAACTAAGCATATTGAGATCCACATGCACTTCATCAGGCAACTCATCTAGGATGGTGTTCTCAGCTTGGAGTATTTGCCTACAGATTAGCAGGTTGTAGACATTTTCATTAAACCTTTGGCATCACCTCATTATCTTCAGTTGTGATCGATGCTTGGGGTGAAGGAAGTTGTCCTTGGGGGGTCTTGAGGAGTCCTCCTTCCTTCATTAGTTTTTTCTTTTCTGCTTTTTCTCTCTTTTGGAGAGTAGTTTTCTCCCACAGGGTTTTTCTCCTTTTTCTCCACTTGTGAGAGTTTTTTGTTTTGTACATGGGTACCTCATCAGGACTAGTTGTCGGGACCCATATTTTTCATGTATGATTTGGTTTGTACCTCCCTAAGTTGCACTTAAGGGGGGGTGTTGGTGTGAATAAGTCTTTTACCTAGTTTATTCCTTTACTAGGGACTTAGGGGACTTAATTCACATGTTAAGTTTACTTAGGATATTAGTTGTCTTATCTAGAATTTCCACTTTCCTAGGTAGTTATGAGTTAGTTGTCTCATGTGATAGGATTAAGACACTTGTCATGATCTTGTCTTATCCTATCTCTCATCCTTGCCTTTATAAGCAAGGAATCTCTAGCATATTATTGAGTTGCATATAGCATTGTATTGTATTGCATTGATCATATTGTATCATACTGCAATCCTTGTTTGGTGGAATAGCATCTTCCATTGTTGCTTCTCTCTATCTCTTGTGGAGGTTCTTTGGTGTTGCAGATTGAAGATCTTGGGTTGATAACTCCAATAGTTGGGACTTCTATGGAAACTAGCTGTAAACTTTCAAAGGACATTGATCAGCCTAATGTGGATCATACTCTATATAGATCCATTATTTGTAGTCTTCTATATCTGGCTGCCACAAGGCCTGATATTATGCATGTTGTATTCCTAGTTTCACGCTTTCAATATGCACCTAAGTTGTCACATTTAAATGATGTAAAAATAATTTTAAAGTATGTTGTTGGGACACAAGATTTTGGTTTATGGTATCCTAAACATGGTGATTTCACTTTGGTTGCTTACACTGATGCTGATTGGGCTGGAAAAATAGGAGAAGCACTTCAAGTGGTACTTTCTATCTTGGAGGTAGATTAGTAGCATGACATAGCAAGAAGTAGGATTGGTATCCTTGTCAATTGATGAGGTTGAATATATATCAGTTGCTACTTGTTGTGCGTAGGTTCTTTGGATGGTTCAAACTTTGAAGGAAATATAGGTTGATTTTGTTAGACCTGTTCACATTTTATGTGATAATACTAGTACTATTAATATCTCCAAAAACCCTATGTAGCATTCTAGAACTAAACATATTGATATAAGGTATCATTTTCTTTGAGAAAAGATGTTGGAAAATGAAGTTGTATTAGATTTTGTGGCATCTAATGATCAGGTGGCTAATTTATTTACCAAACCCCTTCCTAAAGCTCAGTTTGAAATTCTTAGAGACAAGCTTGGAGTTGTCTCTATTAGTTCTCTTCCATGTTAACTCTAGTGCATGGAGTCAAGGGGAGTAGTTCTTACATATTCCTTTGTCCCTCAGTTTGTTTTTGGCATTTTAGAGTACAATTATTTTTGGCATTGTGTCAAAAGGGGGAGATTTTGGCACAAACATTTTTTTTTTATATATGATGTTGTGTATAGTTCAGATGTTTCAGCTTGTGTTTCATAGTGATATGCAATCTTTATGATGATATGCTTTCATTATTCAGTTTTGTGTTGTATCTGATGGTTTCTCTGCTATGTGACAAGATGGTATGGGTATGTACTCTGTGTAGTCATCATGTTCAGAACAGGTATATTATAGCTTTATGTTTGACATCAATGCCAAAGGGGGAGTTTTTTGTCCCTTAGTATTGTTTGGCATTAATGTCAATACACTAAGGCTGATGTTACAAGTTGTGTACATGGTGATTTTCTTCAGTTTTGCATGTTTTTATATATCTATGCTAATCCTTATCCTGCATTTGGTTTTGTATCATTCTTGTGCATATCTATCAGCATCTTTACTGAAGTACAGTGATATAGGTGTTATTCTAAAATGAGACATTGTTACATATATCACAATGAAATGTTGTTCTCCAAAGATTATGAGGCATTTTTGACATACTATATTTCTTTCACAAGGCTACATAATTGTGAGGAAATCTTTGAAAAAAATGAAAAGGGTGGCAAATTGACTTTATTCTAAGGCTCATGATGATAGAAGGTAATAATGAATTTTTATAAAGGAATGATTAAAAGGATCTTTGGGTTGTCGGTGGTCATTATTTGTTTGAATTGAATGGGAAATTATTCCCATCATAATACCCAGACTTCAAAAGTTATTATGTCAAAATGAAAAAATTCTTTGAGACTTCGATATGCATTGTTATTTGATTCACTCTTTGTTAGTTAGGGTTTGATACCCTAATCATGGCAGTTGTTTGTGAGAAAAGTTTATCTCAGAAGCCGGTTTGCAAGGAGATAAGAGCTTACAGTAAGAAGCAACGGTGAATTTTTTCAACTTGTGCCGACATTAGGTGTATCAGGTGTACTCTTTTCTTTGTGTTTTTGCATCTTTGTTAACTCGAATGTTGGTCATTCTTTCTCTTAATGTTGTTTAGCTATATCAAGATACTAAAGTTTATTGAGCCTAGTTTTTTTCTTTTGTTAAAAGAAGTTGTAAATGGAAGAGGGTTTGTTTAATCTATGCACATTGTTATGATGGGTCTGTGTGAATGATTTTTCCTTCATGTTTTCATAGGCTTCTTGATAGTTTTTAAAAGTCTCTTTTATTGTCATTTATAGTGTCAAGAAGTGAAAAGTAGAACTATTTTGGATCATCCATGTGACAGATTTGTAAATATAAGTTTTTTGTTTGTTAACAAGATTCAACTCAGAGAAATCTTGTTTGGGCTCGTTGTTGATTTTAAGGGTTTGTTTTTTATATGTAAAATGTTATCTTTCGTTAATAATCCCGCTTCATATTTGTCATTAAAGAGTTTATATCTTGTAAAGTTTCATAGGTTTCTCTTTGGATTAGAAATTCATGTCTTTGTTTGTAAGGTTATTTGGTTTGTCAGCTCTACAGATGTAGTAACAGTTTTTTACTATTTGCTAATATCATTTTCTTGACAAGTTTGTTTGTTGGTGGATTATGGAGGAAGATTTACATTAAAAATGTGTATTTGTGTAACTGGAAAAGGCAGTTGCTAGTCCAGCTTCCTGCGGCAGTTACTCATACAATTTTCAAACAGATTTAAAAAAAAAACAAAGAACATTTATATAGATTGTATTAGTCATTCAATTAGATGATGATATTTTTTTGAAAGGAACATATTATATCTTATTGAAGGGAAATGTATTGCTTTGAGGCTTGGAACTTTGTAACTCTGATTCTAAGGTCATTGCAGAACAAATTATATGATTAATGAAATAGACATCACCTCTGTATTTATTCTACTTTCATACTTGTACATTTCAAAATACTATTAGTAAGATAGCACCATTGTCAGTGAGACAAATTTTCCAGTGAGGCTTTGTACAAAGAATTTTTTTTTTTCAGATAAGGCCAGTGAGGCCACATTCGAGTGGTTTTATTCCCCAAGAGGGTTTCCACTCAAGACAAATTTTGTGTCAATGTTTTAAATGTGTTTGATTCATTATCTATTCATTTGTATCTTATTATAAATACATTCATTTTCAAAGTATTGTTAAAAGTTTTAAAAAGAATTGATTTTTTTGTTAACACTAATTCACCCCCCCTCTCAGTGTTAACTGCACTCCAACACATGTGCCCTAATCCATTTACCCACGATGCACTAATACTATTAGTATTAACTTACAATTGCATTTTCTTTGCAGCCTTATTCTCGGATGAAAATATAAGTTATGAGGTACACCTACTGTAGGTTTTAGGATCATAAATATCATGGTATTCATCAATGAAACTTGGGGTTTTAAGCAATTTTGCATAATGTATTTTTTTATCTGACATTGCTCTAGTGGTACTAGTGGTATACATGTTGATACAATAAAAAATATGAAATTTGTGAATTCCCTATTAGTCCTTAATTTTTCTTAATTCTTAAGCCTCTTAACCCTAAACTTGAACTTCAAAGTTTGACAAAATAATATTTTAAGAAATGTCAAGCGATGAAACGTAGCCACATGAATTCTTTAACTTACTCGAATTTTGAATTTTGATTCTTGAAGTTGAAACTGGGTTACTAGAATGGCTTTGTTTGAAGTGGAACTGTGGAACCCAAAATAGGGTGGTACACTACAATGAGCAAACTAAAGACTAAAATCTCCCTATGTGTTGACACTCTAACTTCAAAGTGAATGACACTGAAATGTCAACTCATTAAAACAAGCCATTAATGATTTAATCCTACATTGACAACAAATTATAAACCATTGATCTTTGTTAATCTAAGAATTATAAGGTGATTCTAGAGGTTTAAGTTTGCAAGTGTAGCAATCTATGCATTTCATTCTGAAATGCAACTACAACCATACATCAGATGTTCATTGAATGGTTGAGTAATTTATGATATAAATAATAGACATAAAACATGTGTTTTAAATTTTATTTAAACATTAATGTGCTAGGATTGACATCAAGGCCAAGGGGCCAGAAACTTAACGTTGCAAAGACCTTAATAAAATGAATTACAATGTCACATTAATAGCACATTGCACAACCATTAATAGCACTTAACTTGCAAAAGACTTAATAAAATGAATTGCAATGTCATATTAATAGCACAACCATTTATTTTATTACAACTGAATTACAATGTCACATTATTACATAGTACAAATACAAATGTAAGCGCAAGTTCCAAGCTTCTGCAAGACCGCTGGTGAAAAGTTGAAAACATAAATGTGATACATGTATCTCTAAAAATAAATGGAACTTGTCGGGTCAACCATGAGCTCTAAAAATAAACACATGGGACTTGTTGGGTTAGTCATGGTCTTTGAAAATAAATGCATGGGAAAAGGAGGCCTAATCAAACTGGGGAAATGGGAGTTGTGAAGATACAAAATGTCCTTATCCCCTTTCAGAACCAAACTGATGCAGAAGATGAGGGGTTGTAAAATTTCTCCCATGTAGAAGATGAGCACTTAAACTAAATGAATGGGGCTTACCTAGTAGTCCATGGTGTCTCAAAATAAATGCAAGAGACTCTCCTAGCCAACCATGCAGATGATGAGGGGTAGTAAAAGTGCTCCCATCTTCTACTTGCAACCTCCATGCATTGGGATAGCACTTATGTCCATTAAAGCTCCTCATCCTAGTTCAAAACCTGTTTGAGAAGTCAGATGAACCAAATCAACTTCTTTCCAATTCCACTCATTCTGAACTTGAAGGAAATTGGTCTTTTACCCTATAAGTACATAACTGGAGGCAGGAGAATTTAGATCATCCCCAATAATACCACATCATATTCTTCCTGAATCCTTATTAAGTTATTAACCCTACAAAATGAAAACCCTTATGACAATTAAATGAATGATTTTAGTTGTGCTCACTATCCTTTTTATGGTCCAAAAGTGATGCCAAAAATGCCACTCCCAGCCTAGTCCCTTATACACCTCACATGTGTCATGTGTGAGCTCTGAGGTTGTGTATAATTACTACTGACTAGTAATAATTGTGATTCACTCAAACCAAAAATCCAACTTAATTGATACCTCAAGCTGGCTACATGCAAAGTTGCAAACTGTAGCTCAAGCTGACAAGCTGCCAATTGTCAAAATCGACAGTGCCACACAAGCTATCGATTTTCAAAATCACTGGATTATTGACATCATCATCTATGATTCTATAGTACATCATGCAATTTTCAAAATAAAGCTATCCAATCAATCACTTTGGCTACTCATATGGCATTAATCTGCACCACCACCTAGTACCATAGCCAAATTGATAATTTCAATAGAATAAATGAAAGGTAGAGTACTTTGATGCATTGAAAAGAGAGAATTAAATGTCTCATTTTACCTTAATGATTATCAATGTCCTAATAAGTCACAATAAATTTCACTCACTTATGAAAATATAACGGTTCTAGTGTTATTCCATAGGTTTCTGTTCACAAGTCTAGTGCTTCAAGGATTTACTTCTGGAATGCATCTATAGTCGTTCATCAAAAATTAATCAAACAATCCCTCTTTTAAAACAAACTTTATACACATGCATAATTTAAAATGGGGACATCACTAGGTTGATGAACTCAACCCTCGGGATTAAAGAGTTAAGATTTAAGACTTTCTCATAAAATATTTTGGTCTAACTTAGGCAATATTAAATGGTAAACAAGAGCAGGATGACCGACTAACCTAAATAATTAATAAAATTTCAACCATGAATTTTTGAAAATCTAATGGTTCTAGTGTAATTCCAGAGGTTTCAATTCGTAAATCTAGTGCTTGGGAGATATACTTCTGGAATGCAACTACAACCATCCATCAAAAATTCATTGAACGGTCATGGTCCATAATGTCATGTGGTCACTGAAACTTGGAACCTTAGAACCAAAGTCTAAATTTTTGAAGTTTTTGAAACCTCCGACCCACCGACTACAAAGATGACCAAGAAAGACTTGCAACTAAGGTTAGGAAAATTTTCACTGACACTTCGCCATTGTATTTTTTTATTAGTTTGATATTATGATTAAATCACGAATGCTTTTTTCTTAATCATTTGAAAATAAGTTTAATTTTCCAATGAATTTTATTTTTTAGTTTGAAAAAAAGTTTTAATCACCAACAAAATTATTTTTTCTTATTTGAAAATAGGTTTAATTCGTCAATCGAAATATTTTATTGGTTTGAAAATAGATTTTAATCACCAATGGAAAAAATTTGGTGGCTTTAAAAAAATTGCATTTTGCTAGGATTTTCCATAGACTTCTAGCGATTAGAAAAGATTCGCCAATGGACATTATTTTTTTTATGAAAAATGAAAAAAATTGCCACTAAAATTAATATTTTTATGAGGAAGTATACAAGATTCGCCAGGATTTTACACCTTCACCGAGGGGGGCTTTCTTACAGTTTTCCCTGGTTAGAAGAAGATGGATAAAAGGAATATATAGAACAATGAACAATAAATAGAAAGGTCCATCTAACTTCATAATGCAAGTTTAAATCTACCTATATTAAAAATATAACTGCAATCTAAGGAAGAATATAGTAAAAATAGTCAACAAATTGAGATGTCAATTGTTATATGGATTGGCTACTAATACGTATGATTTTTGAATCCCTTTGCATGCTTAAGCCTAGTTCTTGAAAATGAAATATAAGGGTATGTTAGTGGACAAGCATGGAAAACCAAGAAGAAAGGGTAAAAAGTAAGTATATGGGTAAAATTAATATATACAATGTGAGGCTAAAAACAATGAATAATTTTTACAATTAGTTGACCAAATCTATCTATTGACACTAGGAAAGTGTCATACTTACAAACATTGTTGATTGTATTCAAGAACGATGAGTTGCATTGGACTGACTCACAGGAGGATGAAAGAATTTGAAATAGAGAGCATACAACACACTAATCTCCTTGAATGTGTCTTATATTTCTACAATAATATAAAACAAAATAATATACATATAGAATACAAGAGGTTAGCACTATTTTCTATAAATAGAAATAGATAAAGTGGAATATTTTGATTGCATCATATATCGGTAAGGAACTTATCTATAAGTAAGCTATTGAAGAAGTCAAAAAGAGAGTTGTGGAAACAATGACAAGTGCAATGATTGGCATCATGGGATTTGAAGGAAAAAAAAGTAACCACGTACAAAATGAAAACCAAGCCAACCATGATGTATTCTAAATGGTTTAGTGGAAGGGCATGTGCAGGATCATCATGGAAAAAGCAAGCCCTTAAGTGGCAAAAAATTTAGAAAATTCAGAGTTAGGCAACTTGACGTAAAAATTTGAATAAGTTATCTATATTATTTAAAAAATATGTAAGAATAGAATTTGTAGAAAATTGAATTTAGTTTCTAAAATATTAGGTTTATTTAAAAAATAAAAAAAATCTATTTGGTGAAAATTTGAAATTTCAATGCAATAGTACTTAAATTTCAGGGAAAAAATAAGAAGTGGGTGTCTGACACCCTAACCACAATAAAATGATAATATTTTTTTATAATATTTTATACATAAGTAGAGGACTCATGTATGGATGTGATGCATATTTTTTTGTAATTTTTTTCCAAGTAAATAATTAATTATGATTTTTGTATTACAACTTTTTAAAAATATAAAAAACTCGTATGTATGACAACCTTAACTTGGTCAAAACTTAATGAAATTTATTTTTTTCTTTTTTTATTCCTATAGTATACGAAGTATAGAATGTGATGCATGTTTTGGATTCAAAAAATGTGATACATTTTGAAAGCTATAGATGTTTTTCAAGCAACCTATCAATCAACACTTTTGTTGTAATTAAAATAGAAAATTAATAATAATTATTTATTAAATTCAAAGTAAAACATAATTTATATTGGTGGAAAGCTAAAAATTTTCTTTAAAAACCCTTTTCATTTCATAAATTTTGGGTAAAAAGAAAATCGTCAGCCACATACCCTACAAATACCCAACATATTGCCACTTTTTGGCCCACCATGATCCTGTACATACCTGGAATGGAGCAACATACACCACTCTCATGTGCTTCTGGGGATAAAAAATGTGACACTATCAATAGATTGTTTGTCCACTCAGAAGCACATGAGAGCAGTGTTTGGTTGTTGTTCATAACCACATAATTCAATGCTCATTTTCCTCCCTACCATAGTGGCATCATGAAGCCTCATGGGCTCTAGCCAAACCCCCACATTGAAATGGGAGTTAAGGTCCATTGAAAATCCCATGGACTCTTATCATACACCATAGGAAAATAAACTTGCAAAAAGATTGGTGTTTTGAATCAAATTCTATAACATTGTAGTGTTTTCTATGGGCTAAGAGGTACACAGGGAACATATATCCTGGCAAAGAATTAACATAATGGGATTTCAAGATAGTTAGAAGAAGATGCGTAAATGGAATATATAGAAGAATGGATAATAAGTAGAAAGGTCCATCTAACTTCATAATGCGAGTTTAAATTTACCTATATTAAAAAGACAACTACAAACTAAGGAAGAATATAGTAAAAATGGTGAACGAATTGAGAAATCAATTGTTACATAGGCTCCCTATTGATACACAATGGACATTTTTCTTTAGGAGACAGGGGAAAAAGAATGTCATAAAAAATATTGAAACAAAACAAACAATCTATGGGACAGTTGGCTTGTCAATTCAGAATAGAAACTAGTAGATAAAATAGAGAAATTGTAAAAGAAGTATTTGGAAAGAACTTTAAGAATTAGAGATAAATGAGAGATGATTGAAACCCACAAGAAACATAGTGGTACAAGAGAAGAAATATTTGTAAGATCTGGCATGTTTAAACAAAATTGCTCACATGGTGAAAGACTTGGCTTATGTTTGCATCTATGCAGCTAGGGGGCTCTGTGGTTATTATTAACAACCCCGAGTATTTTGTTACAAGAAGCTTGAAACAGATGAGGGAAAAAGAATATCATGAAACATATTGATATGAGATTCAAGCTACATTGTTTCGTAGTAGATATTAAAGACAAATTGAGAAATTGTATATCAGGTATTAGAATAACACTTGTTTTGCATTAAATATCATACACAGAGACAAATTGTATTGAGTGACCTGAAAGATAGATAGATACATATGTACATATATATATATGTATGTATTCAATTCCTTGATTGATATATAAAAATACCCATATAGGCAAATGTACATATGCATATATCTAGACAAAGATATACATGCATATGTATATCTAAACAAGTTTGTATATTATTTTTATCTATATTTATGTAGTTCGTGATTTTAAGTAGAGTTTAAAATAGCATGTATAAGTATTGTCTATGTTGTGTAAAAATCACCAATATATAATTATAGCATTGAATCATATAGTATTGAGATGTTGATAAGAATAGAGCATTTAATTGTGCAATATGTATAACATATTCATAATGTCATAATGGATCTTCTGGCAATGCAGCTAAATCAATATATTTTCTTGCATATTTTGTAGTATACTTTCCCATAGTGTAACAATGAATATTGCATTTACTTCCTATTGTGCCATTGCACCACAATACATATATATACATATATAGAAACATATATATACACGTACATATATATACATATGCATATATACACATACATATATATAGATACACATATATAGATACATATATATACATATATATACATATAAATGCATATATTGTAAAATTGGGCTCCACTATTTTCTATTAAATATTATAGACATACAGGAAAATTGTAAAAAAACTATTAAGAAAACACTGGAGAACGACATACATCTAATTCTTAAGTATTATCCTAATACCTCTTAGAACTGTTACATAGACTGCTTGCCTTCTACAAATATGTTGCATGATATTGTTTTTCCATCATTTGTTCAAAGCTTCCTATAACAAATTGTTAATTGTCGTTGTTTTTTTCTTTGTAAGGAAAGAAAATATATTGGTTAAGTTGCATTGTTGAAAGAGCCATTGCGGTGTTGCTTGCGTATGAGGCTATTGTAAGAATAGTCATCCTGAGGTCCATTATATAATAGATTTTAGGTTTTTGCAACTATTGTGTTATGAAGTCTATAAGTCATTTTACATGGGTATTTTGCATAAATGTTTTATCCATAATATTGAATACCAAACAATGCAACTCAAATTTCTAATTAACCCTATGGTATTATATGCATTTTGGACAAATTATTCCATCATATAATTTTTTCCATAACATAGAGAAAATAGGTGGTTCCTTGAAGAACTGGGTTTGAAGAATTGATTTGGAAAGTCAGAAGGGTAGACGTCTTTGTCGATGTTTATAGAGTTCTATTACAATTTCCCTATTTCTCTATATGTAAACATGGGTTGGGGATGGTGGAGTTGGTGTCCTTGAACAAGGTAAATGCAATATTCAATGTTTCAATATGGGAAAGTATACTTTGATGAAGTTATGTTGTCGAAAGAGCCATTGTGGTGTTGGTTTGATAGCAGACTATTGTTAAAATTATCGTATTTGCCTCCATTTTTAAGCAAATTGCAGGGTTTTGAAACTGTGGTGCTGCAAAATGTGTAAGTTATTTCACATGGGTATTTTTTAAAATCATTGATGATTAATTAATTGAGATTGGAAATAATGGATACTTTGTAAATAATGATTTCATTGGGTATGTGTAGGATCATCATGGAAAAAATAGGCTCTTAAGTGGCGAAAAATTCAAAAAAAATAGAGCTAGGCAGCTTGACATAAAATTTTTAATAAGTTATCTATATTATTTCAAAAATATGTAAGAATAGAATCTGTAGCAAATTGAATGTAGTTTCTAAACTACTAGGTTTATTTAAATATGCATATATATGGTGAAAATTTGAAATTTCAATGCAGTAGTACTTAAATTTCAGGGAAAAAACAAGTAGGTGTCTATCTGACCACCCTAACCACATTAAAATGATAATATTTTTTTATAAAAAAATAGATATAAGTAGAGGACTCATGTCCAAATGTGATGCATATTTTTTTGTAATTTTTAAATTCCAAGTAAATAATTAATTATTATTTTTTTATTACAACTTTTAAAAAATATAAAAACTCATATGTCTGACCACCTTAACTTGGTCAAAACTTCATGATTTTTTTTTTTAAAATCCTATAGTATGTGAAGCATAGAATGTGACACATGTTTCAGATTCAAAAAATATGATACCATTTGAAAGCTATAGATGTTTTTTAATTAGCCTATCAATCAAGACTTTACTCGTAATTCAAATAGAAAATGAATTATAATAATTATTTATTAAATTCAAAGTAAAGCATAATTTATATTGGTGGAAAACTGAGAATATCCTTTAAAAACCCTTTTCATTTCATCAATTTTGGGTGAAAAAAAGTCGTAAGCCACATACCCATCATATAGCCACTTTTTGGCTCATCATGATCCTACACATACCCCACTGCAATTCTTGTACCCATAAAGAGCGATAATCTCTTTGAAGTCTCCAAAATGGATATAACATCAAAGATTAAAACATATAACAAGAATAAATTAAAAATAAATTAATCATGTATGCAAAACACCCATGTAAAAAAGAGTATAACCCCACAAACTTCATTGAAAATTCTAGTTGCATCAACTCGTACTAAATATTATAAAGAAATAGAGAAATTGTAAATGAGGTATTATAATAACACTAATGTAGCTTGGATTATTGATTAAGTATGCGTATGTATCCCTGGTTGGTTTGGTAGGAGAGTATTGTAAAAATCATTGACTTCGGCTCTGTTTCCTGGGAGGTTGCAAGGTTTTAAAACTGTTAAATCTGTAACTAAGTATACATAGGTGTTTTGCAAAAATGATTTATTTATTTTCTTATGTTAAAACTATTGTTGTGCAGAATCTGCATTATGGTTTTATATGGATGAAGAAATTGTAGTTAAATCTTGTTTCTTTCACCAAAAAAAATATCGTTTCCCCAAAACATGAAAAGATAACTATAGGAACATGGAAAAATGTAATGTGTAGAGTAGACTATGGTTACTACAGTCAAGTGTATGTAAGTATGTGGTTGAAATTTCTACCAAGATTTGAGTCAGGCCAGTGGTGAATTGGATTTGCTGACGTCGGGGACGCCTTGTTCAATGGGAACTTGTGCAGGTTTTTCTTTTTTTTTCGATGACATGGAGCTTGGTAAATATGTGATTTGGCAATGGTGGAGCTGGTGAACTCAATACACGGGAATTAAATTCTTGTGTATAATATTTAGTAACAAGTGTTATTCTAATGTACCTATCATACAATTCCTCTATTACACTTGAATATATATGTGCATATGTACTGCCTATGTTTTGAAGCATTTATTTTCAGATGCAGTTCGCATTGTATGTAATATATATATGATAGTGAAAGGAAGAGGTGAAAATCACATGTTTTCTCACCTACCCACCACATTAGCATCATGAAGCCTCATGGGCTCCTGGCAATCTATGAACCAGGTAAAGCATGAAACACTGACCACAAATGTGATGGAATTCCATCATATATAAAACAATAGCGAAGTCGCAAAAAAAAATGTATGTTCCAATATATGCATTCATTTTTCCATAGTTTTTTTTCTCCCATAACATTTTAGTAAAAGAGTATGCCTAACAAAGAACTGCAAAAAATGGAATCCTGCAAATGAAATACACAACTATTGTTTAAAGGAAGACATCAAAGAAATAGAAAAGGTTAAATTGTTTCAAAGCATACAATGTATAGGAATAACTTTATAGACATACATGATTTTGGTATGTTTTGGAATGTATCTAACCATACAGAAAGAAAAGGGCTGAGTGTACAAATTTGGTATGCACTGGAGGATATCTAGCCCTACAACAAGAGAAGGGGTGAATCTATAAACTAGTAAATTATAAATTTACAAGAAAAAACTATCAAAATATATATTTGAAAGTTGTTAGGTGTGTATGAAATGACAAAAAGAATAGGGGAAAAAAAACTTACAACAACAATACGTGTATGAGATAGTGCAGATTGAAGAATACAACACTTGTTAAACATTCAATCTGTGAACTAGTGGAAGTACATGGCAGGTTTTGACCATTCTACACCCATCGAGCAAGGTAACCAACTCCACCACTACCAACCCATGCAGTCAACAAAATCCACCATTGTTGTGAAGAGGTCCAGGCAAGGCCTTACAAATTGCATACAATGTTATTACATATTAAGAAAAAAAATGGAATATACAGAAGACTATATATTTCTGAAAGCAATACAGAGGAAGGTGAAAATAGTAAAATGTTGAACAAAGAATTCTATAGATCAACATTATACATATAGATATAGATATACATATAGATACACATACATATACATATACATATACATATACATACACATACACATATACATACATGTACATATACATATAAATATACATATACATATATGCCTATACATATACATATACCTATAGATATACTTTTTTCCCTCCGTTTATCATTTGTAGTTATCTATGTGCATCATTGGCATTATACTCATTACCATATGACCAGTTCTAGTTAAATGTTCTTTCTTCCATCAAAAAAATATGGTTAGATTTAGTAATTTTTTCACCTCTTCTATTCTTCATGTACCTGGCACTAAATATTATAGAAAAATAGAGAAGACTTGTCTAGGACTTTTACTGACAACCTGGAGCTTACCTCTTAAACAAAGGATTTGCCTAAATATTCCTCATTGGTCAATAAGCTTTGCAAAGAAATTATGAATTTACAATTGACAAGGCAATTGTTACATAGTAAATGTCTTTTTAATAGGTCTTTGATAGTTTCCTTTGTTACATAGTAAATTTCTTTTTAATAGCTTGAATTTTGAGTTGACAAGTGAACTATTATATAGATTGGTTCAGGTACGATATAGTTTTATCTTTGTCTTAGTTTTGATATTCATTAGACCTAGAAGCACATATATTTCCTTTTGATCAAATTTGTAGGTGAATAATGACTAAGAACCAAGAGTAATTAGTATTCAAAGAAATTTTAAATCAAAAGAAATATCATTAAACTAATGAAATAGATAATTTATGACTCCTGATATTTCAATAATGAAAGAACTTGTAACATTGATGCAGATTTTAAATGTGACATAAAGAACTTTTAAAAACAAAGACAAAGCATATGAAATAAATATAATCTACTAGCAATTCTATATTGGGAATGTTAATATGCAAATATAACAATTGCTATTTTTTTTACAATAAAAAAACAAGATTACTTATATTCAAATTTGATAACTCTTTAGCAATACATGTCAACTATTAGGGTATGTGCAGGATCATTATGAAAAAAATAGGCCATTAAGTGTTAAAAAGTTCAGAAAAATTAGAGTTAGGCAACTTGACGTAAAAATTTGAATAAGTTATCTATATTAATTCAAAAATATGTAAGAATAGAATATGTAGAAAATTGAATCTAGTTTCTAAACTACTAGGTTTATTTAAAGAAAAAATATATATTCGGTGGAAATTTGAAATTTCAATGTAGTAGTACTTAAATTTCATTGAAAAAATAAGAAGTGGGTGTCTGTTTGACCACCCTAACCACAATTAAATGATAATATTTTTTTATTATACTTTAGATATAAGTAGAGGACTCATACCAATGTGATGCATATTTTTTTGTAATTTTTTTCCAAGTAAATAATTAATTATGAATTTTTTATTACAACTTAAAAAAAAAACTCATATGTCTAACCACATTAACTTGGTCAAAACTTCATGAAAATCAATTTTTCCTTTTTTAATCTTGTAGTATGTGAAGCATAGAATGTGACACATGTTTCAGATTCAAAAAATGTGATACCATTTGAAATTTATAAATGTTTTTCAATCAGCCTATCAATCAGGACATTAGTCATAATTCAAATAGAAAATGAATAGTAATAATTTATTAAATTCAAAGTAAAACATAATTTATATTGGTGAAAATCTGAGAATCACCTTTAAAAACTCTTTTTGTTTCATCAAATTTGGGTAAAAAAAGTCTTCAGCCACATACCCTACACATACCCATCATATCACCACTTTTTGGCCCATCATTATCCTACACATACCCATTATCTTTATATAGAATATTTAAAATCTATATTATAATAAATTCTCAATTAGTAGCCATATAAAAAATATATAATATATATTAAAATATATTGTCAACTATTGCTTGTATAGAAAACATTTGAAATATATATGGAAATAAATTGTTCAATTCTCTTTGAAATTGTAATGTCTATAAAAATATCATATAATCGTGCAACTGATTTTAAATATTCTAAAGTAACAATGACAGGAAAATTCACTAAAATTTTATTAAGAGTGGAACCTTGAGGAAAATGTCAAATCTATGAAATAATAGAACTATTAGCAACACACTATTATTTCTATTTCAAACATGAATATTTTAATATATATTGAAAAGAAGTGACTTTAGAATTCACATAGAAGAATAACTAAAGATTCCACCATATAACAGGAATGAACAATCATATTGACAATGCAGACCAGAAACAATTTGGGCACCATGCTAAAATCAAAAAGATGGTAGGTCAATAAATATACAAATATGAGGATGCAAAATCAGGTATAAATTATGTCCATATTTGTGAAACAGAAGTCTTAGCATCCCATAGTGAGAATTTAAAAATGAAGGCTATGAGAAATGATTAGAAGTGAAAAAGAGAAGTCAAAGCATAGGCTAGCTAGTCGAGCCTATTTTTTGGAGCAGAAGTAGATATCTTCATTATGTCTAGAAGCAACAGTTTACACTTTGCTTCAAAATCAACTTTTGTTGCTTTAACAATCGTTGTTTTCAGCTGATCCTCAAAATTATAAGTTTCTATTCTAATCAAAGTAGTAAAGATGTATGGTTTACAAAAAAGGCCTTTAATAACAACAACGAGATCCGTTGTAGACTCAGAGATGTCCTACAACATGTAGAGGTCTTTTGTTGGAATTTGCAGCAAACTAGTGGTAGCTTCATCAAAAGCAATACAAAAAAGGCTAGCTAAATGGTCTTGCAGCTTTAACTGCAAAAGAGAGAGATAGTTGCATTCCTCAATTTCCATCTAGCAACAATCAAAAAACCAAACATCAACATAGGGGCATGTGCATTTCCTTTTGCATTCTTTTCCATTAACCAACAAGGGGCAAGCAAGGTAACAAAAACACTCAGTTTTTGCAATTTGAATCGTTGCTTTAAAAATGGCTTCAACAGTTTATGGCAAGCGGAGGTAGTTGTTTAAGATAAATGCAATAGTAACTATCATTTAAAGGATGTAGCCTACAAGGTGTAGAAGAAGATGAAGCCACTTGGTCTACTTTAACTGGGCCCTTGAATCTAAGAGTGTTTGCCTCAAGAATAGAAGGGTTAATCTCAAGGATTGTTCATGTTGATGTGTTGATAACTTTACCATTAAAGTAGCCTACACAACCACCCCAGATAGCAACTATGACTATATCACAAGAAAGGTACATCCACTCCAAGGTATCACCTTTTTCTTGCCAACTTGGTCCCTACAAATTAACATCAATGAAAGAAGCAGAGATATCATATAGTTTAATGGTTCGTAAGATTGTTTCAGTTCCATTTTTCCTACGAACAGTTGAAATATGTAGTACCCCTCCATTTTTCTTATGTTTTCTGATAGTTTGTTTTTACTTGATCTAAACCTTGATACTATGTTGTTTTATTTGATTGCCAATAGTGGAGTGATGATGGTTTTTATTTTATGATGTGATGGTACACTATGTGGATGATCATTATTTGTGACATGCTTTCATATTAGCATAGTTCTTTATTTGAGTTGATATTATTATATATGCTCATCTATAGTTAATTGATATTTTGTTTCGTCAGTCTTGGTGTGACATTGTATTGGTGAAGAGAACGAGATTGTATCGCTTGTGAGCACCCTTTGATTCCACAATTTTCTCTCCATGGTGTGATTGTTCATGATTGATATATATACATGTACGCCATATGTTTGATTACAGGATTGAAGGTACATGACATAGAATCCACCTAGTTTCACAAGTTTTAGTTTTTCCATTTCCCAATGGAATAGTTAATTGGGAGGTAGTAATGAGGTTTTCATAGTCAAGTCACAACCGTAGTCATAGTGTGTTGTCAGTCTTTGTTGGTATGTTTTGTCGTTTTGTTGTCCATGTTTGCTTTGTTATTTATTTATTTATTTGCAAGGTTTTTTTTGTGAAAATTAATGTTAAATTAATGCTTTTAATGATTTTAGTGTTATTTAATTAATTTTAATTAAATATTGTTAGAAGCTTTGAATTTAATTGTAATTAATTAAATTTAATTATTTTGTAAAGTAATTTAATCCTTGTGATTAAATTTATTTTATAAATTAATTACATTAATTAGAATTAAATTTGATTAGAAATCATTGTGTGAATTTGAATTATAAATTGCATAATGTAGATGATATTAATTTGTGAATTTTAAATTATTAAAATAGCATAAATTCCTTGTAATTATCAAAAAGGGAAATATCTGAGTTGGTTAAGAAGATATTTCATATTTGACATGTGTGTTAGAAAATTTATTAAACACTCTTGTTGAGAAATTATTCTCAGAGAGAATATTTGCAATAACTAAGAGGTAAGAGGTTTCTTCACAGGAATGAGAAAAGATATATTTTTAGAAATTGGTTATTTAAAATTGGAAGAGGTTCTCAAGAAGATTTTGGGGCTCTATATTATTTGCATCTTTCTGGAAGTAGTGAATTTTGGAAAAGGCTTTGAAAATTGAATTCCGAAGGAGAGGCTCTGCTTCAAATCTCATTTCTTCAAGCTTCTGGAAAATAGGTTCTTTTATTGTTTTATTTATTTTGTTAATTTGGAAAGATTGCCTATGTAAGAATATTTTATATTTTTGTAGAAGCTTTAATTTTATTTTGTAAATTTGTAAGGCTTCTATGTTTGAAATTTTTTTGTGAATATTTTAGTGCTTTTGTAGAAGATTTTATACTGAAATCAGAGAGCCTCTATGAAATTATTATTTTAAACAATAGAAAACCTCAGGAAAACAATAGAAAAATTTATAAGTATCTGTACAAATGGATTCAAAAATCTTCCCATGAATAAATTGGAGAAAAACTTATTTGTATTGAAAAGATCTCTCTGTAGAAAAATATTATTTAAATTTTTTTTTCCCAATTAGTTTATTTCGCTGGGAAAATTGGAAAATCTTTGTGAAAATTTTCTAAATACTTCCTATAGAAGCTTTATGAAAATATTTGCCCAAAAATATAATAGTTATGTTGATTAATTTATATATATACTTATATATATATATAGTTTGTAATAAAATTTTCCTGTAGAAATATATACTGGTGAAATTTTTATATTTATAAAAAAGACAGTATACGAAAATCGTTGTATGCAAATTTTAAATGAATAATTTTTTTTTGAAAGGTTTATGGGGGGGAGTAGGGAATACCCCCATAGCCGCTCCATAAAGGGCAACGGAAGTGGAGGAATCCATTGCTTCCCTCATAGGAAGCACCCAGGTTGCCAACACAACCGCGGCCCTATATGGGTCGGTTGTTTATAAACAAACCCCTTTAAATTTCCATTCATCTGCCTTATTTTAGAAATTGGTTTTTTTTTTTTTTTAAAGGTTTTTTTTTTAAAATATAATATATATATATAAGCATATATATTTATATTTATATTTAAATATATAAGTATTTAAATTATAGTTTTTGGAAAATTGTAATCAGTACTAAAAATTATATATATATATATATATATATATATATTTAAATATATTTTTATAATTAGATGCATGTAAATGCATAAGATAGAATATTTTTAACTGATACATATATGAAAAGAGGAAATTGATCTTGAAATAGAAGAAACTAGAAAATCAGTTAAAAACAAATAGATTTAATTATTTTATTGTTATAATTGATATTGCTTTAAGTTAAATTAAGTTAAGAAAAATATTATTGTTTTCAAAGTTGGATTTAGGATATCCTAATGGTAGGTTCATATCTTGTTTGAATTTACCTATTTACAATGTGTTTTCTTCTATTTACTTTTTGGGGAAAATTGTTTTGTTATACTTATAAGTCTTCCAGATGTTATTTTATGATGAGGGGCTTATTGTGAGTTACACAGATCAACCCTTTATTTACCTTGGGTAGAGAACTTGATTGTTCTGTTTATCACTCGGTTACTACGAATGGGAATATGTTGTCTCTTTTATCATAGTTGATATCTATTATCGATATTTGTGCACCATGTATACCCTTGAATTTTGGTTAAGTTCCTAGTGTTGTTAGTAGGGGAGTGGCTCTTCACAGGGGCCAACACACAAAGTGGTGCCAAGGTAACTCATGAGTGAGTTTAGTTAACTTAGTGAGAACTAAATTAATGTATTAGGGGAATGGGTAGTCTAAAACATTTAACTTGTTAATTATGCCTCACTCATGGACTCAAGGGCTAGTTCAGACTTGGGATGAGATGAGAAGGCCTGCAATGACAAGATCATTATCTCATCCATTTGAGAGATAACTGATTCCACATCGGATTACATGTGAGGTCGGGATTTGTGAGAGGCTACCAAGGTAACCCATGTAACTTTGTGATGACACTCCTCCAATGACAACGGTTTATTAGTTTAGTTAATGTACTTGATTCTTTTACTTTGGAAGCAATGTAACCATTATGTTATGTTTTGTACTTGTATAGCTAGTCTTGAGGTTTGCCTGTGTATATTTTGTCTAGGGAACCTTTTTACTATCTCTTAGCATGGGGTGTGGGCCTATAGGTACCACTTGGTTGTGTGAAATGTGCACCATACACCATTGGGTTTCCACTCCATGTTCGTGATAGCAGGATCTTCTAGATTGGGAGCTCCCGTGCACTAGTTGATATGTTCCATCTCTTTTGTACTTTGTATTAGTGGATAATTGTATATGTACTACTCCTCATTTGTATTCAAGGAGGAATTTTGTATCGATGTAATTGTAACACTATCATTTGATCTTCCTCGTTTTGGAAATGAGTATTGTAACTATTTTATGGATTCAATACAATTTGTAAATGATTCTTTAATATACTTGTATCTTATAAGTTGAATTAAATGCTCTAGATGTATGTTCATTATGTTATGAGTAGTTTTTAGATGCTATGGTTAGTTTACTTCTATGTAATGGGTTTCAAATGTAATATGCTCTCACGTATCTAAGAGAATGTATGCTTTATTGTTGTTAATATTACATTTTAAAAAAAAATTGTTACGCTTCCATTGTGTTTGCATCATTCTTTAGGTTTACATGTGGTAGGGAATTACATATGGTATCAGAGTTCAAGTTTAAGCACTTGGTGCTTTGGGATAAAGTTGAACCTATTAAGTTGTTAGTTGCATAGGATTTAATTTTGTGTAGGATCATGCCACCTAGGCGAGGTCGCAATAGAGGTCATGGTCATGGCCCTGAAGGTAGTTGCAAAGGTAGTCAGCATGATTCACCTCCCCATGTTCCCCATGACTTAGATGGTGAGGAACATCAGGCTTCCCAGAATGCTCTAGGAGGCAGTGATCAGAATTAGGATCCACCAGGGATCAAGGGCACTCAGTTGCATAGGTTGTTAGAGGAGACTCTTACTCACCTTGGGCTAGGGTAGGACAAAGATCAGATTAATGTTGGTGAGAGAGTGGTACCATCATAGCTAGAGGTAGACATAGCTGCTCACATGAGAGATTTACTTAGAGATGATTCGCCTACATTTGATTGTTTAGGTAGGGATTAGAAGTTGAGACATTGTTGATAGACCTAGATCAGTGTTTTTTTATGCACCCTTACGGTAGAAACACCAAGGCCAGATGTGAGATTATGCACTTGAGATATTTTACATCTACTTGGTGGAGATTGGAGGAGCAAAAGCTCCATATTGATATTAATAATCTATCTTGGGATTTATTTTTAGAGAGGTTTAGAGTCAGATTCCTTTCTAACCATTGGCGACAGTGTCATGGAGATGAGTTTCATGCTCTACAACAAATGGCCATGTCGGTGGAGCAGTATGAGCATCATTTTTACAAGCTCAAGCAGTTCATTGGCATTAGAGATGATGAGGGCATGCTTGTTTAGCATTTCATTAGGGGCTTAAATTCCTAGATCAATGGTGGTGTACAATTTTTTGAACCCAAGACTATGGAGACAGTAGTGGAGAAGGCCAGATTGGTGGAGGAGAACTTGGAGATGGCATTGGGTGGCCATATTGGAGTGCAGATAGGTAGTGCTTCAGCTATAGGACCTAGTTCACATAGTGGCCAGACTCAAGGAACTGGACCACCTAGGACACAACAAGTGCCTACACAGAGTCCTTAGTAGAAAAATTCATAGGGGAAACATAAGAATTTCCAGAAGAGATAGGGAGACAGGTATCATTCAAGGGGTGACAAGAACTAGAGGCAAAACAAATGCCCCAACTTTCAACAACTAGCATAGAGTACATAGTCTACCTATAGTAGGGGTAGTGTTCAATAGTCGAGTGCACCTCCTTGAGGTAGAGGGTTTGGCAAGGGTATAGGATGTTTTTCCTATGGCCAACATGGTCACATATTGCAACAATGTCCCAATAAGGGCACACCAGGTTATACTCAGAGGCTAGTAGCGTCAGAGCTGACTTTTGATGATGCTAGTAGAGGTCATCGAGTATTTGTTGCTATTGATAACTGCTAGGCTGATTATTAGAGCATAGTGGTGGGGACTTCTAGTATGTTGCAAGGTAACAAGATTGCCATTTTATTTGATTCAGGAGCATCTAATTCCTTTATTTCATTTTTTGTCATGGCATGTTCTAAACTAAGGGCAGTAAACCAAGACATTAAGTGGCAAGTCGAATTGGCCTCCAGTATTAAGGTTGTAGCACATTCCCTAGTACCTGATTGTAGATTGGAGATTGGATACTTTCACACTAGAGTAGACCTCCACATAATACCATTGGGATCATATGACATTGTCTTAACAATGGATTGGCTTGAGGCTCATAAGTCCGTTATTGACTATTGATGAAAGACCATTCAATGCATTGATGTATCCGGTAGAGAGGCTAAGATAGTAGGAGTTTAGAGACCCATATCATTGAGGATGATCTTAGCTATACAGCTGAGGAGATGTGTACATAAGGGATGTTAGTTATTTTCAATGACAGTAGATGACTTGGACTTTTGTGATAGTGAGGGGAAGGTTTCTCTTGATAGCCACCCTATACTTCAAGAGTATGCAGATGTATTTCTCGATGAGATTCCAGGGATTCCACCTCAGCATGACATTGATTTCAAGATTGATCTTATACCTAGTGTTGAGCCTATTTCATGAGCTTCGTACCATATGACTACACAAGAGCTTAAGGAGCTTTGCTTGCAGCTAGAAGAGTTGTTAGCAAAGGGTTTCATCCACCCTAGTGTTTCACCTTGGGGAGCACCAATAATTTTTGTAAAGAAGAAGGATGGTTTTCTCCATTTGTGCATATACTACTATCAGCTGAATAAGTGACAATCAAGAACTGATATCCCTTACCTAGGATTGATGATTTGTTTGATCAGGTCAAGGGTGCTATGATCTTTTCAAAACTTGATCTTAAGTCAGTGTATCATCAGCTATGTATATTTGGGTCTGACATTCATAAGATAGCATTTTGCACTTGTTATGGTCACTACGAGTTTATAGTAGTACTATTTGTGTTGACAAATGTGCCATCTATGTTCATGACCTTGATGAATGGAGTCTTTTGCACTTATTTGGATATATTTGTATAAGCATTCCTTGATGATATATTGATCTATTCCAAGATAGTAGAAGAGCATGAGGAGCATCTAAGGTAGGTTTTGCAATGTTTGAGAGATAATTAGTTGTACGCTAACCTGTGCAAATGTGAATTCTTTAAGATTGAGGTTAAGTACCTTGGGCATGTGATATCGAGAAAGGGTATTGCAGTAGGTCCTATGAAGATCTAGGTGATCATTGATTGGCCTATTGACATGTGTCTTGGCACAGCAATATGCAAATAGAATATTGCTATTTGGCTTCTCTTGAAAGAGAAAGGAAACACGTGGATGCCTTAGCTCCCAAGGTCTTTGTAGTTGGGTCTCAACTATGCTGATGTTACTCAGTGGTCAATGCAATAGTAATATTCAAGGGGCCTGCTAGTGTTAAGATTTTGGATTGTTATGGGGGGTAAGCATAAATTTAAATCTACTCTATTTGAGATTTTTAAAGAAATATAAAAAGATAGATCAGGGCTTTGGAACAAAAAAAGATACTTCACCCAAATTAACTAGACCTGTCACCTTCTAAGGAATTCATAACTAAAACTGTAGAACAAAATTAACTTGTGACTAACACATAACTTCATTCACTTACAGTGCTAATTCCAACAGTAGATTGCAAGTTACCACTTAAAAAAACATAAAATCAAACCTCATTCCTTGAAAGCTTCACAAATCAAATGATTAACTTAAAACAAACACCATTCTGAAACACAACATGAAGTAGATTAAGATCTGGTTGCTTCTACTGTCAGTGAAATAGATAAGCAACATTTACAAATCTGGCACAGTCACCAGTGTATAGAAAATCTATGGCTCCAAATCGTTTCCATTTACACTAGGGAAACTGAAAGATACATTAGTCTATTATGATTCTAACTCCTAACTAAGAAGACAAAAGAAGCTCCTATTACAAAGAATCAGGATCAGCTTCTATCCCCTCTAACTAACTCTGCCAGGTCTCTAAAAGTTCCATCTCTAATTCTACAAGTTCTAATCCTACCAGTTCTACTTTTTTTCCTCTAAAACTTCTACTGATTTCTAACTACTGGTTCTAAAAATTCTAACCTAGAAACTGTTAACCTTTACAAAGAGGCAAGAATTCCTTATATACAGAATGTACCAATAGGAATAGGTTGTCCCCTATACTAGGGTTTACAAAATATCTGCATCCAGGAGAGTCGGTTCTCAGATCTTTTGAAGAGAGTTGGTTGTGCATTCAATGTGAATCCTCGTTGTCCATGCTGATGAAAGATCATTCTGGAAAAGATCTGCAGATCTTTTGTTGTTGCAACATTTACTCTTCTATCTCCGTGTCCATCTTTGAACTCCATCTCAGGGCAGCCTTGAATGCTCATAATATCTCCATCAATACTGATCTACCTCTTTGCCAGTAGTCACTATAGTTGTCCCTCTGAGTCATAGTTTCTCCTTTCCATCGGCCTCCTTCTGTCTTGGACCTTTCCACACATTGAACACCTTCTGGAAGCGCCATCGGACCTCCCTATAGATCTTTGCATTATCTCCCGAACCAATCCATCATCATCTGTTCTTAGAAGGAATCCATCTAGTTTGTATTATGTCGGTCTTCTTAGACAGGGGCGGTCAATCGGTTAATGGCCCATCTTAGCTCTTTCTAATTGGACAATCATATGCCACGCGAGCTTTCTAGGTGGTCAAAAGTAGTTCAGATGGTATCACATGTCAGTGAGACACCATCAGTGTCTCCCCGACATGCGATGATATCGCTTGTATCAACCATCGACATGACATTAGACAGTCGGCAAGACGCTTCGGCGAGTAGAAGAAGTCATATCGAGCTCAAAAAACTAGTCGGAAAGACCACCTTCTATTGCTGAGACCTCCCAACAAAGATGCAAATCTTTCAGCGAGCCTCCTCATGTCGGCGAGAGTATCACTTGTCACTGTGGCCTTATAGCGAAGCCCCTTCATTCGCTCGGAGTCTTCCCGACCTCTTCCTGTCCTCCTCGAGCTCCGGTATTTCTACTTCAGTCTAAATTTCTTCCTTTGCTAAGACCTTTTGGTGAAGGCATGATCCTTCATCGAGCTTCATTTCTTTTGGTGGGGTCCCTTTTATGTTGGCATGACCTCACATGGTTGGTGAGACCTCCTACTGAATTATCTCATTCTCCCCAAGCCAAATGTGTTTCGGTGAGACAATCCATGGTCGGGGAGACCCTATGGTGATACCGTCTATCTCCCTGACCCTTCCTTTTAGTGAGACCACCGGAGTCACCTAGACATTTCACCAAGAACACCCTGGCTTTGTCAATGGATCCACAAGACTTATGTTGATATTACTTCATGTCGGTGAGACTCTTCCTCTTCGCCGGGACTTTATACCGATATCACAACCTTCTGTCGATCCTTTTATTTCGGGGAAACCTCGTTGTAGTCATACCGATATGTTTTCTTTGCTCCACATGTGTCACCGAGACTCCTAAATTTTGCTGAGACCTTTGATCGAGCTCTTTATGTCATACTGAAGACTAACCCTTTGGTAAGACCTTTTCATTTCGGGCAAACATCCTACCGAAGGAAAAAAATTGTCGAGCTCAGAGCTTTGGTGGGACCCTCCTCCGTTATAGGAAAGAGATCAAATGTCGGCCAAACATCCCGCCAAAGGCATCATGTTTGGAGGTTTTCAATTTCTGGGAGACATTGATGTAGTCATACCGAAGTGAAATCTTTCATCGTATGCACTTTGTTGTAGCATCCACTTGTCGGGAAGACGTCCTATAGATGCCTCATGTCCCAGCGAAAACTTTACTAGTTCATCCTGGTTTGGTTGTGGCATACTGATTTTCTTGTCAAAGACCACCGATGGAATCCCCTTTGCACTATGTCGGTGTGACCTTTCATAGTCACTGGGACTTCTCTCTGAAGAAAAGTCTCTCATCGAGATGTAGTACTTTATCAGGGGTCAGCGAGACACATAGCACTCGAGGAGACTTTCCACCGAAGACATAACTCTCGCTGAAAGGATTTTTTTGTTCTTGCTAGTTGGTGAGACATTACAATCTCGCCAAGACCATCTTCAGAAAGAAGATGACTCTCGCCAAAGTGTTTTCTCATTGTGTGGTAGTCGGTGAGACACTAGAATCTCACCAAGACCCCTTACCGAAGGAAACCCCCTATGCCGATAGTGTATGCCTTTTCCACTGGTCGGTGAGACCTGAAGATCTCGCCGAGACTTCTCTCCGAAGGAAACCCCTCATGTCGATAGGAAACTCCATGTCATCAGGACGATGACCTTTTTCTTGCCGATAGATGCCTGCATATGATTTCTGATCGCTGTGACATCTCTGGGGTCTTGTCGATAGGCAACACAGATGCATATCGACATAATGCACTGGTAGTCAGGCAAGACTTCTGCAAGGTCTTGCTGACCTTCATCTTCAAGGGAAATTATGACAAACTGGACTTAGGAAAGCCTTCCAATTGAACTCACTTAGGAAATATCACCATGTGTGTGGCCTGTTCTTGCAAAATAGATGCTTCTATTAGTCATCAAAAGGACATAAGATACACTTTGGCTTGTGATTACTTCATTGAATACTTAGCAAGAAGGGAACCAAATTAAGCTGAAATAGAACCAAAGTTTAACACAACCAGAAGAGAAACTCAGGTAGAAGACATAAGCAACCCAAGAGCAAGGAAAATGACCCAAAACAAAGAAACCAAAAGAGAAGGGGGGCCCATTTTGATCCAGATCAAAGTGGGGTGGTTATGCAATGCATAACATGGCCTACACTCACTAATGTGGCTAAGATACACAATTTCATAGGATTAGCAAGATATTATAGATGCTTTGTTCAAGGTTTCTCTAGGATAGGACATCCTATCACTTCTCTTTAGAGGAAAGGGAAGAAAATTTGGTCAGAGCAGTGTGAGGCAAGATTTCAAACTCTAAAGAAGAAGTTGACCAGTGCACCAATTCTTGTGATACCAGATCCTACTAGATATTTTGTTGTCTGTACATACAAAAATTTGGAGGGATTAGGAGAATTTTTGATGCAGGATGGTCATGTTATTGCATATGAATTGCGCAAACTCAAGGATCATGAATTGAATTACCCCACACACAATCTTGAGTTGATAGTGGTAGTACATGATTTAACAAGATGGAGACATTTCCTCTTGGGTCACAGATCTGAGTTACATATTGACCACTGGAGCTTACAGTACATCTTCGCGTAGCCTAATCTTAATGCTAGGTAGAGGCGATGGATGAAATTCCTTTGTGAGTATGATTTTGAAGTGAAATTCATCTAGGGAAAGGAGAACGTGGTTGTCAACACTCTTAGTAGATGGAGACATGAGTTTTCAGAGTTGACTCTTGCTATGGATTTGAGTTAGATTCTTTCTACACTTCCTATAAATAGTTGGTATCAGGAGGTGAGATTAGAGATAGATATAGGTAGAACTCCTATCTATCAAATACAACAACATAGTATCAAGGTCTATCAAAGTAAAAACACACTATCAAAAAACATAAACAAAACGGAGGGGTACTACATCCTCTCCCTAGGATCAGGCGTACTCCTGGAAGCCTATGAACAAATAGGGATAGAGCTCCCTCATCCTAGTCATATCCTCCCAAGAAGCAAAAGTATCATCATTAGGATCCCACTGGAACCTAAATTTCTCAATATCTCAACCCCTGAGAGCAAGTCTCCTATGTTGCGTGATGACCACAGGCTCCAAAGCTAGTTGCTTGTCTTCTACCTATAAGGCATTCCAATCAATGATGTGAGATATATCAGGGTGACAAGGCATGAGTACAAAAACATGAAATACATCGTGAATGCATGAGACTAGGTGGGAAAGCAAGACGAGATGCTACTGGCCCAATCTTCTCAAGAATCTCAAATGGACCAACAAAGAGAGGTGCGAGTTTAGATCCATTTCCATAATGGATTGGAATCTTTCATGGACACACTCACAAAAATAATCAGTCACCTACTACAAACTGACGATCCACATGATGTGCATTTGTATAATTTTTTTGCCTATCCTGTGTTGCAACCAAATTTTCCCTGATACAGATCACTTGCTACTCCATATCCTAAAGCAACTCCATATCCTAAAGCATATCAAGACCCAAAATAATTCTATCCTCCAACCAATCCTAACTCAAAGGATTCTAACATAGTCATCCATACAATGCCTAGAAAGGAGGCATACCAATCGAACTCTGATAGTTGTTGCTATAGGAAAACTCCACTAAATGAAGATAATTCTCCCATCATGTCTTTTAGTCCATCAAATACATGCGTAACATATCCTCAAGGATCTGATTGACCCTCTCGGTCTATCCATCTATCTTAGCGTGATATGCTGAACTAAAGTTCAACTATGTCCACATCACATGTTGCAATGACATCTAAAGAGCTAAGTTAAACACAAGATCCCTATCAGAAATAATATGACGTGGAATACCGTGCAACCTAACTATGTCTCCCATGAACACTCTAGCAACTGATGAAGCATTATAGGATGAACAAATAGGCGATAAGTGTGGTACCTTCATCAACCTATCCACTATCACCATAATGGCATCATGTCGTTGCAAAGAATTGGGTAACCCAACAATGAAATCCAATGAGATTATATCCCATTTCCACGCTGGCACCAAGTGTGGTTGTGGAAGTCTTGCCAAATGTTGGTGTTCAACCTTCACTCACTGACACTCCAAACACCTGAACACAAATTCAATGATATCTCACTTCATACCTAGCCAAAAATATAGTTGTCGCAAATCGACATGCATCTTCTTCACTCCTCAATGAGCTAAATAAGGTGCCCAATGTGCCTCTATCATAGCCAAGGTATGAAGATCTCTAGAAGATGGAACATAAATGTGTTGATATGTTCACAGGAAGATTTTTGAATCCATTCGTACAAAGACTTATAAAATCTTCTATTGTTTTTATCTAAGGTTTTCTATTGTTTTAAATAATAATTTCATAGAAGCTCTCTAATTTCACTATAAAATCTTCTACGGAAGCACTAAAATATTCACAAAAAAATTTCAAACATAGAAGCCTTACAAATTTACAAAATAAAATTAAAGCTTCTACAAAAATACAAAATCTTCTTGCATAGGAAATATTTCCAAATTAACAAAATAAATAAAACAATAAAAGAACCTATTTTCCATAAGTTTGAAGAAATGAGATTTGAAGTAGAGCCTCTCCTTCAGAATTCAATTTTCAAAGCCTTTTCCAAAATTCACCACTTCCAAAACGATGAAAATAATACAGAGCCCCAAAATCTTCTAGAGAACCTACAATCCTACAATCAAACATATGTCGTACATGTATATGTATCAATCATGAACAATTACACCATGAAGAGAAAATCATAGAATCAAAGAGAGCTCAAAAGTGGATGATGCAATCCCGTTCTCTTCACCAATACAATGTCACATCAAGAGTAACAAAACTAAATATCAATTAACTATAGATGAGCATATATAACAATATCAACTCAAATAAACAACTAGAAAGAATACAACAATATCGTATCAAGGCATTTATGTTCCATCCTCTGGAGATCTTCGTACCTTGGTTATGACAGATGCACATTAGGCACCTTATTTAGCTCATCTAGGAGTGAAGAAGATGCATGCCGATTTGCGACAACTATATTTTTGGACAGGTATGAAGCAAGATATCATTGACTTTGTGTCGAGGTGTTTGGAGTGTCAGCGGGTGAAGGATGAACACCAACATCTGGTAGTACTTCTACAACCACACTTGGTGCCAGAGTGGAAATGGGATATAATCTCATTGGATTTCATTGTTGGGTTACCCAATTCTTCACAATGACACAATGACATTATGGTGATAGTGGATAGGTTGATGAAGGTAGCACACTTCTCTCCTATTCATTCATCCTATAATACTTCATTAGTTGCTAGAGTGTTCATGGGAGACATATTTAGGTTGCATGGCATTCCACGTTGGATTATTTTTGACAGGGATCTTGTGTTTACCTCAACTCTTTGGACGTCATTGCAACATGCCATGGGGATGCAGTTGAAATTTAGTTTATTGTATCACCTTGAGATAGATCAATAGATTGAGAGGGTCAATCCTATGAACAAATAGGGATAGAGCTCCCTCAACCTAGTCACATCTTCCCAAGTAGTTGAAGTATCATCATTAGGATCCCACTAGAATCTAACCTACTCAATATCTCAACCCCTAAGAGTGAGTCTCCTATGCTACATGATGGCCATGGGATCCAAAGCCAACTGCACATCCTCTACCTATAAGGAATTCCAATCAAGGATGTGAGATATATCAGGGTGATAAGGCTCGAGTACAGAAACATGAAATATGTCGTGAATGTGCGAGAGACTAGGTGGAAAAGCAAGACGGTACACTACTAGCCCAATCTTCTCAAGATTCTCAAATGGCTTGACAAAGCGAGGTGTGAGCTTAGAGCCCTTTCCATAATGGATTGGAATCTTGAATCATAGACTCACTCACAAAAAGACTTGGTCACCTACTGCAAACTAATGATCCACATGATGCACATCTACATAATTTCATTGCCTATACTATGTTGTAACCAAATGTTCCCTGATACAGATCACCTACTACTCCATATCCTAAAGCATATCAGGACCCAAAAGAATTCTATCCTCTAATTGATCCTAACTCAAAGGAGTTTGACATAGTCATCCATACAATGCCTGGAAAAGAGGCATACCAATCAAACTCTGATAGCTGTTGTTATAGGAAAACTCCACTAAATGAAGATAGCCCTCCCATCATGTCTACTAGTCCATCACATACATGTGTAACATATCCTCAAGGATTTGATTGACCCTCTCAGTCTATCCATCTATCTTAGGGTGATATGCTGAACTAAAGTTCAATTGCATCCCCATGGCATGCTACAATGAAGTCCAAACAGCTAAGGTAAACACATGATCCATGTTAGAAATAATTTGACATGGAATACCATGCAACCTAACTATGTCTCCCATGAACACTCTAGCAACTGATGAAGCATTATAGGATGAACGAATAGGGGAGAAGTGTGCTACCTTCATCAACCTATCCACTATCACCATAATGGCATCATGTTGTCACAAAGAATTAGGTAACCCAACAATGAAATCCATTGATATTATATCCCATTTCCACTTTGGCACCAAGTGTGGTTGTAGAAGTCCTGCTGGATGTTGGTGTTCATCCTTCACTCGCTGACACTCCAGACACCTCGACACAAAGTCAGCGATATCTTGCTTCATACCTGGCTAGAAATATAGCTTTCAAAAATTGGCATCCATCTTCTTCACTCCTAGATGAGCTGAATAAGGTGCCTGATGTGCCTCTCTGAATACCAAGGTACAAAGATCTCCAGAAGATGGAACATAAATGCCTTGATACTATGTTGTTGTATTCTTTCTAGTTGTTTATTTGAGTTGATATTGTTATATATGCTCATTTATAGTTAATGGATATTTTGTTTCATAGTCTTGATGTGACATTGTATTGGTGAAGAGAATGGGATTGCATCACTAGCTTGCAAGTGCCCTATGATTTCACAATTTTCTCTTCACGGTGTGATTGTTCATGATTGATATATATACATGTATGAAATATGTTTTATTCTAGGATTGTAGGTACATAACATCAACTTCGCCTGGTTTCACAAGTTTGAGCGTGTCCATTTCCCAACGGAATAGTTGAGTGGGAGATAGTAACGAGGTTTTCCTAGTCAAGTCACAACCCTAGTCACAATGTGTCATTAGTCTTTGTTGGTATGTTTTGTCATTTTGTTGTCCATGTTTGCTTTGTTATTTATTTATTTGCAAGGTTTGTTTCATGAAAATTAATGATAAATTAATGCTTTTAATGATTTTAGTGTTATTTAATTAATTTTAATTAAATATTGTTAGAAGCTTTGAATTTAATTTAATTAATTTAATTTAATTATTTTTTAAAGTAATTTAATCCTTTTAATTAAATTTATTTTATAAAGTAATTCGATGATGCAGGAGCATCCATGGGTTTGTGCAATCTTGCATCAAATTTTTTGTTATTTTAATTTTGTTTGATTTTCAATAAATTGTTGCCACAGATATTTGTAATTATTGGAATAATGTAATTTGAAATTAAATTAAATTAACATTTCATGTTGAATGATTATGCCCGAAAAAGCAGGTGTTGCAAAGGAAATGGAAGTGCAAAAATCCAAAATTTAGATTTTTGCAAGTTAAAAGCAATTTTTAAGATTTTAATTAAAAATCAAATCTCAACTACCACAAATCCCTAAAAAATGGGGACTATCAAAGTGGGTTTCCATCTAATCAAATTGGAAACTTTGATGATTGAGATCAATTTTGGAAACTGTCGGTAAAGTGTATGTGAGGTTGGTTGCTTCAACAAGTGAGAAGTTTGTTTTTTGATTCTTTTTTAATTTCAATTTAGAAATTCTCTCATTTTGGGCGTGGATTTTTGGGAAGGATGATTTTTGAGTTTGAAATAGAAATGAAATTGAATTTTATTTCATTCTAGCAAATTTGGAAAGTTGGTAATAAAAGATAATTCATTTACAATTTGAAGTTAGTTTTCAAAGTGGACAAAACTCATAATTTGGGTGTGAATTTTCTCTGAGGAGAAATTGCAGCAAAGTGTGAAGGCTTCAATAATTTTATTGCAGCCATTGTTGAAGAGTGACAGAGTGTGCATGTGGGTTGGTTGTAGTGCTTGATAAGTACATAAATTCTATAGAATGCTGCATATTTTTGTAATGAATTCTATGATGTTGTAAAGGGAATATGTGGCACCCATAGTCTCAATATGACTATTATTTTGTAATTACATATTTTCCATTTTAATTCAAGTTGCATGTTACAATTTCTTTCATACTTGTGTTGAAATTCACAGTGAATTGAGAATTTGTGTTTGTGTTGAAATTAAGTCAGTGGAGAGGGTTTTGTGTCACCCCCTCCTTGCTTCAATGGTATCAAAGTAGGAGTTTCTGAGTGTGTAAGCAAAGCACCCAGTGTAAGGTAGTTTGCACCAAGACTTGTGGTGTGTGTGATTTTTGTGTAGATAGATCACCGGCCATGAGGCAGTCTATACCAAAGAGGATGGGATGGGTCATGAGGAGGCTTGTGAGAATTTTATTTTGGGAAAATTATTGGGAAGAAGTGGAAAATAAGAATTACTATGAAGAATTTGAAAAGCTCCAAGCTCAAGTAGATTTATTGGAAAAGATGATTAAGGAGGAAGTGGGAATACTGGTAGAGAAATATGGAAGGAAGAATATTCTCTTGAAAGAAGACAACAAAAATAAAATAAGCATGAAGAAAGAATGGAGGAAGAGAGAAGAAAAAATGGTCATTGTGGATCAGAAATTTAATGGTAATTTTAATGATTTTATTTTATCTGAAGATGCATTGTTTGTGGGAACTAGTAAAGACAAAGAAAGTGGTGAAAATGAGAAGAATACAATAGTAGAAAAGAGGTATCATTTAATTATGATAGTGATTATTTACATGAAAAAGAAGTAGATGAAGCTATGGATGAAGTTACAATAATTTCAAAAGTGGATTTGGATAGTCCTAGAATTGACAAAGGGAATAATGAAGAAGAAGATAGTCTCCTGTTGAAAGAGGAGATAAGAAAAATAGAAAAATTATTTCAAGGAGAAATTATAGAAGAAGATGATGAAATTAAAGAGGTTGCAGCTGATATGTGCCTCTTTGAAGGAGGAAAATTTGCAGCAATAAGAAAGGAGAAGGGAATAGAGGTAATTGTTGATTTATCAAAAAAATTCAATGTTTCTAATGAAGCTAATTTTTGTGAGGATGAAATGGTAAAAGGAAGTGAGGAAGGAGAGATGGTAAGGTGCAGCAATAACATGTTACAAGCTGAAATAAAACAAGATATGATGAATTTTGTTGACATAGAAGAAGAAGAGGGTGAAGGAGAAATAGTTGAGAAAGATGTGTAGATAGAATTCATTGATTTCCATGAATTCGTCAATACTGAATTGTGTGTAGGTGCTGATGATGAACAAATTGTTGCAACATAAAAAAAGGGAGGTAACACATGATTTCATTTTTTTTAATGAAGAGAAGGATGTTTATTGCTTTTTTCCAAAATTGCATAGTGCAGAATGGTGGGAGATGAATTTTGTGAACAAAGGCAGAAAGAGGGGAAGAATGAAGGAGAGTAGAGATAGCATATTACAGGCAAAGGGAAAACAAAATTTTCACAATGATGACGTTGAAAAGTGGATCCAACATGAACATAGCATATTCAAATGTTCATGAGCTTGGCTCATAGAACATTTTCCTTCTACCATGGGTGTCTGATGCAGGAGCATCCATGGGCTCGTGCAATCTTGCATCAACCAAATTTTTTTTATTTTAATTTTTTTTGGCTTTCAATAAATGGTTGCCACAGATATTTGTAATTATTAGAATAATGTAATTTGAAATTAAATTACATTAACATTTCATGTTGAATGATTATGCTCGAAAAAGCAGGTGTTGCAAAGGAAATTGAAGTGCAAAAATCCAAATTTGGATTTTTGCAAGTTAAAGGCAATTTTTAAGATTTTAATTTAAAATCAAATCTCAACTACCAAAAAACCCTAAAAAATATGGACTATCAAAGTGGGTGTCCATCTGATCAAATTGGCAACTTTGATGAGTGAGTTCAATTTTGGAAACTGTCGGTAAAGTGTATATGAGGTTGGTTGCTTCAACAAGTGAGAAGTTTGATTTTTGATTTTTTTTTTAATTTCAATTTAGAAATTCTCTTCTTTTGGGTGTGGATTTTTGGGAAGGATGATTTTTAATTTTGAAATAGAAATGAAATTGAATTTCATTTCATTCTAGCAGATTTGGAAAGTTGGTAATAAAAGATAATTCATTTACAATTTGAAGTTAGTTTTCAAAGTGGACAAAACCCATAATTTGGGTGTGAATTTTCTCTGAGGAGAAATTGGAGCAAAGTGTGAAGACTTCAATAATTTTATTGCAGCCATTGTTGAAGAGTGACAAAGTGTGCATGTGGGTTGGTTGTAGTGCTTGATAAGCACATAAATTCTATGGAATGTTGCAGATTTTTGTAATAAATTCTATAATGTTGTAAAGGGCATATGTGGCACCCATAGTCTCAATAAGAATTTATTATTTTGTAATTGTAGATTTTCCATTTTAATGCAAGTTGCATGTTGCAGTTTCTTTCATACTTGTGTTGAAATTCACAGTGAATTGAGAATTTGTGTTTGTGTTGAAATTAAGTCAGTGGAGAGGCTTTTGTATCACTCCCTCCATGCTTCATTAGATTAATTATAATTAAATTTGATTATAAATTATTGTGTGAATTTGAATTATAAATTGCATAATGTAGATGATATTAATTTGTGAATTTTAAATTATTAAAATAGCATAAATTCATTGTAATTATCAAAAAGGGAAATATCTAAGTTGGTTGAGAAGATATTTCATATTTGACATGTGTGTTAGAAAATTTATTAAAAACTTTTGTTGAGAAATTACTCTCGAGAGAATATTTACAATAACTGAGAGGTAAGAGGTTTCTTCACGGGAATGAGAAAAGGGATATTTTTAGAAATTTGTTATTGAAAATTGGAAGAGGTTCTCGAGAAGATTTTGGGGCTCTGTATTATTTCCATCTTCCTGGAAATAGTTAATTTTGAAAAGGCTTCAAAAATTGAATTTTTAAGGAGAGGCTCTACTTCAAATCTCATTTCTTCAAGCTTCTGGAAAGAAGGTTCTTTTATTGTTTTATTTATTTTGTTAATTTGGAAAGATTGCTTGTGCAAGAAGATTTTGCATTTTTGTAGAAGCGTTAATTTTATTTTATAAATTTGTAAGGCTTCTATGTTTGCAATTTTTGTGTGAATATTTTAGTGCTTCTGTAGAAGATTTTATAGTGAAATTAGAGAGCCTCTGTGAAATTATTATTTTAAACAATAGAAAACCTCATAGGAAAACAATAGAAAAATTTATATGTCTCTATACAAATGGATTAAAAAATATTCCTATGAAGAAATTGGGGAAAAACTTATTTGTATTGAAAAGATATCTCTGTAGAAAAATATCACTTAAATTTTGTTTTCCCAATTAGTTTATTTTGCTGGGAAAATTGGAAAATCTATGTGAAAATTTTCTAAATACTTCCTGTAGAAGCTTTATGAAAATATTTTCCCAAATAGAATGTATATAGTTTTGTTGATATATATATATATATATATATATATATATATATATATTGAAATATAAATATAAATATACAAATATATATAGTTTGTAATAAAAATTTCCTATATAAATATATACTGGTTAAATTTTTATATTTATAAAAAAGACAGTATACGAAAATTGTTGTACACAAGTTTTGAATGAATAAAAAAAATGAAAGGTTTATTGGGGGGCGGGTAGGGGCTACCCCCACAGCCGCCCCATAAAGGGCAATAGCTATGGAGGCAATTGACGCTACCCTCATAGGCAACACCCAGGCTACCAACATAGCCATGACCCTATGTGGGTCGGGTGTGTATAAACAAACCCCTTTAAATTTCCATTCATCTACCTTATTTTGGAAATTGGTTTTTATAAAAAAAAATTAGAGGTTTTTTTTTGTTTAAATATAATATATATATAAGCATATATATTTATATTTATCTTTAAATACATATGTATTTAAATTATAGTTTTTGGAAAATTGTAATCGGTATTAAAAATTATTTAAATATATTTTTATAATTAGATGCATGTAAATGCATAAGATATAATATTTTTAACTGATACATATATTAAAAGAGGAAATTGATCTTGAAATAGAAGAAATTGGAAAATCGGTTAAAAACAAATAGATTTAATTATTTTATTGTTGTAATTGATATTGCTTTAAGTTAAATTAAGTTAAGAAAAATATTTATTTTTTGAAAGTTGGATTTAGGAAATCCTAATGGTAGGTTTGTATCTTGTTTGTATTTACCTATTTACATTGTGTTTTCTTCCATTTACTTTTTGGGGAAAATTGGTTTGTTATACTTATAAGTCTTCAAAATGTTATTTTATGATGAGGGGGTTATTGTGAGTTGTAGATCAGCCATTTATTTACCTTGGGTAGTGCACTTTATTGTTCAATTTATCACCTGGTTACTATGAACAGGAATATGTTTCTCTTTTATCATAGTTGATAGCTATTATTGGTATTTGTGCATTGTGTATACCCTTGAGTTTTGGTTAAGTTCCTAGTGTTTTCAATAGGGGAGTGGCTCTTCACCGAGGTTGGAACACAAAGTGGTGCCAAGGTAACTCGTGAGAGAGTTTAGTTAACTCAGTGAAAACTAAATTAATGTATTAGGGTAATGGGTAATCTAAAAAAATTAACTTGTTAATTATGCCTCACTCATGAACTCAAGGGATAGTTCAAACTTGGGATGAGACAAGAAGGCCTAGAATGGAAAGATCATTATCTCATCCCTAAGAGATAATTGATTATGCATTGGATTGCATGTGGGGTCAGGATTTGTGAGGCTACCAGGGTAACCCAAGATGGGGGCCGGGGCCTAGGAAGATTTTCTAGGGTAACCCATGAAACTCTGTGATGACGTTCTTCCTATGAAAACAATTTATTAGTTTAGTTAAAGTACTTGATTCTTTTACTCTGGAAGCAATGCAACCATTATGTTAGGTTTTGTACTTGTATAGTTATTCTTGAGTTTTGCTTGTGTCTAGAGGTTGTCAATTTTGTCTAGGGAACCCTTTTACTATTTCCTAGCATGGGGGGTGGGCCTACAGTTACCACTTGGTTGGGTAGAACATGCACCATACACCGTTGGGTTCCCACTCCATGTTTTTGATAGCAAGATCTTCTAGATTGGGAGCTCCTGTGTACCAGTTGATATGTTTCAACTCTTTTGTACTTTGTATCAATGAATAATTGTATATGTACTACTCCTCATTTGTATTCAAGGAGGAATTTTGTATCGATGTAATTGTAATATTATCATTTGATCTTCCTCATTTTGGAAATGAGTATTGTAACTATTCTATGGATTGAATACAAGTTGTAAATGATTCTTTAATATACTTTTATTTTATAAGTTGAATTAAAGGCTTTAGATGTATGTTCATTATGTTATGAGTAGTGTTTAGATGCTATGGTTAGTTTACTTCTATGTAATGGGTTTTGAATGTAATGTGTTGTTGTGTATCTTAGAGAATGTATGCATTATTGTTGTTTATATTACATGTTAATATTACATTTAAAAAAAAAATTGCTATGCTTCCATTGTGTTCGTTTCATTCTTTAGGGTTATGTGGTAGGGAATTACAAAATGTACCCAACATGCACTACAATTCCAATAATATCAACCAAGCTATTATCACTATAGTTTCTTATGTCACTAACTGGCAGAAAAGCATAGAATTTTCTTGGGATAGGAATCTCATCTTCACATCGTTTTATTGTTGATTTTTCATCCAAAACAATTTTGAGATTACTATTTAATTTATTGAATCTATTATTGGCTTCCTTGACCAATCCACTTGATATTAAATACGTTGACCCCACCTCAACTTGATCATAATGCAATTCAACAATATCATCAAAACAAGTAATATGTATATCTATCCCCTCCATATCTATAATGTCAAAATTAAATAGTTGCCCTTCACCTCTTTGTTTGTGGAAATGATAGATCTCCCTAATATGTGTTACATGCCCTTTCACTATCCAATTTTTTTGATAAATGTTAAAAGCTTTAATAGGGCTTACCTCTGAAGGGTTGTTTTGTTTTTTAGGGGACAATCACAAACCAAATTTAGGAGCCTATTTAGAAGGAGAAGGTGAGTCAGGGGCCAACATTTTCTCTTCTTGCTACTTGAACAAATACCTAGGGGTCCCAATAATTTGACAATCAAGCATAATCACAACTAAGTTTGATATGATTAAGGCCTTGGAAAAGAAGCAAAACAACATATTGGATAGATTATATGAGGTAGAAACAAAAGATAGAGAATTTTTTAAAATTACAAGAAACAACGCAACCCACCTTGAATCTTGGATATTCCTATAGACATAGTCTCTAAACATACAAGGGACCCTATACCTATAAACAAAATATCATTACATTTAGAAGGGAGGGTTCCTATTTACAAATGGTGGCCATCAGACAAGACAACCTTGTATCGCTCAACCTGCCCTTCATCACTGCCAATTTTTTTAAGGGACAAAAGATAAATGACTGGAGAGGGAACATGTTTCCAACATTAATGGAATGAATTTCAAATGAACTCAAAGTCATATGTTTCTTTGCAGCCTACAAATACAAGTGTAATCAAGAAAAATGCACATCCTCACACCAAATGGATAGAACAAGTAAGAAAAACAAAGGTTGGAAAGAGATACATTTTTATGTGTTCTAAAAGATCAATGCATGTCTACTTCCATATCTATATCCTCTACTAGGGCCAACCATATATGTATACACCTAAAGGCCAATAAAGCAACAATAATAAGAAAGGTAGGAAACAATAACAAGTTTGCAACAGGGACAATGGAAAAGCAACACAAACTTATGGAATCAAGGTCTAAATGCTAGTGGATGGCACCCTCAGAACTAGACTCTGTAGCGTGACTTGTAGGAGGTGACACCAAATCAACTACCAAATCAATTTTTAGGGGCTCTGGAGACCCATCCACAGAGCCCGATTTTGTATACATAGTTCTAGGACCCTTTAAAGGAAAGAAATCTTCCAATTGTAGTTGACTGATTGGAAACTCTATACCATAGTAAAAATCAAAGATTAATGTATTGCAACATTCAATTCCAATTGGTAGAAAACCTATAAATAGTTATAATCTTTGAGGTTTCCTATATATGTCTGCATGTAATTTTCTTGCTATATTTCAATAAATACCTATATGCAAACATTTGTATATTTTGCTACTTGTTTCCTTCATCTTTTTTAATAGAAACAATGGAATATAGAACAACAAGAATGAATATATATATCCATATATACACATGTATATATTTATTTATATATAAAACTAAATATCTAATTGAAAACATATTCCATCCAAACAAAATAAGCACAATAAAGATTACAAAATTTTAAAAATTGAAAACAGTCCTTGTTACAAGAACAATAGAACAATCTGTTACAAAAAGCTTCCAATAGATGAGTGGAAAACAATATCATGAAATTTATTGATAGTTAAACAAATGAGGGTAGAAAAATATCATGAAAGATGTTAATACAAGACAACCAATCTACATAACAGTTGCCTTGTAAATTCTAGATTCATAATTTTTTGCACAATACTTATTGACCAATGAGCAAAATTTAGGAATATCCTTTGTTGAAGAGACAAGGTCCATGTCATTATTATAAACTCTGGGCAACTCTTCTCTATTTCAAGAATTTTTACAATAGTTTGTTATCAAACCAACACCACAATGGCTATTTCAACAATGCAACCTAACCAATATATTTTCTCACGCATTTTGCAGTATACTTTCCCATATGCATATATATATACACATATATGTATATTTATACATATACACACATATATATATATGCATACACACACACACACACATATATATATATGCATATACATATATACATACATATACTCTAGATTCAAGCTTCATTATTTAGCACTAAATATTATAGAGAAAAAAGAAAATTCTAAAAGGACTATTAGGAAAACACTCAAGAACCAAAAAAATTAAGATAGGAGTGATTTTATATATATGGATATGCAAAGGGTTTGTTATCTATTTAAATTTTCCGATGGGATTTTTGTCAACAGAGCTATGAATAGGATTTGTCATGTAATAGATGTTTTACAATCTCTTTGTTTCTCTATAATATTTAATTCTAGCCAATGCTTATTGCATTTTCTACGTAATGTGTGATGAAGTATATTGAGTAAGTTGCATTTTTGAAAGAGCCATTGTGGTTGTGATCTACCATTAAACCAATGGGGAGCACACATCTCGAACATGGATTTGCTATCAAACCAACACAATAATGCTGCTTTCAACAATGCAACCTATTCAATATATTTTCCTCACAACTTTTTTTAAAATGGATAATAGAAGAGGCAAGCTACCATAATGAAGAGTTTTTTATGGGGGGAGTTGAAACAGATGAGGAAGAAAGAATACACACACACTGTAACGCCCCGCTAAGGGACCAAGTGGATTAACACAAAAGACCATCAACACCAAGCCAAATTTTTTATTTTTATTTTTAAAAGAAACTAAAGTAACACTAACTAATGCAACTCAACCAATTAATATGAATGACATCATTACAATAACATGATATTATAATCACATTATAACCTAAAAGTAATATTGAACATAACCCATTTGCACACCTATCCACCATGGTCTCCTAACGTCGCTACTAAGATACACCTACACTAATTAAGCCTAAAAAACATATTTGATACACTATGACCATATTTTATTAACACTTGAATGTAAATTAATCTCATACATCAAATTATATATGATAACATATCAAAATTATCTTCAAACCACATCTAACACTATGCCAATATAAATCTATTCTTAATCAATGTTATCAAATAAGTACATAAAGATATATTATATCTACTGCTTAATTAAACTCATGCATTATAAATACAACATTTCTATATTAAACCTCTCTATTACATACTAAACAATAGTAAAAATGTGTATAATCAAGATTCTATCAATTCACTTACTTTTTCTATACAAGAATGCTACCATGAACACGATTCATTAATCTAAGAGACCTGAAAATATCACCTACACATAAATTCAACTATAGAATGAAGCGAAAGGAAAGACTCTCTATGTTGCGCATGAATTGTACCACCTAAATCCCAATGGATGGTTCGGAAATACCACCCTACCACGTGGAACCCTGAGGCCCACTCCCTCTGTGCTAGGAGACAACACTAGGCCCCACAAACAAGCAAACAACATAACAAAAACAACAAGTGGCTGACACTAAACATAAAAAAAAACTACCAAAATAAGAATCAACCAAAAATTACAATAACTTCACAAATGCTTCTAGGTACTTCTATAGACCCAATCACATAACACAAATGGATAGAAAACTAAAAATCTTATCATTAAACCACAACACTACAATAAAGTATATTACATCAATCTCACAATCTTATAACGTAATAACACACTTTTTAGTTTAGTAATTCACAATCAAGACCAACAATGCACATCCCTGACATAATTGATTTTTACATATACAGAAGCCTCAACATAAGATCTCACAAACATGAAGAAATTAACATCATGCAAATAGTAAACACATTTAAATAGAAATGATACAACCCAATACAAATCAAAAGATAGTACTATACCCTCTAATGCAACCTTTAGAACTGAATTAATTTCTTTTTTGACAACAATCAAATCTTATAGCCATAAAACAACCATAAAATAGTTATATCAATTCACAATCAAAATCCGTAAAAGACCCATTTCAGATCTGGTTGTCGCCTACTTAGCAATGTGAATAAAATTGACCAAAAATAACTCAAATTAATAAAATTCAAAACAACAAACAAACCCCATAAAACCCTATTTTCAACAATACCCGATTACAGTCAAGTCAACTGACAGAATAAGTGATCTAGCAACCAGATTTTTTTTTTTCAAAATAAAATATTAAAAACTTAAATTAATTTAACCCCTTTCAAACCCCTATAAATCTAAAATTATAATCTTTCATTAACTGGCTACAGGGAGAAATAAAAATATTTGCAGTCATAGAGAAACTACTTGATAGAAGATTCATGTTTCAATCATATCTCAAAAACTACGATCAGGGTTTTTGAGATTTTTGGAAATAATTTAAACGACAAGATGGAAAAACCCATTAAAAATCTCACTAACCCAGTTCGTAAAAATAGAGTTATGAGGGACGCACTCAGACCCTTTTACTGTGAATAACAGAAAATAATAAACAGGTATTCATTTTTATTTTAGAATAAACAAATGTTTTATTCACACACAAAATAAAACTATCCAATATTTATTTTCAAAACAAAAGAAAGAAATCAATCAAATCATTCATGCATACAAAAGAAAATTTTAACATAAGATCTGAAAATCCAACCTGGATTCAACGTTTGGGAATGATAGAAATTTGATGCTGAGCTCCAAAGTTTTCAACTTTCAAAACTCTCAAATTGCAACAAATTTCTCATTGCTCCTTCCTCTTTGCAAGCATGGAAAAATCTCTCAGGAAAAAGAATCCAAATCCAACATGCACTCCAAAAAAGAATAACCCAACCGAAAGGAAACCCTTTTTCTCCTCCAAAATAAAGAGAACACTTTCCCCCAAAACAAAAGACAACCTTCCAGCCACCCTTTTAACTTCCATTTCACTTCCCCAAACCAAAAGACAACCTCCCAGCCACCCTTTTAACTTCCATTTTCGTCACTTTTCATAATGGAGTAATTAGGGTGGGTTCTGGACTCTAAAAAAAATAATTTTATAAAATAAAAATACCTCTCACCCATAAAGCTATCACATAAGAAACATTTTGAATCATTAAAACCACATAAAGACTACATAAAACATAAATTAAGTGACCATTTTAATAAAATGAACCAAGAGACTAATAATGCAAAAATTACATCCAAACAAAAGTAAAACAAATATTACTCAATAAAAAATAATCAAATACCAAATAATGATAATAATAAACAACAATTAAATAATTATTCCTCAAAATAATAACATAATAAAACATAACATAAATAAATGTCACTTATGGATAATATTATATCACACCTCAAACATATTAATAAAAATCATAACAATAAATATGATAGATTCAATATCTAACTTCACTCAAATAATTCACAAACTAAGGTAAAATATAAATCATAAAATAACTTCACATGAAAGAGCAACATTCACATCAAAAGATAAATAACACTAATCACAATCATAACAACACAACTAACCACGGGGTTTAACACCAACAGGTTGGGATCCAAAACTAAGGTTAGACAACAAAATCAAACAATCACATATCACATAAGAAACAATCGAATAAATGCAACACTCCAAACATAGGGTAAAGAAGATCAGACAGTCTCATGACAACCCAAAAAAGTTAACACATTCTTCATCAATTGTCTCTAATTGAGAACAATGGATAGGGTTAGGTTATAATTTGGGCCTAGATGTTATCTCCTCAACCACCATTGGGATTAGAGGCACGCTCAGACCTGCTAATTTAGGTAGAGACGTAGCCTAGTACCTGTTCACTTAAACATACAAATTAGAGCACATGTGCATAATAGTCGAAGCACTAGGAAAGAAGCTCTAACAATCATATCTCATTCCCGTATGTCTCTCATACGTCCAATGGTATGATGCCACCCTTTCCACTTATCCTAACAAACATACTACTGTATCACTCAATTATCCAAGTAAATCTCTGCATAATAACAATAACATAACAATATGCATCATACTCACCAAAACACTAATAGAAGCTCATGCCCCATATTGCAACCACAAAGCTTGAACACAAATCAGTATATTTTATGATAATAAAGATAACCATAATCAAAATCATAATAATATGACAACACAATGATAATATATTAGAATCAAGTGAAAACCCCAAAGGTAACAAAACACTTTCATCACATCAATATGTCAATAACATACATCGTAGTAATGGTCATTTCTAAACACACATATCATGATAAATATATCCTTAAACACATATAATAAATCATTTCCTAACCTTTTTACTTAGTCCATAAATTTATGATATACAATATCAATTGTTTAATATCATTAGCACATACCTTTAAATGTCTCTATTATTTTACTTTCATTTTCAAGTTCCAAAGCCAAACTTCCTGCACATCCACTATGAGAATGGAGGGGCACTACACACACAAAAACACACACACACAAACACACACACACACACAAACACACACACACACACACACATATAACACCACAATGGTTGTTTGAACAATGCAAATTAATCAAAGTACACTTTACCACTCTGTAACATTCAATATTGCATTTACTTCATCTGCCCCCATCATACAACAATGAAAGAATGCATTAACCCTTGCACAAGCAAACACTTACCATTCACCTTCCACATATCAAGGTCGCCACCTCCACCACCACCAACCCACATATATATATAGACACGCACACATACATACATACATACATATACACATACACACACACACACATATATATATTTACATATGCATATACATATATGTGTATACATACACACACACACATACATATATATATCTATATACATATATACATATATACATATATACGTATACATATATATATACACATATATATCTATATACATATATATAAATATGTAGACACATATATATACTTTTTCCATCTTTGGTGTTATACACATTTTGTACAATTAGTCCCTTGGTATCCCTTTAATTGATTTAACTTCAAATCCTTACAAAGAGGACACTATACATTATCAATGGCTATGTAACTTATTCTTGTGTTGGCATATATACATTTGCACATTCATTGAGCTATCATGGTTTTCATTTTAATTTGGTGCCCATGTTCTTTGTAGTTTGCTAGAAAATAAAGGAATTGTATAATAGCAACTGCATTATCTTCCATTCAGTATTACAGAGAAATGGAGAAATTGTAATAGAACTATTATTAAAACATACATACATATATTTATGCATATATACATATATATATACACATGGAAGTAGACATGCATTGATCTTTTTGAACACATAAAAATATGTTTTCCTTAATCATTCTATCCATGTGCTATGATGATGTACATTTTCCTTCATTGCAATTGTTTAATGAAAAATAAATATAGATGTGCTTCCAGGTCTAATGAATAGAAAGCTAGGACAGAGATAAAATTATATTGTACTTAAACCAATCTATATAACAGTTCACTTGTCAATTCAAAATTCAAGATACATTATTTGACACTAAATATTATAGAAAAATAACAAAATTATAAAAGAGCTATTGAAAAAACATTTACTATGTAACACCAACCGAAATAATTTCATATATATACAGGTGTGTATACATGTGTGTGTGTGTGTGTGTATAGATGCATGTATGTATGTATGTATGTATGTATGTATATGTTTAGATGTATATATGTATGCATATGTATACATGTATATATATCTCTATATGTTTACATGTATATGTGTTAAATACTTGGGTATTTTTCATAAATGATTAATTTATTGTTCATGCCTCTTGGTCTCTGCTTATTGTTCCTTTCACTAGCAGCTTGGAGGGTTTTAACACTGATGTGCTACAAAATGTGTGAGAAATTATATTGATTAAATTTCATTGTTGAAAGAGTATTTTCGAATAGTAAGAGATATTAGAAACAATAACACTTAACAACTACCAAACTGATTTAATTGAATAACAAACAAAGCATGAATCTAATTAGTAAATGTATCTATGCGTGTATGTAATGCATTTTGGGTGCGGGAAAATGAATATCATGAAGCATATTAATATAATACATATAACATGTTTGACACAAAGGAAAAAGCCACAACAATTAACACTTCAGTATGAGCAGCTTCAAACAACCAAGGTAAAAGAAATGCAGAAGACATATTGGTACAAGACAAGCAATCTATGAAAGAGTTCTTGATTCCTTTCAGTGTCTACTTATTGTTGCTTTCGATAGGAGGTTGGGAGGTTTTAAGACTAATGTGTTGTAAAATGTGCAAGAAAGTATATTGATTAAATTGCATTTTTGAAAGAGCCAATTTCAAGTAGTAAGATATATTAGAAAGAATAACACTCAACAGGAAACAAACTAATTTAATTCGAGAACAAATAAATCATACATCTAATTAGTAAATGTATCTATGCATATGCAATGCATTTCTGGTGGGGGAAAGCAAATATCATGAGGCATATTGATATAAGACATTTAACATGTTCCATGAGACAAATCGTTGGAGGGAAGCTATGTGTGCTGTAAAAGATATGAATATGGCTTATGTAACTTGAAGATGTTATAATTCAACTTAGAAAATGCTTCAGAAGACGATGACACAGAGGCTGAGGAAAATGCAAGAACAATTGTCTTGAAGCCCTTTTTGTAAGTTGGGGTGTCTCAACTGGCAGGGACCTCATCGAGTTTTTTTGTGGCAATTTGCACCTTGGTAATTATGTTTCACATTGTTGCTTTTTTAGATGAAAGAAAGAATAATTAAATGCAATTGCTCATATAAACAAGGCCCACAAAAATTACTAACCCCAACTATATATTTTTGAGGAAAGAAAGAAGATTTAACTGTAATTTCCCCAAAGCAACATTAAATAAAGCTCCTAAAGCCAATACATAGCAATAATGAAAGACCTATTTGGATATTTTTCATAAGTATTTTGTCTATAATATTTAATGCCAAAGAATATCCTATGTGAATTGGTATAAAACCAAAAGATGCACATAGATAACCAAAACAATAACCCAAGGAAAACAAAATTACTAACCATAACCATATTTTTTATGAAATTAAGAAGATCTAACTTTAATTGCCCCTATGCTAATAGGTATAAAGCAAAAGATGAATAGCCATAACTAAAAACAATAAACAAGGGGCACAAAAATTATTGACCCCAACCATATTTTTTTGATGAAAGAAAGAATATTTAATTGCAATTTCCCTAAAGCCACATTAAATAGAGCTCCTAAAGCCAATACGTAGTAATAATCTGTGCAAAATGAGTACAACCCCACACACTTCATTGAAAATTTGAGCTACATGACCTGGCACTAAATATTATAGAAAAATAGAGAAATTGTAAAAGAGGTATTAGAATAACACTCAACAGCCAAATATTAGTAACCCTAACCATATTTTTTCATGAAAGAAAAAATATTTAACTACAATTTCTCCACTTGCAAAGAGTGATAACCTCTTTCAAGTCTCCAAAATGGGTATAATTCCAAAGATAGAAACATATAACAAGAAGGAATTAACAATAAATTAATCATCTATGCAAAACACCCATCTAAACATCAGTATAATGCCACAAGCTTCATTGAAAATTTGAGCTACATCTCCTAACACTAAATATTATATAGAAATAGAGAAATTGTAAAAGAGCTATTAGAATAACACGAGACATCCACCAAAGTAATTTTATCTCCAATATGTTAATGGTTTCATACAACCATAAACCCTACACACAGATAACTACAATTCCTCCTATGGTAATGGCTACAACACCAAAGATATACACAGATAACCAAAACAATAGACCAACAACGAAAGAAAGAATATTTAACTACAATTGCTCTTATGGTAACAGGTATAAAGCCAAAGGTGCACAACCATAACTACAAAAAATAAACAAGGGCCACAAAAATCACTGAGCCCAACCATATTTTTTTGATGATAGGAAGAAGATTTAACTGCAATTTCCTTGAAGCCACATTAAATAGAGCTCCTAAACCCAATACATAGCAATAATCTCTACAAAATGAGTACAACCCCACACACTTCACTAAATATTATAGACAAATTGAGAAATTGTAAAAGACATATTAGAATAACACTCAACAACCAAAAACTAGTAACCCTAACCATATTTTTTTTATGAAAAAAAGAATATTTAATTGCAATATTTGCACCCATAAAGACCAATAATCTTTTTGAAGTCTCCAAAATGGGTATAACGTGAAAGATAGAAACATAAGACAAGAAGACATCAAAAATACATTAATCATCTATGCAAAGCACCCATATAAAAATCAATATAACCCCACAAGCTTCATTGAAAATTCGAGCTACATCACTTGGCACTAAATATTACACACAAATAAAGAAATTGTAAAAGACCCATTAAAATAACACTAGATAGCCACCAAAGTAATTTTATCTCCATTATGTTAATGCTTTCATACAACCCTAAACCCTACACACAAATAACTACAATTGCTCCCATGGTAATGGCTGAAACGCCAAAGATACACGCAGAAAGCCAAAACAATAAACCAACAATGAACAAATAACTAACCCTAACCATATTTTTTGATGAAAGAAAGAACATTTAAGTGCAATTTCTCCATCCATAGAGAACAATAATCTCCTTCAAATCTCCAAAATGGGTATAACACCAAAGATACAAACATATAACAAGAAGACATCAACATTAAATTAACCATCTATGCAAACTACCCATGTAAAAGGACTTACAAATTATGGAGAACAACAATTTTCAATCTGGCATAAAATAGTAAATGCGAACAGGCTACTATCAAACTAGTGATGGAGCCGAAGGCAACATTTTCTTACAATAGTCTGCTATGAAACCACCAACAAAGTTGAATGCAACAAATTTTACAATGGCCTGCTATGAAACCAACACCACAATGGCTATTTCGACAATGCAACTTAATCAAAATTTCTCCTATCATAATGGCTGCAACGCCAAAGATACACACAGATAACCAAAACCATAAACCAATGACAAAAAATTACTAACCCTTAGCTTATTTTATTACAAAAGAACATTTAACTATAATTCCTCCATCCATACAAAATGATAATCTCTTTCAAATCTCCAAAAAATTAACCATCTATGCAAACTAACCATGTAAAATGACTTACAAATTCTGGAGAACAATAGTTTTCAATCTAGCGTAAGATGGTTTTTGAATAGTCTTGTATCAAACCACTGACGAAGCTAAAGGAAATGACTTTTACATTCATCTACTATGAAACCAACACCACAATGGCTCTTTGGAAAATGTGACTTAATCAAAGTATATTTTTCATCACTGCTACATTCAATATTGCATTTACTTCATTCAACCACATTTACTTCATCCAACCCCATCATACAACAACCACATAATTCATTAACCCTCGGCTGAACAAACACTTACCATTCACCTTTCGTGTTTCGAGGATACCACCTCCACCACTTCCAACCCACATATTTGTGAAGGTCAACATCACCACATGAAAACCCAGTGAACTCCCCACCGACAAGTTACATCCCAGTCATTGGGAAATCTAATTGACGGTTGGGATGACAAAAATCCTAGTGGAAACTTCAAACAAAATAGTCTATTGACTAACTATTGTGGTGGCATAGATATATGTATATATATTTTGTTTAAATTCCAATGTAAATCTTGTCTAGCTGACATGATATAATGAAATTGGTAGAATTTTTTAAAAATATATTTCAAATGATTTTGAAGGCCATAAAAAGTTTTCCGATATCCTTATACTAAAGGTGGCATGGGTAACATTTGGTTGTGATTCTTTGTTCGACGATTTCTACCGTGGAAATCTCTTCTTCATGCCATGCAATAATTAATTTCTAAAACTGTTTCTTGCATTAATCTTTATCGAATAACTTAGGATATGATTTGGCTATCAGGTGAAATTGATGGTATAACTATTTCTTAAAACTATTTTCTCCTTTATCCTATCATGTAAATCTTTTGGGAGATAATTTAAAATATCTCAATAACCAGTTTGAAACCACTTGGTTTTGAGTGGTTTTAGGTAATTGAATTGAGTCGCCCAATATGAAGAATATAAATATGTTAAGCCTGTAAGGTAAAGGGGTTAGCGAGTAGATTTTATCAAAGATATTTTGAGTAAAGAAGTTGATACTTAAGAGAGTATTGGAGTTGACCTTAGGAGATAGCTGCAAACTAAGAGGAGAATAGGAAAAGTATTTAGTTTCTATTGAAAAAGGAGAACGCCAATAAGTGGTGGTTGTAGCTTGTCATGTGGAGTAGAATTTGAGAGCACAAATTTTTCTTTAAGCAAGAAAGTAAATTAACTTTAATCTTTTCAAATACTTCTTTTTCCAATATAAGGTTGAGAGTGTGCATATATTCTAGCTAAAGATTAGACCTGAATGCTTCCTATGTCCTTAAAATTTCCTTAACTATCTCTTGGAATCAACTAAGATGATTTTTTGAATTTTTGGTGGGTTCTAAATTTTTTGAATCTTTAAAAACTAGTTATGAGTTGTAATACTCATAAATTATTTTTTCATGTTAAGGTATATGATACCAACAACCTTTGAGAGAATAGGAGAAAATTTTAATAGTATTATTTCTTGACAGACTGTGAGTTCTTATTGTATGCAATGAATTAATCATAATGAATCCTTGATTTGAGTATGTGAACAAAAATAGTTGAATCTTTTTCTCTTGAGGTTTGGTACTAGGAAGGTAAACCAATAGAAAAGAAGAAGCATTAGAGTTTAAGTACAGCTAAGCACTAGAAATGCTAAGTTTACTTGTTTTATAAATTGGTTCAAGAAATGAATGTTGACATTATTTTCCACCAAAGTCAGTTACCTCCTTTGGAAGTGAAAAAAAAATGAACCTTTCATGACAATAGCTATACATAATCGCACTAATACATTTTGACTCAAAATCTGATGAAAGTTCGTTGGAATTTTGACGACCTTTTGTCAAAATTATTTCATCAAATTTTCAACAAAATTGGAAATGTTGAAATTTCGATCAAGCATCGTTGGCTGGATCAGAATTTTGATGTTTCAATTTTTTTCAAAAAATCGACGAAACAATTTTGACAAAAGGTCATTGAAATTCTGACGAACTTTCGTCAGATTTTGAGTCAAAATTTATCAACGTCGGTTGGGGATAAAGAGAACCCTTATTGACAATGGCTCCACCCTTAATGTGTGTAGTGTGACCCTTTTATATAGACTTGGCATGGATAAATTAAAAATTCAACCTAACTCTTTATCTATTAAGGGATTTGATATTATAGGAAAACAACCACTTCGTGTGATCACTTTAGCTATTATAGCTAGAAAGACCACATTAGAAACACCAACCCATTTTATGCCTCACGATCTTTCTTATAATCTCCTTTTAGGCAGAGCTTGGATTCATGCAATGAATGGGGTTCCTTCTACTCTTCATCATATAATGAAGTATGTCTACAAAAACAAAGTGTACATACTCAAAGCTAACCTTGAACCAAATAGTTGTTTGAACATTAAGAAAGATAAGGAGAATCCTTTGGAAACATTGACACCAACTACACAAGTAGAATGCATATAACAAAAAGATAAATAAAAACACATCAAGGAAATCATGAATCCATTAGAAGATGATTGGGGTTCCTTAGAATTCAAACCAACATTCATGGGAGAATACAAAATCATAAATAAAGACTCTGAAAAGGGAAAAGAAAAAGTGATAATGTCAACACAAAATTCGAAAGACCCATCAAAAGCATCCACCTCAACCACTTTAGAAGAAACAACAATTTATACATTAAACTTTGATGAACTTGAAAATGATCAACCACCAAATCCAAAAGAAATGAAAATGCTTTATGTAAGAGGTTATGAACTTATGAAATAACTTGGATATAGTGGAAAAGGATGTGGTGCCATAGAACAAGGTATATGTGTCCCTATAGAGCCTAACATGCAAGGAACGACTAATTGTCTAGGTTATTGTCCCTCGAAAGAAAGAAAAAAAAAACAAGCCTTCACTCAATATCAACACTCATACAAAAGATTCTTCTAAGAGAACTTTAACATTAGTGCATTTGGAACTGATAGACACTAGTGGTCTTAAGTATTTTCCTTTGAAAGAAATGAATGAAACAATGAAATCCTTGCTTAACATTAATGTCATCACACAAAACACTTATGATTTGAATTTGACGGGTTTTACACCCTCTTATAAAGGAGAGTACCAAATATTACAATCTAGAGAGCCTTGTGTTAGTATGGCATCTTATACTAAGCAAGAGATATCATTGTCACAAAATAAAGGAACTTCTTCTACCATGGATCAAGAGGGTATCTTTTCAGGACTCCTCCAAGATCGTTTGATATCTCTCCCTCCAAGAACACAAAATAATTTTTACTACAAGAATTCATTTTTCGCATATCATAGAGTTTGTGGTCATTCTACTAATGAATTTAAGGCTTTGATTAATCAAATTCAACATCTTAAGGATTTTGGTGCTCTTCCTTATGTTGAAGCACCTAGTTCCTCTAATTGATACCAATTTTCATTTCAGCTCATCCTTGTCCTATACTAAGTGGGGGTAAGGGGTTAGGCAGCCTTTTCCTCGTATGCCACTTGTCATTGTCTCTTTTGGCTAGTTGATTGCCTTTCATGTACATATAAGAGAAAGATTGGTATGTGGATGGCATGCCTTAAGTTGGCTTGCATGTGATGTAATGAGTTATACATTTTGGTGTCAACCCCTTCTCTTTTCATGATGTAGCTTATTGGAAACATATGACTTGACATAGGGATTTCCAAATAATCTCTCATGTCTTCTTCTACAATAAAGAAATTGCTTGCAGTAATGGTGATAGCAACCACTTTAAAGTGGGGGCATACATAAACACTCATGTTTCGTTGTGTGATTCTTTTTTTCTTGCAATGTGCCTGTATACATCTAAAAATGGTCTAGATAATTTAATTAATTAAATATGATTTATTTGATTAATTGAAATATTTAATTCATCCACTTATAAATAAATAGAAATATTTATTTATATAGTTCACATTTAATTCTTTTATCTTTATCATATAATTTCATCTTAATTAAATAAACAAATCACATTCTTTGTTTTATTTAATTATCAATTTCTCCTATTATATTCTATCTTAATCACATCATTCTACTTTAATTAAATAAAAAAATCACATACATTTGTTTTATTTAAATATCCATTTTTCTTCCATATTAATTTAATAAACAACTTACTATAGTTTGTTTTATTAAATTAAATATCTTCTTTTGCTTAAATTTGAATAAATCCAAATATTCAAATAAAGGAATGCTTCTACAACTAGTCATATTCACCTACCAAATTAGATATTTGATATCTAATTTCATTCAACTCAATCTTCATGGGAAAATTTGGAGACAAATTTGCAAGAAAACTTCTTCATCTTCTTCCATTGATTCTTGCTATCTTCTGGCTGAGTGTTTTTGTGGGGAGGAACAATCTCCATAATCATCTTAGGCTTCTTCATCTTTCACCATTCAATCTTTCAGATCAAATCCAGACCTTTACTTTGTTGCCCCTTCACAAATGTGTTGTCGAGAATCTATAAATACAACCTCTCTCTACAGGAAAAGGATCCCAACTTTGTGCAAACTTACGTTGTAGAAATATCAATTAAGCAATGAAGCATTTTAGCAAATAAGAAATAGCAATCATAGCATTTTAGAATAGAAATCATGGCTTTTCATTTAGCTGCATCTTAGTTTACTGTAGCTTCTTTTATCAAGTTTCATGTCAATTTTAATCACAATATCATCATCTTATCATTTAGAAATCATCATATAAGATTAGTTTCTTGCATTTAAAAGTATCTCATTCTCTAGATTGGCATTTTAATAGTTATAGTGCTTACAAAATATGAGAGCTCCTATGATTTAATAAATCTTTGGAGATAGAGAGCAATATGACGCTTTCAATAGATTTATTGCTTTTATTTGATTAATCATTATTTAAATATATTGATATATTGTATTATTGATTGTGTTAGTGATATTTTACTCACACATTAAATTGGTTCCCACCGTGGGGCCGAAAAACCCCATTTTAACATTTTTTTTGAAGAGTATGCTTGTAGGCTTCTAACGTGTTCTTTTTTAGCATGATAGAGAGTTTTTATGGTGCATACAATAGATGCTTTAGCGCATCTGAGTTTTGTTTCAACACATCCACAAAACATTCCATCGCATACAACCTGTTCTAGTGTTTCCAAGTTTTTGTTTCACCAGACAAGGTAGTTTTCTTTTAGCGCTTAGACCATTTCTTTTAACACATTCATCAATTTTTGTAGCATGTATACCTTTCTATTTTAGCACTTTTAAACTCTATTTTAGTGCATTTATTGACTATTGTAGCACATTGGTTTTTTTTTTGCATATTTTCTAAAATCTGAGGATTAATAACTATTTTCTTGGTTGCAAGTACAAAACACGTTGGTCAAAGACAATTGTGAGAAAAACTTACGCTAGTCAAAGACAAAAACTTGCAAATTACTAATAATGTTTGTAGGGATTTTAATTTGATTATTACTTTTTCCTTTGGTTAAGCTAGTGCATCTAGCTTAATTAAAGAGATAGTTTGAACCCCATGTTCTCTGTGTTTCGAAAATAATAGGCCTATGCTCTCCCCTTAAACTAGGTGATCACAATGCTAGACTTGCTATCCTGCTTTATTAAATCCTTTAGAAGGCCTATCGTAGTGGGAAAAAGAACTCACCCTACTAGAACGACCTAAGTGGGAGCAACCAAAGCCAAGTTTTCCAGCCCACTCTAATCAAAAGTGAATTTGGGGAAACACACAATTCAACTAAAGTGTGCAAGATAACCATCCCCAAAATATTTGTTCTAAAGATTGGGAGGTCTCCTAATGGAGTTTATCATTTGCTGCTCCAAATAGATACCCTATCTACGAACTTTAGTGTAGAATCCAATTGTGTTAGTTTCTGAACACTTTTTATATCACAATGCAAGGGGAGGGAAGAATCTTCCCCCAAGACACTTACCATATAACTATTAGATACCCTGGCCAAAAGTGAAGGATTCGACTTTGGTTAAGACTTGAGAAAGGAAAAAACACAGACGCCCTCTAGGGGATGGCAAGGTTGTGTGAGCTGACATAGTTGCAAGTTGTAGGTTGTGATATTCTAAGTGACCTACTTGACAATTAGAAAAGTTCTTGAACTATCTTTATTTGTGTCAAACCTATGGAAATTGAAAGAATCAAACTAGATTCTAGAACACTCACTACATCTTTAATACATAGAATTTGAAACAACTGTTTACAATTTGGATTTTTTGTGTGAAGTTATTTTCAAAAGGTATCATCCAATTATATCATCAAATTTCAAGATTTAAAAGATTCATTTGGTTAGAAAATTACAACTTGGAATTAATCTCTTTTACTTAGAAAAAGTAGAACAATTAGATAGAATTGTGAAAATATTGACAACTCCTAGACCAATGCATTTACACTCTGTTTTAGCACATATACCTAGTTTAAATGGCACATCAAAACTTTGTTTCAACGCATCTACACCCAGTCTGTCAAAACATTTATCCAGAATATCAGTGCATTTAAACTCTATTTCAGTGCATTTACACAATTTGTCAACACATCTACCCAGTCTATCATTGCATTTACCCATTTTTTCAATAGATGTTCCCAATTTTTCAGCACATACATCCTATATTACAATGCATCTACCCTGTCTAATAGTGCATACACCTTATCTTTCAGTGTAACCACAATTTTTTTAGCAAATTTGAGGTCTATTATAGCGCATCCACAAAATTAAAGAGCTATTTTTACCTTCCATCAGATTGCTGACACCAAAAATCAAATCTTTGTCAAAAAAAAAATTTATCAATCCAACCAATGTCTTAAACTTGGAAAAATAGGACCTTACAAGCTAAACTCTTTCAAATTAAACCAATATCTTACAATTTTAAAGTGCCTTATCATCAAACACCACTCTTGATTATTACGTTAAGTTTCATTATCTGGATCAATCATCCTACAATCATAAAACAAAACAAAATACTTAGATTTTAACTTTGTCTCATCAATAGAATTTATCATTCTATTTTACTTCATTAATATCCATTGACACTCATCCAAACAAAAAAATATCAAATATTAGTAAAGATTGCAACACTTGTATGCCAATTTTGACAAGGTTACAAACACATAAACTTAGAGAAAAAGAAATTGAAACACTAAATACCATGGTTGAAGACAACCCCTTTCATAGATTCCACCAAAAGGACATTAATGAAATAAACCAAGAGGACATTCAAACTGCACAACAAGATCCTCACTTCCACCAATTCATGGAAAAAAATTTAGAACAAGATATGGAAAAATACCTTTTGATACTAGTTGAACTAGATGCAAAAATTCCAAAGGACTTCAACATTAATCAACTGAAATGAAACCACAAAACACACAACACACATATCAAGTAAATATCTCAACACATTAAATGCGAAACTTGGAAAAATAACTTCAAGATATGCAAAAAGGGACCACAAAAAGGTACTCGTTACATGACATTTGTCCATATCCTTTTGATCAGAGTGTAGACATGATACCATTTCCTAGACATTGCAAATTCCCAAAATATGACAAGTACAATGGTAAAACTAATCCCTTTGATCATGTGATGGAATTTAGAACCATGAGTTTAGAATTTTCACAAGCGGAAACTTATCTAATGAGGTTGCTTCCAAGAAGCCTAGGAGGTCAATGTATGGAATGGTTTTCTAAACTACAACTAGGAATCCGATCTTTTGAAGAACTAGTCAATAGTTTTATCTCACAATTCTCCTATAATATTCAACATGAGATAACAATAAAGGACCTTTACAATACCAAAAAAAATAAAGGTGAAACATTCCCCTCATTTCTATAATGATGGTGAAGGTTATTTTCTAGGTATCCTCATTCCATACCTGAAGAGGAAAAGATGAAAATATTCATTGACAATCTAAATGATGAAATGAGCTATAGGCTTGAACTACAATGTCCACCTACATTTGAGAAAGCGATTGAAAATGGGCTCAAGATTGAAGAAGCCTTGGCTAAAAGAGGGGTAATAAAACACTACAATTAAGTATCAAACAATACAAACTCCTTGAATCACTACAACAACAATGATAATCCCAAGTTTTGGAAAAACTATAGAAATATTGGTAACAATGATGGTACAAATAAAACACAAAGTGTGAAACCAATATTTAACTTGATGGGAACAAATACAAAGATCAACCAAAAAAATTACCAAAACATCAATCAAAACAATAATCAAAAAAATAGAGAATCTAAACCACAATCATATCAAAAACCATCAAATCGAAGAAGATTCACACCGTTGGGCCAAACACTAGAATCACCAATGAGAGAACTTCTTACACATGGACTTATCAAATTACCTAAAGCAAGAAATTGGGAACCAAGAGTCAAGCCATCTTGGTGGAATGATGCATATTTCTATGACTTTCATAAAAACAAAGGACATAAAATGAATGATTGTATGCAGTTGAAACATCTAGTGCAAGATTTTATTGACAAAAAGAAGATACTTGTAGAAGGACATCAAATGAAAAATAATCATAGTGCATTTAAAAATCCTTTACCAAATTATGAAAAGGGAGAATCTTCTTTTGCAAATAGTAAAGGTAAAAATGTAAATTACATTTATGACAAGGGTATGTGTAGGATCATGATGGGCCAAAAGGTGGCGATATGATGGGCATGTGACTAACAAATTTTTTTTTACCCAAAATTGATGAAATGAAAAGGGCTTTTAAAGGAGATTCTTAGCTTTCCACCAATATAAATTATGCTTTAATTTGAATTTAATAAATAATTATTATTCATTTTCTATTTGAATTATGACTAAAATCCTGATTGATAGGCTAATTGAAAAACATCTATAACTTTCAAACGGTATCACATTATTTGAATCAAAAACATGTGTCACATTCTATGCTTCACATACTATAAGATTAAAAAAATAAAATTTGAATTTCATGAAGTTTTGACCAAGTTAAGGTGGTTAGACATATGAGTTTTTATATTTTTTAAAATTTGTAATAAAAAATTCATAATTAATTATTTACCTGGAAAAATTACAAAAAATATGCATCACATCAAGACATGAGTCCTCTAATTGTATCTAAAATCTTATAAAAATAATTATCATTTTACTATGGTTAGGGTGGTTAGACAAACACCTACTTCTTATTTTTCCCTAAAATTTAAGTACTTTGCATTGAAATTTCAAATTTTCACCAAATAGATTTAAAAAAAAACCTAGTAGTTTAGAAACTACATTCAATTTTCTATAGATTTTATTCTTACATATTTTTGAAATAATATTAATAAATTATTCAAATTTTTACGTCAAGTTGTCAAACTCTGATTTTTTTGAATTTTTCACCACTTAAGATCCTAGTTTTTCCATGATGATCCTACACATACCCACAACACTATTCATTGTATTTCTATGGTTGAGAAGAATGATGTTGTTGATAATCAAACTAATAATGTTGGAATCAATGAATTCATACTAAAGTTAATCCCGAACATGGATATGTCCAACCATCAAATCAATGTCATAAAAATCAAGGAAAACCAAGATCATCAACTAGTCAATGTAACAACAAGGGGGAAATCCAAGGTTATATTGAAAGGAGTTTCATCTAAAACCATTGCTAATCCTTCAAGTCAGTACAACATAGTCAATCAACTACAGAAAATACCAGCACAAATATCAATTCTGAAACTCCTTAAAATCTCACCATCTCATAAGGAGGTTTTTGAACAAGCTCTTGTGGCCACAATACTACCCAATAATCTGGATTTTTGTCAATTCTAGGCTATGGTGGAACACTTAACTATGCTCCACTACCTATCATTTTCCAAACAAGATGATCTATCACTTACTCATCCGCACAATGCAACACTTCACATTGAAGTCCTAATCCACAAAGACTGAGTAAAGTGTGTCTTAATACATGGTGGAGCTGGTTTGAACATTTTCACTTTAGAATTGACATGTGCACTAGGATATTCTAATAATTTTATTGACGCCAGAAGGAAAATCACAATAAAAGCCTATGACAAAGAAGAAATATATTCCAAGGGATTGATTGTGTTGCCTATTCAAGTGGGACCAATTGTGAAGAATATAGTTTTCCAAGTCTTAGACAAAGAGCTGACTTATAATATACTCTTGGGACATCCCTGGATTCATGAAATGCAAGCAATACCTTCAACTTATCATCAATGTTTAAATTTTTTTTTCAATGGACAAGAAATCACTATTTTAGTTGACTACAACAATCCCCAATATTGTAGCACACTCAAAACAACTCAAGACACTTTTGTGCCCCATAATAGGGAAGAAAATACTTCTAGTTCATCCAACGGTGAAAGGAAACTAAATTTGGTATCAAAATGGGTTGAGAAAAAGGACCAGTCAAAAGAGACAAGTGTGGCTAACTCCACTCCATCAAACAATGAAGTTCAACTAGATTATCTATCACAAGTCAAAGAAAAGATCTAGTTAAAATACAAAGGAATGGGATAGTATTCCATTGAACAATTTTTGTGTTTTTCACATGTTTTTCCATCTCCAAGATCGTATGGACAACCATCAACATTAACACAACAATCATCACAATCTACCACAATTTTGGATGATAGATTTGTAAAGGCGTGTACTTTAGAGGATGAATCAGAAGATAAGGCCATCCTCAATTGGCTCTACAAAGATGAGAAAGCATCTACATTAGCAACTATTAGCATAAAGATAGATCAATACGGAAAGGGAAAAGAAATTGTTAGAAACCAAGATTAGACATGCAAACCAAAAATCCTTCCACAGAAGAGAAAAATAGAAAAAGCAAGAACTTTGCATGAAGATGTGCAAAATATTATTATTCAGGAATTCATAATTACATGAGATGATTTTCTTTATAAATAAAAGTATACATAACCCTAATCTTATCTTGAGCAACAAGATAGCTCAACAAGATAAGGATGAGAATAATTAACCTAGTAATTAAAATATTACCTAAGTAAAGTTATGCAAGTGAAATTAAATATTAATTACACCAACACCCCCCCCATAAGTGCAACTTAGGGAGACTAAAAATGTATGCACCTAAAACTAAGATGAATGCAAGAAAGCATGAATGGGTCTTGGAAACAAGGCCTGATTAGGTACCCATGTACAAATGCAATAATGAGGTAGAGAAGGAAAAACTAGTGGGATAAAAGCCCCCTACAATGAGATGACTATTGCAAAGAAGCACTGGAAGAATGTTGTGGATTAACACTGGAATTGCATTCCAAAAAGCAAGGAAAGATACTTCTATCTATAAGAAACCAAAAATGGAATCATAATAATGCGATAGCAAACCTGATGCCACAGAACACTAGAAAAATCACAAACTGAAACAACCCTAGAATTTGTGAAGCAACAGTAGATGAAATGATGACAAAATCTGCAAACTGTGTATCTTGATGTCAATGCCAAACTAAGACTAAAACTCTTCCATGGGAACAAGTACCATAAAACTCTGGAACATTAACCATAAAAACATGGCCCTCAAATTGAGAAAGATCTGAACCAATGCGGATCAATAACCATAAACTCTCAATCTAAAGTGTGAACTGATGAATCTGATATGTGTCAAGCTAGAGCAAGAATGTGGCCAAAAGAAACTAAGAAACCAAATATAACCCATGCAAGCTATCAACAAATCAAGATGAAGATGGAGATCAAAGTGCATGCACACTCTAATCAGATTATTATGCAAGAAACCCCCCTGATGGAACTTTATATTAGTTATTAGTTCATTTATTGCAATAACCCAAAGATTGTAAAAGGAGAGAATGCAAACATGCATAAACAAAAAATAAGATGATGTGGTACTAAAATGAAGTAAAAATATTTAAATTTCACCCTTCCAACTACCAAAACATCCAAGTAATCTCCAAAAAAGCCATCGGGACAAATCTGGAATAATGATCAACCTGGGACATATACAAAAAAAAGAGCATGGACATAAAAATAGAGCTCCTCAATACCTTCCAACACCGCAAAGAAGGTGAAAAATGAAGATCATGGAAAAAAGTTATGAGCTCAGAAGCCATAAATGAAAATCTAACTTCAAACAGCAATAAATGCAGCTAAACAAAAAAATACTAAGAAATAAACTACACCAAAGGATAATTCCCAGAACTAGCTTTCCAATAGTATCTTGTTTACACGATTTTGACATCATTGGAAAAAGTTATGCCTTTTTTTGTGAAAACTATTCCAGAAAGGCCAATCTGGCCTACAGGGCCCCTAAGGGGCTAAAAAATTTTTTTGGCCCCTGGTCTTGTACGTGACCAAGGGCTAGTGAGCAAGTGCTAGGGGCAGAGCCCTTGGTCATTAATATGACCCGCAGGCAGGGGCTTGTTCCGATCAGGGGTTGGGCGCATAGCGCCTAGTCCCCCCATATGACTAGTGGTCATAGATATTGAAGCCCTCAAGGGCTAGAAGAGGGCCCCTAGTTCTCCATATGACCAGGGCCACCTATGTTGGAGTCCGTAGGGGCTAAAATTTGGTCAGTGGTGGAAAGGTTGGGCATCACTTGGTGGTCGCCACTCCTGGTTGCCGTCGAGTGGCACTTTGGTGGCAGAGTGCTTTTGAATGGGAGGCGTCGATAGATGGAGGAAAATCATACTTTTTTTTAATTTCTTTCAATTTTCATGCCTCGGTGTGCATGTTGGGGAGGCCATACGGCCTCCCTGGCAAAAAATTTTTTCCTCATAAACAACTTCCTCCAAAATTGACAAAACAAAAGGCATTCTTAGGGTTTCTGGTTGCTGTGAATGCGATGGTGACCTCCGTTTGTTCCCAAAATGCTCCAAAAATTTAGCTACCCCTAGATCTTGCAAAAAATCTTTGAGCTTGAAACCCTCACAGATCTGGCAAACGATGACCAAAATTTGCAAAATAAAAGCCAATCCTGACTTTTTTCAGTGCTATGAATCCAATGGAAAACCCCGATCTAATCCAAGATGTTGCATAGATGAACTCAAGGCATGATACCCTCGAGGAATCCCAAACGACTCTGCAATGATTTTCTCAAAAAATATGAGAAGGGGTTGCAAATCAAGGCTCTGATACCATGTTAGAAACCAAGATAAGACATGCAAACCAAAAATACTTCCACAAAAGAGAAAAACAGAAAAATCAAGAGCTTTGGATGAAGATGTGCAAAATATTATTATTTGGGAATTCATAATTACATGATATGATTTTCTTTATAAAAGAAAAGTATGCATAACCCTAATCTTATCTTGAGCAACAAGATAAGGATGAGAATAATTAACCTAGGAATTAAAATATTACCTAAGTAAAGTTATGCAAATGCAATTAAATATTAATTACACCAACAACAATATTAGAGAAAATGGAGTATGAAGGATAAGGACCTACTAGTAAAATAAAAGAGGGCATTGTAGAACCCATTCAACCTCTCATGCTTTAGTCAAAATAAAAAATAGGACTGGGTTATACAATGGAAACAAATGAAGAAAACACTCATAGAGTTGTTGAAAGAATCCTTCAAATGTGGGATAGATTTGAAATGGATTCTAATGATTATGAGTGGGATTCTTTATCAAAAACATCATACAAGGAAATAAAAATTGATGTTATAAAAGAGTATACAATCACACATGGGGAGGGACAAAGCTCAGGGACTAGACCCCTTGTATTTGGATCACAAAATATCAATGACTCAAGTGAGGATGGATAGATATCGAGTGAGATAGATGACTTGGAGGAGATTAATATCATAGACCTTGACATCACCACTAAAAACTTTGACAACATTGCTATCTAAACCCTTACTTTCATTGACCTTAGCCAATCTGATCACCTTTTACACTTAATGCATCATGAACTTATCGATTGGGAACCAACTAAACCTATCAATATTCCTATCTTTGCGAATGATGATGTTATTGTAAATTTACTTTGTTGTGATGAACCTGACATAAGTTCTAATCATAATTATCATAGCGACGCTTCAGGTCAGGAGGGTGTCAAATCTTTCAGTTGCAAAATTAAAAATAGGTATAATGGATCTAATGCTGAAAACCTTTTAATGGCAACATTAGATCTCGAGAAAGTAAAAATAAAGAACGCATCTGATGGTGAAAACCTCTTTGAGGCACCAAAAGGTGAGAGATTTGACACCCTTCCAGAACACTAGTTATCATGAAAGATCATTAGTGTTGGTGGAGCCTACATAGTCTATCAATATTGGCACAATAGAAAAAGGAAAGACTCTACATCTGGCAACATCTATGACTGAACAAGCAATTCCATAATTCACCAAGTTCTTTGAAGAAAGACACATTGACTTTACTTGGTCTTACTTTGATATGCTAGGTTTAGATCCAAATCTTCTAATGCATCATTTATCTCTACCATCTAGGATAAAACTCGTGAAAAAAAACTAAGGAAAATGCATTTGCATATTGCCTTGATGGTAAAGGCCAAGCTAAAAAAGTTGTTAGATGCAGGATTCATTAGATCTATTGATTATGCTGAGTGGATTTCTAATATTGTACCTATTTCTAAACCAGATAATAGTATCAGAATATGTATTGACTTCAGAGATCTCAACAAGGCATTCCTAAATGATGATTTTCCTTTACCAAACATTGACATTATTGTAGACTTAACAATAAGACATGCCATGTTATCACTAATGGATGGCTTCTCAAGGTATAACCAAATAAAAATAACATCAGAGGATCGGGAGAAAACAACATTCACATGTCCACGGGAAAATTCTACTAGAATGTCATGCCCTTTGGGTTGAAAATTGTGGGTGCCACATATCAGCAAGCAATGACTACCATTTTCCATGACATGATGCATACTTTTATGGAATATTATGTGGATGATATATTAGAAAATTCATATACAAGAGAAAGACATCTAGAAATCCTACAAAAAATCTTCACCAAACTAGAGAAGTTCAATGTCAGATTAAATCCTAAGAAATGTGTGTTTGATGTTACATCAACAAAGCTTCTAGGATACATAGTTTCAGAAAAGGGTATCGAAGTGGATCCTGCCAAGATCAAGGAAATAATGGAAATACCGCCATCAAAGAATATCAGTCAATTACGATCTCTATTGGGCAGGCTACAATCAATCGGGAGGTTTATCTCCCAATTAGTAGACAAAAGTCATCCCTTCAATCATTTGTTACATAAGAATGTCTCTTTCAAATGGGATCAAGGATGTGAAACAAATTTCAATAAAATAAAGAAATATTTGATGTCACCTCCCATATTGATTCCACCTATAGAAAATAGACCCTTATTACTATACATTACAATAATTGAGATTTCTTTGGGAGCTCTATTAGCACAAGAAGATCCTAAGGGAAGGGAATAGGCTATCTATTATATCAGTGGACTTTGAATGGTTATGAAATAAATTACACCTTCATCAAAAAAGATTGTTTGGTGGTGGTATTTTCTACTCAACAGTTGTGGAATTATATGTTAACCCACGCAGTCAAACTCATAGTGAAGATTGATCCGTTAAAGTACTTACTCAACAAGGTTTCTCTAACAGGAAGACTAGCCATGATCTTGAGTGAATTTGATATCCAATATGTGGATAGAAGAGCCATCAAGGGTCAAGTGATAGTTTATCAGTTAGCTGACGGTTCATTACCAGATGATCATCCAATGAACATTGAGTTTCTTGATGCATGCATTCTTATTGTGACAACACAACAATGGAGACTTTATTTTGATGGTTCATACACACAACGTGGGTTGGGTGCAGGAATTATTTTTGTTACACCTCAAGGACATACCATCCAAAATTCTTATAGACTCATGTTTCCATATACAAATAATGTAGCAGAATACGAGGAATTAATTATTAGAATAAAAGTGGTAGTTGAATGGAAAATCACAGAGCTACAAGTATATGGAGATTCACAACTAGTCATTTATCAAGTAAATGATGAATATCAGACAAAATATGAGAAGTTGATGTCGTATAAGAAAATGGTAGATGATCTCAAAAATTACTTTGTGGATATCAAGTTTGAATAGATTCCAAGGGTAGAAAATAAAGCTACTAATGTTATGGTGGCAATTGCTTCTCTATTACATTTTCCAGAAAAGCAAGGTCATTATGAGTTTATGGTGGAACAAGTGTCTAATCCTACTTATGATAATCCAAAATCTCCAATCATATGCCATTTTTTTGACATTGAATCCTCCATTTATGGAAAGACCTATGCTTACCTAAAATACAATATGCTTCCTCCTGATCTTTCTAGAATCTAGAAACATAACTTCATTTGCCAAACCGCATGACATACCTTAATTGCTGAAATACTTTACCATCGAGGTCTAGATGGTACTCTTCTTCAGTTTCTAGAACATAATGAGTTTGAGACAACTTTACATGAGGTTCATGAAGGTATTTTTGGAACTCATTCAAGCAGACTAACCCTAGCAAAGAAACTCCTCTGTTTGGGGTATTACTAGCCGAACATGGAGGAGTATTTTCAGTTTGTGAAGAAGTGTGAAAAATGTCAAATACATGGTAACCTAATCCATGCATTGGCACAAGAATTACAACCATTCACTTCAACATGGCCTTTTTTTCAGTGGGGACTGGACCTAGTAGGAAAGATTAATCCATCCTCATTCAATGGACGCAAATTTATAATAACAAAAATGAAGTACTTTACAAAGTGGATAGAAGCAGTTCCCTTAACAACAATCATTGGAAAATAGATTTCTTCTTTCATACTGAATTACCTCATCTATAAGCATGGAATTCCTCAGTCCATTGTCATAGAAAATGGTTGACCTTGTAAGAATCAGGATGTTCAGGAACTGTGTGAGAGGTTTCATATCCAACATCGTTTTTCAACACCAGACTATCCTCAAGGAAATGGCCAAGTAGAGGCCTCAACACAAAACTATACTCCTCAAAAATCCTAAAGAAGACCTAAGTCAACGATGTCGGACGTGATTGAAGACTATCAACGATGTCGGACGTGATTGGAATGTTTAATTAAACCCTACTCTTTGGGCATATTGAACCAACATGAAAACACCGACAAGAGCTACACCATATGCCTTGGTATATGGATCAAAGGCCATACCACCTATTGAGGTTGAAATACCATCACTCTGTGTGTCACTACAAGGAATTATTTTAGATGAGGATTATAGAGTGTCTAGACTTCAAGATTGATAACTATTGGATGAATGTCATCAACAAGTTGTGAACCATTTGTAGGCATATCAATAGAGAATGTACAAAAGCTACAATCATAGGGTGAAACCTAGAACATTTCATGTTGGTGACTTGGTCCTAATGGAAAAAACCTCAGAATCAACAAGAAAGAGAAAAGGAAGGGAAGTTTTAAACTAACTGGCTAGGTCCCTTTGTTATCATATCAGTCTATGGATTTGGAGCCTATCCGCTATCTACACCTAAAAGGTATTTTTCTGATGAACCTATCAATAGTATCCATTTCAAGAAATTCTATACCTGAATCATCTAGTGCATGGGAAAATGGTCACCTTGATGAAAACCTAGCAAACAGGCATCATGGTGATAGAAAAATACAAAAAAAAAATACAAAAAAGAAAAATACAAAAAAATCAAAAAAAGAGAAAAGTACAAAAAAAGAGCAAAATACAAAAAATCAGAAAAAGAGAAAAATACAAAAAAAAAATCATAAAGTCTGAAAAAGTGCAATAAAAACAAGTAGTGAAAACCTGGAAACAGGTGTGATTTAAACTAGTTTTTCCATCTATTTGAGACATGTCTTGATCTTTCACTTTCACCATCATATATGTTTATCATTTGATAGAAGAACCTCTTGTACATATCTTGGCAACGTGGTCGTGTCTCACCCTAGCTTGGGGGGAAAATCCTGAACTCATTGGAGGCAATAAAACTTTGAGCTTAAACAAATATACAAACAATAGTATGACAACGTAGCATACACAATGATCACAGTGAAACCCAACATTGAACATACTTTGAACATTATAACATTTCAGAAATGCTTGATTGCTCAGTTGATATTTCTACAGAGTAAGTTTACACAAAGTAGGGATCCTTTTCCTGTAGACAGAGGTTGTATTTCTAGATTCCCAACAGCACATTTGTGAAGGGGCAACAAAGCAAAGGTTTTGATTTCATCTAAAGTATTGAATGGTGAAATATGAAGAAGCTTGAGATGATTATGGAGATTGTTCCTCCCCAAATAGGAAGAATCAATGGAAGAAGATGAAGTTTTCTTGCAGATTTGTCTCCAATTTGTCTCCAAATTTGCTCATGAAGATTGAGTGGAATTTAATTAGATATCAAATATCTAATTTGGTAGGTGGATATGATTAGCTGTAGAAACATGCCTTTATTTGAACATTTGGATTTATTCAAATTTTAACAAAAGAAGATATTTAATTTAATAAAACAAACTATAGTAAGTTGTTTATTGAATTAAGATGAAATTATATGATAAAGATAGAAGAATTAAATGTGAACTATATAAATAAATATTTCTATTTATTTATAAGTGGATGAATTAAAGGAGTCAATTAATCAAATAAATCATATTTAATTAATTAAATTATTTGGACCATTTTTAGATGTATACAGTGTCCTTTTCTTGGTGGTACTATTAAGTTTGATTTCCTCCAAGAGAATGATATTTCTTTGACTTGTCCTCTCTTGGAGACATTAAGCATGATGTTCCCTAAGAAGAGACCTTACATGAACTAAGAAAAATCCCTTTGAACGAACCTTACACTATTTTGCATTTACATTTTTTATTATATGGCCACCTTGCATAACACACTTTACATGTTTGTGGAGCCATCGTGTTTGTTCATGAGTATCAAGAATACAAAGCTTTGCCTGCCTCATGAAGCTTTAAGTTCATTGTTTTTTAGTTCCTTATTGTTGATGCTAAAATTTGTCAAGGTAATAGCCCTTTTTGGGAAACTTGTTTTATGGGGGACATATTGCACTAAATTGAGTGACCTCCAGATTTTTAAAGAAGTCAGCCTCTTCTATAGTTGGAGTTTGGAAATGGGAAAAGGAAGCAAATATATAAAAATAAAACCTAACCTAAGGTGATGTGCCAAAATGTAGATATAGGCATGATAAATCATAGATTTAGGGGCTCGATCAACAATTTGGAATATCCCAGAAAAGTATAAACCAAATATTAAAGTATAAACAAAGTATTCATTGACATAAAATAACTTTGCACACATATTTACTAACGAGAAGAGTCACATGACATGATCTAAGAAAACAAACTTGCATTCAATTTATAGAATTTTTGTGAATGATTCATTCAACAATAGTAGCACAATCTAAAGTTAATCAACTATTATAAAAAGAGCAGAAAGGTCGATTGATTGGCACAATCTACAAGTCTTTTTGCAATAATTAAAACAATAACAAAGGCCTAGTTTCTTTTTTTTAATCTATATTTTTTCTACCAAATATGGAACCCCTCCTCTGAAACAAAAGGGGGTATATATAGCTGAATGCTCCCACCACCTTTGCAAGCAATAACAAAAAAGATTTGAGAATCCTCGACAATGATGCATAATCAAAGATTTTTCCCGGTCGTTGCAATAGAAAAATCCCAGCCAAAGCATCTAGTTGCACCAAGTTCAGGTGCATCCCCCCTACAAATGATGGTAGTGGTCCTAGTGAAGTCACACTAGACAAGTGTCACTAACCTACTAAAGCAGTTATGAAATGCGGTAGGATGTCGCAGTCCTTGGTTTGCTCCATCCATCGTTTAAAAGAATCACACTTTGAATAGACATGTGTTGACACTGCACAACCCATGCTCATCTTTTTCCTTTGTCGTTGAAAATTTTTACCAAGGAGACACATGTAACCTGCCTTATTTTTGGTACAAACTATGGGGCCTGCTAGAATATGCAAATATGAAACCACATGGCATGCAAACAAAGATTGACTCAAAAACAAAGGGAAGCAACTTTCAAATGTGCACAGAGTGGACATGTGGTAGCACTATGGGGCCATTTTAAAATGTGAAGGGAAGAGATCCTTCAGGGAGTGCAGAGTAGACACGTGGCAAGGTAGTGACATTTTTCAAAAAGAGGTCGAATGACCCTTAATGCAATGTTCAAGCCGATATTTTAATAAAGTAAAGCTTGAAGGGAGCTCAAGGAATATTTTATTCACAGACCAGAGAACCCAAAATTTCCCTCTATTTTATAGACCAGCAGCAAAATTAGAGCCATCCAGTTAGTGACTTTGCATAAATTATCCGAGTTAAATCATCTGGAATCAGGAAAACCCGCCCCTGCTCACAATGACCAAGAGGATGGATGACCCCTTCAGTCAATTGGTGGAGGATGGCTGAAGTTTTGGAAAGCGTTCAGGTCTTGCTTATTCTCTAGAATGGTTTCTCTACTTTGCATAGATTCTCATGTGATCCGCCTAGTTAAATCATCTCAATTTATGAGGGTAGTGTATCAGGAAAACCCGCCCCTGCTTCACAATGACATAGTAGTTATGCAAGAGGATGGATGACCCCTTCAATGTCAATTGCAGTAGGAGGATGGCTGAAGTTTTGGAAAGCGTTCAGGTCTTGCTTATTCTCCTTAATTCAATATGCAATATGTTTGGTCATGGCTATTGACCCATCTTCCAAAAATAGAGATGGCAGGCCCATCCTACTTAGCTGGGAGAAATATCCTGCATGCCATCTATTATCTAGTTTAAGGTAATTGTAGCCACCTTAGTCTGTTGCAAGGCCGAGTGGAAATGGAAACTTGTTTTTCGTCTAAGCATCAACATTTTGATCTTCAATCCCCACCTTGGCTAGGTCTTCATTAGAGACTCAATATAGATTGGTGAGTAGACTCTTTGCTTCTGGAACTATCTTTGAGATGAACCGTGGTAATTGCTCAATTGTTTGGAGGACCTCTTGGCTCAATCTGGTCACTTTTGAGATGAATCAGAGTATTGGTTACAGTGTCAGGAAAAAGGTTTTAACCTTTTCCCAATAAGAAATATATATATCTATCAAGCCAATGGGATGAGGTCAAGCTACGTGGAAGAGGCTTTGATAGAGCTCTTTATAGAGGCTATCTCTCTATCCTTTGAGTTAGTGGCTTTTGTCAATTCCACATTTTTCCTCTTCATGGATGCCAGTTGCTCCGCGAAGCTGCTCATTTCTTTATGCCAATTTTCCTTGGCTTGGGCACAGTTTTTCAATTCTTTTTCAGGAGAGAACTTTATCTCTTGAAGCTCTTTCTCTAACAGGGCCTTTCGGTCCTCAAATTTGACACCCTTCTCCTACAGCTTTTGCTCATATTGAGCTGGTTGTTGATCTAGCACCTCATATTTTTCCTTCATCCCTTGCTCATGTTCAATGTGCCGCCATTCAAACTCTTCACTCGTCAACTGCAGATTTTGTTCCACCAGAGTTAATTGGCTCTGGTACTCCTGGCTCTTAGCACACAACTCATTTATTTCAGCAAGGTCAATGAACTGAGCCTTTGTAAGTTCCTCCTGAAGTATATTCTCCTCTGTCTCTGCTATCAATGCTCTTTCTGTCAAGTGCATAACATCCATTCCTAGGGATTTCTCCCTTTTTTCCAAGAAACTAGCTCTTTATTTCAAGGATTTTAGATGTTCATCCATCTTCTTTAGCTTGCAGCTAGTTTTAATGAAATCGGAGGTGACCACTCATTGTGTTTCCTCCATGAGCTCAACTTTATCCTAGGGATGAGTTACATTCATGTTAATCCCCACGATATATAGATCATAATCTTCTAGACGTATCTCCCCTTGTTGATTGTCCATGGTCGGGTAAATGGTTGCAAATTTTAGCATTTGTTGAGTCTCATCATAGATAGTATACACCTTTGGTTCTGTCTACTTCCAATCATCCTTAGCTTTTCACTTTTGAATTCTACTAGCATGGATATCCTTTGTAGCATCATTTTGTGCAATAAAATGGGCTGGTGATGGGACTAGATCACCTACGAAAGGAGCTCTAGGAGGTAGGGCATATGGATAGGTAAGTTTAATAGGCATGGGCAGTTTCTTCTTTTGAAGAGTGATAGTCTACGGGGAGAAATGAGGCACATGCAAAATCTTAATTTGCAAACCAGCATGAGAACTTCTCATTTTCCAAGGTTCCATTGGTGAACTGATGGGAGAACTCATGGGTCCCAATGGAAAGGGAGTAGTCATTGTATATTTTGATTGTTGTGAGAAAAAGGGAGGATCTCTAGTGATAGTAGCAACATGGGTGTCGATGGCGGGTAAGTTTTCAGAGAGTGAGGAAAAAAAGATTGAGCAACAATCGTTGGTGTAAGGGTTCATAGAGGAGTAAAGGCGAATGGATTTTCCCATGTAGACTAGGAGAAACCTCCTGCAATCATTGTATCAAAAGTTGGAAAAGAAGGGACAACACTCATGGTGGGGGGTGCCATGGAGATAGTGGAGGATACCAAAGATTAAGAAGCAAGAAGAGGAGGAGAAAATGTTACCTATTGACTGGTTGAAAATAGCTCCTAGCTCGTTGTGGGTTCCACATCCTTCTCAGGCTCCTAGCTGGCTGCCAGCACTTGGCTTGCAACGAGTTCCTGTGAACCTTCTCTGACAATAGTTTTTGTGCATTATCGCTTTTCAAGTGGGGTTTCTCCAACCTCAACAATCTCTACTGGCTGCTAATGTGACACTCGTTAATTTAGCGGCCCAAGTGAGTGACTGTGAAGCCCTCAAAATATTGAATTGCACATTTGAAGCTGCATAGGAGGGCTGACCTAATTAGCTTTTCACTTATTGAGTGGAAGAAGTTGGGGTCCCTGCTTCTTCTTCTCCTTTTTGTTTGGATTCATCTCCCAGGTTTTCGTTCCCTCCAACGCTAGATTTGAAGCTTGTATGGCCATCATCCCACCATTTTTTGAACTCTTCATCAACTTTCAACCTTCCGTAAGGGGCTTCAAGCTGCTTTGTTTCTTAGCAATATATCTAGAAGGCTCTCATCTTCTCCAGAGTCCATTTCTCCATATAGAGCGACTTTTTGTACATGGTGGTCCCCATCTTGAGATTCTCATCAACCATCCCCACAATGAAGTAGAACTTATGCCATGGCTCCCTATTATCCTCAGTGGGAATATGCACTAGCTTAGCCAAATACTCATCCTTATCTTCTCGCGAGTTACGCCTCTTTTCCCAGTAGGGTCAAGGAGTGTGAACAACCCTCATGTGTGCATGTGACAGATCATTGATAGGATTATAAAACCATTTATTGCATATCAAAACCAACCCTAACTAAGCTAGCTTATCTTGCAGTAGCAGGTGTGTCAGCCTTTTTTCCAAGGTCACCATTTTGAAACTTATGGGAAATTGGAGCCATCCCTTCTTCTTGGGGGGTCTTGCACAAAAGTTGGAATCGATAATGCATTCCTACTAGTACATTTCAAGAACCAACACTCTATCTATGACACAAGCCAGGAATCAGAATGGTTGTTTAGTGAAACCCCACATCTGGATGATTGTGAAATCTATTCCAAAAAACCAGTCGCATGCACGAGTAAAGACCTGCATATATCCTATTTGATCCTTGTTGATTCAGATCATGCTAGTTTCTCCTTGTAAATATTGCAAAATTGGAGTTAGAAATAAATCTAAAAATGCATAGTAGTCAAATGTTGTGGAGAGGAGAGGTGTCCACACAGATACCTACTTTCTTCTACCCTTTTCATCAAAAATAGATAAACCCACATACTTGTTGAAGAAATCAGGGTTTTGATGTAAAAAAACATGGGTAAGAAAAGTGAGGAACCTAAACTTCCATTGCTCTAGGTAATTCTTTATTTTCCCTAACATTTCTTCTTATAGATAGTCTGCAAAATCATACCAAAAGTAATCATGTTGCTTGTGAAATTGAAAACTCGACCCTAATTGAAAAGTGTCCACCTCATGGTCTATGTTCAGGCCACAAACAAACACTAGCATTGAAAAGGCCCCCCTCAAGTCCTTCTCAAATGCATCGTGTGACACCGAGATACTTGGCAGGTTTTGGTTTGTCATTCTCTTCCTGTCAATTTCCTTAATTAAAAACTGAGGGCCTTTCCTCATTCCCCTCCATGTGTTTTCTCCTTTTTAAAGGTTGAAAACCTCTATCCTCTCCTTTCTGGTGGATGGGTCGGGAATAGATAACATATGCCAGATAGCCTATGGGTTTATATTAACTATTAAAGTTTTGCCCTCAATGTTGTGGGTGTTCGGGTTGTAATGTTGAATAGCCACATCAACCAATTCTAGGAAATAGTGTACTAAAGGGGCCATGTCTTATGGGAGCCCTCTAAGCCATATCTTTTCTATTTTTGATATTTGTTGCTTGGATGCCTTCATCCTTTCGTAGGCCCCTTCTCTCAAAGACTTGGGGATTTTCTTGAGTTGTGGGTCATGAACATTGTCCCAATCTTCTTGGACCTGGACTTGGTTTCTGTAATTTGTGGGCTTGTCTAGTTCCAACATGTTCACCCATTTTAGCTTTTCTGGTATACCAACATAGCATATGAAATGCCTTCAAAGATGTTAATAGCATGTGATGCCCATATGGCTTTTAGCAGAGGTTGTGTTGCTTCCCCCTATATCTCTTGTTGTGAACTTTTTGCCATTGTATCTTTTGATGGAAGCTTTTGCGAGGCCTAAATTATTTGCAACTTTTTCCTTGGCTCTGGATATGCTAAAATCATGTCTTCACTCGACTTAGTGTACTTGGAAAGACTCTTAAGGGTTTAAAACTTTGCATGCAATACTTAGCTATCTTTTCTTGAGGTGGTAGATGAAAGTGTCCTTTTGCATTTAATTCGACATGTACCGCCCACCCTTTGGCTCGTACAAAAATGGATTACTTTCAATTTTGAAGTGACAAGAATTCATAATTTCCTTGGTGATCATGTGATATGGGGTGATTTATTTGGAACTTGGGTCGGCAATTTTCTCTTAGCTTAGAATTCATATGCACTGGAAATTAATATCCCAAATGAAATGATTAAGCCAAAGCAAATGATCAATGCCTAAGAAGATATGAATCTTGCCTTGGGTTTTGGGAACCACCTGAGAATTGACACCATAGCTTCAGAACCTTGCAACTCATTGCCGATAAATGCCACCATCTTAAGCTAATTTAATTATCTCTCATTAAATTTGCACGCATTGAATCATACTTAGTAGGTGCAACTTGGTCAGGAAATTCAAGCAAGCTTAGGCACAATTCTCAAGTTGGCACTTGATTATCATCACTTTTTTGGAAAGCCCATTACCATGCCCCTCCTCGCTTTTTCTATAAATAGGCATGTAGGTGGTAATGAAATCACACTTAGCATTTGAGTAAGCTTTAGTAATAGGTTTGGTAATTGGCAATTTGGTGAAGTATCTTCATAGGCTAGGCTTTAGGCAACTCTTAGGAATAGTTACCGGATAGTTGCAGTGCGTCACCATGAACACCCCAATTAGGCTAGTGTTGCATAAGTCATAGAAAACCTTCCTTGGTGATATTTCCACCAAACGTCTGAAAAGAATGATGAAGAACAAACATTCCCTAGCTTTGATACCCATGAAGTGGGTTTTGGGTTGGGACTGTCTAGAATATGAGGACAAGTATCAAGTTATTACCAATGTATACTCACACTTTGTCATGTCCATGTTGGATATTGGCATCCCCAGGCCATTGCTGCTGAAGTTGGTTAAAGAAATATTCTCAAAGAAGTATCTGAACGGTCTTGGCAAAGTTGTTGCTAACGCTATGTATGGGGTAGGCATACCTACTACAAGCGACCTTAGGCACTACATTGAAGAAGAAGCGGTCATTCTGTCATTGTCATTCCAAAGTGGATTTCTCCTTCAATCATAGAATGAACACCATGAAAGGTTCAACCATGCATGCCATTTCCTCTTTCACCTTTATAATGTAGTTCCTTTCTACAACAGAATAGTATACTAATTTTAAGAACCTGGTGTACCCTTCGTCATTGGTTGCTACTCTTGTTGATATCACTACCATTGTTGGTGATGTGGCTACTGATGAGGAAATAGTGGATGCTTCAATTGACGTGTCCATTGCTTCCACATAGGTTGTTGGTTGAGAATTCCCCTTTCTATGCTTTCTGCTTTTAAGGATATAATACCCATTTTCTAGTTTTTTGTATATATGCCTGAAAAAAGGCCTACGTATAGCATATATGAAAAAGAAGAACATATAGTCATATATTTTGAAATACGACCTTCAAGCCATTTTTCCATGTGAATGTAAAAGCATCATATAATGAAATATAGCTTTATAAAATATTTGGCTCATTTTTTCTTGATATTTTGTAACATAAGTTTTTGTTCTTTTCAGCATATGTGTTTGATTTCTCCGCATGTGGGTATTATTTTTCTTTGTTCAACCTACTATGAGTTGATTTTCCCTACTATCTACAATGATGGATTATTTCTCTTCCTCAAAGCATGAATAAATTAAAAAGATTGGCCAACAAAAAAAAAGGAAAGAAAAAAATAAAAATAAAAAACTACATATTTACACCAGTAAAAGCGTGGAACTTAATGGAAAAATTTAAGATGAATCCCATTGAATGGAATTCCTAATGCCTCATGTTCCATATTCTCCAATTCAAAAGAATTATCCTCTTTGCACTTAATTATTTTAAAGGGGCCTTCCCAAAGGCTATCAAATTTATTGTGTTGACCTGGCTTCACAACCCTTTCATTGAATTTCAGCACTAAGTCCCCACACTTTAAGCCTTGGCTAGACGTCCTTTTTTCAAACCATCACTTAACCACCTACTAGCAGTTAGTCATGGATATTAGGGACTTATCCCTTTTTTCTTTCACTTCCAATCATTTGGCCAACTGAACCTCCATGGTACCATTCTACTCTATCTCAAGGGATTTCAGCAATTGAAGAGCTAGAATTTCCATGGATATAGGCAATAGTGCCTCTTTTTCATACACCAACTCATAAGGTGAAGTCTTAAGGACTTGCTTAGGAGTTTTGCAATATTCCTAGAGCACCACTCAAAGGTTTTTATGCCATTCTTTCTAGTGTTCCAAACCAATCCTTTTGAGGAGACAGACCAGGTTCTTATTTGTTGACTCAGCTAGGCCATTACCTTTAGGGTAATAATTTGATGATGTCTTCAAGAATATTCCATTTGTTAGTGCTAAGTGGAATACCTTTGCACCTAGAAAATCTCTAGCATTATTAAAAATGATAGTTTTTGAAGGGTCAAACCTTGTCACCAGTCCTTCGAGGAAATCCACTATCTCCGCCTCTGTTGCATTTTTAAGCGGTGCAACATCTGTCCACCTTGTGAAGTAATCTGTAGCTACCAGGATCCACCTATGTCTGACATTGGAAGTGGGATTTATCATCCCAATGAAGTCAAGGCCCCATTGTGCAAATGGCTCATCCACTACTATAGGTTTGAGAGGCGTCATGAAATTCTTTCTTATTCCTATAAAAAATTAGCATTCCTTGCAAGTCTTCACCAAGGAGTACGAGTTATTGAAAATTTTCAGCAAAAAATAACCTACGCACATGATTTTAAGGGTAGTGGTCTTGGCTGAGAAATGTCCGTCCACATTGCTATTGTGGAAAGTGTCTAGGATTCTCTTGGATTTCCCTGAGGTAACACACCATAGGAGGATGTCATTAAAGTTTCTTTTGAAAAGGACCCCTTCAATTAGCACATATCCATAATTCGTATCTCTTTTTTTGGAGGGAAAGGCCTAGTGGATACTTCCCCATTTGCATAAATTTTACCCTGTTTGTTAGCCATCAACTTCCAAACTCTGACTCATTCATTAGAATAAGTTCTAATTGTTCTTCTTCAACATCCACTTCTTCATCGTGTTCCAAGTACTTGCACAACCCTTTCCCTCAGATGGTTTTGGTGGGCTTGACCTCAATGTCATACTCGAGGATCTTGGTGATCCAATTGGATCTCTTTTTGTGATTTCTCCCTCCATGATATATTCATGCACACTAGAATGTGCGACATAAACTATCACCTTATTGCAGGAGAATAGATGTGGAAATTTTTAAGTCCATTTACTATTGCAAACGCTTTCCTTTCAATGAAATTATAATTCATCTCATATTCCTTCAGGGTCCGAGAGTAGAATGCCACTGGATGTTCTCCATTTCCTTCGTTGTTGTTTTGAGTTAAGAAAATAGCTATACTTGACTTGCTACTGAATACATACATTATGAAGTCCTTAGATAAGTCCAAATTAACTAGTACAAGAGTTGAGGAAATAGCATCCTTAAATTTTTCAAAGGCTTCTTTGGCTTCCTTTGTCCACTTAAATGTTTGATTCATTTTCAACATCAGGGTCATTGGCCTGATTATTCCCTACGAAGTCAAATACAAATTTGCTGATGAAACCTACCTTCCCTAGGAAAGAATGGATGCCTTTCTTGTTAACTAGAAGGGGAAGATCCTTGATTGCTTTCACCCACTCAAGATCAATTAAAACTCCTTTGGACACCACATTTTCTAATAGCTTGCATTGTGGCACTCCAAATACACATTTTTTTGGATTCAAGGAAACCCCAAACTCCTGACAGTTTTGGAAAACCATCTCTATGTGATCAAAATGATCATCCTTATATTTAGAGAACATAGTAAGATCATCCAAATATATTAGGATAATCTTATTGATTAATTCCCTAAAATCAATTTACATTGCTTGTTGGAAGGTAGCCCTTATGTTGGATAGGCCAAAAGGAATTTTGGCATACACGAATGTCCCCCACTTTGTAGTGAACATATTTTTGTGTTGATCCTCTTCTCTAACCTAGATTTGATTATAACTAGAGAATCCATCCAGTATGGAAAACATTTTTGATCCTGTGACCATTTATAGGATTGACTCCATAGAAGGAAGTGGATAATGATCCTTCAAGGATGCTCTTTTTAGGTCTCAGAAGTCCACACACAAGCAGATATCTCCATTCTTCTTTCAGATCGGGACCTGGTTGGATACCCACATGCTATGCTTGATTGAAAAAACAATCCACAACTAGATTAGCTTTGTTAGCTCTTGCACCATTGGTTCACTGGCCTTTGCTTTTTTTAGACTGGTTTTGCACCTTCCACCAACTTGATTGTGTGTTAGATGACGTCAAGATAGTATCCCTTCAAATCATCATAGGACCAGGCCACTACTCCTTTATACCTCTCACAAAAATTGATGAGCCTTTCTTTATCATGATGTGGGACGTCCTTCCCAACTTTGGGTTTTCTTCCATCTGTGACTTGAAGATTTGTGTAGTCGCTTTTGTCCACCAAAAAAATTCTCTTGTCATTCCTTGCATTGTCAAAATCAAAAAGGTTTTCAACAGTGACCAATCCCCTTGGAAGCTTGTTAGATTTGAGTTGAAGGATTTTTCCCTCATAGGCCTTAGCAACTTTTGGTTGGAGTTGATCAACAAATTCTCCTAACTGTTGGATAAACAAGGCAATGTGTTCATCACTTTCAAACACTTTCCAACTTTGATCATTATCAGGAATCACTATTCATACTATCACTCATATAGAGTTCTTATTGTGAATGAGATCGGAAGCAGGATCAAATGGGGATCCGACTGCTACCATGCGATTTGCATCACTATTTTGTTCTTGAGGAAATGTCTAAATGTTGAAGGCTTTAAAACCCTCAACTAGGTCCCAGACCTATTGCCAAGATGACCTCATGAAAACATTATTTGTTGTAGAAATTCCCCAGACTTGGTTGACTACCAATTCAGAATCTCCAAACACCATTATTTTTTTGATTCCCATATGCTCTGCAAGGCTTAAACCTTGTACTAATCCTTCGTATTCAACTTCATTGTTCAAGCAAGAAAACTAGAAGCGGATAGACCTCAATATATTTTCATTATGTGGGGATATTAGACATATCCTAGCTCATGTGCCATTCTTGCATCTTTCTCTATCAAAGTGCAATGTCCATAGTTCAGGTTTTTGGCTACCTTTGGATCCTTTGGCAACCTTTGGGAGCACTTGATCTTCATCGTAGATGACATAGGTGCCCAGTCCAGTAGCATGGTAGTTTCCAAAAGGGTCATTGTCCATATAGAGAGCCTTCTGTAGTAGTGTCTTCTTCTCCAAGATGGCTAGATTATCCCATAGAGACACATTCGTGGATGATTTCTTCAATTGTTCCACCAAATTAAAAGGTAGCAACTCAGAGGTTTCTACTCCTTTGCTCTTGTTATAATAATTTCCTTCTGTGAATGATATTGTGGTGGCATTGTGGAGGTGCTAGGTATCTAGTCATAAGCTTTTTTAGGTTGTAGACTGGCTAGTTGCAGATCAACTAATTCGTTGATAAATCTCCTCTTTGAGTGAGTGTTGTAGTCAAATTGTACTTGTGATTTTTTGGATATGAATGTATCATTGGAAAACATCGCTTCTTCTTCTTACATCCATGAAAAGAGTGTGTGGTTGGGATCTATGTCTTCTTCTTGTTCTAGTGACATCCCTTCCATTTGAGCGGTGAACACCGCATTGTCTGTTTGTGAAGAGGTATACACATAGCTTCTAGGGGTTGACATTGTAGCTTGGCCATACTACTTTTTCCACCTTTTGTTGTAAGTTACTACGCAGGAAATTTTAGGGCATATGTGAATCACCACAAGGAAAGCACTAGGGGTTGGTGTCATCTGCTAAATTATTTTGACCCACGATCAACTCTCTACTCAAGCTTAAGCTAGTGCTTTGTAGTGGATTTGGTACCGATACCATTTAACTTGTTTGTGCCTGCAAATTTTCCTAAGCACCTCCTTGAAATTGGTTTTGTTGGTAAGAGGACCTTCCACCTTGATAATTTTGGTAGGAAGGCTTTAGAGGCGCAGCCTGGTTGTGCTTAAGGGTAGTTATACCATCCACCATATTCCATAGCAATTCCTTGAGATCACTCATTTCATCCTTAGAAGAGTTGAAGGTAGAGGCAGTACTATGTGGCACTATCGCATATGTGTACATTGACTAGGGAGATGTGGGCGCACTAGTTGATGCAACTTCCTGGGCAAGCATCGATATTTCAGGAAATATCGACATGATGGGCCGAGGTAGGAATTTTCTGGCATTTATCAAATTATTCTCTGCCTTAATGATGACGAAATAAGCTCCTGGCAGAGTGGTCCCTCCCAAAGACTGGATCATCATGGAAATATCGGGCTTGATAGACTTTAGGTAGAATATGAATGCCAACTTAGGAGGCGGGCATATAGCAACCTAGATCCTCTACTAGTTTGTGTGGAATTGGGCATTGAATTCTGTCATAGCCTCTTGGGGGGCTTGCTTTATGGTAGATAGCTCATAATATAGTGAGGAGTGATCCCCATAATTTGAAAATCTCTCATAGAACGGGTCTTTCAGATCATCCCAGGTACGGATAGTATTAGCTGGTAAGGTTTGATACCAATCTAGTGCTCTGCTTGAAAAAGAAGTTGTAATGATCCTTAGCACTACATTTTGAGCGGTGATTTCTTGCACCAGGCATACGTTCACCACATCTTGCAATTTTTTTATGGGTATCCTTGAGCCATCTCCAGTAAACTTGGGTACAACCTTCAAAGCCAAGGACGGGGTAGTAGCCCATGTAGTAGGTGCTAATGGCACTACAAGGGGACTTCCAGTGTCCCATGCCACATAATTCCTATTGGCACCTAGCAGCATGATTAGCAAAATGGGTGGAGGAAACAGAATGGTTACCAACTAATTTGTGCCCTACACTGTTCCTAGTGGCAGTACTAGTAGACTAGGGTTTTTTGTTGTTTGGGACCTAGTAACAGGCCGATGGCTCATACACCCTACTGAAGCAGAAGTTCATTTAAGATTTATGCCACCGGGCATGCCAGGAAAATAAAATGTTGATGCCAAAATTTGGCAAGGTAATAGCCCTTTGTGGGAAACTTAGTTTATGGGGGACATATTGTGCTAAACTAAGTGACCTTTGGATTTTTAAAGAAGTCAACTTCTTTTGTAGTTGGAGTTTGGAAATGTGAAAAGGAAGTAGATATATAAAAATAAAACCTAACCTAAGGTGATGTGCCAAAACTTAGATAATAGGCATGATCAATCATAGATCTAGGGGCCTGATCAACAATTTGCAATATCCCAAAAAGCATAAACCAAAGATTAAAGTATAAACAATTCATTCATTGACATAAAATAACTTTGCACACATATTTACTGACAAGAAGAGTCACATGACATGATCTAAGACGACAAAATTTCATTCAATTTAGAGAATTTTTGTGAATGATTCATTCAAAAATAGCAGCACAGTCTAAAGTTAATCAAAGATTATAAAAAGAGCATAAAGGCCAATTGATTGGCACAATCTGCAAGTCTTTTTGCAATAATTAAAACAATAACAAAGGCCTAGTGTCTTTTTTTTTTAATCTATGTTCTTTCTACCAAATTTGGAACCCCTCCTTTGCAAAAAAAGGGAGTATATATAGTCAAACACTCCCACCACTTTGGTGAGCAGTAATAGAAAATATTTGAGAATCCTCAGCAATGATGTAGAATCAAAGATTCTTCTTGGTTGTTGCAATAGAAAGATATCAGCCAAAGCATCTAGTCATGTTAAGTTTAGGTGCATCACCTTGTGAATGATGGTAGTGGTCCTAATGAAGTTAGGCTAGACAAGTGTCGCTATCCTGCTAAAGCAGTTATGACACACGATAGGATGTCACAGTCCCCGGCTTGCTCCACCCATTGTTTAAAAGAAGCACCCATCGAATAGACACATGCTGACACTGCGCAACCCATGCTGAAAACTTGCACCAAGGAGACATGTGTAACCTACCTTATTCCTGGTACCAACTGTGGGGCCTACTAGAATATGCAAAGATGAAGCCACATGGCATGCAAACAGAGCTTGACTCAGAAATGAAGGGAAGTGGCTTTCAAATGTGTGTAGAGCGGACATGTGGTAGCATTTCGGGGCCATTTTGAAATGCGAAGAGAAGAGATCCTTCGAGGAGCATAGAGCAAGACATGTGGCTAGGTAGCAGCGGATGTGGTTTTCGGGGCCATTTTGAAATGCGAAGAGAAGAGATCCTTCGAGCATAGAGCAAACATGTGGCTAGGTAGCAGCATTTTTCCAAAAGAGGCCGAGTGACCCTTAATTCAATGTTCGGGCCAATATTTCAATAAGGTAAAGCCTGAAGGGAACTCGAGGTATATTTTATTCACACTTATCAAAGTTATCAGAAAGTATAAATTTGGTCTAGGAGGATGGGAAGTTGAACTGACGTATGACTTTCTCATAGCCACTTGCTCGTGTGTGTGAGCACATATCGATCATGTGTGTATGTGTCTCACCTTTTCGGATACTCACCCAATGGATGGCCTAAATTTTTTTTGCCTCAGAGTGAGCATGCATTTTTGGAAAAAAAGATGAGATCTAACCCACATCATGATGGACAAATGGTCAAATCTTGATCCACCCCTTTTTTTTCTCTTTCTCTTTATGTCTTTAACATTGTATGTTTGTGAATAATGATGTTGCATATCATAAACCTTGTGCATGTCCTTTTGTGCTTATGTTGGTTTGACGTAGGATCTTGGATCCTAGGGGCTTGACCAATCCCTTGATCTTTTCCATCCTAGCCCATCCGCATCGGTACACTTGGACCCCTCTAGAATGTCTACTTTAGTGCGAGTTTGAAGCAAGTTCCTCCTCTCACTAAAGTGGGGGCTAAATGTGGCAACAAAAAAAGTATCCCTTTTCCTTACTTGATTTGGGAATAGTTAACATTAAAATGGACCTAAAGTTGCCTTGATCTAGTGTTGTAATATGTTTTACACATTCACATTGGATTTAGGGACCTTTTAAGCTAAATTGACCTAATTTTTCCTTAATTTAATGTTGTAAAGTGTACTTATTTTCACCTTCACATTAAGTTTTGGGCCCTCTTAAATTTTATGAACTTCATATCTTCATTAATAGGCCCCTAAGACCCTATATTATGCATCTTGAGACTTATTTAAACTGAAATCCTCACAAGATCAACAAATATACTTAATTTCTCAACTTCCTAACATTTACTCCACTTGAAAAGGCCTCGTGGGACCCATACGCCACCTTGGGTATATGAGTCCTATATGGCCCCTTTTTAGGGTTTTGAGTAGGAAATCAAGGTTTTAATTTTAAATTTCATGTATGTCAGCTTTTGGGATCTAATAAATGGTTAGTTGGATGAATTTCCTATATAAACAAGGTCTCAAATCATTATTTCACTAAGAATTCATGATATCCAGCCTAGAATTCAAGAGTTAAGCATTCCAAGACTTGACAAGAGTGTCAAGAGAGTTTATAAGAACATTTCTAAGGCATTCAAGGGCATAATTTTTCATCATTTGTTGGAGAAATTCAAGATCCATCATCATGACAAGATCATAATGCATCAAACATGTTGTTAAGCTAGTATTGTGATGTAGCATTAAAGATCCATTTAGAGGCATTATGTCATAACAAAATTCAAAATCAAGATCTACATCCTTCATGGCCACTTCATGTTAGATTGAAAAGTTACAAGACATCATTCAAGGTATCATTTTTCATGTTTCATGTTTCATATCCTTATTTTATTATTTCATCATTTGGTTTAATTACCGAAAAGGGGTTTGACCAAGCAAAACCCTTATTCCCTAACAATCAACAAGTTTTTCTTCTCTTTGATGTGTGATTACAAATCTAGGCGTTTTGGAGCTTTAAGACCCTTTAAAGATTAGGTTACAATATTGAAGGAAGTTGTTGGAGTTTCTTCCTTATTTACAAGATCACAAAAAGTCTCTGACAGATTGAAAATCAAGGTTTTAGGCCTAGAAAGAAAGTTTGGCAAAAAGAGTAGAGATAGGAGAGATAACTTAGTTCTAAATCCTCTAAAAAGGTAGAGTGGGACTGATACGCCACTTGTGGTGTACAAGTCCCAGTATAACATATTTTCTAGATTTTAGTGCATTTAGATCAACCACTATGAAATTCCAGTTTTAGCATAGAAACCCTAGTCTAAGACTAAATTTCCCAGACTAGCGTATGAATCCCAATGGGAACCAAACAACAAGTTTCCAAGGTTTTGAGGTTTTTTTTGACTTCATCCTTCTTCCAAGTGCACCTTTTTTCATTCTTAGTTTGTTATTCTGCATTTTAGTTTTATTTCCTAAGTCATTTAGTCAAGTTTTGCATGATATTTTTTATGTTACATTCATTTCTAGTATGTCCAAGTCCTAGCTTGGTGGTGAACCCTTCTTTAGTCATTAATCATACCCTAGGACAACCTTTAATAGATCTCTCTCTCTCTCATTATATCATTGGATTGAGATATCTAGGGTTTCCTTGAATGAAACTTGAGGGAAATAGGTCTAGGTCCCTAAACACCTAGTTTGTGTTCCACCTCCCAAAAGGTAGAACAATATTTCCATTGTTTCATGTATTATGATCATAATATGCACCATGAGAAGGCATAAATTCTATAAGAACAATATAAACATCACCTATGTATTGTCTACATTGAAAGGGTCCATAGACCTATAAACATTAAGGTTAGTAAAAAAAATGCAAAATCTTATAATTTAGTGAGGTTAGATTAGACCTCAAGAACAACACACAAGAAAACCCTACAAACCAAAATTAGCATAAAATAAAATGGATTTAGATGAAAGAAAAATGCTGAAAAGGAATACCCAAAAACCCTAGCTAAAAGAACACCAAAATAACTAATAAACTTTGAGAAAATCTTAAATCTAGAAAATATGGTGATGTTAGAAAACCCTAGGAACTTGAAAATTTTAAAAGGAAACAAATTTAGAGTTGTGAAGGAGAGAAAATGATGGAGACACCACGAGTCAATGTGTAGAAGCCATGAAAGTGCATTGTTTGTGAACACACTAGGGTCTAGGCATAAATACCATTATTTTTTTATAGCATGTTATCTATGCCAAAAGGGTTGTGAAATAAGAACTCTAGTGTAAATTCCACAAGAATCCTCATAGATGCTACGACATAGGGTAGAAATACAATAGAACTGAAAACATCTCAAAGTGATAAAAACTTGTAAGAACTCACAAAAAAAATCCAAGGACGAGGATTATTAATAATACAAGAATCCTTCTAGGCATGCTAAAAATGTTGAAATCAAATTTGAGTAAAAATAAGGGGAGTTAAAGTATAAAAAGGCAATGAACCTCAAATTTAAAAGAAACGTAAACCTTAAGCTAGAGAAAAATAAAGATTAAACAAAAAAAATGTAATAATACAAGAACATTATACTTCCATTTGACCTTGTTGATGTGGTCCACTGTTGAATGGATGTTTAGTGATGCAATGTGAATGCTCTTTCATTGAAATTACCTAATTTAATATCATGTAAGTATTACGAATGATGGTCGATAATGTCCTTTGGGTAAGACTTCTTAAATAGATGTTCCAAGTTACAACATGGAGGGTGGAGATTGATGGACAAAATTAAGAGATATGATTCCTTTGCATGGATGTGTATCCTAACCTATTGAAAAGTGGCAAGAGGAGATGAGATATGAAGGGATGAGATTTTCTTAAAATGTAAGATGAAATGAGATGGAAGGCAATTGAGAAGAGATGGAGGTAAGTGGAGGGAAGAGATTAGGAGATGAAATTGGCAATCAATTCTTTGTGTTGCATGTTCACACATGTGTGAGAAAGGAGTGGGGACAAGTGGCTTGAGAAGGCATGTGTGAAGCTAAAGGGTGCATATTGCCCCTTGGATTAAAATGGATGGTGGAGATTAGAGAAAAAGGTTTTTGGGCTTCTAGTGGCATAAGGTAAAATTTTAAATTAGAAGAAAATATAAGGCGTGATTAATTAGCCTAATCAATCAAATAAGTCTATATTATTTAATTTATTAGTTAGAGGAATTTTGGATTGAGGTTAATCAATTAGTGGATTTAATGAATTACCATAAAAGATGTGAAAGGGGTTAATTTTATGATGCACGAGCATCCCGGGTCAGTCCTCTATAGGCATCAACCAAAAACAATTTCAATGCTGCTCACATTTGCAAGCAACGTCCTCTCAAACTATTCATTCTATCAATTAATTACGGGAAAGGAATAAAATATTATATTTTCATTTTGAGTGAGATTGACATAGCTTTACAATGTAAAGAAATCTGAAAGGCCGGTTTGGAATGAGAAGTGTCATGCATGAAGTTCAAACGACAAAGGAATACGAAATGATAGTGGAGCCATTTTATCATAAGAGAACGCCATGAGAGAGCAGGGCGGGGGAATCAGCCAAGGAGAAAGGGAGGCCGCAGAGAAGAGACAGAATGTGTCGAATCCCAAAACTACCCACACCATAGAATTACTAGTACTGCATCGAAATGGTCTTGCATAGGCACACTTGAAGAAGGCGAAAAGATTAGAAAATCAAAGAGTGCGTGGTAGGCAAGAAAGGTTTGCACCAAGACGAGGAGGAAGGCAACGCAAATTAGAAGTAGACCCTGTGGAATTAAAAAGCAATAAAGAACTGTGTAAAAGGCTGAAAGAGTCAGAAATAAAATCGATGGAAAGGAATAAGGGAAATCAAACTTCTGTGCAACCAAGACATTAGAGTTTTACCCAAAAAAAAGCTTCAGGCATGAGTCGAGCCAGCGCTAAAGGGAGAAGAAGTCGCGTGGAAGGGCAATGCATGAGAAGAAATGACCACGCAAGGCAATTGAAAAGCCAGCGAGAGGTAACATCAAGCATCCATGAATGATTTGGTCAGCGGTTAATGTTATTTTAAATGTTTGAAAAGTGCAAGATGAATGCTGAAGGCAGCCCGCGCTACCATAAGGGAGCAATGTGTGGATTTAAAAGAATTCGATGCATAGAAAAAGTAGCGCCTATTTGTCTGTTAGAAATAAGGAGAAATTGCCAACCTTAAGAAGTTAAGGTAATGGCATAATATAGCTCGATAGAGAATATGGAGAACTCAGGCATAAGGAATGGTACAAAGAACAATAAAAGCCAAAGAGGTGCAGATCGATATTGCTGAGACATGAACCAAGAAGGGGACAATCAGTGTACGAGGTCGTGTGAGTGTGCAGAGGAAGATGAAGAGTTGGAAGACCAAGAAGGCAACAGAACTGTCGAAATTGTAATAGTTAATTTTCATGAAATCAGAATAATAGATTATTTTGAATTGTTTTTAAGATTGGTGTTTATATTTATGTAGTTGTAGAGGGGTCTATAGTGGAGCGGGGTCTAATAGTGGAGATATAAGTAGTCCTTAGTGGACCCCATAGTATAGTGGAGAACCTTAATATCCAATTGCAAAACACTTTTTATCCATAAAGTACACAAACTGACAAATCATGTGATGCCACATCAACACACCAATAAAACATGACTAAGTGCACCACTATCGGTGTCACTTTTTTTGGGGGCCTTTTTGGATACCTTAACAAAAAGCATGCTGATGTGGCATCATATTTGATGACGTGGCTCTAAAACGAAATATAGAACCACGTGAGTTGCCAAATAAACTGTTGTACAAAATATTCCCCTCTCCCCTAAATCAATTTGTAAATTGTCACAAGAAATTGTCAATTTTGCTTAATCGTTCAAGGAGTTTGTGTAATCTAAATTTTTTGTGGGTTGAGTGAGTTTCCTCTCCATCATTTTGACATTGTCAAATTAATTAGTTTTTAAATTAATCAACTTAATTAACCATGATATGAAATTGATTGATTAGGTTAGTCAAATTAATCGTATGCAAATTAACTAATTCATTGCAAAAGAATATAGTTAATTCAACTAATTAAATAATGCTTTATTTAATTAATTTCTCAACTAGGATTTATTATGATTTTTTTAATTTACTATTTGTATGTTTGAAAAAAATCTCTAGCACTTATTAAAAGTAGACCATAGTCAATGCCAATGTGAACACTCTATCGTATAGCTTTCACATCTACCTTACTTTGTTTCAAATTTATAAAATATCATTTCTTTTTGCTTTCTTATTTTCTTAACATCCCAAAATAAATATTTTGAAAAGGTAAGCGTGTTTAACAATCCAAAATCGTTGAGATTATTAACAAATGTTAACATCAACACCCTATCTATCTTTCACATCAATTTTACTTACAATTTATAATCCATAATTCTTATTACTTTCCCTTTTTCATGGCATTTCCCAAATTACAAAGCGTGAAAGGAGTTAGCATATTGGACAATCCAAAAGTTGTATAGTGTGCATTAAAAGGAGATTGTCAATGTAACATGCCATTTAAATCTAATATATTTCAATGCTCGCTTTTTTCAATTTTATCTATATTGAATTTGGAAACAAATAAGAAAGAAATATAACATGCCTAAGAGGAGGATGCATGCATATGTGTAGTTATAAATCTCTTATATGTGTTGGAATTATGTGCCTCAATCTCACAGGTTGAAACCTCTGAAAGAGCCAAGTCGGTGTGACATTCATTCTATCTGGCCGACTAGCAGTTGTGCAACCTTGTGAAATGTTCAGGTCGCTGAGACCTTATCACTGTCATGTCGATTGGAGCTATCGCTATGGATTTTCTATTGCTATGAGTTTCCTATTTCTCTCTGCTTGGGGAGATCTCTGGCTGACAAGTTATTCTTATCGGATGTCAAGGAGACTCTGGGCGACAAGTGGTTTCGGGGAGAGATTTGAATGCTCGGTATGACTCATACCGACAAGATATGTCTCACTGACGGTTATACCTTGGAGTCATCAGGGTGACTTGAACACTCGAGAAGAACCCTTAGCGATGGAGGATTGTCTCGCTGATAGTGTTACACTCGAATTCATAAAGGAGACCCTTGGCCGAAAGGCTTGCTTCGATATGATGTTTCATCAATAGCAGTAAGTCTTGCCAACATTGCTACATGTATTTATTATCAGTTGTCTTCGGTATGAATCCTAGCAAAAGGTGGTCTCGGGGTAACTTGAGGGCTCGGAATTACCTCTCAACGATAGTCTAAGTCTTACCGATAGTGTTCATATCAATGTGACTTTAGGACTTCGTTATGACTCTCACCGAATAGAAATAGTCTCGCTGATGGGAATGCTGAGATCAATGCGACTTTTGAACTCAGTGTAACCTCTTGCCGAAGGTGACAACTCTTGACGATAATGACAATCGATCTTGTGGCATCAGGGAGACATGGTTAGTGTCTCACCAACATGTGACATAGGTTGAACGTTGTTGACCAATTGAAAGACCACCCTACATGGTGAGTCTTTGACCAATCAGAGAAGCAGAATGGGAACCGTTGGAAGTTAGTCTATTGTGGTCGTTCCTGTGAGGAAGTTCAATAGGTGTGCATCGTGATCCCACAAAGCGGTTTACAATTTGTGGGAGGAACTGATTTTTGCTGAAATCACATATTTTTAGAAAATATAATGATTTAAGCCTTAAAAGGTTCCATTTAAAGAATTCCAATTGAAGAGGTTTTGATCAAACTACCTTAAATCAAACCCCTTTGGATAGAACCCGCTAGTTTTAAACCATACCTATAACAGAGTCTCCTTTACACCTATCAAAATGCTGATAAAAAACCACTTTTGATTTACCTTTTGGGGGATCAAATGAATTCATTTAAAATTTAATTTTTTCAAGTATGTAGTCCTTATTATAAGCTTCCCAAAAAGTATAATTTTAAATAAATTTAATTTTATTATTATATTTATTTTTTATTTCTCGTGAATGTAGGTTTTTCACCCAAAATCAAGTTTGTTGTTCTACACATATAGAAAAATAATAGATTATTAAAAAAAAAAATTAAAAATATTAGTACACCAGATATTGAAGTCCTTGATCCAACAAAGAAAAAAATTGAATTTCGATACATACAAAAAAAATTACGCGTTATACGGTCGCGCTATGTCTAAATTGTAATCAGTTTGAATTCAAAACTTGATTAAAGAAACAATATTCAATAAAAAAACTATCTAACCAAGTGGAAACACTAGATATTAGAGTTAAAAATCTAAATTTGAAAGAATTAGAATTTTATCCTTCATGAAAAAAAAGTTATGCATTATACGGTGAGCATCACTTTTTAAAAATGTTGTTTTCTGAAAAAAACTAGTTTTCAAGGGAGATGGAAAAAGAAGTACAATCTGATTCCAAAAATTTAAAAAAATATATATTTAGAATCTATAGGCAAAATTTCACGAAACTCTAGTTTGCATCATTTTCAAATTCCTCGCAGTTTAATAGCCACTATAGGTGCCTGAAAGTGAAGATTTAGTTAAAAAAATTATTTCAGTATCTAGTTTGGCCAAAAATTGTAAACCACTATTGTGGGATTACATGGTAGTGACAACATGAATATATTCTGTAATTGCAGATGATGTTTGGTTCAATGAACTATAGATGAATTATTCGATGTGTATCAGTGTGATTTCAATTGAGAGTGCATTGTAATTGGAATGTTCTATAGCAAGGTTGATCATTGAATCTACTACTATAATTTGACATCAGAGAGAGTGAAGCCCGTACTCTGTATGTAATTTCATTACTGTAATACAAAGGGGTTTTTCTTGGTGTGGTGGGTTTTTCTCCCGTAAGGGTTTTCCCACATAAATCTGGTGTTCATCTGTGTATGTTATATTCTCTGTTTTTGTTATTTCTTAGAAGTGTATCTTAATTTGACTATAATTTAAAATTTAAAAGCACCTCTGCATTCTTCCCTGTGGTTTTGACATTAGGAGAGTTGTTTCCGCACCTTAGTTTTCCTTACAATATGAATGTTCATATGATAATTCTAGATTATCTAAATGTATTAGAGTGAGTCATTAAATATGTCACTCATAGTCTGTAATTTGAAATTTGTTGTGTTTTAGTTGACTCATAATGGTTAATAAAAGATGAAAATATGAACTCAAATTAAGAAATTTAAATCTAAAAACTTAGAGTTTAACTTGATGTACATAAAATAACTTGAATAATGTTTGCACTAACATATTTGAACTAAAATGACAAATGACTAAATATAGATTTAAATTCAAATCTTAAAGATAATTAATACTTAAAATAAAATAAGATAGTATCAATTTCTAACTTCCATTAATGTATATATTTTTAATCACGAGCCTAAAATATTAGATATAAAATACATAAATATACCATTGAAGAGATCGCTTAAGTATCATAACAAGGATAATTACACTTAGAGACCATAAAATGAGGAGGCATTTATCATCTTATACATTAAATTCGAAGTATGAGATATGTAGCATTTTGTGGACCATGTGGGACAAACTTAAAATATTATTAATGTTGTAAATTTATGGTTCATATATATATATATTCTTCCTATGCACGCTACATTTTGTAGACCATGTGAGACAACCTTAATATATTATTAATCCTTCTTTAAATGACTCTCCTTACACACAAAAGAAAATTCCACACAATAAAATATCTTAGAAAACTTCACAAAGCAAATATTGCCACAACCTCTTTCATACGTTTACCTCCCCACTAGCTATTTCATTACATCTTGCACTACGACCCCTTCTATTTGAATACAATATATTATACTTTAAAAGTATAGTATAAAGAGTTAAAGTGTATCATTAGTATTACATTTTTTATAAATTCGTTTAAAGGAGATATACAATTTGGCTGAGAGCACCATATGTAAAGGCATAAATTCCATTATTTTTTGTTGATATCATGTTGTCCATGTCAAAAGGGTTTCAAATAAGAATAATGGAAGACATAAATGTCACTTGAATCTTTACAGATGTAATGTAAGAAATGTCAGACATGAGAACATGTCCAAGAATGCTAAAAACTTGTAAGAACTTAGAAAAAATATACAAAGGATAAAGATTAGTACTAGGAAAAAAGCCTAACCAAGCATGCTAGAAATGTTGACATCAAATTTGAGCAAAATACCCAAACAAGCAATGAAACTCAAACTCAAGTGAAACATGCACCTTGAATACAAAAAAAAAAAAAAATGTAAATGTAATAAGACAAGAATGTTGTACCTCCATTTGACCTCATTGATGCGCTCCAAGGTTGAATGGATGTGTAGTCATGCAAAGTGAATACTCTTTGCTTGATATTACCCAATCTGATAGCATGTAAATATTACAAATGATGGTTGATGATATCCTTTGGGTAAGCCTTCTTAAATAGAGATTTCAAGTTGGACATGGAGGGTGGAGATTGAGGGATAAAATAAAAGGCTAGGATTGCCTTGCATGAATGTATATCATAGCCTCTTGAAAAGTGGCAAGAGAAGATGAGATATGGTTGATGAAGGGATGGAATTTTCTCAAAATGTAGCATGAAATGAGATGGAAAGCAAGTGTGAAGTTATGGAGGAGGTAACTAGAGGGAGGAGATTGAGAGATGAAATTGATGGTTGAATGTTGCATGCTCACATGTGTGAGAAAGGAGTGGGGACAAGTGGCTTGAGAATGCATGTATAAAGGTGAAGGGCCCAAAATGCTCCTTGGATTAAAATAGATTTAGATTAGAGGACAAGATTTTTGGGATTTTAATGGCATAAGGTAGAATTTTAAACTAGAAGAAAAAGTGAGAGTTTGATTAATTAGTCTAAACAATTAAAAAAAATTGTATTATTTTATTGATTAGTTGGAGGAATTTTTTCCTGAGGTTAATCAATTTAGTGGATTTAATTAATTAACATTAGAGATGTGAAGAGGGTTAATTGTGAGATTGGTCAAATCAATTAATTATAAAATTAATTAAATTAATTAATTGTGACATGAAATTGATTGACTTGGTTAGTCAAATTAATTAAGTCGTGAGAAATAATATTAATTTAAGGATAATTAATCCAATTAATTAAAAATAATTTATTTAATTAATTTGAGAGAAATTAATATGGAGAAATTGGAGTGAATTTGACATGTCTACAATTACTTTAAGTCATTCCCCTTTAATAAACACAAATTAAAATAAAGATGCAAATTTTTTCATTACACTAAAATTGCTTAAACAACTTAAAACCTAAACTTCTCAACTAAGATTTATTATGATTTTTCTATTTTCCAACTTACTATAAGAATTTTCCAAAAAATATTAAAAAAAAAAATCTCTAATACTCATTAAAAGTAGACTCCAATCCAATGTGAACACTCTATCATATAGCTTTCACAACTAATTTACTTTGCTCTAAATTTGATTTCTTATTTTTCTTAATATCTCAAAATAAATGACGTGAAAAAAATAAGCATGTCTAACAATAAAATATTGTTGATATCCTCAAACAATGTTAATTTACAAAGTGTGAAGGGAGTCAGCATATTTGACATTCCAAAAGTTTTATAATGTGCATTAAAAACAACCTGCCAATTTAGTATGCAATTTCAATATAATCTATGTCAATACCCACCACTTCAGTTTTGTCTGTATGGGATTGGGAAACACGATATGTATAAAATATAAATATAGAATTTGTCAAACTACCCAAAGTGTCATAGTATTCATCAATTCATTATATGATTAAATGATTTGTTCAGAGATGATGAATGCATTACTATTGTCATTGTTATTATATAAAAGTCTTCGATGCATGCAAGATATTGTAGAACCTACACTGGTATTTTAATTAAAAAGTTGCCCCGCCAACTGACATGGTTCTCGCATGCAAAATCAAATTCCACACAAGAATAAGTCTTCGAAAGCTTATTCCAATAATGATAATAATAAAATGTTAAAAATTAAAATTAAAAAATTAAAAAAAGTCTTCGAAAGTTGGCAGCACCTCCACTTACCCTACCAACTATTTTTTCATTACGTCTTCATGTACCCACACATGGAGCTGGCTAACTACTAGACAAAATGCACCTATGTACATACAAAAACACATAAAAACATGCATACCGACATGTATGCCCGACATACATGGTAACATACATAACATGAAGAGATGGCATAGTGCAGGGCCCGCTAGACAGCTAATGAAAGTGACAAAACCGGAAGACATGACCAAACATCTAGGCATTGGTAGGTAGGCTTTAACGGCCCTATCAGGTTAGTTTTCCCACCTTTTTCCTGCCGAAAAAGGTGGACGCCTCTGCTTAGCTTTGTCATGAAGTTTCTTTTGAGAGGCATGGGAAATGTGTAAGGGAATGACATGGGCCTTTTCTATCTGAAGATAGAGAGGCAAAAATACTATTTGTTTCCAGTCTGCACATTGAAAGTTGAAAGCTAAAGGTTTGAGTACACGTGGAGGAGATGGAGGAGAAAAGCGAGCAAATCCAGGTGCTATTTGGTATTGTTCACCTTGTAAGCTGAACTTTGGAGTCCACGTTGAGGAGTTGGAGGAGAATACCAACCAAATCAAGGTGAGGGGTGCTAACCAATTCAGTTACAGACGGAGGATTTTACAAGACCTTATAATTTGTAATTTGGGAAACACAATGTGTCGGTATTCAGTTACCTTAATGTCCTTGTTTAAATGTATGGATTTCTTCAAAATGACACATTCCATTGTTGTGTTTAAATTTTGCATGATTGAAAAAAAAGTGCACAAAGTAATTGTGATTTAGAAAACACAATGTTGGGTTTCAGTTATTTGAATCTCCCCATTTAAATGTAAAGGGTTTTCTCATGGTGGGTTGCTTACTTTTTAACACCCACAGTTTTGCAACATGGAATATTATAAAATAGTATGGATGTCTTCAAAATGACACATTCCATTGTTGTGTTTAAATTTTGCATGATTGAAAAAAAAGTGCACAAAATAATTGTGATTTAGAAAACACAATGTTGGGTTTCAATTATTTGAATCGCCCTATTTAAATGTAAAGGGTTTTCTCATGGTGGGTTTCTTACTTTTTAACACCCACGGTTTTGCAACATGAAATGTTACAGAATAGTATGAATGTCTTCAAAATCGCACATTCCATTGTTGTGTTTAAATTTTGCATGATTGAAAAAAAAGTGCACAAAATAATTGTGATTTGGAAAACACAATGTTGGGTTTCAATTATTTGAATCTCCCTATTTAAATATAAAGGGTTTTCTCATGGTGGGTTGCTTACTTTTTAACACCCATGGTTTTGCAGCATGGAATGTTACAGAACAGTATGAATGTCCTCAAAATCACACATTCCATTGTTGTGTTTAAATTTTATGCGATTGAAAAAAAAGTGCACAAAATAATCGTGATTTGGAAAACACAATGTTGGGTTTCAGTTATTTGAATCTCCCTGTTTAAATGTAAAGGCTTTTCTCATGGTGGGTTGCTTACTTTTTAACACCCACGGTTTTGAAACATGGAATGTTACCGAACAGTATGAATGTCTTCAAAATCACGCATTTTATTGTTGTGTTTAAATTTTGCATGATTAAAAAAAAAGTGCACAAAATAATTGTGATTTGGAAAACACAATGTTGGGTTTCAATTATTTGAATCTCCTTGTTTAAATGTAAAGGGTTGTCTCATGGTGGGTTGCTTACTTATTAACACCCATGGTTTTGCAACATGTAATGTTACAAAATAGTATGAATGTCCTCAAAATCACACATTCCATTGTTGTGTTAAAATTTTGCATGATTGAAAAAAAACTACACAAAATAATGGTGATTTGGAAAACACAATGTTGGGTTTCAGTTATTTGAATCTCCCTCTTGAAATGTAAAGGGTTGTCTTAGAGTGGGTTGTTTACTACTTAACACCCACGGTTTTGAAACATGGAATGTTACAAAACAGTATGAATTTCTTCAAAATTGCACATTCCATTATTGTGTTTAAAATTCGCATGATTGAAAAAAAAAAAAGTGCACAAAATAATTGTAATTGGGAAAACACACTGTTGAGTTTTAGTTATTTGAATCTCCCTATTTAAATTTAAAGGGTTGTCTCATGGTCAGTTGCTTACTACTTAACACCCAAGGTTTTGCAACATGGAATGTTATAGAACATTATGAATGTCTGCAACATTGCGCATTCCATTATTGTGTTTAAAATTTGCATCATTGAAAAAAAAGTGCACAAAATAATTATGATTGTGAAAACACACTATTGGGTTTCAGTTATTTGAATCTCCATGTTTAAATGTAAAGGGTTGTCTCGTGGTCAATTGCTTGCTTTTTAACACCCACGATTTTGCAACATGGAATGTTACAAAATAGTACGAATGTCTTCAAAATCACACTTTCCATTGTTGTATTTAAATTTTAGATGATTGAAAAAAAAAGTGCACAAAGTAATTGTGATTTGGAAAACACAAGTTGGGTTCCAGTTATTTGAATCTCCCTGTTTAAATGTAAAGGGTTGTCTGATGGTGGGTTGCTTCCTTTTTAACACCCATGGTTTTGCAACATGGAATGTTACAAAATAGTATGAAATTCTTCAAAATCAGACATTCCATTGTTGTGTTTAAAATTTGCATGATTGAAAAAAAAGGTGCACAAAATAATTGTAATTGCCAGGAAAACAAACTATTGGGTTTCAGTTATTTGAATCTCCTTGTTTAAATTAAAGGGTTGTCTCATGGTGGGTTGCTTACTTCTTAACACCCACGGTTTTGCAACATGGAATGTTACAAAATAGTATGAATGTCTTCAAAATCACACATTCCATTGTTGCGGTTAAATTTTGCATGATTGAAAAAAAGTGCACAAAATAGTTGTAATTTGGAAAGCACAATGTTGGGTTTCAGTTATTTGAATCTCCTTGTTTAAATGCAAAGGGTTGTCTCATGGTAAGTTGCTTACTACTTAACACCCATGATTTTTCAACATGGAATGTTACAAAACAATATGAATGTCTTCAAAATCACAAATTCCATTTTTGTGTTTAAAATTTGCATGATTGAAAAAAAAGTGCACAAAATAATTGTAATTGGGAAAACAGACTGTTGGGTTTCAATTATTTGAATCTCACTGCTTAAATGTACAGGGTTGTTTCATGGTCGGTTGCTTACTTCTTAACACCCACAGTTTTGCAACATGGAATGTTACAGAATAGTATGAATGTCTTCAAAATCACACTTTCCATTGTTGTGTTTAACTTTCGCATAATTGAAAAAATAAACTACAAAAAATAATTGTAATTTGGAAAACACATCAGTTGGGTTTTAGTTATTTAAATCTCACTGTTTAAATGTCAAGGATTGTCTCATGGTGGGTTGCTTGCTTCTTAACACCTAAGGTTTTGCAACATGGAATGTCACAAAACCGCATGAATTTCTTCAAAATCACACATTCCATTCTTATGTTTAAATTTTGCACAATTGAAAGAAAAGTGCACAAAATAATTGTGATTTGGAAAACACAATGTTTTGTTTTAGTTATTTGAATTTCCTTGTTTAAATGTCAATGGTTGTCTCATGGTGGGTTGCTTGCTTGTTAACACCTATAGTTTTGGAACATGGAGTGTTACAAAACCGTATGAGTTTCTTCAAAACCATGCATTCCATTGTTGTGTTTAAATTTCACATGATTGAAAGAAAGTGCACAAAATATTTGTAATTTGGAAAACACAATGTTGGGTTTCTGTTATTTGAATGTCATTGTTTAAATGTCAATGGTAGTCCCATGGTGGGTTGCTTGCTTCTTAACACCTACGGTTTTGCAACATGGAATGTTATAAAACTGTATGAATGTCTTCAAAATCACACATTCCATTCCTTTGTTTTACTTTCACATGATTGAAAAAATACACTGCAAAATATAATTGTAATTTAGAAAACACAGTGTTGGGTTTCACTTATATGAATCTCCTTGTTTAAATGTCAAGGGTTGTCTCATGGCCGGTTGCTTGCTTCTTAACACTCCATGTTGCAAAACCCTATGAATGTCTTCAAAATAAGACATGCCATTGTTATGTTTAAATTTCCCATGATTGAGAGAAATGTGCACAAAATATTTGTAATTTGGAAGACACGGTAGTGGGTTTTAGTTATTTAAATCTCCTTGTTTAAATGTCAAGGGTTGTCGAATGGTGGGTTACTTTCTTCTTAATACCTGCAGTTTTGCAACATGGAATGTTACAAAACTGTATGAATGTCTTCAAAATCACACATTCCATTGTTGTGCTTAACTTTCGCATGATTGAAAAATAAACTTCAAAAAATAATTGTAATTTGGAAAACACAGTGTTGGGTTTTACTTATTTGAATCTCCTTGTTTAAATGTCAAGAGTTGTCTCATGGCGGGTTGCTTTCTTCTTAACACTCCATGTTACAAAACCCTATAAATGTCTTCAAAATCATACATTCCATTGTTGTGTTTAAATTTCACATGATTGGGAGAAAAGTGCACAAAATATTTGTAATTTGGAAAACACAGTGTTGGGTTTCACTTATTTGAATCTCCCTCTTTAAATGTCAAGGGTTGTCTCATGGTGGGTTGCTTGCTTCTTAACACTCCATGTTTCAAAACCTTATGAATGTCTTCAAAATCACACATTGCATTGTTGTGTTTAAATTTCACATGATTAAAAAAAAAGTGCACAAAATATTTGTAATTTGGAAAACACAATGTTGGGTTTTAGTTATTTTAATCTCCTTGTTTAAATGTCAAGGGTCATCTCATGGTGGGTTTCTTGCTTCTTAATACCTACGGTTTTGCAACAAGGAATGTTACAAAACTATATGAATGTCTTCAAAATCAAACTTTCCATTGTTGTGTTTAACTTTCGCATGATTGAAAAAATAAACTACAAAAAATAATTGTACTTTGAAAAACACAGTGTTGGGTTTCACTTATTTGAATCTTCTTGTTTAAATATCAAGGGTTGTCTCATGGTGGGTTGCTTGCTTCTTAACACTCCATGTTGCAAAACCCTATGAATGTCTTCAAAATCACACATTCCATTGTTTTGTTTAAATTTTGCATGATTGAAAAAAAAGCGCACAAAATATTTGTAATTTGGAAGAAATCCTGTTGGGTTTCAGTTAATTGAATCTATTTGTTTAAATGACAAGGGTCGTCTCATGGTCGTTTTCTTGCTTCTTAATACCTATGTTTTTGTAACATTTAATGTTACAAAACCATATGAATGTCTTGAAAATCACACTTTCCATTGTTGTGTTTAACTTTCACATGATTGAAAAAATAAAGTGCAAAAAATAATTATACTTTGGAAAACATAGTGTTGGGTTTCACTTATTTGAATCTCGTTGTTTAAATTTCAAGGGTTGTCTCATGGTGGGTTGCTTTCTTCTTAACACTCCATATTGCAAAACCCTATGAATGTCTTCAAAATCACACATTCCATTGTTGTGTTTAAATTTTGCATGATTGAAAAAAAAGTGCACAAAATATTCATAATTTGGAAAACACAATGTTGGGTTTTAGTTATTTGAATCTCCATGTTTAAATGTCAAGGGTCGTTTGATGGTGGGTTGCTTGTGTCTTAACACCCATGGTTTTGCAACATGGAATATTACAAAACAGTATTAATGTCTTGAAAATCACACTTTCCATTGTTGTGTTTAAATTTTGCATGCTTGAAAAAAAAGTGCACAAAATAATTATAACTGGGAAAACACAATGTTGGATTTCAATTTTAGGTACATTTTATTTGGAGCTTTGGAGCAGCTACTTCCTTATCAACCCTTAGGATAGCAACTTCCATATTTTGGACAGATTTTTCAATGTCTTCAATAATTTTATGTATGTTTGCAGCCGCTCTTTGCTTAGCTTTGAGAGTGTCTTTCTGATTAGATAATGTAGATTTTTTCTATTTGATAAGTTATTTAGGAAGCTTGTCTACCTTTTCACATATGGCTTTCATTTCTCCAGCCAATTGATTCTATTTTTTTACAATGAAAACCTTATCCTGTTTACACAATACAAATGTAATGAAAGGAACATCTTCAAAATATATAACAAGTCTTAGGTAGACTAAAAAAAAAATTTCAACTTTCTCTAATTAATAAACTATAGGCATGTTGGATAACACCATTGGTTGTAATTTCTATATTTTTGCTAGTTGTAAGTTGAACGCTGGAATTTTTTTCTTTTGTGCTTGATGTTCTTTTGCTCGTCATGTTTAGTATTATGTTCAGAGATGTTTGACTTCACTACTTAAAATCCAATTATAGGATCATCTTTCATTTTCTCTTCTTAGAAAAATTCATATGCAAATGCAAAATTTGTCAACTTTAACCACTTTTGTATTGTGATTTGTCCATTGCACATACTGCATGTGATCCTTCATCAACTTCTCAAGAGTGGTAAGAATCTCATCAGTTAAAACATATCTCATTAAGTTTGATATCCTTGTGTTCAAGTGTTTGTAGAGAAGATTGCTTTTCAATTTCATAAATTATAGAACCTGTTGCGTCCAGATTTGCATTGTTTCTTTGGATTTGTATATATTACAGATGCTTCTTTGTCAATTAATCGAGAGCATGAGGAATTTCGTAAGTCAACACAATATCTATCTCATTCACTATGGTTTTCAATCCAAGTGACCTTCACAATTTATTGCAATTGTCATTTACAGTTTAAATTGCTTTTTGAATTCTTCATATGTTTCACTGTAAATAAATAATGTGTTCTAGCCTATGATCATTGTGTCATTTTTTTATCACCAGATGCAAATAACGTGTTTTTTTCTTTTGACATTGTTGGAAGCCATATAATTTATTACATGTTATTCACATTAGGCTTATAGGCTACATATAAAGTTGTAGGTTGGACTTCCCATCTTCTTGTTCAACCTGCACTTTTTTAGTTCATGAATTGTCATATACACTTTTGCTGGTCATGTTAAGTCACCCCAAATGGAAGGCTCAATATCACAACATGTCTGCTCAGGTAAAACAAGTTTGTACACCCCATATACTATGGCATCTTAGTCTTCTTTCATGTGAGGCTGTGATTTTACTTGTGGTCTTTATGTCCACTTGGAAGTTCAAGTAGACACTTTTTTTTTCCAACATGCATTGGTTGACATCATGGTTGATAGGGAAATTTACACATGTATGACTTTCTTGATTCACTCCATTACTAATTCATGATTTTTTCAACAAATGCAAAAATCTTTTTATTCTTTTGGCATTGCTAGCAACAATGGAGGCACATTTATTTACATACAAGGTTGTCATAAAAGGTTTTTGGTTGCCCTCTAACCTTTCGTCTCCATTAACACATGCACATGCACCACAACCAAGGTATCTTCCCTAATACATTTGTTCTTGCAACTATAGAATTAATTACATAGTGTTATGCACATTATACTCATACATCACATACAAAGTTGCAGGTTGAACCACTCATCCTATGGTTCAACCTTCACTACCTTATTTCATGAATTTCTAGATGCACCTTCACTACACATGTTAAGTCACCCTTAACAAAACATTGAATATTAGAACATTTCTCCTCAAGTAAAAGAGGTTTGTACACCCCACATACTCTGAAATATTAGTTATATTTACATGCGGGGTTGCGAATTTACTTGCGGTTTTTATGTGAGCTTGGAGGTTCATCTACACATTGTGTTTTCCAACCTGCATTCGCTTAGATCATGGTTGATACAGCATTTACACTTTCTACCTTTCCTCATTCTCTCCATTATTGATTCATTTTTTTTCAACAAATGCAACAAACATGTTATCATTTTGGCGTGTTGGTAGCAATGGATGTGCTTATTCTTTTTACATAGAAGGTTGCCATCAAAGGTTTCTGTTGCCCTCTAACCATTTCTCTCCTTTGACACATACACACGCAGCACAACCAATGTATCTTTCCATGATAATACATATGTTGTTGCTATTGTATAAGTAATTACATACTATTATGCATGTTACACTCCTATGCCACATACGAAGTTCTAGGTTGAACCACTGATCATGTGGTTCAACCTTCACTTTTTTATTTCATTAATTGGTAGATGTTTTTTTCCTCCTCATGTTAAGTCATGTGAAATGGAAGGTTGAATATCACAACATTCCTCCTCAAGTAAAATATGTTTGTACACCCCACATACTTTGAAATCTTAGTTATATTTACATGTGGGGTTGAGAATTTACTTGCAGTTTTTATGTCATCTTGGAGGTTCATCTACACGCTGTGTTTTCCAATTTGCATTTGCTTACATCATGGTTGATACAAAATTTTACACCTTTCCACCTTTCCTCATTCTCTCCATTACTGATTCATCTTTTTTTCAATAGATGCAACAAACATGTTATCATTTTGGCATTGTTGGCAACAATGGATGCACTTATTATTTTTACATACAAAGTTGTCATCAAAGTTTTTCGTTGCCCTCTAACCCTTCCTCTCCTTTGACACATACACATGCAACACAACCAACATATCTTTCCATGATAATACATCTATTGATGCTATTGTGTAAGTAATTACATACACTCCTATGCCACATACGAAGTTCTAGGTTGAACCACTAATCGTGTGGTTCAACCTTCACTTATTTATTTCGTTAATTGGTAGATGTTCTTTTCCTCCTCATGTTAAGTCACATGAAATGGAAGGATGAATATCACAACATGCCTCCTTAAGTAAAATAGGTTTGTACACCCCACATACTTTGAAATCTTAGTTATATCTACATGCAAGGTTGTGAATGTACTTGTGGTTTTTATGTTAGCTTGGAGGTTCATCTACACACTCTATTTTCCAACATGCATTTGCTTACATCATGGTTGATACAAAATTTTACACCTTTCTACCTTTCCTCATTCTCTCCATTACTGATTCATCTTTTTTTCAATAGATGCAACAAAGATGTTATCATTTTGGCATTGTTGGCAGTAATGGATGCACTTATTCTTTTTACATACAAGGTTGTCATCAAAGGTTTTCGTTGCTCTCTAACCCTTCCTCTCCTTTGACACATACACACATAGGACAACCAACGTATCTTTCCATGATAATACATTTGTTGTTTCTATTGCACAAGTAGTTACATATTTTTATGCATGTTCCACTCCTATGACACATGTGAAGTTCTAGGTTGAACCACTGATCATGTGGTTCAACCTTCACTTGTTTATTTCGTTAATTGGTAGATGTTCTTTTTTTCCTCGTGTTAAGTCATGAGAAATGGAAGGCTAAATATCACAACATTCCTCCTCAGGTAAAAGAGGTTTGTACACCCCATATACTCTAAAATCTTTGTTATATTTACATATGGGGTTGTGAATTTACTTGTGGTCTTTATGTCAGTTTGGAGGTTCATCTACAAGCTGTTTTTTCCAACCTGCATTCGCTTACATCATGGTTGATAGAAAAATTTACACCTTTATACCTTTCCTCGTTCTCTCCATGACAGATTCATCCTTTTTTCAACAGATGTAGTTCAAACATTTTATCATTTTAACGTTGTTGGCAACAATGGATGCGCTTATTCTTTTTACATACAAGGTTTTCATCAAAGGTTTTGGTTGCCCTCTAACCCTTTCTCTCCTTAGACACATGCACACGCAGAACAACCAATGTATCTTCCCATGATAAGACATTTTGTTGTTGCTATTGTATAAGTAATTACATAATGTTATGCACATTACACTCCTCCACCACATATGAAGTTCTAGGTTGAACCACTGAGCATGTGGTTCAACCTTCACTTGTTTATTTCATGAATTGGTAGATGTGATTTTGCTCATGTTAATTCATGCCAAATGGAAGGTTGAATATCATGACATTCCTCCTTAGGTAAAATAGGTTTGTACACCCCATATACTCTGAAATATTTGTTATATTTACATGCAGGGTTGTGAATTTACTTGCGGCCTTTAAGTTGGTGTGGATGTTCATCTACACATTGTGTTTTCCACCTACATTTGCTTACATCATGGTTGATAGAAAATCTTAAACCTTTATATACCTTTCCTCATTCTCTCCATGACTGATTCATCTTTTTTTCAATAGATGCAACAAACATTTTATCATTTTTGTGTTGCTAGCAGCAATGGATGCACTTTTTATTTTTTCCATACAAGGTTCTCATCAAAGGTTTTGCTTGTCATTTTCTATTGTTGTTGTCTATGTCCACTTGTATGTTGAGATGGACTAATCAATTTACAACCTACGTTTCTATTATGTTTTAGGCATAGCTTGATTCAATCTATCACCTTTAATTTTCCTTAGTTGAAGTTGGAAACCTCTTATTGGTTTCACGTGAGTGACAACAATGCAATCACATTTTATTTATGTTTGACAAATGATTTCTTTCTTTTTATTAACACAATCCACACTAATTTTAAATATTCATCCAATTCTCTCCCTTCCTAGAATGGGGAGATGTACGAAATGGAAGAAGCAATATGAATTGTAGGTGAAAGATGTACAAAATGGAGGCTCTCCTTTTTCGTCTTTCAATTTGGAATGGGCTGCTATTTTCGTCAACACGATGTGGTCCCTAACCTTGTTGCAACAATTCCTCTTACAAGAGTTGATAATTTCATTCACAGTGAAATGTCCGCTGAAGGTTTTGAAACTAAATTTTTGGACAAGAAAATAAGAGAACCTACCACCACGTGTCCCCTCAATGAGAAAGCTTATAACAAAACAATATATTATCAGAGGTTTGTATCTTTCAACTTTCATTTGTATGTTCTAATGATATTTTAGTCTTTCTTGCTTCAACATGATGAGATGATGTGTTTTTTGTAGCTACTGGTGTCATTACGGTCCTACAAACAACAGAGGGAAGCCTCAACCAGAGAACAAACCGTGTAAGACATTTATACAAATGCAAAGTTGTCAATACCACTTCATGGTAAAGGTTATGAATGGAAAACCCAATGTTTCCTATATTATCTACAAAGAAATGTTCCATGTTTATCAAAAAGGTGAATTTTTCCATGGCATTCACAATGCAAGTGGAGATAAGTGTTCTATGTTTGCCGCTACTTTATCCGCATAGTGTAAAATCTATATTGAAAGCCTTTTGCTCATGGATGTCAGCAGCAATCCAATAATGGATAGAAACGTCAATGATCTTGTCTTATGTGACATGATGTCAAAGAGAAATCAATTCCTTACAAGAAAGGATGTAATGAATGTCTGGTGAAAGGTGCATTCTACTCATGCACAAAAACACAAAGTCGATTTGACAAGTATCCTATTGTGGACTAGGTAGGATGTTGACAACTTCTTCTACTTTCAATGACTCAATGAGAACAATACACCTTTTCTTATCGGGGTTCAGACTCCATGGATGCTGGATAGGATGGTTAGCCACTCACAAAATTCAGTCATCTTGATGGATTCCACATTTGCAACTAAAAAATATGGGGTGATGTCTTACAAACTTTGACAAATAGTTCTTCGTGTTTTCAATGATCTTGCTTGTTATAAACCTGACAATGCTCGTGTTGAGTTCTTATGTCTACAGCTTCCATTGTATACTCTGCTTTTTTTCGATGATCAATAGAGTGGTGTTCCTATTGCATGGGTTGTCTCCTCATGAAACAAGATTAGGGTATGTGCATGATCATGATGGGCCAAAAAGTGGCGATATGATTGGTATTTGTAGAGTATGTGGCTAATGAATTTTTTTTACCCAAAATTGATGAAATGAAAAGGGTTTTTAAAGGAGATTCTCAGCTTTCCACCAATATAAAGTATGTTTTACTTTTAATTTAATAAATAATTATTATTCATTTTCTATTTGAATTATGACTAAAGTCCTGATTTATAGGATAATTGAAAAACATCTATATCTTTCAAATGGTATCACATTTTTTGAATCCAAAACATGTGTCACATTCTATACTTTGCATACTATAAGATTAAAAAAAAGAATTGAATTTGGGTGTGTGCAAGAAGTTGAGTCCACTTTTTGGCCAAAAAGTGGAAGTGTTTTCCCTGATTTTCAGTATTTGACACATTTGACCTTAAAATTTGAAGCACTTACAGATGAAATCTTTAAAAAAGTCACTAATCATAAAATGTAGTGCTCGGAGTCTAGTTTCCAAATATGTAATTTATTTCAATACCCAGATTGTACAAATTCAGTTTTAATAGGAATTTCTAAAAACCACTATTTAAAAGTCATTTTTTTAACCATACCATGCACGTGTACGACATCCATATTTTGACTTAAATTATTGTATTTTTTTAAATCATTTTGGGAAAAAATTTATGACTCACTGAAGCTTGCTCTTGATATTTTTTTGTAATTTTTTATTGAATATTTTTTTTTTTTGTTAATTTTTTATTAGGTAGATTTGTCATTTTGAAAAATCGTCATGTACGACATGCATAAGATGACCTAAACTTATCATTTTCTGATTTTTTTTTTCAAATTGAAAAGAATTGTCTGAAGTTTTCTCTTGTGCAATCTGTTTGTCAAAATGTTATGTTGATCAAAAGTTATTAAAATAGTAAAAAACTCTAATATTTAAAGTTTATGGACCAATTTTATTAGAAATTAATTGAAAAATAGAAAAAATAATTCAATTGCAAAACAAATTACATACTTAGAATCTGCATTGTTTGATCTAAAATGGGTTTTAATTTCGTCAGAAAATTTTGGAAAAAAGGTCATCAGCAATATGTCCAAAGTCGGTATTTTTCTTTGACATTGTTAGGGTCTTCAACTTGTAGGTCAAACCAGGTTGAAGGCTTAGGTTCAGACTTCCAATGCTTTTCCCGAACCAAAAACCTTGGCAAAAACCCGCCCACGATGCAAAACAAAATTCAAATTTAAAAAAAGGGATCTCGTTTATTAATAAACGGGATCCCATGCTATAATCGGGATCCCGTTCCCATCAAACAGAATTCTGACCGTTGTTTAGGTAACGGAATCCCCTTTATAAAACGGGATCCCGTTGCCTTTACAATGGTTCCCACACTCGATTTTAGTTAACAGGATCTCGATTATAGAGCGGGATCTAGCTTATTAATAAACGGGATCCTGTTTTGTAATCGAGATCTCGTTTAATAATAAGCGGGATCCTGTTTTATAGACGGGATCCCGTTTATATTATTTAAAAACACTGTGCACAATTACTGTCAACTCTGCAACTTTGCAACTTCATCTGTACGGCTGAGAGCACTAAAAATGAATTATTTTTCATAAGCTATTGTATTTACAAGTGGTCAATTTGATTTTTGGTTGATTTTATCAAAGGGAGCATCATCTACACCATTTTTGAAGTGAAATTTGCAATATGGATTGAATTTTTCAAAGGAAGCATGAAGAAAACAATTTTTAAAGTGGAATTGTGGTAGTTTTCTATTTTTTTGAGGAACACAAGAGGAAGAATTTTGCCATAATAGGTATTCAACTTCCAATTTGGATTGAATATTTTGAAGTATTTCACTATTAACATTCATTTGTGCTTGAGAATTTTATAATTATGGGAGATAAATTTCGTAATAAGAGAAGAAGACATTGACTCCTCAAGAAGTTGTGACAAATAAAGAAAAGAGACAAGACAAGAAGAAGAATGAGAATAAAATCAATGAGCGATGAATTTGAACAACCAATTCCAAAAACTATTGAAGATGCCAAACATTGAAGATACCATAGTTGTAGATGAAGCTAATTTGCTGAGAGTCAATTTGGAAGAATATGATTATACAAACAGGATCTACTATGTCTTCAAATCCCTCTTTGAATGCTATGGAGAATGTTTCAATATACCAAATCCAGTGCGTCTTCAAATCCACATGTTAGGAATGGTATTTGTATGTAGAAGATTTACAAGATCTTTGGATATAATGATGTTGACGTGACTATATTCAAAGAGATGAAACATAAATTTATTTGAAAATAAAAAGAAAAATCTTTTGTTGCAGTAAAGAAAATCAAAATGATCATTTTCTTGAAAATGAAAACAAAACCTGTTGCAGTGATGAAAATAGAAAATGAAATGAAAACCGTTTGTTGATGAAATGAAGAAAATGAGAACCATTTTAATTAGTAAGAAAATGAAGATGAAAATGAAAATGAAAATGGTTTTGTTGATGAAATGAAAATGAAAATGAAAATGAAAACGTTTTGTTGATGAAAAGTAAGAAGATGAAAATGTAAATGTAAATGAGATGAGATGAAAATGAAGATGAAAATCTAGAATGTGATGTTGAATTTAATGAAAATACTTTTTTTAAAATTGGAAGTGGTGTTTTTCGATAATCTTCCTTGTCAAATTTCTTGGAGGAAAATAAGAACACATGTGAATAGAATATACACCAAATTCTTTTATCATAAAAGAATTGCATTTCAATGTCAACTAATGATGCAATTAGTGAAATAAAAGTAGGGAAAGTAATAAAGGTTAGGCTTTTATGTTAAACCAAAGAAAAGATCAATCATTAAAACATGCTATGTCATTTGCTAGTGCCATTTCAGTCTAGCCAAATAGTTGATAAAGAGATAAAAGCATGGCAAGGAAGAGCTATAACTATTGCCTAGTTAATAAAACAACTTTGAATAAAAGAATGGTAAAGCAATATTGGTGAAGTTTAAAAATGCATCCTAAAACATTACTAGGAAATGACCAAAGAGAGAAAGTATAGAAAATGATCCTATCGATCAATGTTGGGTTTAGGTGGAGACTGACTGTCAGTCCTAATATAAAATTGAGTGTTGAAATTAAATCTTTGATCAAAAATTTTTGGCATGATAATACTAGGGTTTCATCTAATGCTAGAGATGTTTTAAAATTAAGGGTGGGGTCCAAAGTCTGCGATCCTCACCCAAAACACCTATTAGATACAACACAAACTGAATTTATAGAAAATTTTGTAGCGATTCAGTGTTACCTGGTAATATTAAAATAAGTCAAAGGTCTTTTGAAAATGTAAACCCTGGTATGTAAAAATTAATAAGCAACGAATATCTTGTTGTAAAATACATGTTCAATTTTGTTATTTTTATGATGTTTTTAGATATATAAGTTGTACCTTGCATTCTAACATAATTACCTCTGAGTTGTGGTGATGATATACCACGTTGAAACAATAAGAGAGAGTTTATTTCAGTTTGTTTTGTGAAAAATCTAATGATAGATTATTTTATTTAAGTTCTTGTATTTCTGGACAATGCATTAAACTGCGGAAATCTTTCATTTTAAAGAGGTGTTTGCATGAAAGTGTTGATCATGATTTTGGACAACAATTAGTAGGCGTCAAAGATTTAGGTGTTCACTATTCTTTAAAGATGGAAAAATAGGAAAGCGTTGTGATTTAGTTACAAAAAGTTAGTGTGCATGCGTTCATGAGTGAATTTAAGAATAAGATTGTACCAAAAAATGCCATGCACTCTCAACATGCTTGATAGTTTGATGGCCAATTTCATGCATGTAGAAACACTTTTCCAATTGGTAGTATACTTTCAGTGGTTGATTTTCTGGAGAATTATACTCTCGCTCCGCAAGAGGAAATTCAATCTCAATATTGTAATTCTATGGAAGTAGCTATGTTTGTCCATATTGTTTATAGACATGCAGATGATAGCACTGAGGATGATAGTAATGTTTTGAGGGAGTATCATTTTTATTTGAGTGGCAATCAGTTACATTCATCAGAGTTTGTTCAATATTGTTTAGTATATTTTATGAAATTTAAAAGAAAGAATCCATGGAAAAAGACACCTCATATGGTCAGGATAATTCTATCTGGGGTGGTTCAAAATGCTAGAATGTTCTATTGGTTAAGTAGGGTTCTAGGAGTTTAATTTCCCATATGGAGTTTTGAAATTTGGGCATGGTAAAGGAGAACATGATGGAGCTAGTGCGTGTGTCAAAAAAATTCTTGCTAGAAAACAATTAAAATTCGAGGATTCAGTAAAATTTAAAAAATGCACATGAGATTGTGGATTGGTGTAATAGAATATTATCTACACCTGCTTCGAGTGGTTACTCTACAGTTCATCGATTCTTTTGGTTGGTGGAAGAAGAAAACATTGTATCTAGAGTTGATTATGAGACAATTAGTGGATCTACTAAATGGCATTCATATAGGAGTGCGACATCAAGCACATGGACTATTTGGACAAGGGAGCTTGCATGTTTTTGCCATTTTTGTATCTCAGGAAATTGGGAAGCTTGTGAAAATATAGAATGGGTTGAACAGTGGCAGCAAAGATCATTGACACCTGTAGAAGCACATAATCAATATGAAAGAACTATTGAAGAAAATGATCAATTGTTTGCATCTCGAGATTATGATCGTGTTTCAGACCTTGTACAAGAAGGTAATTTTAATTTAATTTATTTGATTTTATTTTGCTTTATTAAGTTATTTTTTAATACTAAATTAGTTATATGGATATGCACAAGTTATTAAATCAAATTTTGTTGGCAGGACATGTGTATGTAGTTATTGCACCTGAGGGGAATGAAGAGCAAATAGAATATTGGTTGGCTCGTTGTGTGGAAACTAAACATAAGTTGTTAACACCTCGAGAAGATGATGATGGCTTTCATTATCCAACAGGTACGGTGATCCCCTTAAGACACCTCCTTAAGCAAATTTTGATAACAAGTTTTAGATCCCCTTAAGCAATTTTTTAGAACAAGTCTTTGATCCCCTTAACTAAATTTTGAGAAGTTATTTGATGGTGGTTTTTGAACATGTTTTCCAATAGGATCGGTGGTGGTTGTTGGCACTTGGCTACGAAAATACTTGAGAAGAAAGAATGGTCTACCTGCATTTGAAGACTATGAAACACATAAAAAGATTATGCATTATTCACATTTGGTGGTGGCAACAAATATAAAACTAGAGCGCTATCATGAAAGACCTTCAAAAAAATTACTATGGTCAATTTCTATGGAAGAGCATGAGGCAATCATAGATGCATTGCAAAAAAGAGAGGATGCAGATGGTACAATGGATTAAGTAAATACAGGTAAATATAGTTTTGGTTTTATTTTGTCCTTTTAAATACATTAAATACATGTTTCGACATTGTTCAAGTGTGTTATTAGTTGAAATTGATTTAAATTGTTCTTTTATATATCCTTAAGGCATAATCACAAAAAGGATCTAGTCCATGCAAATTCAACCTAGACAACATGGAATACTTGGTAAAAATAGGTAATTATTAGTTAAATTATATTTAAATACATGTTTTGATTACATATTGATATTGCTTGGACATTAATAGTTAAAATTGATTTATTGTCATTTTTTGTATCCTAAAGCCATCATTGCATTGATCTCATACTTTTGGGAAACAAAAGGGAGAGGGATGCACACATTCAACCACAAACATGTGTGGAATACTTTTAAATGTAGGTACTTGAGTTATGTACATAGATGGTTTTATATAAATTAAAATATGTGTGTTTAGATGATTTCATTGATATTACTTACCTTTTTGATATCAGGTGGTGTGAAGACCTACTACATTCTAGCCATGAGTTTGGGATGTTCTTGAGATGGCATATCCAAATTTTGTAAACATTGTTTTGAGATGACATATATGTACATACATACTTACAAAATTAAACATACTCTATGTACTTCTATGTATCAAATCAATATTATATATATTTAGGTGTATTATGACCCCTTAAAACATCCCCTTAAGACGTTCTATTATGACCCTTTTAGACATCCCTTAGTGTATGTTCTATTACTTGTTGCTAGACATCCCCATGGACCTTAAGACATCCTTAATTAACACATTTCTATTATGACCCCTTTAGACATCCCTTTTAGACATCCCCTTAATTAGCACATTCTATTATCACCCCTTTAGACATCCCCTTAAGACATATTATAACCCCTTAAGACATCCCCTTAAGATGTTCTATTATGACCCTTTTAGACATCCCCTTAATTAACATGTTCTATTATGACCCCTTTAGACATCCCCTTAAGACCCTTAAGACATCCCCTTAATTAACATGTTCTATTATGACCCCTTTAGACATCCCCTTAAGACATATTATAACCTTAGACATCCCAACAAAGACGTTCTATTATTGCTAGAATACCCTTAATTAACATGTTCTATTATGACCCCCTTTGGGCATCCCCTTAATTATGCGTTCTATTATGACCCTTTAGACATCCCCTTAAGACATGTATAACCCTTAAGGCGTTCTATTATGACCCCTTTGGACATCCCCTTAGTGTTAACATGTTTTATTCATAGAACCCTAGACATCCCCTTAAGACGTCATTATTTGTTTTGACAACTTTAATTTAGTGTTAGATGAACTTTTATTTATAGTATTTATTAATGCTTTTATTCTCTAATCTTCTATGGTATTGTTAGGGTTAGGATTAGAATTTTAATTAGAGTTAGAATTGAACCCTAATTCTAACTGTAATACTAATTGAACCCTAACCCTAACCGTTATTAGAACCCAACCCTTATTGAACCCTTACCCTATCCTAAAATTAATCCTATCCCTAAACCTTGTTGTATCTAACCCTAATTGAAACCTAACCCTAACTCTAGTTGTGACCTAATCCTAACCTTGCAAAAGTTTTGTCATAACCCTAACCTTAATTCCTGAGAAAATTTTGTGGGTCATATTTCTATTTCTTATGTATGGTATGTGATATTCTATTTTTTTCTTGTTGATGACACATGGAGGCAAGACTTTTTATTCAGGAAATTTTTTCATACACTACACACAATCATGATATTCCTAAATGGGAAACAATGAGTAAAATTAATTTTTCCTTTGGATTGAGCTCCATATTCATCATTTTTTAAATTTATCATATTGTACACTCACATTATTCATCACCTAATGGTTACAATTGTTTTATATACACATTCTCATGTTATCATAATTTATGTGATATTCTATTTTTTCTTGTTATTGACACATGGAGACAAGACTTTTATTCATTTTTCATACACAACACACAATCATGATATTCTAAATGGGGGAAACAATGATGAAATTAATTTTCCTTTGGATTGAGCTCCATATTCATCATTTTTTAAATTTATCATGTGTGTACACTACATATTCATCACCTAATGGTTACAATCATTTTACATATACACATTCTCATGTTATCTTAATTTATATTTTTCTAATGATTACCTCTAAATTCCTTAATTTTTAGTACCAACACTTTTTTCCATTACTAGTGAGAAACTAATGGTGTCATTTTATAAATATGTACATTAGCTAATTATATCAATACCTTGTTAGATTTTTTCACTATAAAGAATTTTATTTGCTTAAGAGTTTAGAGCAATGACTTTATTTGTCAATCTAGTTAAGGAAAAATTAAAGAATAAAATAACAAAGAATGGTGATATCCATGATATTCACAAGGTATAGGAATTCCAAGTGCACCAACAATGAGGTAAAATTCAATTGATAGAACTAAATAAGTAGGTAAATCCACATAAATTTTCTCTCATAAAATTAAAATTAATACATTAGAAGGAAAATATCTTCTTGTTCATTGAAAAGAAGATTAAACCTAAAATTATTCTACAATTATGAAGTCTTCACTAAATTTCACATTAATGTCTTATATTAATGTCTTGACTATGAACATAAAATGCATAAATGTACATGTGTAAATTAAAATTTCAAACAATAATAAAGTCCATA